>OY293411.1:26382909-27582909 GCA_958502065.1 Chrysolina americana
AGATTGAATGAGTAACACAATTGTGTGTCATACGCGTACATGTGGTATTTAAATTTATTCAAACCAGCAGATAATTGTGTGGTATAAATTGTGTAGAGTATAGGCCAAAGAATTGAACCTTGCAGTACGCCTGAAAACAAGGTTTTACATTCTGGCATTTCCTTCTTTACTTTTACTAGTTGAGATCTATTTGAGAGGTATGAATCAAAGAATTTAATTGAGTTGTGTTACAAACCATTGTAGTGCAGTATTGAGAGGAGAAGTTGGTGACTTATGGTATCGAAAGCTTTACTGAAGTCAATTAATATTAGAGCTGTGATTTAGTCGTTATCTGAAGCTCTGGCGATATCATCAAGAATGTTTAGTAAGGCTGTTGCACAACTATAATTAGATCTAAACCCAGATTGCATTATCGGTACGATGTTGTTATCATAAAGGTGATCACGGAGCTAATGAGCAATAGCTTTTTCCAGTATTTTGGACAGAAAAGGCAGTATGCTAATTGGACGTAAATCTTTGAAGGTCTTTAGTTTTTTAACTTTAGGTATTGTAATCACGATCGATTTCATCCATTTATCAAGAAAAACGTTTTTTTCCAAACAGAAATTAATAATTTGTTGCTTAACAGGTAGCACTGGGGGACATAATATATTTATAAGATAGTGTTGATATGAATTATTATTCAAGTTGATATAATACTGAAAAGTACTGGAAAATACGACGTTGGAATCAATTTGTGGTCAAGATGTAGCAATAAGTATTAAAATTACCATTGTTCATGATTTTGATAACTGGATATTTTTGAAAGTTTCAGCAACAAATACAAATAATGATGTAAATTTATCAACAACGCCTCCACAATTTGTGATCAAGTTGTAGCAATAAGGATTAAAATTACCATTGTTCATAATTTGGATATATTTTTCTAAAATGTTTTCCCTTTGTCATACACCTTCGTGACAATTCATCTGTTGGATAATTTTTGTTCAGTACCTACTGGTGAATTAAAGTAACTTATTAGTCAGAAACGCAATGTTCTATGAAAGGCGTATGAGGCGTCCGAAACCAGAAATTCCAATGGCAAAATATGTGATTCGAAATCCAGATCAGTCGAAGAAGTCTGTTTCGAAGAAAGGATTTCCATCGACGTCTTTTTAAACAATTATACGAACATCCCATAAAATAGATATGACATCGGCCCCCAAATTGGACAGTGGAAAAAGATTTCTGGAGAGAGAGTTCACTACGGATTTAGCGAAACTGAAAATGAAATAGAGAAGCCTGAAGAAAACAAATTCGTCGCTTTCATCGAACATCAAGACTGCTCGTCCTTTGACGAGTATCTCGATCCCTTGCAAGGTTATCGCTGTCTCCAAAGCAGAACCCAAACCAGCGAGCCTTTTGACAAACCATCCCTTCAGTTCGACCTACTTTGAGGAAGAAGATAGGAAAAAACTAAAAGAAAAC
Organism: Chrysolina americana; assembly: GCA_958502065.1. Taxonomy (NCBI): domain Eukaryota; kingdom Metazoa; phylum Arthropoda; class Insecta; order Coleoptera; family Chrysomelidae; genus Chrysolina; species Chrysolina americana. The sequence goes on from OY293411.1 coordinate 26,384,377, forward strand.
AAATGTGCAAAGAAATCGGGTTCGAACTGTCTATTGGAAGTACAGAATGAACAGAAAAGAAGCTTATCGAATTTTGTGCCAATAAGAGTGAACTCCAGAATTAGACCTTCTGAATATGTGAGACGTCCAACAAATCAGTCAAAAATTTTGAAAATTCCTGAATCATCCATCAAGTTTGAGGACGTCACAACCACTTAGAATTTTCGTGACATTGGATCGAAGAGTAGAAGCGCACTGATGTCATCAATAATCACTTTTCTTCGGATACATCGGAAGAACAAACCAAATCGTTACGTCTGACATCGCCTCATCTTCATCTCGACGTGAAGAAAAAGCAAAAGTTGAATACGACGGCAGTGCTGAAATTCGAAGAAGGGCAAACATTCTTGGAAAAAGAATATTTCACCGATTTATCAAATCTGAAAAAAGTGAAGCGCAGCAATATTCAACCGACCGACCGTTTAGGAGCTGATAATGGAATTCGAAGAAAGAAATCTTCTGAAGATGGTGATGGAAAATCTTCGCAATGCAAGAGACAGAAAATCAGCAACAAATCCAAATAATAATGTGAATTTATTAATAACGCCATCACGATGTGTGGTCAAGTTGTAGCAATAAGGATTAAAATGACCATTGTTCATAATTTTATACATTTTTCTGAAATTCAAATAATGATGTGAATTTATTAATGACGCCACCACGACTTGTGGTCAAGTTGTAGCAATAAGGGGAAGTTCTGTTCATAGGAATAGACGTACAATCCGGAACATCTAATGTCGAAACAGGTTCCAAAGTTAGGAAATGCCCGGGAGTAAGTGCAGTAAAATCCTCACAATCTGCGGAAATCGGCGTAAGAGGCCGGGAGTTTAGTACTGATTCGATTAAAGTGTGAAGGATATAGAACTCCTCATACGTTAATATTTGATCGCCGATCACCTTATTCAGATGACCTGTTGCGGATTTGATTCCGGCTTCGCTAAGTCCGTTAAAATGCGGTCCACTAGGTGGAGAATACTTGATTTGCGGCAGATTTAATCAAAGCGAACTGTTTTGCAGCCCCAACATGATTCGTGGCATTATCACAATAAATAACAGAGAAACGGCCTCGTTTTGCTATGAAACGCTGAAGAGCAGAAAGAAATATTTCAGCGGACAAATCACTGGCTAATTCCAAATGTATCGCTTTCGTAGCGCAACATATGAATAAGCATAGATAAGCTTCAACACTCTTCACACCTCTATGCCTATTGACGGTTATGTAAAAAGGACCTCCAAAATCCAGGCCGACCTGTGAGAACGGTTTAACTTGTTCCACCCGAGAGTTAGGCAAGTTGCCCATAGGAGGCTGAAAACTTCCAGGCTTAGTTTTCCAACATCGAATACACTCGATGAAACAGAATTGACAGCCCGTTTTGCAGACAAAATCCAAAAATTTTGTGTTATGAGGTATTGAGTAGTACGATTTCCTGTGTGAAAGTATTTTTCATGATAATGTTGAATCATAAGTGTTGTGAGGCGGTTGCGAGAAGGCAAAAGAATTGGATGTTTTATTTCGAACGATAATGGGGAGTTTTTCAATCGACGTCCCACTCTCGAAATATCATTTGAATCCGAAAATACTTGCATCTTTCTCAAAGGTCGAGAGAATTCTGTATTGTTCAATTCGTCGTGAAAATGAGTATGCTGAGTAAAACGAGCTAAAGTTTGTGTTGCTTTATACAGCTCGGATAAAGGAAACGGACCGAAACGTCTTTCTTTATTGCGAATATTGTATAGGAATCTTAAAACGTAAGCGACTATTCGTTGTAATTTGGAAAAATTGGAGATATTTTGTATTATATTATTGAGAAAATTGTCGGGGGATAGAACAGCGATTAGAACGATGTTTTTTTCTGTCTTCAAATGCCGGTGCCGGAGTCGACTTGAATTCCTGCATGAACGCAAAAGGTGAAACACCCCTAAGTAGGGCAACCCCAATATGACACCACTTCGAATCAGAAAAAAAAACGTCACGTGATTCGCTGTGTAGAAAAATAAATGGCCGCTGCCTTGATTGATAAAACGAAAAAATGAAATATGAAAAATGCCTGTCTTAGAACAACAGAAAATTATGATGGAGTTATTAATTCACTCTCTCGAATGAAATTCCAAAAGAAAAATACGTCTCCAACGTGAAATAGCGATAAGGCTCATCTGGTGTTTTTTACGCTTTGTCATCTAAATTTCTCAGAAAGCACGATTTGACCTTGGACTTGTTTACTGTCTCGATCTGAAATTCTAAAAATAATGCACACATCAGCTGCCGTTGTGTGACTCACGACAGTCAGATGTTGTTTTTCCAGGAAAATGATGAGTCAGCAGAGATAAGAAAGTTTAATTTGAAGCCAAATTGATCGATTCAAGGCATTTTAAGTGTCTCACTCTAACCCATGGCATTGTATGTTTGTCTTTGTCTATTCGCATTTATTGAAATGAATAACGTCTGTTCGAGAAAAATGCATTTATTTTTTCAAATAAAAAATTACACTTCAGTGCCATGGTAATATTCACCATCTTTGCTCGAATTGTTGAATATATATATTTGTCAAATTTATTGCAACAGTTTGTAAAATGATTCGCCCAGTTGGCATATCAGTGCTAAAGATACAAAAAACATAAATCCATCGTTGGCGTCTGTAGGGCATCTTGACGTCGTCGTCGTTACTCGGGGCACTGCAGGCATCGTGCAAGGGGTCACCTCTTCCACCATCTGAGATGCCAGGTTGGAGCAAAAACCAGTCAGTTTCTTGGCAAGTTTCGTTGCGAAAGACTTTCCTCAGCTTGTATGCACTCGGATCGACGTTTGAGGGGGATAGCGGGTGGCGGGAACATGTTTGATAAGTCGTAATGGGCAACATTTGGTCCTCCAACGTTTTTTAGCAAAATTACTGGGAATTTTTTGGTGGGTGCGAAATATCTAAAATCCAAGCCCAAGTGTTTGAGAGAATGCATGTTTCTCACGAGTGATTATTTCGACTGTCAGTTGTTTATATTAGCATATTCGAATAATTGATATATTGAAATCCGTCAGTTTTCGTGAGTACACCCTGTATAAATAGTCTCAAACCGGTTCATAAGAGATCGGTAGGTAATAATCGAACTTTCAGACATTTCATTCATATAGGTACCACGGTATATTTATTTTATTATCAAAATACTATGTGAATTTTGCCAAAGAATCAAACAAACTTCAAGTATTTATCCGCATATAATTTGAGTTTATTTACCATCTCAACATTCATAACTATGCATGATCAACGATTTCAAGCAGGTAGGAAGTTATTGCTGGCACAGCAGAAATAAGCCCAGTGGCTGAAACGTTTTGAATGCTCGAGTTGATACATATTTGTCAATGCTGTTTCCTCAATCCGCCATTATCGATGATTTTTAAGAGAATTTCGTATTCCGAGAATTTGTTTGCAAAAATCGGAAGTTGAAATATGTAGCGAATATGAATAAATTTGGTACAGAAATTTGTTTATTACCATATTTGCGTTCCAAAGAAAGGATTACATGATGATGCAATCGAACACCTGAATAAACAAAACCAATCGGATTTTGAGACCAAAGCACTCGATTCTAGGTCTGTATATTACCTCACTTTATACCATTGGATTTTATGTATCTCCCTTTGCATTCATCATTTGAATAGAGTTTGAAATCGAATAGCTCAGAATGTTCTGAAAATTAGAGTCTGATCACGTGATACCTGGATTGGAGAATGATACAGCAGCACCTATTAGGTAAAAGCTAAACTAACATCGCGGTAATAATTACCACTTGTCGATTGCTTTTGCGAATTCATACAAAGTTGAATACTGGATGGTTGAAATAGACATGTGCGAGAGATGGCGTGGAAAGACCTTTGGGAAATCATCAAACATTTTAAAGTAAAATTCATGCTTTTTTAAATTTGAGTGAGCTCGTGAACGACGTGGGCAATTGTATTGGTCTAGCATCTAACACCTGAAGACAATGTTGGAAAGAGTCGAAATATTCAGATTAGACGTGGAAACCTACCCGAAGAAATAAATGACTTCGATGGTTGGAATATTTTTGAGTGAAGTCCATGTTAATTCAAATAGACAACGATGGTCTCGTAGCGACGAGGTCCGCATCAAAAAAGGACGATCCTGGGAAGACACCAAATTTGACGAGTACAGGAATAAAACATAATTGAAACATTCAAGTGAGTGGGATGATTTCAACTAATCACGTCTTCGAGTATTTCAGAGAAGTAATCGAGTTCGTGAACAAGATTTCCGTTTATAAAAGAAAATAACTTTAAAATGGTGAAGATAGTATCAAGATGACTCGACATATTTCTGAGTGAAGTGTGTGTTATTTCAAATACACCAAGATGGTTCCGCAACGAAGTAGGGTTAAGACATATACGTACAGATTTGACACATAGTTGAATCGAATGGGAAGATCGAACTAATCAGATCGGTTTCAATTCTTGTGTCCAGAGAAGTGAGCAAGTTCGTGAGAAACGCATCACCAATGGGACGAATGACTTCAAAATGCTGAAGGCACTATCAAGATGACTTGATATATTTCTGAGTGAAGTGTGTGTTATTTCAATTACACCAAGATGATCCCGTAGCGAAGTAGTGTTAAGACGTATACATATAGATTTGATGCGTACTTCAAGCGTGTTGAGAAGATTGAATTAATCAGATCCGTTTCAATTAAACTAGTCTTGTGTCCAGAGAAGTGGGAAAGATAGTGAGAAAGACACCACTGACGAGACGAATTACTTAAAAAGGCTGAAGGCATATGGGTCATGATGGTAGAGCGCTAGCTTATCGATCAGAAGGACGTGGGTTCGATTCCCAGCATGGTCACTGGTTTCGTGCTAGGAATCGCACGTTAAAAGGTAAGATGTCATTGATCCTTGGCTCGCACAAGTTTCGACTTCTGAGGGTTGTCGTTCGTAGGGGGGTGACAGCTAGTTAACAGAAAAACAATTTTGAAACAAACACAAAAAAAACAAAACAATATTGGCATATTTTTTAGAGAACTACATGTTACTGGTTATGAGTGAAAGTGGTCTCGTAGTGAGGTAGGGAAAGACATTTGGCGCATACTTGCAATGGGCGGGAATTAATCAGATCGGTTTAAATGAAGCAAGTCTTATGTCGAGAGCAGTGAGCAAGTTCGTGAAAAAGACATCACCAACGAGACGAATAACTTCAAAATGCTGAAGACAGTATCAAGATGACCTGGCATATTTTTGAGTGAAGTGTGTGTTATTTCAAATACACCAAAATGGTTCCGTAGCGTAGTAGGGTTAAGACATTTGGCACATACTTGCAATTGGCGGGAAGATCGAATCAATCAAAGCAGTTTTATTTAAGCAAGTCATGTGTTCAGAGAAGTGAGCGAGTTCGTGAGATAGACATCACCGGCTCAAAAAATCATGACAGCGATAATAGACGCAATGGATATTCGGTGGATTATACAGAGTGTATCAAAGAATAATCATCGAATTCAGTATACCATATGTGCCAACATATAAAGTTGGATAATAATGATGATTGAAAAAATCGAAAATAAATATAGAAAAAAACATGGCAGCAATAATTGACGCAACAGGTATTCAATGAAGTATACAGAGTGTATTGAAGAATAATCATAAGAAAGAAAAAACATGGCAGATTCCCCACAAACACAAAACGGTTATTTAGCGAGTTGAAATGTACAGGGTGTATCAAAAAAGTTATCATGAGAGAAAAAAAAAACATGGTGGCTGCTTGTAGAATTCAGTGTAGTGGGTGTGTCAACATATACAGCGAGGTAATAATAATGATGATTGAAAAAAACAACAAGAAATGAGTATATAAAAAAAAACATGGCAGCGAAAATTGACGCAACAGGTATTCAATGAAGTATATAGAGTGTATTGAAGAATAATCATAAGAATGAAAAAACATGGCGGATACCCTGCAAACACAGAACGGTTATTTAGCGAGTTGAAACGTACAGGGTGTATCAAAAAAGTAATCGTGAAAAAAAAACATGGCGGCTGCTTGCCAAATTCAGTGTAGTGGGTGTTTCAACATATACAGCGAGATAATAATATCGATGATTGAAAAAAAAAACAACAATAAATGAGTGTAGAAAAGAACATAACAGCAATAATTGACGCAATAACACACACTTCTCTCAGAAATATGTCAAGTCATCTTGATAGTGCCTTCAGCATTTTGTCAAGTCGTTCGTCCCATTGATGTCTTTCTCACGAACTTGCTCACTTCTCTGTACACAAGAATTGTTTAATTGAAACCGATCTGATTAGTTCGATCTTCCCATTCGTTTCAACTATTTGTCAAATCTGTATGTATATGTCTTAACCCTACTTCGTTGCGGAACCATTTTGGTGTATTTGAAATAACACACACTTCACTCAGAAATATGTCGAGTCATCTTGATACTGTCTTTAGCATTTTGAAGATATTTTCTTTTTTAAACGGAACTCGATTACATCTCTGAAATATTCGAAGACGTGATTAATTCAAATCATCCCACTCACTTGAATGTTTAAATTATGTTTTTTCCCTGTACTTGTCAGATTTGGTGTCTTCCCAGGATCGTACTTTTTTTGATGCGGACCTCGTCGCTACGAGACTATCGATGTCTATTTGAATTAACATGGACTTCACTCAAAAATATTCCAACCTTCGAAGTCATTTATTTCTTCGGCGTAGGTTGGTTTTCCACTTTCCACGTCTAATCTGAATATTTCAACTGTTTCCAACATTGTCTTCAGGTGTTAGAGCTAGACCAATACAATTGCCCACGTCGTTCACGAGCTCACTTTAATTAAAAAAAAAAACATGAATTTTACTCAAAAATGTTTGGTGATTTCCCAAAGTTCTTTCCACGCCATCTCTTGCCTATGTCTATTTCAACTATTCAGTATTCAACTTTGTATGAATTCGCAAAAGCAATCGACAAGTGGCAACCGCCATCTCAAATGTCGATTCGAGTGCATACAAGCTGAGGAAAGTCTTTCGCAACGAAACTTGCCAAGACACTGACTAGTTTTTGCCTCACAGACGCTTACGATGGATTTAAGTTTTTTGTATCTTTAGCACTCATATGCCAACTAGGCGAATCATTGTATTCAACAATTCGAACAAAGATGGTGAATATTACCATGGCACTGAAGTGAAGGTCAAATCGTGATTTCTGAGATATTTAGATCGAGACAAAGCGTAAACAGACACCGGATGTGCCTTATCGCTATTTCACGGCGGTGACATATTTTTCTTTTGGAATTTCATTCGAGAAAGTGAATTAATAACTCCATCATAATTTTCTGTTGTTCTAAGACAGGCATTTTTCATATTTCATTTTTTCATTTTATCAATTAAGGCGGCGTCCATTTTTTTTTTCTACACAGCGAATCACGTGGCGTTTTTTTCTCTTCCAGCCAATTGCTCTCAGCGAATTACGTGAGGGGACGTTTTTTCTCATAACTCTTCGGCGAACACGTCATCTTCTTCAGCAACCCTCCACCAACGGCGAGAACTCGATGGACGCGGCCATCGAGAGATAAATCACACCGTGTGGAGCAATACCAATATGACGCCATGAAGTGGCGTCATATTAGGGTTGCCCTACTACTTCCCTAGAGGCAATGTCGGCGGGGTTGCTAGCAGAATCGACATAACTCCATCATTCGGAACCAAGTTTTTCCTGTATGAACGATACCCTGTTGGCAACAAACGTTTTCCAACGATGCGGCGAACCCTTGATCCAATGCAAGGCAACTTGTGAATCGGACCAAGCATATACATTTGTGAATTTCAAATCGGTGCTGTTAACCTTCAATCTGTGATCAATCAATTTTGTCAAAAGGACAGCGGCGGATAATTCCAAATGAGGAACGTTGATTCGTTTAATAGGAGCGACTTTGGATTTACTACATAAAAAATGAGTTGAATCTGTATCAATTTGAAAACTACTCAAATATATTACACAAGCGTAACCAGTTTCACTAGCGTCACAATATCCATGAAACTCACAAGCAACTGCTTGTGGGGACTGCTTCGGGTAATTCGTAGTTTAGCAATTTGAAGAACTTCCATTTGATATTGTTTCCAAGCCCTAGCGATATCCCAATCACTGCCAGATAACCACAATCTTTGAATGAGATATTTTATATAAATCGTTACGCGGAATAGAAATCCAAGAGGATCATATATTCTAGCGAGTTTACTTAACAACACGCGTTTGGTGCAATCTCGAAAGTGTGAAGGTGTTATGCAAAAGAAAAAACAATCTTGGCTTGGATTCCATTGGAGTCCTAATATTTTCAGAGACGAATCATCCAGGTTCACTGAACTTAAGTGGATCCATTCATAAGTGATCAAACCTCGCCCCATCAGAGCAATTAAATCCGAAACGCGAGTTTGGGCTTCTGAAAACGTTTTTACAGAAAATACAAAATCATCAACTTACGAATTTCGGTGTATTATCTCAGCGGCGGCGGGAAATTCTGTACCTTCGTCCTCCGCAAGTTGGCGTACAACTCTCAGGCTTAGGAATGGACTACAATTTAACCCATAAGTTACAGTGCAAAGTCTTTAGTCTTGTAGAGGTTCATTGGGAGAGAATCTCCAAATTATTCTTTGATAATCTTGATGAGACTTTTCTACCAAGACCATACGATACATTTTGCGGGTGTCTCCACACAGAGCATAGGGGTGTAAACGAAATTGAAATAAAATACTCATCAGATCTTGTTGGAGTTCGGGTCCAACAAATAAATAGTCATTTAACGATTTTTGATTCGCTAATTTGGCTGAAGCATTGAATACAACCCGTAACTTTGTATTGGTGCTCTCTGGCTTCAATACACAGTGGTGTACCAAATAATAGGATTTGGGGGGAATATCGGTAGTTGATAGCGCTCCATATGAGCTAAATTCAAATATTCGCGCATGAATTCACAATATTGTGAATACAAACTTTAATTTCTCACCAAGCGGCATTCAAGAGACAGAAATCAATTTATCGCAAGTTTGCGAATTCCTGGAAAGATTGGTGAGGGTTTTTTGAATGGAAGCGAAACTATGTTATGCCATTAGAGTTTTGAAAAGTCACTTGAATTTCGATGCACTGAAGACTGCATATTATGGGACTGTTTATCCTTTTCTGAAATATGGAATATTAGTATGGGGAGGAAGTACACAACTAGAACATATTTTCATCATGCAGAAACGTATCTTGAAGACCATGTTAAATATGAAATATACAGACTCTTGTCGTGGTACCTTCAAATTCAACAAAATGCTTACCATATATGCCATTTATATATACGCTTGTGTACTTTTTGTATATGATAATAAAGCAAACTTTGAAGAAAACACATACATACATGAATATTCTACGAGACAGAAAACCAATTTTATTGTTCCTAAGCATAGACTTACAAATACAGAGCAAGGGCCACATTATGCATCCATTAAATTTTATAACAATTTACCCTTAAATATTAAAAAATATCGCACAAGACAAAATTTAAAAAAACATGTTTTTGATCTGTTGTGTGACACTGAGCCATATTCATTGAAAGAGTTCCTAGACAAGTAACTTTATTTGCTATTTGTAGTTTCAATCCAATGAACCAATGACTGTGATATATACATATTGTAATTAGATATTTTAGTTATATTAAGAGACATTTGTATTTTGTGTTTGTATTATCTATAATGTTACCTAAACTATTAATGATTTCATATGACTTGAGTTTTTCAACTGTTTAAATTGAAAGCTTTTAATAAATCTATCTATCTATCTATGTATCTGCTCGACATATCTCTATGATAACTTTCAATAAACATGGCTTCACAGATTGTATCTTCAGGGGACAAAAACCCACTTTTCATTTCCGATTTTTCGCAATCTCGAGTGCCATTTTCCAATATCATGTCATTCTGTATTCCTCTCACGCTGTCCTCTTTTATGCAAGGGCAGAATTCAGTATTTGCAGCATATTCTATAAATTCATCCAATTTTTCTTCACTAATTATTTCTCTCGCACTGTAATTTCCTGTCCTGTCCGGTAAAGGTGAATTTTCCTGTAGCCATTCATTCAATTCTTCGGGGTGACATTTAGATAATTCCGGTGGTCTTCCATTTATCTGCCAATTCTTCTCAATCGTTTCTTTCAAATACGCTCGCTGTCTGTTCGCGTCTCATAAAACTTTTTCTCGCGAAATTTTTGCACACCGGGGATTTTCCTCTGCTTTTGTCTCTGTTCTCAATTTATCATTTTCACGTTCCGCTGAGCCTTCCTTCTTTTCTGTTCCTTTCGCAGTATTTGCTCTCTTAATTTCGTAGTCATATTTCGGCAAACTCGTGCTAGTTTCCGAAATTTCACACAGGTTCCTACAATTTTCAGGTTCAAACCTTACTTGCTTCTTACTTCTTTTTGCGCATATTTCTTCTACATCTCGGATTCATAATTAATACAGGGAGATTCACTTGTCATCTCTCTACACTTCTCGAACGTTCCATTTTCGTTCAACTTTACCCAAGGGGTACTTTCCTCTGTACTAAACAAATTCTGCGCACCAGCGGCGCTCTGATACTTACGAGGGGATTCTGTCATTCTTTTACTACTTCTCGACACCTTTGTGTCAGCAAACTTTTTAAAGATTTCCTCCGCTTCTTCATATACAGGGTGTTCGATTCTAGCTACGTGGTTCAATCTACTTCGAGAGTGATGGGGCTCCACTTTTGGACAATTCCTCCGATCCAGCTCTCTCTGAAGGTTCTTCCGTTTGCCATATCCACTTGAAAAAGGACCACGCTCCGCATAAGCATACGGAGAAAACAGCGGCCCTTTATCTCGCTCCTTGGATTCTGGGAAGGGTCCTCCATTCTTCGATTCAACTCGCTCTTCTAGAAATCGTGCTTTACCCTCACATCTTTCATAACACTCTAGGTCCTTTACGCGGCTTCTGGTAGTTCCTGTACGAACTGATTCATGACAGGGGAGGTCCTGCCTCCTCGTCATACAAACACATGATTCTGACTTCACATTTTCTTCGCAACTGGATCCATGACAGGGGCTGCTTTGCCCACTCGTCATATAAACACACGATCCTGACTTCACTGTATCTTCGTAATTGACTTCATGACAGGGGATGTCTTGCCCCCTCGTCATATAAACACATGTACATGATTCTGATTTTCTCTCGCTAGAGAACGAGACTGGTGAATTACAGTAATTTATCAAAACATTCATTAATTACTGTAACAGGGAATATCGATATCAAAATATTCAATAATTTCCGAGTTGTTTACTGGGATTACTAGTTGGCATATAACACTTTGTGTCAAATTTATCGTTTCCAGATACTGGGAAAATTTGCGTTGCGCCAGAATACAACACACTTTGATTTCCATGTAGGTATGGTTTTTCAAATTTCAGATATATATTACGAAAAAAACTTTTTCATTTATTCAATTTTCAGCAATATAGAAAATTCATCCGTTTCCAGAGTCTTGGAAAATTTGTGTTTGCCAGAATTCCCGTTAACTATCTGCATATATTATTGTACAAAGAAAAATCAGTGGATTATTAACATTATCATGGTAAAAATCCTGAAATGGATTACAGATGTCATTGATTCAACCATGTCTTCCTATTCCTTCTCTAATTGCTACAATCAGGTATGATATTTTGGCGGGCTAACGCCATGCAAGCTAATGTATATATAATTGGTTCGTCAGCCGTATTGAGTCAGATATCGCAACAGTGTGAGTAGTGTAACATATTGAAAAGTGGATATTTCTGAAAGTTTTCAGGGTTAGTTATCAATCTGACCTATCATGAAAGGAAGAATGAGATTTTTTTCGATGAGATCCACGAAGACGAAGTCCAATATTTCGAAAACGAATGTGCCAATAATCTTCAAGGTGACTACTGAGTCTAGAGCAGTACCCAAATTGGCGTGCGTTTCATCAAATTATAGTTTTAGTTCGACATATTTTGAGGAACGAGCTAAACGTGAACGAATTCTCAAGAATATGACGAAGCAGTCAGAAAGGCGTTGTTTTGTGAAAGTCCCGGAAACGAAGCAAGAGGATTTCATACCGACAAGAAATTATTCCAGGACAAGACCTTCTGATTGGATGAGGCGTCCGAAACCAGAAATTCTAATGGCAAAATCTATGATTCGAAATCCAGATCCGTCGAAAAAGTCTGATTCGGAGAAAGGGTTTCCATCGACGTCTTTTCAAACAAATATACGAACATCCCATAAAATAAATATGACATCGGCCCCCAAATTGGACAGTGGAAAAATATTTCTGGAAAGAGAGTTTACTACGGATTTAGCGAAACTGAGAATGAAAGAAAGGAGCCTGAAGAATGCAGATTCTTTGCGTTCATCGAACACCAAGACTGCTCGTCCTTTGACGAGTACCTCGGTCCCTTGCAAGGTTATCGCTGTCTTCACGGCAGAAACCAAACCAGCGAGCCTTTCGACAAACCATTCCAAAAAATATAGGAAAAAACGAAAAGAAGACAAATGTGCAAAGAAATCGGATTCGAACTGTCCATTGAAAGTCCAGAATGAACAGAAAAGCCAATCGACCTTTGTGCCAACAAGAGTGAACTCCAGAATTAGACCTTCTGAATATGTGAGACGATCAATAAATCAGTCGAAAATGTTGAAAATGCCCGAATCATCCATCAAGTTTGAGGACGTTACATCCACTGAGAATTTCCGTGACATTGGATCAAAGAGTAGAAGAGCACTGATATCATCAAACAATCACTTTCCTTCGGATATTTCGAAAGAACAAACCAAACCCCTACGTCTTACATCGAAAGTTCCATCGCCTCATCTTCATCTCGACGTGAAGAAATCTCAAAAGTTGAGTACGACGGCAGTGCAGAAATTTGACGAAGGGCAAAAATTTTTGGAAAACGAATATTTCACCGATTTATCAAATCTGAAACCAGTGAAGCGCAGCAATATTCAACCGAGAAACCGTTTAGGAGCTGATAACGATATTCCAAGAAAAAGATCTTCTGAAGATGGCGATGGAAGAACTTCGCAATGCAAGAGACAGAAAATAAGCAACATATCCAAATAATGATGTAAACTTATCGATAATGCCACCACGATTTGTGGTCAAGTTGTAGCTATTAGGATTAAAATAACCATTGTTCATAATTTGGATATATTTTTCTAAAATGATTTCCCTATGTCACACACATTCGTGACAATTCATATGTTGGATAATTTTTGTTAATTAATTACTGGTGAATTACAGTAATTTATCAATCAGAAACGGGGTGTTCTATGAAAGCCGCGATAGTCCTGGAAACGACACAAGAGGATTTCAAAATTAAAATTAAAATTATTCCAGGACAAGACCTGATTGGATTAAGCATCCGATACCAAGTTATATTCAACCAACCGACCGTTTAGAAGCTAATAACGATATTCGAAAAAAAGAGATCTTCTGAAGATGACGATGGAAAAACTTCGCAATGCAAGATGAGACATAAAATCAGCAGAATATCGAAATAATGATGTAGATTTATAAATAACGCCACCACGATTTGTGGTCAAGTTGTAGCAATAAGGATTAAAATTACCATAATTTGTTTTCTTTATGTTATCATACACCTTCCTGACAATTCATATGTTGGATAATTTTTGTTCAGTACATATTGGTGAATTACAGTAATTTATCAAAACATTCATTAATTACTGTAACAGGGAATATCGATATCAAAATATTCATTAATTTCCCAGTTGTTTACTGGGATTACTAGATGGCATATAACACTATGTGTCAAATTTATCGTTTCCAGTTACTGGGAAAATTTGCGTTGCGCCAGAATACAACACACTTTGATTTCCATGTAGGTATGGTTTTTCAAATTTCAGATATATATTACAAAAAAAACTTTTTCATTTATTCAATTTTCAGCAATATAGAAAATTCATCCGTTTCCAGAGTCTTGGAAAATTTGTGTTTGCCAGAATTCCCGTTAACTTTCTGCATATATTATTGTACAAAGAAAAATCAGTGGATTATTAACATTATCATGGTAAAAATCCTGAAATGGATTACAGATGTCATTGATTCAACCATGTCTTCCTATTCCTTCTCTAATTGCTACAATCAGTTATGATATTTGGCGGGCTAACGCCATGCAAGCTAATGTATATATAATTGGTTCGTCAGCCGTATTGAGTCAGATATCGCAACAGTGTGAGTAGTGTAACATATTGATAAGTGGATATTTCTGAAAGTTTTCAGGGTTAGTTATCAATCTGACCTATCATGAAAGGAAGAAAGAGATTTTTTTCGATGAGATCCACGAAGACGAAGTCCAATATTTCGAAAACGAATGTGCCAATAATCTTCAAGGTGACTGCTGAGTCTAGAGCAGTACCCAAATTGGCGTGCGTTTCATCAAATTATAGTTTTAGTTCGACATATTTTGAGGAACGAGCTAAACGTGAACGAATTCTCAAGAATATGACGAAGCAGTCAGAAAGGCGTTGTTTTGTGAAAGTCTCGGAAACGAAGCAAGAGGATTTCATACCGACAAGAAATTATTCCAGGACAAGACCTTCTGATTGGATGAGGCGTCCGAAACCAGAAATTCTAATGGCAAAATCTATGATTCGAAATCCAGATCCGTCGAAGAAGTCTGATTCGGAGAAAAGGTTTCCATTGACGTCTTTTCAAACAAATATACGAACATCCCATGAAATAAATATGACATCGGCCCCCAAATTGGACAGTGGAAAAATATTTATGGAAAGAGAGTTTACTACGGATTTAGCGAAACTGAGAATGAAAGAAAGGAGCCTGAAGAATGCAGATTCTTTGCGTTCATCGAACATCAAGACTGCTCGTCCTTTGACGAGTACCTCGGTCCCTTGCAAGGTTATCGCTGTCTTCACGGCAGAAACCAAACCAACGAGCCTTTCGACAAACCATTCCTTTAGTTCGAACTACTTTGAGGAAAAATATAGGAAAAAACGAAAAGAAGACAAATGTGCAAAGAAATCGGATTCGAACTGTCCATTGAAAGTCCAGAATGAACAGAAAAGCCAATCGACCTTTGTGCCAACAAGAGTGAACTCCAGAATTAGACCTTCTGAATATGTGAGACGATCAATAAATCAGTCGAAAATGTTGAAAATGCCCGAATCATCCATCAAGTTTGAGGACGTTACATCCACTGAGAATTTCCGTGACATTGGATCAAAGAGTAGAAGAGCACTGATATCATCAAACAATCACTTTCCTTCGGATATTTCGAAAGAACAAACCAAACCCCTACGTCTTACATCGAAAGTTCCATCGCCTCATCTTCATCTCCACGTGAAGAAATACCAAATGTTGGGTACGACGGCAGTGCAGAAATTTGACGAAGGGCAAAATTTTTTGGAAAACGAATATTTCACCGATTTATCAAATCTGAAACCAGTGAAGCGCAGCAATATTCAACCGAGAAACCGTTTAGGAGCTGATAACGATATTCCAAGAAAAAGATCTTCTGAAGATGGCGATGGAAGAACTTCGCAATGCAAGAGACAGAAAATAAGCAACATATCCAAATAATGATGTAAACTTATCGATAATGTCACCACGATTTGTGGTCAAGTTGTAGCTATTAGGATTAAAATAACCATTGTTCATAATTTGGATATATTTTTCTAAAATGTTTTCCCTATGTCACACATATTCGTGACAATTCATATGTTGGATAATTTTTGTTCATTAATTACTGGTGAATTACAGTAATTTATCAATCAGAAACGGGGTGTTCTATGAAAGCCGCGATAGTCCTGGATACGACACAAGGGGATTTCAAAATTAAAATTATTCCAGGACAAGACCTGATTGGATTAAGCATCCGATACCAAGTTATATTCAACCAACCGACCGTTTAGAAGCTAATAACGATATTCGAAAAAAAGAGATCTTCTGAAAATGACGATGGAAAAACTTCGCAATGCAAGATGAGAAAGAAAATCAGCAAAATATCCAAATAATGATGTAGAATTATAAATAACGCCACCACGATTTGTGGTCAAGTTGTAGCAATATGGATTAAAATTATCATAATTTGTTTTCTTTATGTTATCATACACCTTCCTGACAATTCATATGTTGGATTATTTTTGTTCAGTACATATTGGTGAATTACAGTAATTTATCAAAACATTCATTAATTACTGTAACAGGGAATATCGATATCAAAATATTCATTAATTTCCCAGTTGTTTACTGGGATTACTAGTTGGCATATAACACTTTGTGTCAAATTTATCGTTTCCAGTTACTGGGAAAATTTGCGTTGCGCCAGAATACAACACACTTTGATTTCCATGTAGGTATGGTTTTTCAAATTTCAGATATATATTACGAAAAAAACTTTTTCATTTATTCAATTTTCAGCAATATAGAAAATTCATCCGTTTTCAGAGTCTTGGAAAATTTGTGTTTGCCAGAATTCCCGTTAACTTTCTGCATATATTATTGTACAAAGAAAAATCAGTGGATTATTAACATTATCATGGTAAAAATCCTGAAATGGATTACAGATGTCATTGATTCAACCATGTCTTCCTATTCCTTCTCTAATTGCTACAATCAGTTATGATATTTGGCGGGCTAACGCCATGCAAGCTAATGTATATATAATTGGTTCGTCAGCCGTATTGAGTCAGATATCGCAACAGTGTGAGTAGTGTAACATATTGATAAGTGGATATTTCTGAAAGTTTTCAGGGTTAGTTATCAATCTAACCTATCATGAAAGGAAGAAAGAGATTTTTTTCGATGAGATCCACGAAGACGAAGTCCAATATTTCGAAAACGAATGTGCCAATAATCTTCAAGGTGACTACTGAGTCTAGAGCAGTACCCAAATTGGCGTGCGTTTCATCAAATTATAGTTTTAGTTCGACATATTTTGAGGAACGAGCTAAACGTGAACGAATTCTCAAGAATATGACGAAGCAGTCAGAAAGGCGTTGTTTTGTGAAAGTCCCGGAAACGAAGCAAGAGGATTTCATACCGACAAGAAATTATTCCAGGACAAGACCTTCTGATTGGATGAGGCGTCCGAAACCAGAAATTCTAATGGCAAAATCTATGATTCGAAATCCAGATCCGTCGAAAAAGTCTGATTCGGAGAAAGGGTTTCCATCGACGTCTTTTCAAACAAATATACGAACATCCCATAAAATAAATATGACATCGGCCCCCAAATTGGACAGTGGAAAAATATTTATGGAAAGAGAGTTTACTACGGATTTAGCGAAACTGAGAATGAAAGAAAGGAGCCTGAAGAATGCAGATTCTTTGCGTTCATCGAACACCAAGACTGCTCGTCCTTTGACGAGTACCTCGGTCCCTTGCAAGGTTATCGCTGTCTTCACGGCAGAAACCAAACCAGCGAGCCTTTCGACAAACCATTCCTTTAGTTCGAACTACTTTGAGGAAAAATATAGGAAAAAACGAAAAGAAGACAAATGTGCAAAGAAATCGGATTCGAACTGTCCTTCGAAAGTCCAGAATGAACAGAAAAGCCAATCGACCTTTGTGCCAACAAGAGTGAACTCCAGAATTAGACCTTCTGAATATGTGAGACGATCAATAAATCAGTCGAAAATGTTGAAAATGCCCGAATCATCCATCAAGTTTGAGAACGTTACATCCACTGAGAATTTCCGTGACATTGAATCAAAGAGTAGAAGAGCACTGATATCATCAAACAATCACTTTCCTTCGGATATTTCGAAAGAACAAACCAAACCCCTACGTCTTACATCGAAAGTTCCATCGCCTCATCTTCATCTCAAGATATCTCAAAAGTTGAGTACGACGGCAGTGCAGAAATTTGACGAAGGGCAAAATTTTTTGGAAAACGAATATTTCACCGATTTATCAAATTTGAAACCAGTGAAGCGCAGCAATATTCAACCGAGAAACCGTTTAGGAGCTGATAACGATATTCCAAGAAAAACATCTTCTGAAGATGGCGATGGAAGAACTTCGCAATGCAAGAGACAGAAAATAAGCAACATATCCAAATAATGATGTAAACTTATCGATAATGTCACCACGATTTGAGGTCAAGTTGTAGCTATTAGGATTAAAATAACCATTGTTCATAATTTGGATATATTTTTCTAAAATGTTTTCCCTATGTCACACACATTCGTGACAATTCATATGTTGGATAATTTTTGTTAATTAATTACTGGTGAATTACAGTAATTTATCAATCAGAAACGGGGTGTTCTATGAAAGCCGCGATAGTCCTGGAAACGATACAAGAGGATTTCATACCGACGGAAAATTATTCCAGGACAAGACCTGATTGGATTAAGCATCCGATACCAGAAACAATTGAACTCAGTAATATTCAACCAACCGACCGTTTAGAAACTAATAACGATATTCGAAAAAAAGAGATCTTCTGAAGATGACGATGGGAAAACTTCGCAATGCAAGAGACAGAAAATCAGCAGAATATCAAAATAATGATGTTGATTTATAAATAACGCCACCACGATTTGTGGTCAAGTTGTAGCAATAAGGATTAAAATTACCATAATTTGTTTTCTTTATGTTATCATACATCTTCCTGACAATTCATATGTTGGAAAAATTATGTACAGTACCTATTGGTGAATTACAGTAATTTATCAAAACATTCATTAATTACTGTAACACGAAATATCGATATCAAAATATTCATTAATTTCCTAGTTGTTTACTGGGAATACAATACTAGTTAGCATATAACACTTTGTGTCAAATTTATCGTTTCCAGTGACAGGAAAAATTTGTGTTGCGCCAGAATATAACATACTTTAATTTCCATGTAGGTATGGTTTTTCAAATTTCAGATATATTTTCATATTAGAACGCATTGTGTGGTATTATTCCATGTTAAGTAACCATTGCAACATATTTATGAAACAAAAAATCCCAAGGTGGTTGCTGTCAACAATTTTTCGAATTTGTAATAATATTGACAATTTTAACTTTTTCAAAATAAAAAGTCTATCGATCCTACTAGTACTTTCACTACTCCAGCACAACATCTATATTCAAATATAGAAATATATCAATATATCATTCAAACATTCTCCATTTCACCCTCGCAACAGCATCACATACAAAACTAACTTTCCCTGGTTTCCTTGGATGGGTAATACCAAAGTGAGGGAGGTACCAACTGTTTTCAATAAAAACTTTATTATTGGGACTCTTTTTTGCATACCCCTTTGAAAAATAATGATTTACTTTTTTTCAAATAAAGTTGTGCAAATTCGTGATCTTTCGATATTTTTCTCTCTACCGATTTCATACGACTTACCGCATGTGTTCTAGTTTCAACAAATACTACCTCATTTTTCCAAAGGAGTCCTTCCATGATTTTCACAGCCCTCACTTCTTCCTCAGATATTTTTTTCTCATAGATCTTCACTCCGAGGTTACCTAGCTTAAATGACTGCTTTACCAATTCATGTAGATCATTATCTTCATTACTTGTGTGGAGAATGAATGCCTTATCACATCTTCCATGGAAAAAATACTGCTTTACTAAATCAAGATGATCAGCTTGGTGGCTCATATAGAAAATAAAATCATTATCAATTCGTCCTGGGAAATAGGAAATATTACCGTGAATGATCCAACCTAACTTTGTACCAAATAAAACAGGACTATTTTTAGGTTTAGCATTCGACATTGATGGAACATTCACTGAAGCTAAGTATTTCCATGTTTTAGCCAAACTTTTTGAATTTATAGCTTGAGGTAGATTCAAATTACTTACTGTCCAAGCGTTCTTTATTCAATGATTTTCGGTTTCATTTTCTCCTCGGATTTCGAAATGTATCCTTTCGGAATCATATTCTTCATTGGTCATAGAGTTTGTCCAGGTAAAGTCAACGATTCTCTTGGTCCTGTAACACCTAACTTCTCTGCCAGTTTCATGTCGACTATAGTGATAGTTGACGCCTCATCAAACAGCGCAAAGGTTTGAATCTCACCTTTAGGTCCATTTATGATCACAGGAGCCACTCTCAGTAGAACCTTCTTCTCCTCATCCCTGGTATGATGGTGTACTTCTTCAACTTCCAAGATTTCTGCTCTGGTTTCATTTGGAGAATCTGTGTGAAGTAATTTATTATGAAATTTGGTGCAGTTTCCAACATTACACACTTTTTTCTTACGGCAATATCTAGCCTGGTGACGGGAATCTAATCAGGTGAAACACACTTTATTTTGTGTCACCCATTCCCATCTTTTATTCATATCCAATTGTTGAAAAATAGTGCATCTGTCTATTTTATGGTTAGTTTTTCTACAAATCGGGCAATAAAATTTAGATCCTTATTTTATTAGAAACAATACAATTCAAAGCTTCAGTCATTTCCGAAAACCAATTAACAAAATCGGAAAGAGATATCACCCTGTGAATCTTATTCCACGCATTCAATTGTTTGCCCATTTCAAATTTCAAATTAGACGTCAACTTTGACACTATTTCGTTTAATAATTGTAGATTTGACAGATTCTGTTGAGGCTGAACTTTGGTTTACTGGAAATCTGATATGGAAAAAACAATTGAACGTCGCGTAGGCCCTCAGCCAATTGTAACGACACCATTTTTGTTTTGCTGAAATGCGCTGTTGCCAAGTTGACCTCTTCGGATTACT
Source organism: Chrysolina americana (assembly GCA_958502065.1). Lineage (NCBI taxonomy): Eukaryota > Metazoa > Arthropoda > Insecta > Coleoptera > Chrysomelidae > Chrysolina > Chrysolina americana. Next base: position 26,405,157 of record OY293411.1, read on the forward strand.
GGAAATCTGATATGGAAAAACAAAAGAACGTCGCGAATGTGGACCCTCAACTGATTCTATTGGTACTGTTTTTGTTTTGCGGAAATGCGCCGTGGCCAAGTTTTGGTCATTTTGATTTCCTGCATATCTGATATGGGGATAGTTCTGAGTGGATACCATACAATTCAATCAGATAAATTGCACTCTTAAATTTGAAACATGTAGAAATGTGCTGTTGCCAAGTCGATGGCGTTGGAATAGATTTATGGAAATTTTTGTCAAAGAATGTGAATATAAATATTCATCTTAAATAATTTTTTGAAAATACTTTATGAAATCTGATGGCGTATAGTCCAGAAGACCATTTTTATATAAGTATTTTAGTCTATCCCACTTTTGATTCAAATTATATACCTTCAGAAATTCTTGAAGTAACTAAATGATGTGAAACAAAGTTAAGATTGCCCAATTCTGGATTCTCAAACTATCATACTACAGCTCACGGACTATAAATGATTAGGAGTTTGATAGCAATTTCATTTCCATGGAAAAAAAAAAGTTATTTGTCAGTTTTGACTGCTTTGAAATCAGTTTGCAATCTATCCGAAATGTATAAACATTTTGAAGAGATTATCTCCAGCAGGCGCATTTGGAATGCAAATAAATTACCAAAAGACCCTCTGGAAGGGTACAAATTCGCACTAAGCCAAGGGCTGATACCACCTCCTCCAATTTGCAGAAAAAATGTGAAGGGGCATAAAGGTATTCCGAAGAGTTTTTCGAGATACGATCAAGGAGTATTCGGCCTGGGAAGGTACCGATGTCCAAAATCTAAAAAATGTCGTGTTGATATTTCGGTGACGGGAGGCACTTGGTTCGCACATTCTCGAATGAAAGGCATTCACCAAGAAATAAGGTAATTATATCGCAAATAACTTAGCGTACCTACATAAATTTTTATACAATTTTAAGATAATGCACAAGGTAGAAACTTAAGTGCGCGCTTGGCCGACATTTCACAATCCGCGCGCGCTGGCTTCGCTAGCGTTATTTTGATTTATAGTTTTCTGTTTAGTGTTTTAATAAAAAAAAGGAAATAGGTGATAACATATATTCTTTTTCTTTTACGAATCTCATATTATTATCCTAATATTTTAGATTACTTTACGGTTTCGCAATGAATGATTCATACGCTCGAATCCTAAATGAATGCTCAGCAGTTGATGGTAACACTGAACTCGTCTCTATCGATACAATATCAGCAAGAATTAAATTTTGTCGAGAAGTCGTCACAAACGCATTTTCAAAGATGCACTCAAACAGCGGAAAAATTGGTGGACCAGGAGTAGTAGTGCAGGTAGGTAGGTATATTACTTTGATTTAAAATCTTTGAAAGGCTCAACTTTCGTTTAACTGAAATCAGTTATGGTAACGAGAATACAAGAACTCAATTATGGAAAAAAAATTACCATGGTAACAGCTACGGTGAAGAGTAAACAAAAATGCCATTCCCGTTTTGCGGAAATGCGTGGTTGCCAAGTTGGGCAAATTATAGTTTAACTGGAAATCAGTTATGCAAGCAATCGCTTGCCCCACAGGCTATATACTTTATATGATCAAGATGTATAAATGCGCGGATTTGCGAAATGTCGGCCGGACCCGCTCGCTGCGCTAGCGTTATATCTTGTGTTCAAGATCTAATATTACTTGGAGAAAAAGGAGAAAGTATTAACATGAAAACGAGAGAACATCTGTATATGTTAAGGACAAGATAATGAGTAATTTAGGAATGCAACGGGTTTTCCTCTGCTTGATGTTTTTTTGAAGTATTTGAATACATTATTTGTGGAAATATTTGAATATATATTACTTTTAGATCGATGAGGCTAAGTTTGGACGCCGAAAATATGAAAGAGGACGAGTAATAGAAGGGCACCGGGTGCTGAGTATGATTGCCGATAATTCAGAAGATTTTAGATGGGTGGTATGCCCAGATAATCGAAGAGATGCCGATACGCTCATTCCAATCATTGAGGAGCACGTTGCTTCTGGTTCCATCATTTGTACAGATGAATGGCGTGCAAACGACCAGTTGACAAAATATGGCTATGAACATAGGACTGTAAACCATAGTGTTGAATTCATAGGTATTTGTTACATATTAATATCTGTTTAAGATGCAAACTATCTTCATTTCAGCTAGAGATGGAACTTTAACACAGAGGGTAGAATCATCATGGCGCTCTGCAAAACTCTGGTTTAGACTCCGCAGGATACCTCAGGAGAACTTTGCAGAGAACCTCTGTGTGTACTTATGGAGGAGATGGATAAAAGAAAAAGAAAATTGACCGTTTCGAGGCATTACTTTCTGCAATTCGTTTGGAATATGGGGATTTCAGAAATATTTAAAAACAGTTAAACAGTTTTGAGTTAAATTCATTTACAGTTCTATTTTTGTTTTTAAGATCAGGTTAGTTTAGGTCCAGATCGGATAAGGTTGGGTGAGGTTACTGTACTATAAGTTTTAAATCAATGCCACTTAAGGTCCTTCTTTATAATTTAATTTTAATTTTTTAGTTTAAGTTAGGTCTAGCCAGACTTTCGTTGATTAAAATAAATATTTATAATAACAATGTTCTCCAACTTCTCTGGCGATTTCCCGCATCCATAACTTGCCGTCAATGGTTTTCCGCAAAGTCAAAATGACATATAATTCAATTGAGTAGGATATTGCTCACTTATCCATATCAATACAGATTTCCAGGTTGCCAGTAATCTGAAGTGACTAACCTGGCAACAGCGCATTCCCGCAAAACATATATAGTATCATCAGAATTAGTTGAGGGTCCACAATCGCGACGTTCAATGGTTTTTTCCATATCAGATTTCCATATCTCCGAAGTCGTCAAAACTTGGCAACAGCGGATTTCCGCAAAACCAAAATAGTACCACTTGAATAAGTTGAGGGTCCACAATGGCGACGTTCATTTGTTTTTTCCATATCAGATTTCCAGTAATCCGAAGAGGTCAACTTGGCAACACCGCATTTCCACAAAACAAAAATGGTGCCATTACAATTGGCTGAGGGCCCACAATCGCGACGTTCAGTTGTTTTTTCCATATCAGATTTCCATTTCTCCGAAGTGACCAAAACTTGGCAACAGCGCATTTCCGCAAAATAAAAATAAAACCACTAGAATTACTTGAGGGTCCACAATCGCGACGTTCAATTGTTTTTTTCATATCAGATTTCCAGTAATCCGAAGAGGTCAACTCGGCAACAGCGCATTTCCGCAAAACAAAAATGGTACCATATGAATCGCCTAATGGTACAGAATCGCGATTTTCAATTTTTTTTTTATAACAGATTTCCAGTAAACCAAATTTTTACCTCTGTTGATTTTTCAGACTTGTCTCTGTAATAGCCAAATTTTGGATAGAATACGAAAAATCGATAATAGTTTCTGGTTTATCATCTTTCAAAGGCGCACATCTACGTACAGTTGCTATCAAATTTTGAATGATATACTCGGATTTTCCAAATCTACTTTCAAGAGTTTTAATAATTTGTTCCACTTCAATGGTAAAGTACAATAAAGCCTGAACAGATTCTCTAGCCCTACCTTAAACACTTTTGTAGTCTTGATATGTTTTCTCTATCACTGAATCCACATATTTCTGTAATTTCTCTAGAGGATCTAAAAAAATTCAACCATTCTGACGGATCCCCAGAAAAGGTTAGATTGCCTTTTTGACAGTTTTTGTTCTTCTCTGTGAACTTTTCCTCAACGAAATTCTTTCTTTCATATCCACCACTTGGAGCAATTTTATGAACAGTACCTTTGTCCGACCTGAAACTTAAAACAGAAAAGTCATTAATGGGATCCATTTTTGTATATCCTTTTTTTTGGTTCATGTTGTCAGTAGTTCGGTTTTCTGTTGTACTTCTGGAACTTTCTTCAGACCGACTACTGTATTCATCTTCCAATTCCACCTTCTTCAATTGGGCTTCTTTCCTGTTCTATTATACGTTTTTCGGATTCTAGTTCGATTTCAAGTTGACGTCTCCTCAAAGTACTATTTCTTGACATTTTGGATGGAACTTCTCTAGTTTTGATTTTCGTTTTCCCTTCATAGGATTGTGGATCATGCATTGGAATATGAACATCGGCAGTTGTGGTTCCATTCATTGACTCGTTGCAGTGGCTTTTATTTGTGTACGAAGGTATCATTTTCGTGTCATTTTCCGGTTGATCATGATTTTTCATTTCTTTTCCATATCTTTCGCTTTTTCTTGTAGACATTTCTTCCATGGAATTTTCAATTTATAGCTCAAAGGACTATATGTTTGGATGCTTTCGGATATAATTACATCAGAGTTGAATAAAATCAGCGTAAATTCAACAAACGTTCTGATTTATTACTTTATTATTACAACTTTTTCCAAAATTAACATTATTTTTCATTGCCATCTAAATGTTAAAATAATAAAAATAATATAACATGTAGCCCAAATTATTTTAAAATATTCAACACTATGAAAACCGCGAAAGTCCTGGAAACGAAGCAAGAGGATTTCATACCGACGAGAAATTATTCCAGGACAAGACCTTCTAATTGGATGAGGCGTCTGATATCAGAAAAAATTGAAGCGCAGCAATATTCAACCGACCATTTAGGAGCTGATAACGATATTCGAAGAAAGAGATCTTCTGATGATGGCGAAGGAAAAACTACTCAATGCAAGAGACAGAAAATTAGCAACATATCCAAATAATGATAGTCGTAACTAATTACTGTAACAGGGAATATCGATATCAAAACATTTATTAATTGCCGAATTGTTTACTGGGATTACAATACTAGTCGTAACTAATTATTTTAGATTAGCATATAATTTTGATATATTTTTCTAAAATGTTTTCCCTTTGTCATCATACTCCTTCGTGACAATTCATATCTTGGATATCTTTTGTTCAGTACCTACTGGTAAATTACGGTAACATATCAAAACATTCATTAATTGCCGATATGTTTACCCGGATTACTATAATAGTCGTAACTAATTACTATAATAGGAAATATCGATATCAAAACAGTTATTAATTGCCGAATTGTTTGCTGGGATTTCAATACCAGTCGTAACTAATTATTTAAGATTAGCATATAATTTTGATAAATTTTTCTAAAATGTTTTCCCTTTGACATCATACCCTTCATGACAATTCATGTTGGATAATTTTTGTTCAGTTACCTACTGGTGAATTACAGTAATTTATCAAAACATTCGTTAATAGCCGAATTATTTACCGGGGTTACTATAATAGTCGTAAATAATTACTGTAACAGGAAATACCCATATCAAAACATTTATCAGTTGCCGAATTGTTTACCGGGATTACAATAATAGTCGTAACTAATTATTTTCAGATTAGCACAAAATTTGGATATATTTTTCTAAACTGTTTTCCCTTTGTCATCATACACCTTCGTGACAATTCATATGTTGTATAACTTTTGTTCAGTACCTACTGGTGAATTACGGTAACTTATCAAAACATTCATTAATTGCCGATATGTTTACCCGGATTAATATAATAGTCGTAACTAATTATTTTCAGATTAGCATATAATTTGGATATATTTTTCTAAAATGTTTTCCCTATGGTCATCATACACCTTCATGACAATTCATATGTTGGATAATTTTTGTTCAGTACCTACCGGTGAATTACAGTAATTTATCAAACCATTTATTAATTGCCAAATTGTTTACCCGGGTTGCTAATTACTGTAACAGAAAATATTGATATCATTATTTTCTGATTACCATATAATATTTTGTGTCACAATGGTCAATTAGTCATTTTTTTCCTCATTTGTCCTTATAATTTTTGGAAATAGCAACAAATCTCGACAGAAAAATTCAGTTGCGATAACGGGAAAAGCACATTTTCAAATTGAAATTTGATGAAAATACAACACATTTTGTTTCCATGTAGGAATGTTTTTCAAATTTCAGATATAATTAGCGAAAAAACTTTTTCAGTTATTGAATCATTAGCAATATGGAAAAAAATTCCGTTTTCAGTAACTTTTGTTGCGCCTGAATTCCCGTAGACTATCTACATATATTGTACAAAAAGAAATAACAGAGATATCTCGTATCTCAATGCGTGGTACCAGCCTATTTTCGGAGTTTTTCTATTTTTTATTGTATCTATTTGTATCCTGACTGAAGAGTTTGGTGATAAATAGAAGGGGAATAATGGAGCAGAGAGGTGACCAGGAAGTTTTCCAGGCTCAAATGTTATGGACACCTACATTTTTATTGGGTACACTGAGAAATAGAGATTATGGTCAGAGGAAATAACAAAATATTGAGGACCTTCAACAGAGTATTGTTAAAGGGATCGGAATATTGAGGAGGAGGGAAATGAATCATACAGTGCGTGTTATCATGAACAAGGCCAGCATTTTGAGCATTCATATTCTCTCTCCGCATTTTTTCATTGGCGCTTCAAATGAGCCAAACTCTACGAGATTTTGATCTATAATAACTTGAACATGGTTCAATGTGGTTGTCGTCTTCCGGGATTCAAGTTTGAATCCATTTCGGATGTCCTAACACTGTTTCTATTGTAATAGTAATAAATTTGTATAATATCTCTTTTTTCTTCATTCGTGTTGTGCTTTAGGAACAGTTGCGATTCCTAATGGGTTTTGTTTGGATTTTATGAATCACTCTGTGTGGCGTGTAGAACTATGTTTTCTTCGGGGGATTGTTGGTTTTTCCATTCAACGTAAATATTCTGGGGCGAATACCTTTCACGTGAATACGTGAGAGCCAATGGACTGTAGTTGTGGGATTATAGAGTAATGCACTGAATTTATATTTACTTCAACACTATTTAATCCAATACAATATACAACAAAAGATAACAATAACTTACACGTGTTCACTTGAGCTTGGTTGACGAGAGAGATACGTCTGTACTCAATCCAATCTAAGAAGGAAGAGAGTGAAGAATAAAGAACTAACTCAGAGTAGCCGGAAGGCACTGTTGCCAACAAGGTGACCAAGTGTGTTCTACTTCGAGGCGCTGCATTCATCGACATCCGAATTGTTAGTCCACGGAACGGATCGAATAGGTTCAAATCTCAACATCCTCCGAAACTCATTGTGTAGATCGCGTAGATAGCGCAAAAAACGCGATATTTCTCACTTATTTATTAACTCCAGACTATTGCCTAAACTAGACTCTCGGGTATTTGCAAAGGTCAATCAATCTCACAATCCCCTCTTACCTCGGCCCTTAATAACCAGTTAAACTACCTTTTTTAAAAATACCTGCATTCTCGGTAAAATATGATGAATGAATTCCATTCATTGATATATTTTCGGCACTAGTAGCCAACAAATCGCACTTGGTGATGTTCATTCAAAAAATATTATATTGAAATCAAGTTAGACCACCGAACCTCTTTCATCAATTAAGAATTTGAACGTTACCAATGATAACTACAAAGTTGCAATGGATTTATTGGAAAAGAGATGTGATGAGAAGGCAGTAATCATTGATTCTCACTTAAAGAACCTTATGGAAGTTCCTAACATACAGAAGGAAACTCCTTCTAAATTACGTGAATTCGTCACACAGATAACACAAAATATATAAACTGTCTTACATCTCTCGACGCACCGGTTGAGCGCTGGGATTTAATTTTAGTGTGTATTTGCTCCAAAAAGTTAGATTTCCAAATTCGTAGATCATACGAGTTGGAAAAAGAAAAAGACCAGAGACCGACTTGAAATTATTTATATCATTCCTAGAAGAGCGCAGTGTTGCCTTAGAATCTGTCTTTGATAATGAGCATACCCAATCACGTGAGTTCTCGAGTAACACATGTCAGTCTCAAAACGTCTCAACACAATATCTTCGTAAATGTTTGTTTATTTTGCAACATGACGAACCATATCATGTATAATAGCATAAAATTCAATAAACGCTCAAATTCCAATAAAAAACATTGTCTCCTTCGCAATAAAATGTGTCTGAATTGTTTAGGACATAAACATTTGGCTAACCAATGCACCTCAATTGGCTGTAGAAAATGCTCAGAAAAGCATCATACCTCTCTACACGGAAAATCATCGTAAAATAACCAGTTTCCCTCTATGTCGAATCAAACGGTATTTCCCACTTATGATAATTAAGACGTCGTACAATCACTCAGTTTGGAGAACGCAACTTTCGTAATTATCAATGCGGCCCAAACATCAAATACTGAGAACCAATAGTTAGGGTCAATTTGGTATCCGAATTTGAGTTGCATAAATGGAGATCTAATTAAATATGAATAATTAAATGTATTCCAGTTAAAAAAAAAGGAACTTAGTAGTCTACAAATCAATACAGAAATAACATCTAGCAAGGTGTTAGGTATCTCATGGGACACTGATTTTGACGAATTCAACATATATCACTATATATACCCTTTCTCTACAAAATGACAAGTTCTTTCCACAATAGCTCAAGTGTTTTTGATCCTTTATATGACTAATCAGTCCAGTAATAGTTATTGGAAAAATACTAATGAAACACATTTGGTGTAGTAAAATTGAATGGGATGACGAAATGCCAGATGAGATTCAAAAACAGTGGATATACATGTAACTAAAAATCTTTCAGTAATCTCAGAATTTCGTTGAATTTTCTCTTCCACACAAACTAGTATGTTTGAACTGTATGGATTCTCGGAAGCGTCTCTCACAGCAAATGGTGTTTGTGAATATATAAAAGTAATATATTCCACAGGAGAAATATCATCCAATCTTATCTGCTCTAAAAGTTGAGTTTCACCAGTAAAAACAATTTCACTTTCTAATTTGTAATTATCAGGAGCTCTGTTACTCTCTAGTCTTCACTCATAAACTCATAAAGTTCGGCCAATACTCCCAATTAAATTCTCGTAAATTTTTCAATAGATTCAAAAATAGTTCTAATTTGGCTCAAATCTACACCCTCGAGATGAACAACATTTGTTGCCAACAGAGTAACAGAAATTCAAAAACTCACAACTATTTGTTAGTGGCGCAGCATATACGCCCTGCGGAAAATCCCGCAGAACACATTTACAAAATGGATGAAGTCTTCTGATGACTTGAAAGAAAACATGTAGTTTTAATTAAAGAGGACAATTTACCACCGCTTCAGTGGTCACTTTGCCCGTATAACATTAGTTATGCTTGGTTCTGACAATAAAGTCAGAGTCGTTAAAATAAGAACGGATATTCATACGTCCTATCTAAAGGTATGCCCATTACCTATAGAATGTAGTTGACAGAACTCTTCAACGGGGGGGGGGGGATGTTGAGATTTGAACCTATTCGATCCTTTCCGCGTTCGACTAACTACTCGAATGTCGACGAATGCAGCGCCTCGACGTAGAACATAATTGGTCACCTTGTTGGCAACACTGCCTAACGGCTATACTGAGTCAGTTCTTCATCTTCAATCAATTCCTTGCACTTGGTATATTCATCAAAAGCCTTTGACAAATGTGGTTCTCTAATGGAAAATTCATTTACGAGAATATTAGGATTTTATTTGTTGTCTGTAATGAATCTTGCAATGCGCGTAATTGGAGCTTTCGAATGAGATCGTTTTTTGATAATATCTTCCATTTTCACGAAATAAGTTTTCCTTCGAGTTATTAAATTTATGAATATATCAATTGAGTTTTAATGAAAGGTATTCTTATACTATTTTGTCCAAATTTAGTCACAGGTACACTGATGAAATTGTCACTTAAAATAGATAGGTACCTGTTGTCCTACTTCGTGCAGAATCACTGGACGCTGAACGGCCGGCCTAGTTAGCGAGAGTAGCGTGGCGAAGTGACGTTACGTGGTTTACCGTACAAGTTTGTACGTGTGGATCTTCTGACTTCTTTGCGTGGTGGATCGATGTGATAAATCATGTTTGTCTGGATCAACGTGATTAATCCGTCTCGAAGGACCAATGAAACAAGTTGCGGTTCATAATGGGTTTTGTTGAGATTCGAAGAACCACTGTGTGGCGTGTAGCTATGTTTTCCTCGAGAGGTTGTTGGGTTTTCTATTCAACATAAATATTCTGGAATTAATACTTTTTTCGTGAATACGTGAGAGCGAGTGGACTGTAGTTGTGGGATTATACAGTAATGCACTGAATTTATGTTTACTTTAACACTATTTAATTCAATGCAATATGCAACAGAGAACAACAATAACTTACACATGTTCACTTGAGCTTGGTTGAAGAGAGAGATACGACTGCACCCGCGCAAATCTAAGAAGAGAGTGAAGAATAAAGAACTGACTCAGTGTTGCCGGTAGGCAGTGCTGCCAACAAGGTGATCAAGTATGTTCTACTTCGAGGCGCTGCATACGTCAACATCCGAATAGTTAGTCGAAAGCTAAGTTTTCATTTATACGAATTATTCGTTTTTCGTACGAAATCTGTCAAAAGCTGTTAAAATATATTTCGTGGCAGCAAATTTTAACTGATGGTACGAATGAATTCAAGAAGTTGAAATAACGTCAACTTGTCCGAAATTTTAAAGAGAAACAATGTTCAGTGCGGTTATATGTTTGTTTCCAGGCAATTGAAAATTTGAATGTTAAAAATGGAGAACAATCTCATGATTATTAATATAAGTATAAGAAAACAACCGTAATATTTTATATTTTACTGATTTTGTTAATGTATTGAAATTTTGAATTGAAGAAAAAAGTAAAAGGGCTCCCAAACGTTTTTGGGTGAGACCTATTTTCAAACTACGAAAATACAAGGCAATGACCACAGCTCAATCAACTAACCGAGGAATTCACTTGAGAAAATGGACGGTAAATTAGGGGGTTGACGTTGAATATTTCATCGTGAAGGCATTTCGCACAAATGAAAACCGCTCAATATATCATTCGTACGAAAAAGTGACATTTCTTTCAAATTTCCTACGAAAAATTCGGATGAATGAAAACTTAGCTGAAGGCGGAAATGATCGAATAGGTTCAAATCTCAAAAATTCTTGAAAGCCATTTTTGCCAAAAATTCAATGACAAATTGAAAGTCAAATTTAGAAATATCTAATGATGATTTTTTTAATACATACGGTTTTTCGAAAAAGAATGATAACCTTATGATACATCATTTTGAAGGTAATATCTGGTTCTATTCAAAACAAAAAAAAACAATGTAGCGCCCATAAGAAAAAATAAAGTTGATGATTGTTGCCGGAAGACGAAACGTCGAAGTGCAAATCTGAAAACACCATTATGTAGCAGGGGAAAAGTGTCAGGAAGTGTAATTTATTTTCAAAGCCAGAAAAAAAAAAGATTTTCCAAAATTTCTGTTTTTTTCCGGATATACTCGGAATTTTTTAACTTTCTCAACGGCATATTATAGTCAGGTAAATGCGCAACTTTGCTCCAATTTAACAATCTTCGAATTTCTTATAGTTTCCGAGATCCCAATGGCGAAGGATCGAATTTGAAACATCCTTGATGGTCTCCGCTGAGACATCTGCGAACTTTGAAGATTCCCGGGTTCTTCTGATTTGTTTTGATGGATTTTGTTCTTCAAAATTGATATATCATTCTTTAAAATATTCCTGTGCCTTTCGACTTGCAGTAGTAAGAGATTTTGTGATTTTTCGATATTCCTTTTGTTATCAACTATGGCTCTCAAATTATATTGTTCTAAACCTCAATTTTAATTTTTTGCTTTGAAACCATTATACCCCCAATAACTAATGACTGCAATCAAACCCTTTGCGTATTAGGCAGTTGAGAAATGACTCACTTTTCATGTTAACGTTTGTGCTGCCACATGCTTCTTGGTGTAGTTGGCATCACCCCATTGCCTTGTCATGAGTAACTGTCTTATCACCTTTACTTGTATAACAAAACTTTCATGAGTACATTTGAAACCTAGTTGAAATTACAAGGTGTAATGTTTCTTCAATACAATAAATGAAAATATAGAACATTATAACAGTATTAATTCGATGTGATCCAAAAAAAATTAAGGTAAAAATAGAATTTGACGGAAAATTTACGTTTTTGGATATTTTGGTCAATGGGAGTGGAGAACTTGTGAAAAGAGTATTATAGAAATCACACTAATACTAGATTCGTATCAGCAGATTTTAATCACCAAGTTCAACACAAAATGCCAAGTGTCAATTTATTTAATCACAGGATTTAAAGCTTTTTACAGATACACTAATCAATATTTTGTTAAATAAAAAGTGGTTTAAAATATGTCTCAAACACAACCTGTAATGACCCAAAAAAACAAGAAATTCATCAAAATGGTATTGGATGTCAGAAATTATTCAGAAATTTCGAATATTACAAGGCTAATCGCTTCACCTACATGATGAAGTAGGTACAATCTTGTATCGGTAACATTAAAAACAACAATAGACCAGTGAAAACTCCCCATTGAATGATTTTGGAACTATACCTCAGTTGAAAGCATTAAAGGCAATTCAGAAGAGTAGTTTTGTTGTTGATGAATGAATTTTAAAAAACTCCATACTGCTGAATAGAGAATCAGAAGACCTTGCGAATATGGTGCAGCAAAATATCCTTTGAAACAGGGAATTGAATTTGTGACAAAATTTTATAATTTTGAATTAAAAATAAATGTTTCAGAATATTTCCTAAAAATCATAATTCACACTTAAAATCAGTTTCAGTGAGTCAAATGAAATTCACACATCTTTTTAATTTTTGTTTATTTTTTTATTTCTTTTACAATTTCTTTGATTAGAACAAAAATTAATTCTCTGACAATTGAATTAGAAAACAGGAGTAAATGGCAATAAACTGATTTAAGTAGAAATGAAAATGAAAAATAGTAAAAACTCTTACTAAATTTAAACAAAATGCGGTTTCATTTAACCTTATCTATTTGAAATCTTTTTTTTGCAGACAAACCGGTACTAATGAATTGATAGATTTCACTTTATTTTGTAATCTAGAGATGGAAATGTCAATATTTGCCTAAATATTGATTACTCTTGACAGCTTCTGTACTCGATTCAAGAGTAAATCTCCTTGCTTCACAACAGAGTTGAATTGAGCATTCTTCAAATCCGGACGGTTGGTTTCAACAATTCCTCCAACTCTGTCAATTTTGCAATGTAGTCGGCCTGCAGCAATGAATGTAGACAACTCTCTAAAAAAAAAGATGAATAAATAAAAGTGTTTCAAATCAAATATTGACTAGAATCCATTTGTTAACATGCCTCCAGGTGCACTGAAACCAAAGAGCCAGCCTCATTGGGCTTTAACTGAATTGTGAGCTTTTTTACCGAGTATATTTATAGTTCTGATGAATATTTTTGGATGTAAAATCAATTGACAATACATTAAATTGACTGTCCATTAGACTAGGGAGCTCTTAATGAATTATAAATAAAATAATGACTGTTGAAAAGGAGTTAAGAATGATAAAATTAAAAACGGAGCAATCAATTTCTGAAAAACGCTTGTTTCTTCAGAAATTTCACAACCGTAATGTATAAGGGAATTTAGATCAAAAAGAAAGATAAATGTAATCTGAATGTTGTGTTGAGTTTTCTGTTGAATGACTATAGTTCAGATTTAAAATAATCAACAGTATGCAATAACGAAAGGGGTCATAATGGAACAGTCAGAAGACAGTACTGGAATGTGCTCTTGTAGATGCAGATTAATCTATTTTTTGAATAAAGGACAAGATTTTGAAGTTCATACTTGAATTAAGAACCAGAAAACAATTTCAAATGAAAAAAAATAACAGACTCTTACTTATAAACTCAGTTTATCAAGGAATGACTTCAAGAATCTACTTTATGGCATATTTTTATAAACAGTTAAAATTAGGCAAGTGCAAACATAGGTCCGATGTGGACGAATTTACTCATACCTATTTGAACAAACGCACAAGTCAAAATGACATTTTTTGATATTCAAACGTTTTCTTTTGAATTATATGTACAATTTACAATTGATGTACAATATCTCGTTTTGGCCCACCCGCCTAAACAACAGCATAAGGCTACCTATTCCAACTTCTAACTCAATAAACAACCTGCCTAAAATATTTATAATGCTGTACAACCACCCGCCAGCAAGCATTTTAGTCAATGAGTCATCAGCTTTATTCGGGAGATCAGGTGAAGTTGATTCACACAGAAGAGGTATTTTATGACATCAGTGAATATTTCAACAGAAACATGGGTGACACTTGACTTGTTCAATAACTAAAATTGAAACTGTACCTCGTTTTAACTATGCACATCATTTCTTGTTTCTTGTATTATTTGTACTGTTGGCGTTAAATGAGTTTTTCTACATTCATGCAAAAAGCAAAACTTTATTGAACTATAATCAGTGGAAAAAGAAGCTCTTTATTGCACTAGTGCAATAAAGTTTTTATTGCACTCATCTGTCATTCTACTTCAACGTGCTGTCATCATGATAAACATAAACGTTCGAACCCACTACATATTTAGCAGATATTCTGTGAGATTGGCCATACGTTTCAAACAGCTACATATTTTATATTATTTTGTATTAATGTTAGCAGTCAGAGTTGAAGAAACAATGCCTTTCCGAAAATAACTCCATAATCAAAACCGATCCGCTATGTTCGAAACCGTCTACCTGCATAGAGCAAACTGTTTGTACTATGACCACACCTCGTGATAACATACGCGCTCATAGCTACTATGATTTTGATTTTTTAATGCAACTGTAGTTATATAAACGTCAGTCAAAATTTAATTCTAACAATTACAGAACTTAAAGTTTCAAAATGACTAATATTAATCGAAAAATAGATGATGGTGATGAAATCGATAGTAATAATTATTTATTTAAATTGCGTATTTCATTTTCCTTCACCTAGTGCCGCACCTAAATATATAATTTTTTGCTTTTTGCATGAACGTAGAAAAAATGTTGTATGCAACTCGTGCAAAAAATGTCCAACTCGGCCTAACGGCCTCGTCGGACAATTTCACGTCGAGTGCAATAAATAATTACTTTTTGCACTTGTTGCATAAATAACTATTGTTTTTATATTTATGCATTAATTTATATGACTTTTACATGAATTCACTTGTTTCAAATGTTGCGACGCTTCCTTTGTCAATGAGATGTAAATCATCAGACAAGGAAGAATATTTTGATTGATTGATTAATTGATATTATTGCATATAAAAGTATGAGTTAAAATTAAAATGCATCATTATAAAATTCTTGTAAACTATAATAGGGTTTATGCAGCAGGAGTGATTTTACTCCCTTTCTGAATTTTTCTAGAGATCTCAATTCTTTAAAGTTTTTTGGTAAGTGACTGAACATCTCACAGCCTCCATAAATTACTGAATCTTCAACTAGAGTCAGTGATAAATAAATAACTTCCAGAAATTTTGTTGCGTTTTTTGTAGAAAACACCAAGTTACAGTTGACAGCGATGAAAGTAAAATGAAGGAAATGATAGTGTTGGCAACAGTCATCAAGAATCCTGATAAAACAGCTGAAGCTTCTGCGAATTAAATGGACTTGAGTGCAACTTCAGTGAGTCTAATTCTAAAAAAAAACAGATACAACTATGTGAAACGGTGATGGAAATGGCAAAAATGCTGATTAACATTTTTTTGAAAATATTGTTCTCAAGGATGACAATCTTTTCTTCACATCGACGTCATCACTCGTAAAAGAAAACATCCTCAAATAAAAACTGAATTTTTTAGTAATATCCAACGCTGGACATTGAACTACATCTGATAGATATTGTGAAAATACCCTAACTAGAAAGAAAAATCTAAAAGTGAAAATTTGCATTTTCATTCAGATAGTTGATTTTCACTATCGTTCAAATCATTGATGCGAGAATTGTATCTCTTTCATAAGGCCTCCAATAAATCTATTTCACTCTTCAAAGATCATCAGGAAGGTCTGAAGAATTGAGGATCATACTCTTCAGAAGCAACTTTACTCAACAACGTTGGTAATTATAGTAATATTTCTTGTGTGATAACACTTTGAAAATAATTTTTTGACATAAAAAAAACGTTTTTGGCAAAAACGAATTTGAATGCACTGAGTAAAGGGCTTTAAAGTGGGTCTAGTACAGATAGGTCAGGTAGCCGAGTGGTTACAGTCAATATTTCAATCATTCTGGTTTTACCGGTCACTGGTACAATCCCAGTGATTTCATTTTATTTTTCTGATGGCCTGAGAAAGTGCTAGTAATCGCAAGTTAAAGGTAAGACCTCGTTAATCTTTGGCTCGCACAAGTTTCGACTTCTGAAGGCTGTCTTTCGTAGGGCGACGACAGCATTGGGGAATTCTCCTATATTTGGGTTATTGGAGCGAATGCAAGTTTGAACAGAATAAAGTTGAGTTTCATTCATGAGTTTTTCAATTTCAATGCGAAAAGTATTCAAATTAATTTTTAAAATTTTGGTTTTTAAATTTTAAAGGGTTTTGTTTCTAATTAACATGTTGTTAACAGCGCCTACAAAACGTGGAGGATGGTAGTATGCTAGAAGAAGAAGTGCCATAGTCAATATATCTGTCTTTGTTAGGGGTTAGGAACACAGAACACAAAATGTCACAGAAGACTCGGAACCACCGACTATAGGTCTGTGCTCGGAACATTGTCATCTCTGTTTAACTTATTAACGTAACAGATTTCTTGTCCTTTCTTATCTGTGAAATTTGTAGCCGATGTTGCCAGATGGTGAAATAGAAACAAATCCCTTTAAATTTTAAATGTCCAATTTTATTTTTAATTTTTAATTACTTGAATAATTTTTTTAAAGAAAAATGTTGAAATGTGTTTTAAATGCAGTATTTTATAGATCTTTAATGGAAAATACTTGATTGTCGTCAGGTGGAGAATTCCCCATTTCAATAACAACAATATGATTGAGAACATGGTGTTAGTACTCTTTACAAACCTCAGCAATCGTTTCCATTTGCCAGTTATAATGTCCTGTTGGTACAAGTAACTACATCAATTTCAGTGAAAGTCAGAAGAAAATTTTTGAAAATCGATCCAATAAATGCAATGCTTTAGCAACTGAAGATAACTTTTCTCTGAACAGTTTTCAGTGTTTATAATACAAGAAGTGAATGTCACATTGTATGTTTTTATATTTGTCTTAGTCGAAACTTCTGGATTCACACAATATGAAGGTGATAAAATATAATTTGGTATTGCTCAGATGAAAAGTATTTCTCAACTTGACAGGATACCTATTATTGAGGACAATTCAAGTGTTTTGTCAATGTTTTTGATTCACCACATTTTCATTTGAACCACTTAAAGAGAAACAAACATCAAATAATTTTACTACTTTATTAGCCACAGTTTCGTTATATTAATTTACAAGAATTCATTATGTCAGTGGCGTGGCTACGAGAGGGGGGTGGTAATGGGGGTAGTTACCCTTGCCCCCAGGAAAATACTGACATACGAAAAAAACAGAGAGGTGAAATATTATTGTTTGAAAAACATTTTCAAAACTTCTGTTGACTGATATTTTAAAATTTTGCACAGGGTATATTCTGTAAATATTGCTTTCCATTTGCAAAAAGTGGTGGAATGAACAAAGCAACATCAATAACCAAATTAGTTGTCAAGCCATAAAAATACGATTTACCACAAGGAGCCTGTAACTGTAGTATTGAACTACATGAAGACTGAAGAAAAAAAAAACAAATCAATAATATTTCAGAAGTTAAACATTGCGAACGGGTCCACCATAACTGAGAGATACATTGAAGGCTATTCTGAACTGAACATCGAACTGTGGGAGATTTTGATCCTTGCCTGTCTGGTCACTTGGCTTGTTGACACATATAGTTCTTTGGTGAAGGAATGCTTTCATTTGAAGAAGTGTCATGTAAATACACCAACAGTAAAGTGATTACTTAGGTTTCGAACTTCCATCGTCTTAATGGGTCTTTCACATTTTCACTGAAAAAGACGAATGGACCTCCGAAACCTAAGTAAAACCAAGTTACTACATCGTCTACAACCTTCAAACACCAGTAAAGTGTTTCAATGAACAACTGGTCAATGAGCGAAATATTCTATCATTAGTCAAAATAATTACAAACAACACAAATGAACCTGAACATTGGGCATTATTAAGAAATTTTAAAACCGATTACGAAACTTCAATCATTCATAGGAAAATCGGCTTATGACAACTTTTTATCATATTCTATGAATATATGTGAAGATAGCTTGCGTGTTGTCGATTACAAGTTTAATAAGAAACCTGAAAACAATAAAATAATGCATATTTTAGCCCTGACAAATTCAATACATTTTTTAGTAATATTGCCGAGGAAATAAGAAAAAAAAAATAAAAAAGCTTTCCTTCACCACTTCTGACCTATTGAGAGAATTATCATTTTCAAAGTTCAGTTTTTGCTAAGCTTCAACTACATCAAACTAGGTACTTTCAGCTATGACTGATAAAGGAAACATACCCTGCATGAACCACTAATAGTTCTTATCAATAAAAGTTTTGTTGATGGCATTTTCACCATGATTCAAAAGGGGTTTAATTTCTGTTGTGGCGATGAAATAATAAATTCTATAGTCAAGGAAAAAAAAACAAAAAAAACAGGGCATTACAGCATTATTTTTGACGAAACAACTGATGTAAGCAATAACTCCCAAATGTCATGATCCGGTATATGGACAAAAAGTATGAGGTTCACGAATATTTCCTCAATTCAAGAACCTATTTATCTGGCGAAATATTTAGGCAAACCGTCATTACATTTTGAAAGAAAATGGTTTGCTTGAAAAAAAATGTGTGGCTATGGGAACTGATACATTGTTATCGGACCAAAAAGGGACTGTTTCTGAAATAAGGAAAACATACATTAATGCGATCAAATGTCTATGTTATAACAACACGTTGAGTTTATCCATTTCCAAATGTATTAATGTGAAAGATGTACAGGATGTGGTAAGGACCATCAAGGAAACTTTTTCAAAAGTTCACCAAAAAGAAATCATGTACTGAAATACTCATATAGTTTAAACTAGTGCAAACTGCAAAAAACTGATTGACTGAAAATATCTTTCAATTGCAAACAACTTTTTTCAATAACATTTTTCGATATTTTGTATAGTAATGCCACTTTACTCCATAGTGAAATTAGAATATCGGCCGATTCCCGCTTAACCGCACGCTACTGATAAAAATGGCTATGCGCATATTTAGTCTAATTGAATGCACCAACTTTTATGTGGAATGAAATTTTTTGAGAAACCACTAGTTAAAAAGTTTTTCGTATGGTTTTTGGCGGACACTGTAAATCACAGTGTTATGATGAATATATTTTCTTTCCAGGGAAAGAGAAAATAAGACTTTATTTCATGAGTTCAATCCATAAGGAAATTTAATTATTTTTATTTATGATTATAGCAATTTGTTGCAGAATATGTTTTTATTTTCAACTTTCAATCATTCAAAATAATATCCTGTTTATAAAATCGTCTGTTATTTTCAATTACCCCTCCCAGAAAAAACTACCGACGCCATTGCATTATGTACTTACTGATCTATGTACTCCATAGAAACACCAAATGCTTCAGCCATGTATTGTAGAGTAAGAGATCTATAAGACTCCAATAGTTGAGTATAGGCAGATATCTTCATTTCCCTCACGTAATATCGATAATGAGGATTCATAAAGTAGTCTTTTCTCAGAGTAGTTTCTACCTCAGCTAAAAAATATAAAACAAATGAATGAATCAACAAATAACGATTTTCAAATACACTCAGGATATGGGAATCAATATTCATTGAACATTTTACCAGAGGAGCATCTTCTTGTCTGACACAAACAAAATTTTAAAAGAACTTGTTAATAACATAGAAACACCTATTCTGTCAGAGGTTCAGTGTGATGGTAAACTTCGGAATATTAGTATCACCAGATTTACACCAATTTCTGAAATGTAAGTGAAAGTAATAACCAAAAGTGAGCGCCAGTTGATAAATTAAAAAAATTTAATCATTTTGTTTAAGTACGACTTTGTAGAAAAAGTATACTATGTAACACAGTTATCTCCTCCAGACACTCGTTCTTAAATACTTGTTACTAAAAAGGCATTTTAAACACTTAAATAAATACACCTCAACAACCAACCAACTGGCTGCGTAATCGCTTTGTGAGATTTACCGACTTTTAGAAGGAATTGAAGGAATAATAAAAAATGAATCACATAATCCAATCTCTCACAAAAAAAGATATTACACTAGGTATTTTTGTCGGCAAGTATCCAACAGAAAATAACTACTGCCCCCTTCGACCATTCAATAGAGATTTCTAATGGATTTGGAAACCCAAATAAAAAGAGACGAAAGTTCTTAATTTTTCCGTCCTTGTTGCCAGAGAATGTACTCTGTGATTGGTTACTATAAGGTCAGGGAGTATAAATGTCATTTTCAACTGTAGCTGTCATGTCATCCAAACTAACCGCCATTATAGTAACCAATCACAGAGCGCGCCCCTGGCAACAAGGATGGAAAAATTAAGATCAGTTCAATGGTTTCATAGTAGTACATGTTTAGAACCTATATAGGTTCATCATCAGCTAAGTTTAAAATTATGGAGAAAAATTATGTAGAAAAATATTGAAGAAATAAAATGAGTGTCACCACATGATTTCCCAAGGAGTTATGTGGGCACTGAAAAGTTAAGTGTTTTTAACATTAATTAAAAGTAGTTATAAGGGAGGCTAGGAGACTGTATCCCCTTTTTATAATTTAATGAGGGAGGCTTAGAGCCTGTATCCCTGTGACTTTTAAGGCGTAACATCAGTAAGGGACTTAGAGAAAGTTTTTGAAGTTAACTATTCAACGTGGAAAAAGATATTATCTTTATAGGTTCTATATAGGTTCGAAACATGTACTACTGCGAAACCATTGAACTGATCAATAGTCATTTATCGTTCTAACAGCACTAATATTTGGTGGTTATATTAAATTTGTGGAGATGATTTTGAGTTTTTCTTCATCGTGAAACTATACAATAGGTAAGTCGGTAAGTATCCAACATAGAACAACTACTGCCTCCTACGACCATTGAATTAAATCGGTTTAATACTTGGCAAACTGTTCTACAAGAACTACTACGGTGGTCGAATTAATTACTTCAAGGTATTTTGTACAGAGCCCTACTATTATATACATACCTAAATTTGTGAAGAATTCTGCATATTGGCAATTATAAAGTGAGAACAGATAATCTTTGACAAATGGCTCAGAGTGAAGAACTTCCAAGATTTCTGAACCTTTAACGACCTGAAACAAATCAAGAATGGAGGAATAATGCCAAATTTTGTTATAAAAATCAAATGACCTTGTCTCTAAGTTGGTTCCTTGGCAGACTAATGATTGATGTATAAACAGTATAGCGTACAAATGCTTTATAGTCCATTAACTCATAGGAAGTGAAAGTACTGACTGTGTCTAAGAACAAAGTCGCAGCAGTCTTGAAATCTCTTACTGCCATACAATATGCACCCTGATATACTTTCAAGCGATTTCTTCTGTCCCAGTCTCCACCTTCTTCTATTAGACTGAAATATGAAATTACTTTCAACGTTATTTCAGCAATTTAACAGAAAAATAATAACATAGATAATGTGTGTCACTAGGTTTGCCTATTTGAATAAACAATATTATTTTACTTTGTCCTGTGAAAAATAATAAATATTATTTTATGTACAGAACAAAATATTGAATTCACTTCACAATTCGCCACCAGAATTTTTATTTTTATGGTCTAAAAAACGCGAGGAGGTAAGTATGATAAAATTAAAGAACTTGAAATGGCTCAATATGAAAAATAGAAGACTTCATCACATGGGTTGTTTCTAACACAAATTATTGAAAAAATGTCATACAGCACAAAAGTGAATGAACTTAATGTAAGGCGGAAAACCATTTTAATGATTCCAAGTCACTCCAAAACAAATTTTTAACAGTCATTATCTTACAAAATTGTATTGTGATCAACTATCTTTACAATATAGACCCCTCTCTTATTAAAAAATTAAATCCTCAATAGCCGTATCATAATTCAAGATTTTATTTTTCTTCCTCTTCCTCCTTTATCTGGATTGTTCTCTTACACGCAATACTCCTTTTAAAACTCATTACCCTCTCGTTTTCTCTTTCTTTTTTGTTTTTCAATAATAAAATTGTTGACTGATTTTTTTTTAACCGAATGGCATTGGCAATTGTTTGTTATACAGTACATATATCTGTTAATTAGACACCCATACCCATTTCACAAATTATGATAACAATAAATGTATATTTAATACTATCATTATAAATATCTTCAGAATAGCTAGGAATAAATAATGTAGCATAATCTATCAAATCTACATCGATCTATTGAACAGTATAAAGTGTGTTCAATTTGTAAAATTCGAGAAAGTTTCTTTTCAATTTCTCAAAAGTTCAAATATTTATTCTGAAGACCCTGTATGATGTTGACTTTCGAAAATAGTACAGAAGCATCCTATAACCATCACAAATACAAAAATAAAATAAAACTAAAAGTGATCACAAAGTTGTAAATTAAGTGCCTTCCTGTTCATAGAAGAGAACCTCACAAATGAAGTTATTTGCGAATGAAAATGAAATGTTATATTCAAGGAAGAAATACATTTTTGAAATTGAATGGTGCAAATTTTAATTGAATTTAATCTATTTCCAAAGTGGCCACAGCTACGCGCTAATATTTCAGCCATAAGTTGCAGTTACTAGAGCGATTCTGAATATAAAAAAATATACAGGGTATCATATTCGAAAATAAAAACAACTTAGATTTGCCATAAGTACTTCTTTAAAGCTATAAAATAACTGAAAATATTATCTTGGGAAATGCCTTTGTGTCTGACTGCTATAGAAGCTGACAACTTTGCTGGAAACTGTATATTATTGTTCACAACAAAAAATGAAAATTGTTTGATATAAAACTGCCATTTATTTCATGATGCACAAAAATGCTGTTTGAAAGAGTTATTCACTAATACATTTAAAAAAACACATTAATGATTCAGTCTCAATAACTAGTAAATGTAAATCACTATTGTAAAACATACTTATCAAAATTTGCTCCTATAAACAGATTCATATCAACAGATAGCGATTTAACACATATTAAAACAACACAAAATTATTTGGATATAACTAGATATGAATATCTCAATAAATATTACCTCTATAGTTAAATCTAAACTTTAATTTGGACATCTACTATTTTATACATAATTTGTTTAAATATTTAAGATGAGCTGGTGTTTGAACCCATTGACTGAGCAGTATTGTTTGATTTCAACAGAAATGTCATTGTACTCTAACAAACATTTCTACAACAATGAATTTGTAGTTTGAGCACTAGTTGTCCTTTGAACATAAAAACATTTGTTTCTTCTGGTGGGTTAGTTGTGGAGTTGGTCTTGGAACACAATACATTTTCAAAATCAGGAAGAGCCTCACCAGATAGATTGTAAGAGATGAAAAGCAATGGGCAATAGAAAATATCTTTACGAGACAGCCAATTCAAGGTCTGAATCGTTGGTATAATAGAGGTATACATACCTATGTATTTAAAGTTAGCAAGGCTAACTTTATATTAAGTTAGCACTGCCACTAATATAACTTGACAAATAAACGTCAAATTTTATCACTGTGGTAACAAACAATTGTCGAGTAATTGTCGAAGTCTTTGAAGTAAAAAAAAGCGAAAAATCTTTTCTTTACAGCTTATATATGTATTTTTTATTGTAATTCTTGATACTCGTGGAAATTTTGAGTAAGTGGCAACACCGCTTGCCTATGAGGATAATTTGATCTTTTTCCATTAAACTATTGTCAAATGTGAATTGATTAGGCATTCTTCCTTGAAACAAATGAAAAATTTATTGTGAAAAATAGGAACACTCAGTGTTCAATGAAAAAACTCATGAAACTTGGTGTATATATATAGATAATATCGAGAGACCAGAAATAATTGAATTTTACCGATTACAGGTACTTTTTCTACTTCCGGAAATTTCAACGTTCCACGACAAATTTGATTTAGTTATTCGACATTTGATTAGTTAGTTTTCAGGAGCAGAAAAAATAATCCAACCAAATGAGGTGTGTAAATTACTAAGAAAAGGGGATTTCTTCATTATTTAGCATTTTAAAGTATTTTTCCGGCTTTTCAAGAATGAAAATTTTCATGAAAAATATGTTTTCGTCGTTCGACAATTGTTCCTTAAATTTCCTCCAATAAAATTATATTTAATCATCATACAGTGCGTTGGTAATACCGAGAGACTGGAAATAATTGAATTTTAACAATTACAGGTAGTTTTTCTGCTTCCGGAAATTTCAACGTTCCACGACAAATTTGATTTAGTCATTCGACAATTGACGAGTTGATTTTTAGTCACAAAATTTCCCCGTATATCAAGAATTCTAATGAAAAATACATATATAAGCTGTAAAGAAAACATTTTTCTCATTTTTTTTATTTAGCGTTTTAAAGTATTTTTCCGGCTTTTCAGGAATGAAAATTTTCATGACAAATATGTTTTCGTCGTTCGACAATTTTTCCTTAAATTTCCGCCAATAAAATTATATTTAATCATCATACAGTGCGTTGGTAATACCGAGAGACTGGAAATAATTGAATTTTAACAATTACAGGTAGTTTTTCTGCTTCCGGAAATTTCAACGTTCCACGACAAATTTGATTTAGTCATTCGACAATTGATCAGTTAGTTTTCAGTCGCAGAAAAAATTATCCAACCAAATTATGTGTGTATATTACTAAGAAAAGGGAACTTCTTCATTAATTAGCGTTTTAAAATAATTTTTCGGCTTTTCAAGAATGAAAATTTTCACGACAAATGTGTTTCGTCGTTCGACAATTGTTCCATAAATTTCCGCCCAAAAAAATTATATTTAATCATCAAACAGTGTGTAGGTAATATCGAGACTGGAAACAATTGAATTTTACCAATAACAAGTACTTTTTCCGCTTCAGGAAATTTCAACGTTTTACGACAAATTTGATTTTGTCATTCGACAATTGATTAGTTCATTTTCAGTCGCAGAAAAAATAATCCAACCAAATTATGTGTGTATATTACTTAGAAAAGGGAATTTCTTCATTATTTAGCGTTTTAAAGTAATTTTCCGGCTTTTCAAGAATGAAAATTTCCACGAAAAATGTTTTCGTCGTTCGACAATTGTTCCATAAATTTCCGCCCAAAAAATCATATTTAATCATCATTCAGTACGTTGGTTATACCGAAAGACTGGAAATAATTGAATTTTACCAATTATAGGTAGTTTTTCCGCTTCAGGAAATTTCAACTTTCCACGACAAATTAGATTCAATCATTCGATAGTTATTGATGAGTTGATTTTCAGTCACAGAAAAAATTATCCAACCAAATTATGTGTGTATATTACTAAGAAAAGGGAACTTCTTCATTAATTAGCGTTTTAAAATAATTTTCCGGCTTTTCAAGAATGAAAATTTTCACGACAAATATGTTTCGTCGTTCGACAATTGTTCCATAAATTTCCGCGCAAAAAAATTATATTCAATCATCAAACACTGCGTAGGTAATATCGAGAGACTGAAAATAATTGAATTTTACCAATTATAGATAGTTTTTCCGCTTCAGGAAATTTCAACTTTCCACGACAAATTAGATTTGATCATTCGACAATTGATGAGTTGATTTTTAGTCACAAAATTTCCCCGTATATCAAGAATTCCAATAAAAAATACATATGTAAGCTGTAAAGAAAACATTTTTCTCATTTTTTTTTATTTAGCGTTTTAAAGTATTTTTCCGGCTTTTCAAGAATGAAAATTTTCATGATAAATATGTTTTCGTCGTTCGACAATTTTTCCTTAAATTTCCGCCAATAAAATTATATTTAATCATCATACAGTGCGTTGGTAATACGGAGAGACTGGAAATAATTGAATTTTAACAATTACAGGTAATTTTTCTGCTTCCGGAAATTTCAACGTTCCACGACAAATTTGATTTAGTCATTCGACAATTGATCAGTTAGTTTTCAGTCGCAGAACAAATAATCCAACCAAATTATGTGTGTATATTACTAAGAAAAGGGAACTTCTTCATTAATTAGCGTTTTAAAATAATTTTTCGGCTTTTTAAGAATGAAAATTTTCACGACAAATGTGTTTCGTCGTTCGACAATTGTTCCATAAATTTCCGCCAAAAAAATTATATTTAATCATCAAACAGTGTATAGGTAATATCGAGACTGAAAACAATTGAATTTTACCAATAACAAGTACTTTTTCCGCTTCAGGAAATTTCATCGTTTTACGACAAATTTGGTTTTGTCATTCGACAATTGATTAGTTCATTTTCAGTCGCAGAAAAAATAATCCAACCAAATTATGTGTGTATATTACTAAGAAAAGGGAATTTCTTCATTATTTAGCGTTTTAAAGTAATTTTCCGGCTTTTCAAGAATGAAAATTTCCACGAAAAATGTTTTCGTCGTTCGACAATTGTTCCATAAATTTCCGCCCAAAAAATCATATTTAATCATCATTCAGTACGTTGGTTATACCGAAAGACTGGAAATAATTGAATTTTACCAATTATAGGTAGTTTTTCCGCTTCAGGAAATTTCAACTTTCCACGACAAATTAGATTCAATCATTCGATAATTATTGATGAGTTGATTTTCAGTCACAGAAAAAATTATCCAACCAAATTATGTGTGTATATTACTAAGAAAAGGGAACTTCTTCATTAATTAGCGTTTTAAAATAATTTTCCGGCTTTTCAAGAATGAAAATTTTCACGACAAATATGTTTCGTCATTCGACAATTGTTCCATAAATTTCCGCGCAAAAAAATTATATTCAATCATCAAACACTGCGTAGGTAATATCGAGAGACTGAAAATAATTGAATTTTACCAATTATAGATAGTTTTTCCGCTTCAGGAAATTTCAACTTTCCACGACAAATTAGATTTGATCATTCGACAATTGATGAGTTGATTTTTAGTCACAAAATTTCCCCGTATATCAAGAATTCCAATAAAAAATACATATATAAGCTGTAAAGAAAACATTTTTTTAATTTTTTTTACTTCAAATAGACTTCAACAATTACTCGACATTTGTTGGTTACCACAGTGATAAAATTTGATGTGCATTTGTCAAGTTATATCAGTGGCAGTGCTAACTTAATATAAAGTTAGCACAGTCACCCCATATAAAAAAAAACTATAAGCACGACAAATTTTTTTCGTTCACGACAAATTCTCGACAATTATTCGACAAGTACTGGAATTGGTTTAATCGATTTTCCGGCAAGTGGCCTTGCTAACTTTATATACATGGTATACCTACCTACTGAACCTCAAAATAAAACATATTTCTCTATTTTGCAGTATTTGCGGGGCTGCAATACTATTTCCATCAAGCAATGCGAGTATACCATCGCATTAATCACACAGTAATCAAAGAGTGGTGGTATTATAGTTTTATAAACGGTTAGTGTCGTTTGGAGAGGAATATTTTTACTAATTCTTGTGAAGAAAATTAGAAATCTCCATATTTTATTTTATTTTTGAATCATAAATCAATATAATAGGAGAGTCAAAATTGGAGTGGTGCAATTGGCAATTTCAGTTTGAAGAGATACAGAGGGTTTAATGAATAATCTTATTTTTTCAACAAATTTTGAATCAAAATGTTTCTCATTTGTATCAAAAAAATATGCTAGTAACTGTATTTGATAGATATGCATATGTGAAGTCCAATAAAATGTACAGAGGTCATCATTAATCATTTAAGGTTGAGTAAAGAAAAATATTTTTGTTTTTTTTTTTTGTCGTTAACCAGCTGTCATTCCCCTACGAACGACAGCCCTCAGAAGTCGAAACTTGTGCGAGCCAAGGATTAACGAGGTCTTACATTTTAACGTGTGATTGATTCCTAGCACGAGACCAGTGACCATGCTGGGAATTGCACCCAGGCCCCTCTGATTGATAGACAAGTGCTCTACCATCATGACAGACTGCAGCCTATTTATAAGCTGAATTTGAGCATTGTGTTGATTCAATACTGTGAGTTTACCAACAAGTGTACCCCTTATGCAAAAACAATACTGAACAATATACTGTAGAAATTAATGGTACAGTAAACACAGTAAAGGTTCATTCATTTGCATCAAAGTGTAGCCCTTTCCTACACTAGGTATAATTTACACTTGATTTGAGTATTCATTTGCTGACTGAATTGACAAATTCCTTTAGTAACTACTCTCAGCAACACTCGATTGAAATTTGGTGTAAATTACACTGCCCTACATCTCGTAGCAGACAAAAGGACCTTATATTCTAAGATATTTACGAGAATTAATATTCATGCAATCAGAAAATGATTAACTTACGTTTTAGCTTTCTCAATATTTCTGGTGATGAGGTCATGATCCATGAAGAACAAACCTATTCTGATCAAATGGAAAATAATATCTAAACGGTGACCAAGTGAAACAGTTTTATCATAAGTCTGTCTAAATGTGCTCACAGCACCGTCTTTATCACCAATGCGACTGAAGTATTCTGCTTTCCTTAAATATGCTTCTCTGACTTCCATTTCACCCAAATTTTTTTCTGCATCTTCAATAGCCTCATCCAGAAGCTTTAATTTTTCATCGTTTGTGGCTTTCATAGTTTTCAGTAGATTTGAATCCAATTTCCACCCTGAATCTTTGCAAATGAGTTCATACCAAGGAGCCATATCTACAATTATAAAGGATTAGTGGAATAGTTTCAAACAAGAAAAACTTGCAAATCATGGGTTTACTCACTGTCTTTTTTAATGGCCTCTGTGATTTTAGTGTGTACTGCTTTATCATTTTGATAATCAGGCAGAGTTAATAAAAATTTGAAATGAGCTAATTCCAAGTCTGGATTTTTTTCAAGACCTTGATCTTCCAAATTTTCAATAGGCATTTTTCAACTGTTGAATAACCTCAAACGTACACACTGACACTAAAAAAAATATTCTCTCAATGACAAGACGAAAATTGAAAATACATACATTTGTAACTGTCAACTGCCAAATATGAAATCAAATGTCATTGTCAATGCGTTCTGCCTGCAAGAATTCCTTTCCACAACACTTCCCAATAGGCAATCCGCATGAACCAATCAGAACTATCCTGGCCAAGGCGGTATATTTGAATCGATGCTAAGGCGGTATAGTGGTCCCAAGTATTCAACTTGGATAGCAAAGTTTAGTTTCGTTAGGTTAGATCATATTCCCTTTTTTTTCATTTTTAAGCCATAAAAGAAGGAGACATGATCTAATCTAACCAAACTGGACGTTGATATCCAAGATCCTCAACGTAACCTAAAATTACATTGCACACCACGCAAGCGCAACTAAAATAGAGTTTTGATTGGTCCATGCGGATTGCCGATTGGGAAGTGTTGTGGATAGGAATTCTTGCGTTCTACCTTAGGCGCGTTCGGTGTACGTATATATGACAGCTCGATTCAATCTGTTGGCACAGTTCGCCTATACTCGGAACGGAAGCCCGGTCACGACATACAATGCTCCTTATACACTGCTACAGACATGTGACGTCACTTGTGGAACGTACAGAGATATTACGTCAACGTCACATTGGTTTGAGTAATTTGAAATATAAAATATAAAAATAGCTGGGTTTCTCTACTACTTTTTCCCATCCATTTTATGTGAATTTTGAGTTCAGATGTTATATATGTTAACATGATAGTAATTCATTTTGGATCAATGATTGTTAGCAATGCGGTGGTTTATTCATACCTAAGAATTTAATCAAGGAATATTTTGCAGAGGGTTACACCCCAGTAAACATGAAACATTTATGAAATATTTCAAAAGTACTTTAGTTGTGAATAATCGAAACATTTTTTGGAAACATTTCTAAAATATTTCAAAATCATAGAATCATTTGTGGAACATTCCAAGACAAGTTATTTTGATATATTCAATAACATTTCATATTTACATAAATTTTGGATAATTGAAACATTTCAAAATAACTTCAACTGAGAATAATCGAAACGTTCAGGTAGCAAGATTTCTGAAATATTTCAAAATGATTCTTAAAATTCAGAACATATCAAGATGATTTCAAAATCTCGTCAATATTGAATAAATGACACACCACAAAAAAACTTCAGTTTGATATCCTTAGAAACATTTCTAACCTGGGACTGTTTGAAATAACTCAAAATAACTAAAGTGTGAAAACTCGAAACATTATATTCAGTACGATTTCATAAATGTTTCAGATATGTGTTCAGTTGACCTTTTTGGAAACATTCCAAATGTACACAAAGTGGTGGATATTTGAAATATTCCAAATTAACTCTAAGGTGGTTGATCGAAACTTTTCATTTTGCACGATTTCATAAATGCTTTGAAATTATTGCAACATTTCAGTACAATTTATTTGATATATTCAGAAACATTTCATATTTACATAAGATTTGCATAACTGAAACATTTCAGAATAACTTTCAACTGAAAATAATCGAAACGTTAAAGTAGCAAGACTTTTGAAATGTTTCAAATTGATTCAAAAACAAGATATGCTTCAAATCAATGCATTTCGAAACAGCGCAAAATAAGTTGTGAAACAATTCCAAATAACTCAATTAATTGTTAAGAACTCGAAACATTATAGTACCATTTCATGAGTGTTTCAGAATTGTCCAATTGACCTATATTTAGAAACATTTCAAATGAACAATGCATGGTAGACATTTGAAACAATTTAAAATATAGGTTATGTTTTAACTCAATTTATTGATAAAGGTATCAGTTTTCCGGATAAAATATTTAGTGTTTGAATGAATATACACTTGAAAAAATTAAATGTTTATTTTTTATATTTTGTGTTCGAAATGTTTTTGTAATTAAAATATATCCTATCAACAGTTTAAATGACTTATTATTTCTGAACACGTCTTTCTTAAACAATTCCAGAATGTTTCTATATTTGCATCTGAAACATTCATATCATCTAATCGCAGATATTTATGAAATATCCATGAATGCCCTTAGAGAAACATTGGAATATATACCAATATATATGTGAGTGAAACATTTCTGAAACACTTGACATTCCTTCTGAAATATTCCCAAGATGTTTCTATTTATATGTCTGAAACATTTCAGAAACTTTTCACCGAAAAACATTGGTACTTTTCTTCTCGAATACATCTGAAACGTTCGAATGAATATTTCTGAAATGTAACACAAAAATTAGTTTCGCAAACAAATCAGAAATGTATCAAGAATGGTTCCATAATTATAAACTCATGAAAAGTTTTTTCAAAACCTCTCTGAGGTAAGACATATTCATTTTCAGAAATGTCCCGTAAACACGCTTTATTCAGTAGGTTTCAAATATTAGAGAATTAGGATCCTGAAACATTTCAGAAACAATAAAATGTCTAAAATATTTATTGTTGCGTCATTAAGTAACTTGAGATGTCTCTTGAATGTTCCTGAAATAATGAAGAAATATCAGTAATGAAACGTTTCCTTGAAACGTCTCTAAGGGCGGACATCTTTATTTTTCAAAATTATCCTGAAACAAAAAACAATAAAATATCTGAAATGGTTATTGTTGCGTCATTAAGTAACTTGAGATGTCTCTTGAATGTTCCTAAAATAATTACGAAATATTAGTAATGAAATGTTTCCTTGAAACGTTTCTGAGGGCGGACATCTTCATTTTTCAAAATATTCCTGAAACAGTAAGGCAACATAACTTGGAATGTTTCAAGTTTACAGATTATATTCCAGAAATATTTCTGAAATAGAAAAATGTTTACTGGAACTCAGCCTGAAATCAGTCTTTTTTTGTTCTTTCATTTGGTTATGCAATCCACGGATGAGCTATAGATGGATTTTCCAGAAAAATATTGTGGCTATATACTAGAATATCTATCCTAGGATAATAGCATCATATTACTTAGAAACAATTAGACAATTGAAAGTTGTGCGTACATTGCTGAGAACAGACAAAGGAACAGAAAATAGCATAGTTGGAACTTTGCAGAGCTATTTAAGATATTATCACAATGATAATTAGGCAGGATTCAAGAGTCATATTGAAGGGAAGAGTACCGACTTCCAACAAAAAAATTGACTGTTTCTGGTCACAAATGCGATGACAGAGAGTATTAGAGTTTTTGGATAAGATTTTTCAAAGATCTCAAAGACAGCATGAATTATGATGATAGTAATCAGCTAATTGTGGAAAGTCACAGATACTATTTTGGTTCGATTATTCAGGGTGAACTAGACCTTTTGGCGAAAGAATGGAACACACATACTTTAAGGAAACAAAATAATATTAAACTTCCATATGTGACAAACCACAAATTATGTATATATGATATTTCCCAGGTATTTGAAACAAAACTGACTATATGGAAGATATGTGGAAGAAACTGACATTGATTATTTGGAAGAAAATTTTTCACAGAAGCCACTTATGTACGATCAGCTGATTGAAGAACAATTCAAATCTACCCAAAAAAAGTGGAAGAAGAAACACGTTATTCTGTGCTCTATTAGAATCAATACATTCTTTCTAAAATTCTTTTGTTTTGTTTTAATTCATTTCACAGAAAATATATTGGTTATGTACTAGGCTGTACTGTTTTATTCTAGAATTCTCCATATTTTTGTTTCAACTATTATAGTTATGAATATACGCTTTCATTGCAGCCACAAGAATGTACAAGCCGTGTTTTATTGGGATTCGGGGGAGAATGGTTAAGTCTTGTTCATACCCCCACGAACATTTTTTTCTGCAAATAAAATGGCTACCGACATGGTTCTGCATCAACGATTGGTCCAGCATAACCACTAACCATAACGTCCATAAGCAGCCATTTTACCATCATAATTTAACATTACTGTCGGGACGGGAACTACGGGAAGCAATGTGACGTAAAATCTCTGTACGTTCTACAAGTGACGTCACATGTCTGTAGCAGTGCATAAGGAGCATTGTATGCCGTTATCGGGCTTCCGTACTTCCGTAACTCGGCGTTCGGTAAATTACAGCTGAGCTAACCACAGAACTATAGCCGCTTTCCAATTGCCACAGAGAGTAGCTCCGAGTAGCTCCTGAAGTGATTTGACAGATCACGATAAATCATGTTCCCATTTATAAAGTCAGGTGCGGTTCACTTCAGGTTCAGTTCAGGGGTGACAAGCTCTTTTCGGGACTACTCTACCCGTGGTAATTGGAAAGCGGCTTATACTGTGCAAAGGCAAAAATATACCTCTGCAAATTTCGCGATTTTTC
Source organism: Chrysolina americana (assembly GCA_958502065.1). NCBI lineage: Eukaryota > Metazoa > Arthropoda > Insecta > Coleoptera > Chrysomelidae > Chrysolina > Chrysolina americana. Next base: position 26,438,624 of record OY293411.1, read on the forward strand.
TGCGAATAAAATGGCTGCCAGACTTGCCGCAAGAAAGTTCAAATATTTTAACTTTTTGCGAATTCGCGCAAACCACGGAACAAAAGAATAAATATCAAATTATTCCATGCCTCCATTGCCTTCGCCATATTGATTCAAAACTTGAAACATATCTTTGGATGTTGAATCTTTTATTTTGATTGCAAAAATATTTCATTTGCATTTATAACATTTCACAATCAATTATGAAAGATCTGTAGTGTTTGTCAAATATTCCATGCTAGAAAAGTTCAGCAAGATTATTACAGGGAGATGGGGATGCATGATTCCAATAAATATTTTATTTACTTTCGGGTGACGAACTCTTGTCCACAGTGGTGACAAAACTGAAGAGAAGAGGGTGTCTTCAGGTTTGAAACCATTGTATGCTCTGGTTGTGACTGAGTTATGTATATAGAATTAAAATAATATTTATATTATTCTCCCATTCAACATTAATGCCATTTTGAAAATCAAACATTAGGAAAGTATTAATTGACCTGTATTTTGTGATGACTGAACAGTGACCACAACATGAACATTTCGAAGTAGATTTGAGTTGAGGAGTTCAGGGGAAGATAGCAAGCTCTATTGGGTGCTACTCCCCCAAAAGTATCTAGACCACTATTCTGTAGCATGTTCAAATATTTTTTTTGATATCAAATCTCGCTTCTGCAATGATCTAATGACGTGCGAATCGCACAAAACCTGCGAATATTCGCAAGGGTATGAAATAGCCTTTATAGTTCTGTGGAGACTGCAGATCTAAAGCACAGTTTATAGCTAAAAGAATCAGTTCGCTCACTTGCCGCCATCTTTTGTACAAGATAGAATAAGCGCAGGGGAAACAAATTCGGGTTGCGCAATAGATTTGCACACAAACTTACATAGTTGTCAAGTCTACTAAAAGTATTCAGTTTCCAGAAGTATATAAATTTCGCGTGTTTTATTTTTCAATGAAACGATTTCTGGGCTCCTATAGGAAACTGCAAACATGTTTAAGTACTTCTTTATTCATAAAATACCATTATTTTTCCAGTCAATTTTCAGAAAATGAGAGCAACATATGCAGCTCAAGTGTTCAGTGCCACTGTTTCTGCAGAAACAAATGCTTATATATCTTTCAAAAAATTCCCATTAGCAGACTTCAAGACAGTTGAATTCATAGAAGAAATTGATGATTTCTTTGATCTATTCAATTAATCAAAAGTCCTCAAGGCATAATCATTCAATAGGACTTTCATGGGGACAGATACACAAATTCAATTTCTTAAAGATATGTTGGCGTTCTATGAATTACTTTGTTGTCTAACGAAACAAAAATATAACCAAAACGATGAAATTTATTTTTGGGTGGGAATTGTCAATCTCGGCCTTTTTGCAAATGTGGGATGTTATAAAGGAAAACAAAATTCATTCAAGAAGAATGAATCAGGCCTGTTTAGAATTTTTTTTCGGTAAAATCAGGCAGTAAAATGAAAATTGCAGAAATTCTGCAACCATACAATTTTAAAGGAAATTTAAAAAAATTTTTGCACTTAGCTATTTAGATAATTCCGAAGGAACAAACTGCCTTGATTTTGATTCAACAACCACGTCAATTCAATTCTCTCAAAGTAGAAGTAAACGACTACATCAACCTCAATATAACATAAACAATAATTTCGTTTCGTTTAAAAAAATCACAAGAGAAAAATATATTCGAATCGCAATATGGCATGAATAAGCTGACTCAAACAATTTACAGTTTTCACAGTGCTTATCCTAATGCCAATAATGATTCATTTGGCAACTTAAAAATGCTTGATATTATTTTTTTTTGTAATATATACATGCCCTTGAAAACTGTTCTTGTGAACTTTTTGAAAATTTGGCCACAAAAGAAAGTATTGGATAGAATATTAAAAATTGTCTTTTAAAGATTGATTTCTATAAGCCTTGTCAAGACTTCTCAAAATGTCACTGTTAACGAGAGTTCGCATTTCTATTAAATTCTATTAAATTTCTATATTAGAACAAAGTCCACGGGTAATAAAAAAAACAATCATAAACTGACTATTTCAAAACATAATTAGTTTATGTATTCTCATTTATCTACATATTCAGTTATTTTTAATGTTTACGATTACCCCAATATTTACGAACTGCTTGTTTATCTATCTGGATCCGTAAAAGTACCATTTGGTTTACCACATTCAATAGGACTCTATAGTTTTTATTCAAGATCAAGATCCTGATGACATTGAAAAAATTTAGATATCTTCTTCAGTGTTTCGAGAAGTTGAAATAATTGTAAATGGAAAAATGAAATAATTTCTCCTATAAAATTACAATTACTAGAGTGTGGTAATCACTAATATTGGAATAAATCGTGTCATAAGAAATTTCTCATCTTGCTTAAATTCATAAACTTATATATGTTCTCGAAATTAGCTTCTGAATATTTAATTTCGATACGTCATCGTCAGCTAGAACATACTGATCGCAAAACTTTTCCGACATATTCAAATTAACGAAAAATTAAGTAATATTTCCATCACAAACTCCTACCCAATTTTGAAAGAAGTCAGTACAATAACCACAAAACTTTGTTGCCATTTAAAGTTTTTGTCACAAAATTTGGTATCTTCCTCAAAACTTGTAGATTTTCAGCAATTTTTTAATAGGGAGCCCATAATGCATACATTTTATCAACTGAATGATGTTAAAAAACAATAATCTGCAATAAAAAAAACAGACCTCAACACGGTCAAAATATCCACAGTTTAGGTACCTATTTTTAGTTCCAGCAGTGTATCCATTGTTATGTTGGGTATTGTATGAATTGTAAGCGTCTGTATGCGCTAGGGATAAGGTTGCAGGTTGCGCAGTGCACAAACGTGCACAAAAAGATTAAAGTGCCGACGCCAAGTGAGCGAACTGATTCTTGTGTATAAGGAGCATTGTATGTCGTGACCGGGCTTCCGTAAAGCCGGATTTTCATGCATCCGTTTATCCGACGGTACGATGATACGAAAGTGTTCATATTGGTCGAAATTCCAATTTTATCCTTCTATATTTGAATTTCGACAAATATGAACACTTTCGTATCATCGTACCGTCGGATAAACGGATGCATGAAAATCCGGCCTAACTCGGCGTTCGGTAAATTACAGCTGAGCTAACCACAGAACTAATTTTCTGCGAATAAAATGGCTGCCAGACTTGCCGCAAGAAAGTTCAAATATTTTAACTTTTTGCGAATTCGCGCAAACCACGGAACAAAAGAATAAATATCAAATTATTCAATGCCTTCATTGCCTTCGCCATCCCAGCGAGCACATATACATCCCAGAGATGTTAAAAGTATGAGTTTTTAGGACATCAAACCTCTGCTGCAATGTTCTGTTCATACATGAAAAGAACGTGTACGTATAGCCAAATGTCCGCCGCATGCGCTATTTTTAGGATGTTCCTGGGACATCACAAACGGTATTTTTTGCTCGCTCTTTTCAAAGCCTTTTCAACGACTCGCGATAACATTTATTTCAAAGCTGTTTGCCTACATATTGAATCACTTCATATAAAACATTTCCAAAGATGTCCCTGGGACATCACAAAATGCAATTTCTTTGTTTTTTTTTCAAGCCGCTCATTGAAAATAGTCTATAAATATAGTCAAAATATGCAGAGATAAACTTATTTTATTAGTAACTCAAAAAATCACTAAGGGACACACATACAAATCAAACCCAAAATATTTTGTGCAAATATAAAATTAATAATTTTTCAAAAATATAAATATCACATACCCACCCTAGGTAAAAATACAAAAACTAAACTTAAAATATATTCCGTATACAAAAAATTATTGCATTAAAAGATCGAATTATAATTTTTGAAAATATGTCTTCGAGAATCCCCCTGTATCATAAAGAATAAACTATCTGAAAACATAAAAATTAAACTAGAAATATATTCTGCCTAAAAAGTTATTTATATTTCTTCTGGTCTTCATTTCCGGCTGTCTTCTCTTGTTATGATTTTCTACTCACAGCTAAAGAGTAGAATTAGAGCATCTACAATAAATTGATAATGTGCTATTATGACAAATCTACTATTAAAAAAGACATATTGACAATGATGATGATGATGACGATTTTACAAGTTAAGATTACCCAGTAAACATAAAAACATAACTTAAACATAAGTGTTATATCACATTATGACTTGGTGATGATATTCAGAGATATGCTTGATGTTACAGATACGTTGCGTCCATATGCCTTTGTGCCTCGTTTAAATATTACAATGTAATGTTAATTACTTAACAATACATAAATGTATCATATTTTGCGCAACTTTAATGTGACTTTATTACATACATATAATGTTACTCAAAACATCTATGCAACATTTGTAAAACGTAACATTGTAACATCAGGGTGGAGCATATACTCATTGTTTACCAACACTTATTTTTCTACACTTAAAGTTGTATTTCTGGAATTTCAGCCTTCACTTTTCAGTAGATGAATAACAACAATAGCAATTAATAAAGTTATTCATCTACTAAAGAGTGGCGATTGAAATCCCAGAAATACAACTTTAAGTGTAGAAAAATAAGTGTTGGTAAACAATTAGTATAAGCTCCACCCTGTATGCTAAGAAATAAAATATGTATATATAAGTGGGTATAATGATGTAAAATATACCAATCAATCAAAAAACTTTATTGTCAATGATTAAAATCTCATGGATAAAGCGTTATAAACCAAGACAGTTACATCATAAACAATTAACAGTATAAAAAATGTAATCTTGAATCACTATATGAACAGACCAAAGTACCTAATAATATGACTTACCACCTGAATCAGATGAAAAATTTATTGATAGATCTACCAAAGTTAGTTAAGCGTTATTAGAATAATAATATTGAATGAAAACCTATTTCTTTTGAAAAATAAAAAAAAATATCACTGAATCAATAATTATATGGTTGTTGTCTCGGTCACTTCTCCTTTCTTTTTAGTTTCTGCTCTACTAATGTCATCCAATCCATCACTATGAGTTGAACTCTTCATCTGTGGTTGAACTGCAAACATCTTTTACATATTCTGAAAATATAGTCATTATAGTCACTGAAAACTCATATTAATCTTTATGATATAAGAAAACGACCATCCAATAATTATTAATAATTCTATGTTGCCCATAGAGGTAAAAGAAAAATAATTACCTACGTTTCAGTATGGCCATAATTATCAATTCAAAACTTTTGGATTTTTTTCTTTGCCCAGTCCAGAAGGGCTCATCTTCGATTAGTTCGGAAACAACAACTGCTATTTAAGTTTTTGTAATCTGATCATTCAATAAGTACCAGTTTGTACATCAAAACTGACAGAGGAATGTGAAAGGACACTACCAAACTGAAAAGAAAGAGAAAATGCAGTTAGTTTATTGATAATTGGTATTAAACAATTCAAGTGATATCTCTACAATCTCAAGAAACTTTAATATTAACATAGATTAATGAAATTATGAAAGATCTGAACACTCTGTGTAAAATATATAATTTTGAGTTCACTTACAAATTAAGCAGCTCCAATATTGTTGTTTTAGCAAGCTAAATTCATTGGTTTCAGTTCCAAAAATTCCTTGATCAATCGGTTCAAAATAATTTGACACAGCTCCGATGTCAGCAACCATTTCCATACTGTCCAATATCTGATTAGCAGGAACCACAACTGATAGCTTTTCTACTATTCATAGCATCATATGTAGATACTATCTAATCAATAGTAGATATCACTACATTCACTACATAACCTAAATGATAAAATAACAATTAGTGGATGGAGTAGTGGAAATTCCTATTTTCTTACCACCCATAACATTCTGAAGAAAAGTATTATTCAAAAACTCTTTGTTTACTTACGTTTTATATGATAACACTACACAAATTACTAAATAACAAAAACAGTTCAAATACTCATTAAAACAAGTTGAAATGAAAAATTAAACCTGAAACTTCCCAGACGACACTTGTTGAAAGTTACGGAATAACATGAGGTCCAAGATGCATAGGGTTCAAGATGCATAGAAACCCATACGGTTTCTATGCATCTTGGAATAACTTATACCGAATGAGCGCTGTGTGATTGGTCACTGTAATGGCGGTAAGTTTAAATAACAAGGCAGCTGCATGCAAACTGAGTTGAAATGTATAAATTAATAGCAATTCTCTGTCAAATGTGAAGTTTGCTAAGTACTTATCATAGAAATTAGGCCATAGAGAAACGAAAATCGTTTATGAATCAAGCATTAGCGCGCTAGTATGGAAACATTAATAATATTTGGTACAAATATGGAAACGTCTTGTATAGAATAATCCATGAATATTCCTTGCATAACATTCCCTGAATGTACTATAAAGAATATGCAACAAGTAATATTCCAGAAATATTCAACTCAGAATATTCACATTGAAATATTCCTGGTACTTATTCTTTCAAGAATGTTCTTGAAATATTCTACTTTGTATATTCCTTGCATGTGCCCAGGGTATATAGATATTCCAGGAATATTCCATGATTATTCGGATATATATCCTATCTGAGACATCTGAGGAATATTCCAGGGATGTACCATGCTGTCTGGGTACCTTTCAACGTGCGATTCCTAGCACGAGACCAGTGACCATGCTGGGAATCGAACCCACGTCCCTCTGATTGATAGACTAAATAAATAAATAAATAAAAATATATTTTGTAAAATTAAGTATAACAATTCCAACAGTTTCTACAGTTCAAAATAAGTGTATTTCCGTGTTTCTTCGCCTCACATAGGCTCGGACGTCGGGGAATAGGGACTTGGACGCACGGAAAGGACTAGCACTCTACCATCATGACCACTGCGGCCTGCTATCCGATATCCGCAGAAGCAGAAGCCCTCACAAAACACTGTTAAACGAATTATAGAAAACTTCAAAAACGTTGGATTCGTCAAAGCCAGAGTGCAGAGAAACAAACCAATTGTTGTTAATATAAAGATACTGAAATTGCCATTTTGGGATATTTTGCCGCATATCCAACAATATCTTTGAGATAAGTTTAAGAGATTGTCAAAAAAATCAGTACCTACACTGCGCAAACATAAATTTCATCCATATAAGTTCTCCAGAGTTCAGCACCTGAAAGAAACAGATTTTCCACAGAGTGAGATTTTGTGAATTCGTTTCAACTTTGTCGCAAAAGGGAAATAATTATTTTTTAATAATATTATATGGACAGTCGAAGCTAAAACAAAGAATGGTGTCTTCAACCGACATAATTGCCATTATTGGGAGTGACTCAAATCAACGTGTATTCAAGGAACTGAATTTCCAAGAGTCTTGGCAGTTTAATGTTTATTGTGCGATAAGTACCTGGACTGATGATAAGAACTGTTTTATAGAATCGAAATGTGACGTCATATTTGAAATATCGGTAGGTACTATGCTTCCCATGTATAACGTTCGAATATGACGTCACATTCTCGACATATTTCGATACAATGAAACATATCTAATTATCGGAGTCCCAGTGAAGAAGTGATAGCGTCATGGCACTGCATTTTTATCTAGTAAACTTAAATGGTAAGTAAAAAACAGATGTTAATTCCGAAACAAGAATAGGATGAGATGTACTTTTTTTGCAGCTGAATATTTTAATACCTTTTTTATCAACATGACGGGGCACTTCCGCATAATGGTCACTTAGTCAATACTTGTTTACAAGAATTGTTTCATGACCAGTGGATAGCCAAAAATGGACCATTTTCTTTGGCCACCCCGCTCTCCAGATTTATCAGTGCTTGATTTTTTCATTTGGGGTACAATTAAAAATCAAGTCTATGAAACTCACATAATGGTCACTTAGTCAATACTTGTTTACAAGAATTGTTTCATGACCAGTGGATAGCCAAAAATGGACCAATTTCTTTGGCCACCCCGCTCTACAGATTTATCAGTGCTCGATTTATTCATTGGGGGTACAATTAAAAATCAAGTCCATGAAATTCAATTGACTACCATGGAAGATTGTATGCAATGAGTGATGAATTCATTTGAGAATCTCAGACCAGATTCCATACGAGAAGCGACACATCAAGAATTATCAGTGAGATGTGAAAAATGTTTGGAAGATGAAGGGCATCAATTCGAACATTTACTGGCCGAATACTTTTTCTATACCTCTCAATATCGTTAATTGTTCTCTTTTATTCGAATTATTTTAGAATTTCTTTATCTATATTTTTGTATCGGGAGATGGAATGTTTTTGAAGTTTTCTATAATTCGTTTAACAGTGTTTTGTGAGGGCTTCTGCTTCTGCAGATACCCAATAGCAATTATATCATATGTTCTTGAGATTACATTCGCCATTAATAATAAGATTTAGGTATTCTTCACTCGAATAATTCAAACGATTTGGCATGATTGATTACAATGACATTTTCGTGGCAGTTGATTGTTTCCAACGCAACCACGGGCGCCATGGCCAACTAAGCATAAGTAAACTCATGAATACGAGATTTTCTGGAACGGAGACATGTTAATTCGCCAATATTTCGAAAACTGTTGAGTGTAGGCATAGATAACCATATTCAAAGTTAAACGTTTGAAAAAATTTACTTACAATCACATTTTCAATCGGATCTATATCATTTTCTGAACTGATATCAAATTTTGCTGAACTGGGCCCTCTCCTACGAATAAATCGATACACAATAAAAATGATCATGTCCAGAAAAACAAAATATTTTGGTCTGCAAACGCAATTTTCAACTCAAAATTTGGAATATTTCGAAAACGGTTAGACTTGGGTATAGGACATTATACATGAAACATGTTCGGAATCATGCGTAAAATCTAAAACTTTGATAATGTACAGGGTGTCCTATTCAAAACAATGAAGTTGGGGTGCACTTCTGGTACAACCAATCAAATCAAAAACAGTAAATAAAATACAAAAATATGATATATATTCAACCAAGAGTAACACTTTCGAATTAAAGTTTAGTCGGATTTCTTGAGTGTGAAGAGTGCGTTTACATTGTGGTTCAGTTTTGGGTTCCAGTTAACTCGGGATGGACTAACTATTGGTTAAGAATTTAGAATATAGATGATTTCCATTAGATAATGTTGTTAGAGTTCCCATTTCTAACCATTATTAAGCCCATTCGGAGGTTAAACTGAATATATAAAACTGGCCCTTTAGGGAGCCGGTTTTTAAATGTTCAGTTGACAGTCTCAGGTAGGCCCCGTACCCCAACCTTTGACACTTCGTATACCTCTCTGTTTTTCATGTCGAGTTGGACTAAATGCTATCGAGAATTTTTGCATATAGCCTGTCCAACCCGACTTGCAAAACAGGTAAAGTCTCAACGATTAGTGAGGATTTTTTTTTCTGAGAACTATTAGCCGTCAGCCAGCTAGCTGAAACTCTCAACTGGACTATAGAATCTTCAGATAGCTGGCTGACGGCTAATAAGAGCCCATGTAGATGCCAAAGAAAATAGTATATTTTTCAACAAGAGATGAAAATACTGTTTTTTTTTGTGAGGTGAGAGTTTGTCCACGAGCGAAGCGAAGCTGTGAATGAAGTTTCTAAAAAATACAAATAGTCTACTTTATGAGCGCAGTATATACTCCATGATACGATCCTGTTTACTATTGTATGATAACACTGATATCAGCAAGTAGCCCAAATTGTTACAGTTTTTGAAAAGGAATTTGCATGGATACCAGATAAAAAATCCAATCTTTACAATGAGAGACCAAATAGAAACTTTCTTGTTAACAGCAGAAGATAACGAGTAAAGTAAGATAACAATAGCTACTGATTTGTAATTTTAACTGAACATTTTAAATATTATTTCTAGGTTGCTATTATTTTTGTAAGTGCGGGTGCATTATTACGTTTAGATGAATTGACAAAAGTTACACTTGATAATATTGAAGACGTAAATACATCTCTCATTGTCAAGGTGCCGAATACAGAGACAAAAATAACAAGAAATTTTGTAATTACTGGTACTTAGTTAAGGAACAATAAATTTTGTTTGATTGTATAGCAAGTATGTAAATCTTCACCCTTTCGATCTCAACCATTACCTGTTGTTTATATTTTATGAAAAATGGAAAATGTACTTCTTAACCAGTACGCAGAAGCACTTTTGGAAATATACCAAGCATAGTTGCAACCTAGATACTTATGACTATCAGATCCGCGCTGAGGTACACCGGCGGTCATTCTTTACGCTGATCTTGCGCCTTTTTTCGCCGACTGGTGACACACTTGGCGATTTGTGCCGTCGCGGCAAATTTGATGTCGCCGTCGTTCGGATAGTAGTTTCAAGAATTAAATGAAAGACTCCACACTTGGCGGCATAAATGACGAGCGGCATTTATGCCGTTGGCAGTCGATGTGCAGCCGCCTGCTGTCACTACTCCGACGGCAATTTTACCGTCGCCGTCCATGTAGTGGCGTACATGACCTGATGCATGTCTACACACTCGGCAGTTTTCTCTCGTTGTCAAGCTCGGAGTAGTGGTGCAATTCCTCAGTTTTGTATTTCTTCTTTGTATGGTATCTTTCAGATGATGCAGTAACCCGCCAAAAGACTTCATTGACACTCGAAAATAAATGAAAAACTTCGTATCATCATTAGCTACATAGTGTGAAAATGTGTACAATTCTTCAGAACGGCGAAGGCAAATTTTGAATACATATAATCCATCAGAAAAGTAAAATCTCAAACTGAAATTGACTATGAATTAAAAGTATCGAACCAATAAAATCCAGTAAAGATATTCTAGAGAAGCGAAATGGTTCAGAATTAATTTTAAAGAAATCGAAAATAATCGAACGAGAAATTTGGAAAATCAAAATATTGCAGTAACGGATATTCATCAAAATCTAAAAATTCGAGAATCATAAATGATCGTATCGATCTTTCGAAGAACTGAAATTCGAAGAAATGAACATTACAAGAATATAAAACTGTAATACCGTCAAAGGAGAATGACAGAAAATGGGAAGACAGATATTTGACCAAACCAGCAAATCAGAAAATCAATATTTTGTAGAAGTAGAAAAATATCGGAACAGAATATTATAAGAATTAAAATCGTCGAATCCATAGAGTACAAGACCCAAAATTTCCATATTGAAAATAATCAGAAGAATAAATAGTAGAATCGAAAAGGACAGAACCGAAAAATATCAGAATTTGGAGAGGGGATAGCGGATGGCTCTAGTCTCTCAGAGATGGAGCAGCGTGCGGTCAATGTTACAACCTAACCTTACCTAACGTAACCTAACAAACCTAACCTAACCTAACCTAACCTAACCTAATCTAACCTAACATAACCTAACCCAACCTAACCTAACCTAAGATTTCCATGTTGAAAATAATCAGAAGAATAAATAGCAGAATCGAAAAGGACAGAACCGAAAAATATCAGAATTTGGAGAAGGGATAGCGGATGGCTCTAGTCTCTCAGAGATGGAGCAGCGTGCGGTCTACATTACTAAATTCTAATATCGGAATTAATTCGCTCATTCCTTCCTTCCAAAATTTCTGCTAGATTTCGATTCTGACCGATTTCAGTCTGACACATTTTGTTTCCAAGGATTTTTTGTTACTACAGATTCATTTTCAGATAATTTGTTGGATTTACGTTTTTAGATACGACTATATGTTGTTTTGATGGAATTACATTTCGATATTTTTTGAGCATGATCGTTTTATGTTTTGAAGAGCTTAGGCTATTGAGATTTGCAATTACTTTATTTTCTCATTTCGGTCACTTTCCAATCTTGCCGAATTCAGACCTATGAAATCTGGTTCTACTGTTTTCGCGTATGATGCTTTGTTGTTTCTTATAAAAACATATTAGATGAATTTCAATTTGGATCATAAATTATTTCTATCCATTCAATTCTAGCTGCTGTTTTTAAGACCTATAAAATGTTATTCTGAAACATAATTGATTCTCCATTTTGTTGGTTTTACATATTACTGGTGTTTTCATTTACCGATATTACAAAAATAATTCTGCTATTCTATGGCCCACCCAAATTTCCCGTGACTGCACAAACCGCTAAGTGTATCAGTAGCGTCACCATGGTAAAACGACACGGCGCGGCGGCTGGAAAACTACGGCTGTAGCCGATGGATACATTCAAGATTCAGTTCAAAATAAAACAGATATTGCACGCCGGTCCTCCAAGTTGTATGTTTCAGCACGTGTATCAAAATACTATAAATGTCACATCCGACGATAAAGTATGGATTGATTTTCAAGCTAATAATAATTTCAGTAATTGTGCTACTGTTTCATTTCTTGTAAATGCAAATGAATGAAATATTGAGTTTGCATTCGTACTATTAGTTTTACAATTGTCAAACTATAAAAATAAGAATAAAATATTTAATATTATCTCCCTAAAGAATAATACGCCACTTCCGCCCCTCTTTTGTTACCGGAGACACTAACTTCTCCTCCCGCTGACATAAAAAACATTTTGTTGTATTTTTATTTTCCAATTTTCGATTATTACAGTCCGTATCAACTTGAGAAATTTCAATGGTTGTCTCACATTTTATTAATGTCTCTCCTCCCGTTTTGTTCAATAATGTTAACTTTTTGAAGAAATTACTCAGCGTAATCGATGCGGTGTTGAATTTCATATTTTCTTGGACCACATTTTCATCTATGGGTTAATCTCGTTTTAGGGATATTATATCATGAATACTTCATGAAAAGCAGGTAAATTTTCACTTATAATCTCCCTAGAGCATGAATTATTTTCGAAAATTTTCTCGAAGTGCGAATTCACAAGTGAGGAAAATTTCCGGAATAATAATTCATGCTCGCGGGAAATTCGGTAAGAAAATTTTATATCAAAACTTTTTTAAAATAGAAATTAAATTGGTGACATACTTAGGTGATATATTATTATCCATGTAACGGACATCATAGTAGGCCGTTTGTCTCACAACAGCGAATTGCGAATTATTTGTTTTACGGATTTGATATCAAATATTTTAATTTCCCTATGCTCTAGTGAAATGTGGTTTGAAACATTAAATAGAGAAGCAAATATTCTACCAAAATCACATAATTTTATAGTACTAGAGGAAAGGAAAAAAAGTTCAGGTCTACTTCTATCGGACGCTAATGAATTACATCGGCGGCACCTTCATTTATTAATCTCGGATTTGTTGTCAAATATTGTAATTTCCCTATGCTCTATTAAAATGTGGTTTAAATAATTGAATACGAGATAATAACATGTACCTATAATTAAGTTATTAATAAATATCTATCAAAAACATTTTATGCCACTGTGTTTATGACAGCTGTCAAGCCAGAGGGAAATTTCCACTTATTAATTTCCCTCTACGCAGGGAAATTTCCGAAGAAATTACGTTATTGTCATAGCAACATGTCAAAATCCAGGCATCTGATTGGCTAAAATTAACCGGTATAAAATTTTCTCTATAAGATCACTCGAACATTTAATAGTATATTACGTAACAAGAGTTGTAAGTAACCCATTACGCACGAAATGAAAAAGTTTATGCACGAAGCCGCGCAGCGGCGAGTGCATAAATTTCATGAGTTCGTAATGGGCTTACAACTCGTGTAATGTAGGTACTATACTTTTTCTACGCCCATTCATTTTCTTCCATTAAATAAAAAACATCGCAATCATTTAAACTTTATTATATAATAGTTGTTAATTGAATTGAGGAAATGTTCGGATACAATTATATTTTGTTCAAGAAATTGACAATATGAATGACATGATATTTATTTTCATAGCATGCTACTTAAGAAAACGTGTCCTACTTTAAAGAAATTGTATAACGTGCTGCCTACATTAGGGGCATCACTCTTTCAATCCTAAATATATCTCGCTAATGCTAAAAGTTTTTATGTTTCTTAATTGACTAAATTTGTGTAAATAGACCAAATAAAGTCTTACGTAAATAAAAATATGATTGTAATTTAAGTAAACCAAGAAGTGTTCTTCTCAAAACGTACGTGTATGTTATGAGATCTCATTATTACGTGCATGTTATTGTTAAATGTCATTTACAAGGCATGTTGGCAGTGCGATTTTTGACGTTTACAGACATGGGCGTAGAAAAAATTATTTTCACTTTATTCTCACTCTCTTGTGATATTACAACTGATAATAAAACATTTCTTCTAATTTTTCAAGTAATTTTTATGGTCAAGTGTATATTGTTCTATACTACGACGACATAAAAGATACTCTAAGAATGATAATAGTTCACTTATTTCACCAGTCTGTATATTTTACAGTGTCTAGCATACAGTTAGACAATAGTGTATTTTAATGAGCGGTAATGTAGATCATAACTCATGCATTACCACAAGTTGAATACTATACTTTATCTACGATTATAACAATGAATACTAAGATACAAGTACAGAGAAAGAACGTTATTTACAAATCTTAATAGTTTCCTTTAACAATTCTATAAAAATTTCAGTTGTAATAATTACTCATTTTGTTTATTAATGAAATTAATTAATTATTGTTTCTCTTTGTGTTTGTTGCATTATATGATGTTGATGTACTAACTGGTTGAGGTGTTATAGAACTGTATATTATATTTGCAGTATCTGTCTTATTCTTTTCTGAATCATCAACGTACCTCTCAGCCACAGTAGTTAATCGCCAATCGCCGAGGCGTTTCAGTGCCGTTATATCCCCTCCAGCATCTACTAATGAGGTTGCCGACGAGCGGCGAAAACAATGCCCTGTATGTAAATTACAGTCTGGTGATTTTAAAAATGTAGCAATATCTTTACTCATTGTTTCAAATTTAATAATACTAGGTAATTCTTTGTGATTGATTTTTTCCATTTTGAAATAGGTATAAGAATAATTTCGTTTGCGATATATCGGTAGGACGAAGCCTAGATTTAAATATTTCTCAACTATGATATACACATTTTCTGTAAAAATTAATTATCTGGCAATTTTTATTTTTGTATTTGGTACACTGACCATAAAAATAGAGAACCACCTTGATACTTGGTTCGTAAATAATTCCAAGAATTATTTCTGATTTATTATACCTAGTTAGAGTTATTATAACTCGCGTTGTTTGTTTACAGATAGATATACATACTATAAATTGCTCAAAAGCAGTTGAATTATTATTGCATAAAGTTAATAGGAGTAGATAAATGGAATTTTTCTCATTTGAGTCCATGCATAGGATGAACAATGAAGCATATCTGGAACAATTCTTTGATGTTCTTGGCTACGGAGGAATCTAAATATGGAAGCACTGATGTTCTGAAGTGAAAGCTCGAGATATTTTGATGATTCATCGATAGTACAATTTGGAAAACGTCTCAAAAACGTAATAAGCAGACACTTGAGACGTAATGGCCTCATGTAGTTGCTCTTTGATAAAGTACTTTTGTAGTAAAAAAGCTGCTCAAGCTGATGTATTGGATTGAACTTTCATTTAACGTACCTGCAATCTTGTTACGATGGTGACCATTTACCTGGTATGAAATAGTCAATGGAAGGTTTATTGGTACAATATTCACAACGTAACAATGTACAGCTTGGCAAATCTATCTCAGTATCAGAAGGGTTCAGTACAGTCTGTTAAACGAGTATTAGTTAATGTACTGGTCAGTTCTATTATCTGTCGCAACGCGAAGTGCACTGTCAAGTGATTTATTGACTATAAAATGGAATTCCAGTCCAAAGTGAATAGAAAAGTTTTGAGTGGACAGAGTCGAGAAATTTTGGCAAATGTAATTCATTTTATGCGTCGCGAAGCATCACAAAATGAACCTGTGATAAATATTAAAAAAGTTCAGGAACGTGTTGCTACTGCCGCAGGTGTCAGTGTACATACTATTTCAAACATTGAACAGGAGATTCGGAAAATAGAAAATGGGGAATCTTCATTATTTTCTACTCCAAACAAAAGAAGAAAAGTAGCACATAAAAAGACAGACTTGGATAATTTTGATAAAGGAGTTCTGAGACGATATATTTTTAATTACCAAGTGACCAATAGTAAAGTACCAACTCTGCGAAATATACATAAAATAGTTCACGATGACTAATGGCTACACGGGTTCAAGAGAAAGTTTACGAAAAATCATTCACAGCGTGGGTTTTCGATGGGGGAAAACTAAAACAAATAGAAAACTGTTGATGGAGAAACCCGATATCAGCCAAAAAAGAGTAAACTTTTTGAGACGCATAAAAAAAATTCGGGAAGAAAATCGGCCAATAATTTACATAGATGAAACATATATTCATTCATCACATACACACAAAAAGTCTTGGAGTGACGATTCCAACGAAGGTCTGCGTCAGCCGGTGTCGAAAGGTAAACGATTAATCATAGTGCATGCAGGTAGTGCAAGCAGTTTTGTTCCTAATGCTTGCTTAATATTCCAGTCACAAATCAAATCAGGTGATTATCACGGGGAAATGAATTACATTAACTATAAAAAATGGCTGGTGGAAAAACTTATACCTAACTTACCACCAAAAAGTGTAGTTGTGATTGATAACGCACCTTACCATATAATGTAGAAATTGAAAAATGTCCAAACTACAATACTAGAAAAGCAGAAATGCAAGAATGGCTAAGACAACGAAACATTCCGTTCACAACTGATATGCTCAAAGTTGATTTATACTATTTAATTAAACTGCATAAGCCACTATTCAAAACCTATGAAATCGACCAACTTCTAAAAACCCATGGTCACGAAGCTCTAAGGCTTCCGCCTTATCACCCTGATCTCAATCCAATTGAACTGGTATGGGCATCATTGAAACAATATGTAGCAGACAGAAACGTGAATTTTAACCTAACAGACGTAAAAAACTATTGTGCCGAATTTTTTAATACGTTCAATGAAGATGAGTGGAAATCGCGGTGTAACCATGCAGAAAAGTATGAAAAACTTTATATGGACCAAGAACCTTGCCTTGATTCAGCAATAGACCAAATTATAATTAATCTACAGGACGACGACAGTGACGTTTCAGATTTAGAAAATGATGGGAGTGACACAAACGATAATGACAGTGACATATGAAGAGTTCATTCAGTATATTGAATAATAAATGCATATGTAGTACTGCAATGAATGTTTTTTGTTCAAACTAATTTATTTCTATACGACTTGTCATTTTTCTTTTTACTCCCAATACTCCTTCCTCAATAAAAAATAAAAATACAATAAGACAAAAAATGATGACATCAGTTGGTCAAATTTCAATTTATATTAAAATACACTACAATACATTTTGAAAGTTCTAACTAGGTAGTAGATTTCTAATACAGGTACATTAAATTCTCATTGCAAACTACAATAGAAATACCACAACCATTTACACTTTTACTTTTATTACTGAATGTACAATTTAGAAATATTTTACCGGAGCGTATACTAGTACCCTCTTTGTCGTTCGACTACTTTCTCATTCTAACTTCGCGCATCTCGTACGTTTCTCGACATTCACAGCTAGATTTGCCAAGCTGTAGTTTGCTTACTGTATAATAATGTTTATTCTACAAGTTTTTACACATTGGGCTGCATACTGATAATTTTATATATTTCCTAGTTTTCTCAAAAAAATTATATATGACCCACTTTTTTTTTTGATTCCTTACCATTATTATAATGTCTTTGGTAACCTGGCATAGGAATGGAAGATAGATGACTCCGTCCCATGTATGAAATCTCGAAATCTTGGAATTTGATTTACAATCCTGTTGATTTTATTGTAAAGCGGAATACCATATATCGAATTCCTGAAATATAATAAGAAAAAAAAAATGTTTTTTTCACAATCTGCTTTATTAGGGAAGGTATACATTTTCGGTACAAATATCGTTGCAATATAAGGTTTCACATTACGTTGTATTGGGTTACAGTTACTTATGTTTGCTATATCAATATTGATCCCTTCTAAATACAAACATTTACTAGTTTTCATCAGTAATGAAATTCTCCATCACCCGAGAAATTTTTCTGTTCAAAAGGCTGAATATTCTTTGGTGATGATGTTATTTCTATTTGCGCTAAAACATGATATACGCTAATTTATTGAGCAAAGTTTACGACATAAACAATTATTTTTGGTTTCATTGAAAATAAATATGTTTATTTCGGAAGTACGCATTATACAAACCGGGATGTCATTCAATTATTAAAAGCTGTGACTCCAAGAAAAGAGGCGGGTGTCACACTTGTGGATAATGCAGGTGTTTGGAAATGGATTATATTATTTCATCGATATAGGTGAAGACATATGAATATATTCCTACAATGAAATGAAATGAATATATTTTTAAAATTATGTGCATATATGGTTGAGCTATTGATGATTAGTGGTGTGGGTTTTTGTTTAATCCTATATATCAATTCATCCAGATCAATTAATGATATTAAGGTTTAAAAACCAAGACAGAAATGCATTTCCAAACACTTCATCGATATTGTCCAGGTTTTGAAACAGGTATTAACATGAAACTGAAAGATTCATCGAAACATCCTGTACAAAAAATACTTACCTATACAGATAATTTCTGGTAGACGATAAATACCAAAATATGATACTTATAGAAGCTACATATCGTGGAGTATTTATGCTAAATATTTGGTATTTATGTCAGACTCAAGCAAACAAACTGAAATGATTTTTTTAAAGATAGCCACGGAGTAAAAGCATTTTGCATGGTTTCTAGCTGAAGTAAAACTTTTCAAAAGGAATTCATTTTCGAGAACATATGAGCCAGCTCCCTGAAAATCATTGACAGTGCTATGCGTTGAACTATCCGAACCCCTAAATGTGAGAGATTTTGATAGTTCAGTTCACGTATTTTTGTTGTTTTCTATAATTCCGTCGATTCCACTAACAGTGATTTTCCTCATGAAACCTATTTTGAATTGAATTAATGATCTATCGAACTGGAAAATATGGAAACATTATATAACTCATAGCCTAAAATAAGATATGATACTTTTTCAACTGTGACAAAATAATTGTTCCGTTTTACTCATACATAATATGACCATTACCACAGGACATCCCCACGATCTTGTTAACGATACTCACGTTTTGAAGAAAACTACAAGTTATTATAATGAATATTTCAAGGAACTAAAGATCTACAAAAACATTCCATTAACTTCAACAAAGAAAAAGAAATCTCGTTCTGAGGTTTCAAGAAATAGGAACTACCCAATACACGAGAACAACTTCAATTTCACTCGTCGCACGTTTCACCAAAAAAGTGTGAAATTGCGCTTGCTCTGTGTGTTTGGGTACTTTATATTTCTTGAATTTTATCCACATCAAACGTTTCAAATATTAATTTATTCAATCAATCTGAGCAGACACCAAATAAAAGAAATAATCAAATATAATCCTCCTTGCCTTTTTTAAATCCTTTTTTCTTTTATCCACATCAAACGTTTCAAATATTCATTTATTCAATCAATCTGAGCAAACACCAAATAAAAGAAATAATCAAATATAATCCTTCTTTCCTTTTTTAAATCCTTTTTTCCTTTTTTCCCCGGGTCCAATTATCTCACCAATAGCAGAAAAGTTGTGCCAAAAAGGTTTCGAGTTTTCGCTGGTAATTTATTTTGAACCCACCCGCTCATTCGAATATCCTATCCTTGCCGGTATAGATTAGTTGGCGCTGAGTTGTAAGACTTCTGGTCCTGTTTCGTCCTCACTTGATATGTCACTATCCAGCGTATTGCTCTTGTTGGTTTCTTCATCCTCCTGTAGAGTCTGCAGTATGAATCACTTTCGTGCAATGTCCTTTTGTACATGTGATGCCTCAGAGGATCAAGCCCAGTGAAAAGCCCAGGAATGATCCCCAGATCCTTAGAGCTATCAACTATTGAGTTTGTTTTTTGCACGATTATGTTTTGCTCAGTTTTTCGTATCGTTTCTGTTTTGGTAAATCTTTCGACTAAATTTGTTGCTCTTGTGGGCCTTTTCACTAGCCTTCTCACAGTACGATTGGGTATGGTAAGTACTAGTGAAGAAGTGGGTTGCCTAATTTGAACCGTCACATCGCACAGTGGGGTATTTCGCGAATCTAGCCGGTCATAAATCAAATTCTAAGATATTCACGAAGGTGGAAAAAAACTGGTTAATATTATTGCTAAATGACTAGACAACCTATCCCCGTTTCTCTTCGACTGCATCGACACTCTAGTATCGGTCGAAACATTACCATCTCTGCGAGGGTACGTATCTTTTTCAGCTTTTGAAATGTGACCAACTCACTTAAAAAGTAAACATTTTTGTGAACACTGATTTTTGTGAGAATAATTATTCTATTTCAGGGTCAGCTGGAATGTCAGGTATGAGAATAGTGATCCGTAGATCACTGTATGATGAAATGCAAGGTCAAATTTTTTCTAATACTGAAAAGTATTTAACAGTTTGGAGAGTTATTTTTTGTTTTGCGGAAACTTCTTTGATGATTAAATAAAGAAGTTGAAGTACAAATCTTCGTATATTGGGTCGGAATTCAAATAAAGGTGAAAGAAAAGCAGGTAAAATAGAAACAACATTCCTTCAAAACCATGATGAATGGCTGAAAACAACATTCATAATACCGAGAATGCAGCAGCAAAGCTGGAGTCGGCCATCAAAATCGTTCACCGAATTGAGCGAAAGCAGTGACAAAGCGGTTTCAGCCGAACGTCGACATCTCATCCCAAGTTTTGTTCAAATAACATTTCCACATAATAAAGACAACATTATTATTATTAAGTAGAAGAAGAAAAATGTAGTTATTTGTATTGCGACAGATGATGACGAGTTGATACAAGTTGCACGAACAAAATTATGAACATCTGGAAAAAGAGATGCTTCAAATATATTTAAACAAATTATTACTTCCCAACGAGAGCAACGAAGTTGACGAAACCAAAATGGCGCAAGAAAACAAAGAAAAACAACTTGGCTGTTAGCAAAGACTCATGGAAGCTGATTTATCTCGGCGAAAATATGAGTATTAGAAGTGACAGTAAAACGTTTAATGCGAATTCGAAGTAGCCTTGTGCCTCTTCAACTCTTGAATATGTTACCAATTAACAAAAACTATTGTGGCAAAACCAAAACCCATCATCAACGCTATATTGTCGTCCCATTCAAATCAGATTCATTAAAAAAACTGTAGATATTACCCCAGAAGAAATCGAAGATCATCTTGGATGATAAATTTTGAGTTTAATAAAGAAAATCATTCAAATTTCAAATGTAGTTGTTTCTATAAAACCTCATCTGTTGCAAACTACTTTTTATAGCTCTAAGTCAATTATAAAGCCATTACAAATCATAAAATCCAAAGAAATAATTTTGACCGGCTAGATTGGCCAAATACCCCACTGTATTGAACCACACCAATGAATTAACATCATCGATTATCAGCTTATGCTATCTGATGGTTTGTTATTGGAGTTTTTCAAGTAAAACTCATAAGGAGGGTTGTACAAAACAAGTTTACCAACAGTTCAAATACCAAGTTCAGTTGCTGAGAAACTAGCGAAATCATTGGCTAATTCCTAGCAACTGACGCGAGTTTACTTAAAAACTGTTGGTGAACTTTTTTTGTACAATCCGCCCATAGTCGTTTCATTACAGTGGCGTTTGTAGTTTGTATTGGTGGCTGGTATCATGGTTTAATGGCCTTTAATGGCCACAATTCCCATTCCATTTCTGTGGTGGGTTGAATTATTTCAAGTGTACTTAGAAGATTATGATTTTTTATTTAACTATTATATTCAATTGTCACCTATCAATTATATTTTATATTGTTGATATTTTTTTTATATGTTTATTTATATTGGTTGTTCCTGTATAAATATTGTATGTTTCTTGGGATTGAATTGAACTGATTTCCAAACCTATATTTTTTTTATTACACATGAAAATGTTTTCATTCTTGTTAATTTCATTCAATAATAAGAAAAGATTATAGATCCCTCTATCGTTTTAGTTCAAAATGTCCGCTTGAAGCTCGTTATTATCGGAATAGTGGCCATTTGTTCTGAAGTGCTTCTAATTAGTCAATCCTCCATTACAAGTCTCATGGAATATCCCACAACAGTCTGTCTATTTGTGTCCACTGCTGCCTGACCATCAGAAATTATGTGAATCTACTCATATATTTAGTTCAACGAATTCTGGTGTTTCAAAAAAAAAACTTAGTAGTTCATCTAATAGCTTGTACGAGCAAAGGATATTCCGAAAGTATATAGCTTACATGAGTAGATTTCGAACCACTCCAGCTCAGTGGCGGATTGTCTAGATGGGAGGCCTACGCTCTAGCATCATGACCACTTCAATTTTGCCTACATGTTTTCATGGGAATACTTTTGTATCGAGATGTTTCGACCTGTTTAGTCCAAGAGGGCAGCTTGGGCTTCCTCTCAGACTTTCACCGTTCACCGGAGAGTTTGTCGAAAAAGTGTAACAGTTTTGTGTGTTCTAACCTTATTTGAAAACTCGGGTCTTCTACAATATTACATGACCTGCGTTCAGGTTTGATCTTACAGCTCCCGATAAGTGAACTCATGGCATCATAATAATATATGTCATCGATAGATCAGACCAAGACATAGAATATGTTGATATCGCCAATTGAAAGTCATACTTTTGTTAGCGTCACTAGAAATACTCAATTGAAATGCTGCTCCAACGGAAGAAATTTGCAATGAGTCTGGTTGCTGCAAATGTCATAACTATTTTCTTGAAAAAATTAACCATAATTCAAAGCAATTGCAAGAAAATCCATAAGTACAAAAGACTATAAGGCAAAAAAGAAATTCAACAACCTTATTTACCTAAGTAGAAATCAAAAGTGGTTAGAGAAATTTTTTTCATAGGCAAGAGAGAAAAGGGTATGGGACAGACAGGTGAACAGAAAAGAAAGGAGGATTTAACCCATTTCAGTGAGAGCAGCGATAATGTGAAAGCCATTTATCGTGATCCAAGTTTGAATCTGTGATATAAGTACTCAATCAAAATCAGTATAGGTTAAAAAGTTGCAAAAATTGTAAGTGAGAATTTCACGAACGAACTACTGTCTTGATTCATTGCAACCCACATCTGAATTTTCCGGATTATTTCTTTTTGTTCTCCCGAAACGTCCAACAATGTACTCTAATTGATTTGCCATGGATCAATGTTTGCATATTCTTACAGTTGTAACCCTGCGAAATATATTCTATACTTGCTTAATTTTTAGTATTTTAAAAATTATTCTTAATGAATCTTTCAATTTTCAGAAACTTCGCGAATCATCCTGATACCTGGCTCTAGAATATTCAATAAGTCATACTACTAACATGGTTGTACCACCAGTTGTAGCAGATTGAATTGGTCTGGATAAGTTTCATACTGAATCATTATATTTTTTATTTCTGGTAGGATAAACCATGCAATATCATTGAAGTGACTGGCTCATATTTTCTAAAAATACCTTCATAAGTGACTGAGATCAGTAGTGACTTGAAATGAAAAATAACAAAAACATTGATATCAAGTAGATGCTGAAATACGAATTTGATATTGACAATAGCAAATAATAAATAGAAAAGGGAGGGGACATGCATACTAGGCGATAGTTAGGCCGTAATATCTATACATCTTAGGCGCTAAATGATTTGATGAAGGTTTGAAAATAAGATTTTATTCTATTGTCTCTATTTGTCGCATACGCCATTGCTATAACATATTCACGATACTTGTATATAATAGCATCCATTCATTCAGCACCAACTTAAACTAACGACTGAACAGAGGAGTGATGAAATGACTTTCGCTTCTATTTATTTCCAAGTTAATGTTTGTTTTCATTTCGACGGTTATATTTTCTTTATTTACACTTTATATATTAAATCAGTCTTTAAGCCTATTTACAAAAGGAGTATTAAAAGAGAAGATCATCATATATCTGATTTCTCATTCATTTATAGTTTCGTATTTAAGCTGTAATAGTTAGTAAAAGTTTTATTAGGAAAATTTTGAAAATGTCGGTTGAAAGATCAGAGGCACAGCTTAGTGGGCAAGGCATGCTTGATATGATAAAGTTCTGGAATTACAATTTAAAAATTATTACCAAAATAACTATAGGAATAGGTATGGATACTGGACCAACATGGTTTTAGAATTTCTCTTAAGTTTACAACCAAACTTCCATTGATGAACTGATCAAATACACTATAAATCTGAATTCTTAAAAAATATATGTGGAAGATGAAGATACACAGAGATATATTTAAAGAGAATTCCATACATGGAAGCATACCTTTCACCTTCTGGAAATAACTCAAAAGCTGGATATAATACATCATTTGGCATACCTATTAATTGACATTTGCAGTACATATCTACTCTAAATAAACATCCATTTTTCCCTAACTTAACATATACTATTCAACATTTTACCTCAAATTTTCAGTACTTCTTATGCAATATTGAACATTTTTATTCGATACATTTTTCATTTCAAACCAGTTTTCATATTTTTTTGGTCAGTTCCATTTCGATAGCATAACTCAATAACATAAAGCTCTACATTTTGAGTAGAAATTGTAATAGAGCCTAATTTAATGATTTCCCGTCAGTCCAATCAATCGTTACTCTAGTAACCAGCTTCTACTCTAGTAGAAGCTGGTGAAGATTTCTGAAGAAGTATATACTTGATGGAAGCTAAAATGTTGTCAAATATTGATTGATAATATTCAAAGAGAGGGGTGCATTGGAATTATTGAACTATAACCAGTCATTTTGATCACAATATCAGAGAATAAGAGGTGAATCAATAACAAGTTGACATTTTTGAATTAAACCTGTTATGGAATTGAAAAAATGTTGAAAATGTACTGGTAATATTTCAATATTTCCAAAACATTCTGTAGTTCAGTTGAAGATTCTAAGCCAATATGAAACATAACTCTCTGCATTTGAAACATATGCAATTAAAAATACAGGTCCGTTTTTGAAAATGAAAAGTGGAATGTTGCCTGATTTATACGATATATGTATATCGTGGCTTAGCGGTCTAATGCACAGGCCATTCGAAATTCCAGCATAGCGATAGTCGGTTCGAGCCCGATGTGGGTACAAGATAATTTTTCTCAACTACTTTATGTTGGATCGATAGGTATTGTGAGTTGTATAGATGCCAATCTCGACTAGTGCTAGCTAGGAGTGCACACCGACCACCCGGGTTTTCCTACAGTTGAAAAGTGAATACATCACCTAAAACATCAGTAAGTCGCCCCGGAGCGCCACGGCAAAAAATAATAATAGCCGTCCTCTACCCGCACAGGCTATGCCTTGGGATACACTCAACGAGTGTTTATGAGGAGTATTATTATTATTTTTTTTTTCAGACAGGCCCTGTCTCCGGAGCCCCGATACTTCTAGAGGGTGCGCTGGATCTTTTATCCCAATATCCACTCCCCACGCCACGGGGTAAGTGACTATTGGGTCCGAGAATCGTGTGCCCTGAGCAGACGGAGTGAACCAAGAATTACGGCCTTCTGCATTCGTCCGGCTAAGATTTCTACCATATCACGGCAAACCGGTATGATTTTTAAGTTTGAGAGCAGTGTGTCCATCATTCCACCATGGAATCACAATTTTGACAGAATGGTTTGGATAAAGCCTGCAGAGTTCAAAGAGTAGATCTCGATATTAAGTCCGTTTTTCCTCCTCTTTTCGGACGATGTTTGTTTCGCCAGGAGCTGAAAACTCAATGACAAAAATCTCCCTACTTTGATGGTCGAGGCTTATTGGCTTGTATTTGCCTAAGGGTGGGGAATGAGTAGTTCCAATAGATTCGGCACTTCTCATTCTCCACAACGGACTCAATATCCTCCGGATCATAAGGCAACACCGGTGTCTCGTCTACACCATACGAGTGTCGTAGATGGTGGTACAACACTCGTATGGCAGCATTATGCCTGTGGATATAGGCTGAGACCGTATAATCTGGACAAGCTGACAGCAAATGCATTATGGTCTCAGCTGCCCCACGACACGCTCTGCATCTAGTGTCAGGGACCTCAATACCCATCATGTGACTATGGTAGACGAGGGTGTTGAAGACACCATCCTGGCGGGCCATTATGAATCCCTCGGTTTCCGACTTCAGACCACTTGACCTGAGAAAAGCGAAGGTCAGGTTTCTTTAATGTTCTTGAAGAAGGCCCCATGCATAGGCTTATCCTTATGTAGCTGTAGGAGCCTGTCACACTTCGCAGCTTTCACGTGGGCTTTTTGCTGAACGGGACAGAGTTTGGGTTCGTCCGTTCAGTGTCGAATAGGAGATCGAGTTCATTGGCTGCACGGGTAGCTGCCTTGAAAAAAAAATGCTCCAATCCCTGCTTTTTCTTGATCGCATACCAAGCAGAGAAGGGGATCTGAACTCCTGATGAATTGACAGGCTCCATCCAGTACCATTCTGTTATGTAGACACTCCAAACACAAAAGTCCACGGCCTCCCTGTTGTCTGGGGAAGTATAACCGTGGAACGGACGTTTTGGGATGTAAGCTCCTATGGAGATGCATCATTTTGCGAGTAAAGTAAAATCGGAACGGCAACCATATTAGTTGCAGCAACTTTGTTCTTCCCCGTATTATTATTATTATTATTACTTATTATTTACATATTTGGATAGTCTACAAAAAGTTTCTATAGCAATGTGCCAAAAGTTTCAAAACATCTTCACAAGGAGCTTTGAATTTTTCGATTTTTACTGTGTAACTCTCCGATCAAGTACACAAGCCAGTTGAGTAACTCGCCGCTCACGCCTTGAACTTTGTTTCTAAGGGACAACTTCTGAGAGAGAGACGAAGATGACAACAGCATTTTTTCCTGAAAGGCAGTGTCGTGCATTATTTACAGAAATATTGAGGTTCAATAAAATACAAATAATAAAAACCCAATATTGAATGACAACCAGAAATTATGATAAAAGAATCTCCACATGATTCTGAGAACAGCTCTAATTTCATAATTCATTCACTTTACTCTTTTCCAATTCGGTTTCCCTTTCTCGATAATTACGACACTGGTGGCTCCTATGAAATGATATTTACAGGGCGAAGAAATTTACAGTTTCCGACGCCAACGTTCCGTTAGCAAAGGGAGCTAAAGAATCTTTATCATTAATTAATTGAATTCAATTTTAATATTAATCCAAAACCAAAAAGCTTTGTCTATAAGTTTTTATAACTTCTGACAATAAAGTATATTTTGACTTTGACTTTGACTCAATCTGTTATGTCATAGTTAAAATTTGACATTTTTTATAAACTAGTTTATGTGTGTGAATATTTTAGCATTTCGATATTTTTACGAGCTTCATTCATTGTTCTTAAAGATCGCTTTTATTTATCGCCTCTTCAGAGAAAAACTAGCAATTTTCAAAGATGTTTCATTCAAGGAACATAATCAATGAGATTCCTATAGTGAAGATATTTCATTGATCCAGTAACAATTCATCAATTAGATGCACATTGACCAACCGAAATATTCAAGTGACTTGTGACGTCAACATGAATTTCCATTAAAAAAATATTCATCGATGGAATAAGTTAGACTCAAGCAAGCTCGTGGAGAGGGATTGAAGCTTCCGCAGAGCTTTTATTTGGCACAGTTCAGTTCATCAAGAAATTTGGTATCCTTCTTCGCTGGTTAATTCTTTATTTCAGTTTGTCTTCTATTTATGTAATATTTGACTTGAAAGTCCAGAACAACTTCACTTCATTTAGATTTGCTAGAGGCTATATATCGTCGGCGTTCTGGCAAAAGTCATTAAGTTCATATTTGTCAATTTTTAGTTAAGTACATAAACCGTGTAAACATTTTTGCATTTTTGAACTGGCAAAAATTCATTAAGTCCAGCATTAATTGTATACCTATTTGCAAAATGTAAAAACTACGCAAACAGTTATTTTGTTGCCAGGCAGAAATCACCTTTTTTCTCAAAACTTCAAATTTGGACTTAACGACTTTTGCCAGAACGCCGACGATATGATCTCACAGTGTTTTCCACGTTAATTTTTGGTAATCGGATTCCGAAGTCATGAGGTTAGACTTTACTAACGGGATCAAATTGGTGTTTTGTTGAAAGAACTGTCTATTGGTCCCCGAATGTAACTTGGTTCAGAAGAAACATACATTTTTTATTCCTTGTATTAACAGAAACAGAAATTATTGAAGAAGGTTCCTACTACAAAATTCATACCACGTTGGTAGTTGCATATTTTGAAGATTCCAATAAGCATAAGCTCTGTGGAAATAGCATATTATTGCTGCCCCACCAGCAAATTGAACTGATATTCTAGCTAGATTTATTGCTGGGCGATTTTGGCTTTAGCGGTATGGTCAAGACTACCAAGAAGACTCATTGTCACATAAATCCGAAATATTCGATCAATCATATTAGATTTTATTAATTCGTTCACGATGAGAGTTTAATGTCAACTTGGTTCGCATTGGCGAGTTTGATGACTAGTGAGAATTAATCGTTTCATGGTCACATAAAACATTATATAATAGATTTATTTGATAACACAAAGAAGGTATTTTTCTGAAATTATTATTACGTTAGCGTGGTCCCATTGGGCTTGCCCAAGGTGTCCCTGAAAGAACATAGTAGTGGTGAGGTTTGTTGATAGTTTTATGGTAAGATATATCTGTATTCTACATTATAATTTGTTCTTTATCCCGGTGATATAAATCAGTTGATACAGTATTGGTATCTTTGAGTTGCAATAGTGTTTGTTCGAGTATTGCAACCATCTGTAGCTACAATCCCGAATCGCATTAGAGTTTAGGCTGTATGTTTTTTAAACGACATAAAGCTGAATCGTCAATAGGAGTATTGAGCAGGCTTCAAGTATCCCTTGTCTTTAACTGATTACACGTCCCAAGCGATAGAGCTTGAAGCTTCCCTAACAGCCTTAGTCGCGACAATATTAGCGATGGAAAGAGAAACATTATCATTGGTTGATGATATCTTATTGACCGAGAAAACGTTGAATTATTCATCACAAGTATCTCCAAAGCTAATACTGTCGGCAGTAAACCTAGCTTTAAAGCTGGATTTATTGCTAGGCAAATTTGACTCTAGCAATAGTAGCGGTGGAGAGACCAACATTATCATTGGTTGATAATATTAAATTTACCAATGATGATGTTGAAGAAAAATTTGCCTTCACCACGTTGACTTCTAACAACCTCTCACTATACTCTTAGTTTGAGTTCACTACTTTACGGGCGAATTTTAGTATCTAATTCAGCCATATTGAAAGTCTCAACAATCAATTGCCCTGTCAGTAAAGGGTGCTTAGGCTCTGAGAGGACTATTGTAAGATATTCTTGTTAACTATATTCCAAACCTATGAGTTCATATTTCAATAAAAGTGCTATAAAATGTTATTGACTGATTCATTTCACTGTTTTTTGGAACAATGTATGACAATATATTTAGCTGAGCTTACATTTGGTACTCATTACACGATTGTTAAGTTTCTTAGAGAAGTATTGACATACAAATATTCTTGTTTTATTTCCAAACTTCAAATCATAAGTTCAGATTTCAATAAACGAGTATACACTATAGTAAATACATTAATTTCACTGACTTTTCAGAATGAATAGCGATAAATTTTATGAGATAGGCTTCGCTAAGCTTACCAGTATAATGGTCCTCAGTATTCACACACACGAATTTATTTCCTGACTACCCAAACCAAACCAAAAACCAAAAAAGTTGATTGATATTAAATTTACAATGAAATATATAAACTCACAAAAACGAATAAATGAATAAAAACAATATTGAAACCATCCCTAAGCCGCAGTGGTTAGGCTGGTGTAATATTGGGTTCATGTTGTGGGTTTTCTGTCCTGCCCTTTTGGGGTAACAATCGGGCCAGCAAACTTACTCGCGCCTGCTTGCGCAGGCCCTACGGTGATGTGTAGGCCTTAGATGCTGTGACTGCACTTGTCTGCTTGTGTTCACTACCCTGCCTCCTCTTTGTTATGCAGGGGAACTTAATGGTTCATGTGTTAGACATCAGGCTATCTGGAGCATCTATTGTCGAGTTTTCCTTGATCTCCCCGAAAAGCAACGAGAAAAAAAAACGGGCTTGTCACTCTTCTGGATTTTCATGTTTCAGTTATAGGTTATCATGGGCTCTTATTGTCGTCATATCCCTGGTCAACCTACTTCCACGGATAAGCCGTCGATTTTTGGAATATCGGCTAATTCCCTCAGTATGTCTAGCCGAATGTATCTGTCACTGTTAGTAGTGATACGGAGTATTTTGTTCTGCATCGTTTCCAGCGCAACATAGTTGACTTGGAAACGCTGTTCTTTTAATCTCCTCCCCGGCGCGTTGTAACGCCAAGCTGATATGTCTACCAAAGTTTAATTATCTGTCCAGTTGTACCCCCAGGTATCGCACAGACTCGGCCTGACTAATCTCGGCGTCCCGAGCCATGAATCCACCCAAAAACTCCATGTATTCACGCTTCCTTTCCTTGGTGAAGTTAATCAGCTCCATTTTCACAGAGTCTATCACTATTTTGTTCTTTGCCGTGTCGTCAGCATAAATTGCTGTTTACGTGTTTTCGTGCATTTGGAAATGGTGTGTATATAGCGAGTACAACAATGGTGACAGGCTCGAGCCCTGTGGCCCTCCTGTTTTTGGCTTTCCTCACTGTGGAGCTGGTTCCATTCACTCTAGCCTTGAACGTCCTGTCGGACAGGTATGAATCCATCAATCTTACCATGTGGCTAGGCATGCCTGCCCGTAGCATCTTCATGACGAGGCCCTCGATCCAGACGGTGTCAAACGCCTTTTTGATATCCAGCAGGATCATTACAGTGTTATGCCCCCGATTGAAGCCTTCCTCCAATCTATAGAAATTCCGTGCAACCTGTGAGGTCGTTGAAAGACTTCCCCTGGAGCCGAACTGCTCCGCTGGGACGAGTTCCAGCTCTTCTTCGAGGTTACTGATCCTGACTACCAGTACACCGGCTAGTTCAGAGATTGATCGATAACGTCATTTCATACGTATTGTTGTTGGAATTGTTATTTCCGTCAGTAGTCGGCGAGAAACTTGTGCGAGCTAGGGAAGACGTAGCCTTCACCTTTTAATGTGTGATGCCATGCATTACAATCAAGTATGTCTGGATTTCTCAAAACGATTTTTTCGCAAAACTATACCCACCTATACCCGTTTCTTAGTTGAGTTAGGCGCCAGATTCTCAAGAGTCAATGTGTTAAAATATCAATGAACTGAACTAGGTTTATTCCACTGTACTTGATAATAATTTAATTTGAAATGATAAATGTAAGGATACATAATTACAATTGTCATTGTTTTAGTTCTTCCTTCGAGTAAATGTTTCAATGCCTCATAAGACTACAAAAAAAAAACATCGTTCATGGTAATTATTTTTGCAGATTCAGATTCATTGAATTGAGTTTTAGATGAACTAGAAGTTAATTGGTGAAGTAATTTGTTCCGACAATCTCCATTTCTGAGGATTTTCAGATTATCAGATATTTTCGTAGAATCGATTCAAAATATTGATTCGAATGGGATAAAAATTGTATCTTCAAAACATTTATTGGAATAATAGCTAATACGTGAAGTAACATGTGGAAACACCCTGAAAATTAACAATTTGACTTTGTTCGAATATCTTAACATTGCTTGTATCAGTTGAAATAATCCAAATAAGTATGTGGAAATGAAATCACTGATGGTACTAGAACTATACATTGATAGTGAAACTTTATAAGTCTTGAATTTTCACCAACTATGACTCAATAATAATGTGACATGCGCCATCCTAGGAATGAAAGTGTCTGCCACACATATTATCTTGTAATTCTCTCATCAAATAATCACACAGATTGAGGAACAATTAAAAACCGATGAAGATATAATTTTTTTTCCTTCAATTCAGTAAAATCACCAAAATTCCATAAAATAATTATTAATTGATAGTAATTTCTAGAATAGCTTGAGAGAAATTGAAGATTGATTTGTGTTTGAAATTTTTAGGCACAATGTAAAAAAACCCATTCATGTTATCGAAGAAAGGAACCCTGATATCAATAAAGGACATTTTTTATTAAATGGAAAAATTTGGAAACACTTTGACCGAGTTCTTAAATAACTGAATGATCAAGGAGTTATGCGTTCACTCTTATTCAGTTCTAATGGTGACACCAAAAAATTACTCCTGAAAGCAGCACTAAGGGCTAACAAATACGCTTCTTGTAGCTAATATTTTCCTCATGGGATAAATTTCGAATAAATTGTATATCAGTCGATTCGAATGAAGTATCAGTACTATTCATAAAATGACTGAGAGTGAGTGTGTGATTTCTTTCGACCAACAGATTCAACACTGGAGTTTATACATGATACCTCCTCTGAAAACCTTTCTCATAACAGCACATCTCCATTCATTAGTCCCGTCACACCCACAAAAAGAGTTTTGTCTCAACTCTCGATGACTCCTTGGAATATTCCATTTTCATGCACTTCACAGGAGTCGTCAATGTCTACTTGACAAACATTACCATTTTCCATTATACCACTCTTTTGATGGACTTCGCATCCTTCTTTTCCCAGCTCTATCAATGTATCCCCATTTTTTTCACACATGGCATGATGTCAGAGATTCAGCGTGTCCATATCTGATACCTGAAAATGAAATAGAAAACGGAATGAAAAAATAGGAAGGGTTCGCCCCAAACTGAATTTTTTACAAATTATGGAAACGGCGAATTATGAATCAACTTATAGCATATTTAGTATTGGTATTGGTAAGTATGGATGATGACTGATGCGCTGCGACCTAATTAGATCTATTGTGCCTCATCTTCTTCTGCTATTTCAAGAAGTTCTCGTTTACAGCAGCCCCTCAAGTCCCAATTCCTTGAGGAATATGAGGATTTTGAGGGGGTTTATTCGTGGTATTTCTCCCACAGTCAGCTGGTGTGATCCCAGTATATTCAACCTCTGTTGATGTACAGCGTAACACTCCATCAAAATATGGTGTGGTGTTTGTGGATGTTTCCCACAGAATCTGCATGTACTGTCCTCCTCTAAGTCTAGCATCCCTAGGTGTTCTTTGAGTCTGCAGTGCCCCGTCAGACATCCCATGATTGTCTTTAGATTAGTTTTGCTGAGGTTAATCAGTGTCTACGGTCTTGCTCGGTTAAAGTTGCCGAGGAAATCTTTGGCCTGCCTTAGCGCGGGAAGTCTTTGCTACTTCAGTTTTCTTGAGTACTTCTTAAAAGTAAAATTATCCAAAAATGGTTCTGGCCCGATCAGTGACGGTAATGCCCCTTTTCGTACCTGCTTGTTCATTGCCCTACACTCCGACGTGCCCCGGCACCCAAAGGAGGATCACCTTGTTGTTCCTGCCTAGATCATTAAATTTGTCTAGGAATTTCCAGACCATATTTGAGTTGATGTTATAGGAGCTCAACGCTTTGATGGCTGCTTGACTATCGGAGAGGATTGCAATTTCCTTATTCCGGTATTTCCTGTCGAGGTTGAATTGAATGCACCTTTCTATGGCGTGAATTTCCGCTTGAAAAATAGTGGGGAACCGGCCCATGGGCTCGGAGTATTTGGTGGTAGGCCCAAAGACTCCTGCTCCAGTTCCGTCGGGAGTTTTGGACCCTTCCGTGTACCATGTTATGGTATTCTTTCCCAGTGCTCGAATGGATTCTATGCTCCATCCACTCTTGGTAATTCCGTCCGGAAAAATTTCTCTAAACTGAATTTCCTGGTAATTTTGTTAGTTGGGAGATCGGCAAGGTGTGCACTTTCGGTGGGGGTTGAGCCCCTTACGTTGTGTGCTGTCTCTTTGAGTCCGACTTTAGCCAATCTGAGGTTTTCTCCCCAAGCACTTCTCCTTACCATGATATGGAGAGGAGTGAGGTCCACAATCACTTACCTCTATTGCTGCTATTGGAGTAGACCTCATTGCTTCTGTTATACAAAGACATGCTAGTCTTTGCACTTTCTCCAGGATTTTCTTTGTTATGTCGAGTTCGGTTCTGCCGTGCCACACTACTGCTCCGTAGGTGATCATAGGTCTCACTATCATGGTGTACATCTATCGCAGTATTGATGGGTTACAGCCCCACGTTTTTCTGCACACCGTCAGTGATGATTTTGCCTAGTTAAATAATTTCTCTATGTGTCTGTTCCAGAGTAGTTTTAAGTCTAGGGTAAGCCCTAGGTACTGCTCCATCGAGGCGAACAGCCCTTAGGTGCTGAAACTTTGTTCTTCTAGTGAATGGTAGCACTGTGGTTATTGATGAGTTGATTTTCAACCCCACAGAAAGGCACAATCTTCTGGTAGTCTCAAGCTCACTTTCTATGAGATCGTAGAGGGTTCCTTCGAATTTGCCTTTGGCCATAATGACTATGTCGTCAGCATATCCAAGGCAAATGACTCCGTTCCCGGTTAGTATTCCGAGTAGTTCGTCTACTACGAGACTCCACATCAGAGGTACCCCTTCTTGTGAGCATCCCCTGTTTGTGCTGATCCGAAAGCAGATATCGCCTACATTCGTTTCAGCAGTTCTTGTAGCCAGCATTTGGCACATCCATGTGGATGCGGTTCTGTCCACTCCCTTCTTCGTTAGGGCCCTATTTATTACTTCGTGAGAAGTGATGCCGAATGCCCCCTCTATGTCTAAGAAGGCGCATAGGTTTTTTATGCCCGAGTGATCTCTGGATTCTTTCGGTAAGCACGTACAGAGTGGTTTGCGTTGATCTGCCCGCCCTGTATGCATGTTGCCTGGGGTGTAATGGCACCCTCTCCAGTATCTCGGTTCTGATATAGTTATCTACCATCTTCTCCAGTGTCTTCAGTAGGAAGGATGAGAGACAGATTGGTCTGAATGACTTCGGGAGGGTAGGGTCCTTCTTTCTTACTTTCGGAATGAAAGTACCCGTGCTCTCTTCTAGTTGCTCGGTATGTATGTAACTTATAGCATATTCAGTATGATGCAAATGAATCGAATGAATTAATTTTTTGTAATTGGGCAACGTGGAGAAAAATCCTGAAACCTGTCGATTTTCATTATCAACCGCGAATTCAGTCAAATCTATAAATTCGTGACGTCATCTTTGTGAGCGTAATGAGTTCATCGATTATTTTTTCAAATAAAAATGAGGGTCATATGATACGTCATTTGAAAAGTGTTTCATTTATCTATCCAACATTTGCTTTTAAAGTACATATCGCTCATTATAAAATTACTAAATTCTGTTTTCAATTATTGATTTTCAAATCTCTGTAAGTACCAGACACCGAATTTTGGACAGGCTGTCAATGGAAACTTGATTTTTCGACGGTATACAAATGTGGGTCTTATCGACTGTGCTACATTCGAATTAAACTCAAATGGCTTGTCGAATTTTAATGGTCATAGCGGTAGACATATTAAAAAATTATCGATATGAAGCTCAGTGAAACAAAAAAAATCGAAAATCTTATAATGATTGGTTGTGGAGACGAAACAAGGACGCAGAAATAAGTTCGTAATCTGTTCAATAATGAATTTCCCAACCGAAAATCAATTTCACAATCCACGGTAAGCAAAACTGGAAAGGAATTCATAGAAACAGGTCATGTAAGAGACCTCCTCAAAGGTAATAAGAAACAAATACCAGAAACCAAGAAACTAGATATTATACTAGCTTCTCAAGATAACTACCATAGCAGTTCAAGGGCAAGTAGCATTAGATAATGACATTGATCATTAAACAGTTCTTGTAACGATGAAAAAGGAGAAGTGGCCTCCCTACGATTTTGATGAGAAAATTTAATTATTTTGCGGAATTATGATGGAGAAAAATAATAGAGATCCGATGTTTCAACAAAAAATTCTCTTTTCTGATGAAGCTAAACGGTCATGTCAATCGTCAGACTTGTCGGTATTGGGCTACTGAAAATCCACATTGCATGCAAGAATAACATACTCAATACCCAGAGAAATTGAATATTTGGGCGGGAATTATAGGGAATATGATAATAGGACCATATTTCTTCGATGAATCCTTGACAGGTCCTCGATATTCAGAATTTCTGCAAAACTTCTTGCTACCCGAACTGAATTGACTGTTGTCAAACAGAAATGATTTGTGACTGCAGCAAGATGGTGCGCCGCCACACTATACTGTCTTGGTGAGAAGCTACTTGGACAACGTCTTTCCAGATTGGTGGATGGGGCGAAGAGGATCAATTGAATGGACACCTAGGTAGCCAGATCTAAAACATATGGATTTTTTATGGAGATATTTTAAAAGTGAAGTTCACCAAAATAGACCACAAAATATCATTGACCTAAAGGACCGCATACGCATCTAGATCGGACGAATCACTCAGGAAGTTATTGGAAGAGTATGAGAAGAATTTACTGCTCGTCTATCCCACTGTATTATAGCAGATTGTTGGCGGTTCAAATATTTGCTTTGAAGTTGTTTTTATTCATTGAATGTGAATTTTCTTTTATAAAAACCCAAATTACTTAAAATAATTGATATGATTGGATAGCTGATTGGAAGACCCTTCCAATGACTTATCACATAACCCAAATTTCCATTTGATAAAATTATCGATGACGTCATCAAGCTCGCACGTGCGTTCGATAATAAAAATCGATGCGTTGTAGGATTTTTCTTCATGGTCAACTTATTACAAAATAGTGATTTAATTCCATACTGCTTATCCTAATAACACAATTATTGAATTTTGAAAGAAAGGACCAGGCACCGGCCTCATGGAAACATTGTCAGCGATTTATTTTTCTGAATTTTTGGAATTCTGTACAGTTTTACCGAAAAAAGTGACACAGATTGCAGATTTTGGAAATGGCCAATTTCCAAAATGTTTATTGAATATTACAATGAAAACTTTTAATTTGCGAGAAAGAAATTCCAAACATCGGATCTTCTCATGCTCATCTTATGAATTGTTCACAATGTTGTCCATTTTGCTCTAACTCCTCTCTAACATTTCGGAAAACTTCACTGGGAATTATCCGGAATGCTGCTGTATAATTCGGCTTTTGAGTTCATCAATACCAGCTGGTTCTGTTTTATAAACAACAGATTTAAGATATCTCCAGAGAAAGAAATATAAGGAAGTTGAATCGGGTGCTCTCAGAGGTCATTCAACTTCTTCCCTTCTTCCAATCCATCTACCCAGGCATCTCTCGTTTAAGCATTGTCGAACGGAAAGAAAATAATGGGATGGAGCACCGTCCTGCTGGAAATTACATTACATTACCCTCTGCATTCAGCTCAAACATTAATTTCTTGTTGATATTGTGTATGCTTTTCCTCAAAACTATGCGGGTTTTCGTTACTCCAATAGCAAAAATTTTGTCTATTAATGTTGCAAATCAGAAAAATAAGTACTTATCGCAGAACAAAAGATTAGGGATGGCATCATCTCGATGAGACATGGATTCATAATAATCCATTGTTTACTACTAATACATCTGTCTCCTGAAAAATTTTCAGTCCTGAAAAAATCTAATTTGTTTCACTTCTCATGGAGCACTGTCTGAAAATACATTCTGCTGCACAGGTTCAATGGCATATTGTCTAATAATTCAAACAGATGAGTTAGGAGTAGGAGCAGTAGAAGAATTCATGTTCTCTTTTGAAAATACTGGACCAGTTATTTGGTTGTTGAATATACCGCGCTAGACATCAGTTTTTAATGAGTATTGGTCACGTGCCTCTATGACAAACATGAGATTTTCGTCCGTGCACCACCCGCAATTCTAAGAACTAACAATTCCCTTTCATGTGAATGTACTTTCGTCGGTGAAAAGAACGTACTGGATGACTGATTTTAGGTCTTTGTATATCCGACCATGCAACAAAAAATTAAAATACAGCCGATCGTCATAATCTCATAATTGCAGCAAACAAAGCTAGTGGATGGATGGATTTCCGCCGATAGTTCTCAAAAAATATGCTCCCGAACACCAATTCTTTAACATCTCTCAAACTTTGGAGGTATTTCCGTCCAACTAGAAAATTGTAGAATACATTTTATCACCATCACTGTTTCTTCTTCACATCAATGAGTTGTTCGCTTTCTCTTCCTAAGCCAGTCAAACCTAAAACGACCGAGAAAAAAACGTGAATGATTCAAATATGTTCTTAGCAAAAATTTCAGAATGGGGATCCAAGTAGAGTTCAATGCGCGAATGTATTTTTTGTAAAAAGGCCGATTTCTGAGTGGCCAGCGGTTGTTATACCAGGAGTATCCATACCAATAAAGTTCTC
Source organism: Chrysolina americana (assembly GCA_958502065.1). NCBI lineage: Eukaryota > Metazoa > Arthropoda > Insecta > Coleoptera > Chrysomelidae > Chrysolina > Chrysolina americana. The sequence continues at coordinate 26,477,106 of OY293411.1, forward strand.
CATTTCGATTCTCGGTATTACCAACATTAGTTCCATTGCATGGAAAGGCCATGTGAGGACCATTACCAATGGTGCCTTATGCAAAATTGATGTTATGTACCGTTTCGAGAGCAACATTCCTTCCTATCAACTGATTATGATTTTTCAGGTACAGATCCCACCTGTTTTGATATACAAACCTGGAACTTATAAGATCCTATCCAAATATACCATTCGTCTCGTCGAGGATGTTTTGCTTACAAACTTGCTCACACCGCAGAATTGTTCAATCATCCCACCGTTAGGGGTCCTATTCAGACTGACCTGTCGAGCTCAAGCTCCATATCCATTTGTCGCCATTTTGTAGATATGCAGAATACCTCTATTCTAGGGCTGCAGCAAATTCTACTTTATTTCCATCGGCTCTCACGATATTTTCTGAACATTACTGGATTTTTCTTTTCGTGGGAACCAGACTATAAAAAATTTACCTATACAAACTATGACACTGACAAACCTTTAGAAAATGAAGTGCAAGAAGTTCCTTTCGATTGATAAACTTCTTGAAATTCTGGCGAATAATATAAAACGTTTTGTCCATGAGAAAGATTCAAGGAAAAAATTGATTTGGCTATTCATTTTCTTGTAAAAAACCCTGAGGAGGAGGATGGACTTCCAATTGCGGCTACACGGCTCACTGCAAACACCCTGTGTTACCTATTCATTCTGAATTACTCCTGGGCGTAGAAGCATATGTAATTTTCTACAAGCAGAAGGGAACTTGAACACATCTGTGTAATATCTCAGAATTTCAAGTAATTTCATTAGGTATGTTATTATTTAGTATCAGTATTTAATTATATCACTTACCTCTACCAAGGGCCAGTTGCTCCCTGGACTGGACGCACTCGATTCTTGCGATGGTGTCGAAGATGGAATGCTCACAACGCTTATGGGTGTCGTAGGACTCAGAGGTGGTTTCAGCTTTGGTCAGGCTACTGTGACTACTTGTCCTTCGGGTTCTGGTGACCAGCAGTTGTCTGACAGCCAACATCCGATTACCACGGTAACCAGTCCGATCAGAAGAGCAAGCATGATGTACACTTCTGCATTCCCTAGAAAAATAATGACGTAAATAGTTTTGCGTCACCAACGAATCGAACTTATATACAAGTGTTACACAAAATTAGATTAATTTACAGCTTCAGTAATTCAAATGGTAAAGGTAAGTTTATCATGCTTGGTCTTGAACTTAAAAAAAGTGAATCATTTCTCGTAGTTTTGTCTCCTGAACACGAATACTAAAACAGCCGTATGCATAGTCAATCTCCAGCGACTCGCCAGAGTTTCGCCGCTCTCTACACAAGAATTATAACGCACAGTCGAGCTCAAAAAAAGTAACAACTACGCGATAAGTCAAATTTTGGCGAAACGCTGGCGAAGCGGTCAGAAGCATCTCCGTCAAATTTCCAAACTTTACATTCTTGGACAAAAGTCTGTTTATTGAATCAATTAAGGTGTTTCAGTCATGGATCGTGATTTAGATATACTGCATAATGCGAATAGAGATATTTGGGATTTAGAAATACACATACCTCGTCGGTAAGTAACTTGCATGATAACGTAGGTCCAATTAGAAATAAGTAATAATAAATTTAATGTAGGTATATACGTGATATGGAAAATCCCATGGACAAATACAATGAAATAGAATTCTAAGCAAGATACCGATTTCGGAAAGATGTAGTACAAAATATCATATTACCAATGTTCGTTAATGAAGAACCAATGACTAATAGAGGATTGCCTGTTCCTATACTAATAGGTGTCTTGTTGACATTGCGATTCTATGCAAGTGGCAGTTTTCAAGTAAGCAATTTCAAATTACACCCTAGATAATATTTACTACAATTTCTTTGCAGATAGTTTGTGGAGATCTAAGGGGCTTTCATCAATCAACGATTAGCCGTGTAATTAAAAGAATTACTCGACGGATTGCCTCTAATAGCAGAACTTATATAAAATTTCCAGAAACTCTCGAAAATGTACAGGAAAGTCAAAGGCATTTTCGGAGAATTGCTAATTTTTCCAATGTTACGGGGTGCATCGACTGCACCCATATACCTATTACTAGCCACGGTGGTCCTCGCGCAGAAATTTTCAGGAACAGGAAAAGAATATTTTCAATTAATGTACAAGTAGTAGGTGGACGTAATTTGGAAATATATGATATTGTGGCACGATATCCAGGAAGTTATCATGATAGTAACATTTTCAATAGAAGTTCAGTGAAACGAAAATTTGAGAGAAGAGAACTTCCTGGTTATTTACTTGGAGATGCCGGACATCCCTGCTTGCCATACTTATTGACGCCATTTCGGCAAACGCATACTCCAAGTCAAATCAGATATAACCCAGCATATATACGAACAAGAAATACTGTGGAACGACTTTTCGGAGTTTTAAAGCGTTTATTTCCTTGTTTAGCGCGTGGCCTTGCCACAGAAGTGTCTACCTCATGCTACATAATTGTCGCTTCTGCAGTTCTGTACAATATTGCAATTACAGAGCAGCGTGAATTCATAGACATAGGTAATGAAGGTTTGGGTACTTTGATTAGACAAAATGTAGTTGACAACTATTTTAATAAACGGAAACAATGAATCATGTTATATAGTATGTACGAATTTTTATTGATAAGCCTGTAACATTAATCTTAGAAAATGAAAGTAAATAACTCCAATGTTCATTTATTTGTTTAAATTTTGCCTCCTCCTGAAGCATACGAAATCTTGCAGCCTCTCTTGCGAAACGTGCCTCCTCGATCCTTATTGCATGCAGTTCCTCGATGTGCTCTCTTTCCCTCTGAATTAACTGCAACCTTGCATTTGTGATTGCATCCAAATGACTGTGTTGTCGTTTTTTTGGCCCTTTTCGAAGTGGCAATAGTTGGCATATCTGAATACATAGAATAGAATAAATATTTTCTGTAATTGTTATGAAAAGTTTTGGTACATATAATGTTTAATTTTGATAGATATTGGACAATTCATACAGTATTGTGCAAATTTCTTTCTACTTTTGAAAAGTGTATTAAAAATGTAAGTTTCAAATTAGTATTATGAGATGAGTAAATAACTAAATGGACACCTGTTACTGGAAGTACGTCGTCAGTTACTAGCTGTTCAGTACTTGTTGTTGCAGTTGGTGTGTCTGAAAGAAATAAAAAACATTTATTGACAACTGATATAGCATTAACTGAAAAGCCATGTATATATTTCATAACATTGCTATACCCATCTCAACACCATGAGCAACTAAATCGTATCCAAACATGGCTTTCTCAATAATTCAACACAATGGTACAAAAAATTACGAAAGAGGCGGGAGTGTTTCCAAGAGAAGTGAGACACACTGTGTCGATCGCTATATACTTTCGTAGCACATTCAAATTACCTTTTTCTACATTCACTTCTTGTCTTGCGTTTTGTTCTTTGCCGATCTTCTCCACTGAAACTAAAAAGTTAATTTAATAGTATAGTAAAGACAAACTTTAATATTTATTTATTATTATTACATTGCCTAGTAGGTACCTACCTCCCATCTTTCTACTTAGAATAATACCATCGGAATCATCCTCATTCTGAATTTCAAAATTCAGATTTGGTAAAAGGTCGTCAATATCAGGTTGTGGTGGAGGTATCGGTGGTGGTGGCCCACCACCGGTAGCCATCAACTCCCGTCTTTCATCAGCTAGTATGCTTTTTCTGTTTCGCTTCATTTTATCCCACAATCTTTTTAACTGAATTATTGTTCTCTACAATATATATATATATATATATCAACCAATCACATTTATTAAGTTCAATTCCTTTTTTATTAGCACAATATTATTATTATACCTGTTCATTTGCTGCAATATTGAATTCAGCTACAATGTTTCACCATGCATTCTTTTTTTTCTCGATACTGTAGGCATCCGTTTGTTTATTTTCGATAACTGGAAATTTCGCAAGTATCTGTAGAAAAAGTTCTTTATCGCCGGCTGTATATTTCACTGCCATTTTATCTTTAATCTAGTGATGTTTTAGAAGATTTGGTAACTTTCAAATACTATAATTCAATGCTACAATGCACCCTGTTTTCAAATTCTTCACCTGTCATCGTATATGATGACAGCGCATGATTAACCCAGATAGCCCTACCGTCCTTTTAAAAGGACGCACTACTAACTATTTCTTTCCAGCTTATTCTGCTACTGGAGTACAGGTGGCAGCTGATCAACACAGGATATGAAGTGTTGAGAAGCCACCTAGAGTACATGTTTCCAGTAACTGTAAGATTGCCGACAGTTAGACACGTGTGTTTGTTTGTTATTTCAGTGGCCATTGATGATGAGTAACTCTAGGTAGGTGATTGCTATTGATAAGAGTAATTACGATCGTTAAATTTCATTTCTAAGTAAACTAATGAAAAATGAATCTTTTCATTATGATAACCTCGAATTTTCATTTGAATTTTGCAAAATAAATGGCAAGAAATAACACTGTCCTTTTAAAAGGACAGTAGGTCTATCCACTGCTATTGACTATCTTTCTTTCTAGTTATTGGAAAAATCCGCTTACCCTTTCAGAGTTGCTGGCAGAATTGGAAAATGACAAGGATGCTGTGCTTCCAGAACAAATAGTGATTTTTCCTCCAGAAAATGCTAACAACGGTTGTGATACTGATTCAGGGGATGAGAATGTAGTTGAACCTAATAATTTACCTGGAGCACAACTGCTACCAGAAATTGAAGTTCAAATGCCATCAGAATTAGAAGAAGAACTTGGGCAAGCATTTATTTACTTACTTTATTGATCCCAAGAAACATTTCTGTTTATAGAGGGATAAAAATAATAATAATACATACACTGAATAATGGCAATAAATACATAAAAAGGAAGAATCAAACAATTGATGGAATTAAACAAGTATCACAAGTTTATAAAAACTAAAAAAAATGGTGGAATCAAAAAATATTCACCTGTTTTCAACTCAACCGATCATGTTTTTTTTTTCAAACTAATTTTGAATCGTATTTTACCATATTTTTTCAAATGGTTGAGTAATTCATTGTAAAATTTTATTCCATTATATAGTATTGATTTTTGACCAATATTTGTCATGGGATAGTGACGACGACAAACCTCTATCAATATTCGTGGAAAGGAGACTAAAAATAGTAGAAGATTTTCACTACGAAATACAAGATTTGGTCGTGACGGATTTTGCATGTTGGGAAGTTACATCATCTGCGGCAATGAACCTTTCACCTTGCGACATTTTTTGATTGTTCTTTCATAAAGAAGTGATAGATTTGATTGTATATTTTACGATTACATATGCACAACAAAAAAATCGTGCAGGGGATATTACTCCAGATGAGATATTTTGTTTCATTGGAGTTCTTCTACTCAGTGGTTACGTGTCTTTACCACGAAAAAATATGTATTGGCAAAATAGGGATGATACCAATAACAAATTAGTATGTGAAGCTATAGCGCGCGACAGACTTCAATATATTTTGAGTAATATTCATGGCAACGACAATACACAACTAGATAAGGCAGATAAATACTCCAAACTGAGGCCTTTATTCGATATCCCCAAAAGAAATGCAAAAAGGGGTCCTTCAAAATCGCCTAAAAATTCTCATGAGTTTTCTCGTTATGACAGACCACTCCCAGAAAACAGGCCACCGGTTTGATTATTCAAATCCAAAAATTCTAGACAAAGTCAGCAATCAAAAAAAAACAGGTTATTCCTTGAGATGGTCCGTATCAACAAAAATCCTAACACAGTTAACTACAAAACCGATACAGGACAACTTAGTAGTATATATTGTAATATTTTAAATTCCATTCAACGTTGTGTGTAGTTTGACAGTTGGTACCAATGGAATACCTACACTAATTAACACCAGTGTATTCAAACGACCCCCTATTCAAACCAAGAATAATAATAAGAAGAATAATTTTCCTTCCAAATGTTCCATAGGTTAGAACTAACTCTGTGAATTTTGTAAGTTATCATTTTTTTTTTATGTGATCCTTCAACTACTAAGTGTATAAGAGTACCCTTATTGGCCTGCTGCATATATATATATATATATATATATATATATATATATATATATATATATATATATATATATATATATATATATATATATATATATATATATATATATATATATATATATATAGCGGTCTGTTGAACAATGAAACTCATTCGATTTAAATCTTCAATATTTCGTCAACCTTTATTGACTTCTTCAGGAAGAGCTACAATTAAATAGGAATATAAGTTAGTAGTTGAAGGACTACATAAAAATAAAATGATAACTTACAAAATTCACAGAGTTAGTTCTAACCTATGGAACATTTGGAAGGAAAATTATTCTTCTTATTATTATTCTTGGTTTGAATAGGGGGTCGTTTGAATACACTGGTGTTAATTAGTGTAGGTATTCCATTGGTACCAACTGTCAAACTACACACAACTTTGAATGGAATTTAAAATATTACAATATATACTACTAAGTTGTCCTGTATCGGTTTTGTAGTTAACTGTGTTAGGATTTTTGTTGATACGGACCATCTCAAGGAATAACCTGTTTTTTTTTTGATTGCTGACTTTGTCTAGAATTTTTGGATTTGAATAATCAAACCGGTGGCCTGTTTTCTGGGAGTGGTCTGTCATAACGAGAAAACTCATGAGAATTTTTAGGCGATTTTGAAGGACCCCTTTTTGCATTTCTTTTGGGGATATCGAATAAAGGCCTCAGTTTGGAGTATTTATCTGCCTTATCTAGTTGTGTATTGTCGTTGCCATGAATATTACTCAAAATATATTGAAGTCTGTCGCGCGCTATAGCTTCACATACTAATTTGTTATTGGTATCATCCCTATTTTGCCAATACATATTTTTTCGTGGTAAAGACACGTAACCACTGAGTAGAAGAACTCCAATGAAACAAAATATCTCATCTGGAGTAATATCCCCTGCACGATTTTTTTGTTGTGCATATGTAATCGTAAAATATACAATCAAATCTATCACTTCTTTATGAAAGAACAATCAAAAAATGTCGCAAGGTGAAAGGTTCATTGCCGCAGATGATGTAACTTCCCAACATGCAAAATCCGTCACGACCAAATCTTGTATTTCGTAGTGAAAATCTTCTACTATTTTTAGTCTCCTTTCCACGAATATTGATAGAGGTTTGTCGTCGTCACTATCCCATGACAAATATTGGTCAAAAATCAATACTATATAATGGAATAAAATTTTACAATGAATTTCCCAACCATTTGAAAAAATATGGTAAAATACGATTCAAAATTAGTTTGAAAAAAAAAACATGATCGGTTGAGTTGAAAACAGGTGAATATTTTTTGATTCCACCATTTTTTTTAGTTTTTATAAACTTGTGATACTTGTTTAATTCCATCAATTGTTTGATTCTTCCTTTTTATGCATTTATTGCCATTATTCAGTGTATGAATTATTATTATTTTTATCCCTCTATAAACAGAAATGTTTCTTGGGATCAATAAAGTAAGTAAATGAATGCTTGCCCAAGTTCTTCTTCTAATTCTGATGGCATTTGAACTTCAATTTCTGGTAGCAGTTGTGCTCCAGGTAAATTATTAGGTTCAACTACATTCTCATCCCCTGAATCAGTATCACAACCGTTGTTAGCATTTTCTGGAGGAAAAATCACTATTTGTTCTGGAAGCACAGCATCCTTGTCATTTTCCAATTCTGCCAGCAACTCTGAAAGGGTAAGCGGATTTTTCCAATAACTAGAAAGAAAGATAGTCAATAGCAGTGGATAGACCTACTGTCCTTTTAAAAGGACAGTGTTATTTCTTGCCATTTATTTTGCAAAATTCAAATGAAAATTCGAGGTTATCATAATGAAAAGATTCATTTTTCATTAGTTTACTTAGAAATGAAATTTAACGATCGTAATTACTCTTATCAATAGCAATCACCTACCTAGAGTTACTCATCATCAATGGCCACTGAACTAACAAACAAACACACGTGTCTAACTGTCGGCAATCTTACAGTTACTGGAAACATGTACTCTAGGTGGCTTCTCAACACTTCATATCCTGTGTTGATCAGCTGCCACCTGTACTCCAGTAGCAGAATAAGCTGGAAAGAAATAGTTAGTAGTGCGTCCTTTTAAAAGGACGGTAGGGCTATCTGGGTTAATCATGCGCTGTCATCATATACGATGACAGGTGAAGAATTTGAAAACAGGGTGCATTGTAGCATTGAATTATAGTATTTGAAAGTTACCAAATCTTCTAAAACATCACTAGATTAAAGATAAAATGGCAGTGAAATATACAGCCGGCGATAAAGAACTTTTTCTACAGATACTTGCGAAATTTCCAGTTATCGAAAATAAACAAACGGATGCCTACAGTATCGAGAAAAAAAAAGAATGCATGGTGAAACATTGTAGCTGAATTCAATATTGCAGCAAATGAACAGGTATAATAATAATATTGTGCTAATAAAAAAGGAATTGAACTTAATAAATGTGATTGGTTGATATATATATATATATATATATATATATATATATATATATATATTGTAGAGAACAGTAATTCAGTTAAAAAGATTGTGGGATAAAATGAAGCGAAACAGAAAAAGCATACTAGCTGATGAAAGACGGGAGTTGACAGATGACACTACAACCTAATGATACAGATCTGTGATGGAGCTACATGGAACAATAATTATGAATTGTGAAATTTGGAATATGAGAACAATATATTTTATATTAATGGTGTAGGTGACAAATGAGCTGAACCAACAAAGGAAACATATCCTGAAAACATGAACACTCGACCTAATGCTAACAATAATACATTACTGAAAAATATGGAACAAAGATTGTATGAACAGTATTTTGATGGAGGAATTGAATTATATTGAATTAATTTGTGAAGTCCGAGAATTCCTACTTAATTATATATATATATATATATATATATATATATATAAGCAGCATGCAGGAAAGTATTCTCTTATAACACTTTATTCCAATATTTCGACAAGTTTTATTGTCATCATCAGGGAAAGCTACAAATCATGATCAAAATATAGTGAAAACAATTGAACAACATGGATTCTAAACCACTTACGTGTTGTTGAGATTGATTGCAATGGATGAAGTTGAAAGACATGTACAGTTATTGAACATATTCAGAAACAGTTTGTGAGATATACATAAAGATAATCGTCACACATTAAAACATTATTTTGTTATGGATAAAAACTAATTATATTTGAATTTATGTAAAACGGATACCTTACCGGTGTCCGTAACGGCCGGCGTGAAGAAGAGAAACAATTATATTATTTAAAATTAAGTTGACATGTGAAGTTAGTTTGGGTACGTTCCTGCATGGAACTGTACTAGAATGTAGATTTAGACAGATTGAACCTACTCAGAACTGGAAAAGTGTAACACGAGCTTGGAACAATAGATTAGACATTGTTTCATGATTATGACACATGACAGTTGTAAATTTATCAGTTTATGATTCAAATAAATTTGGAGAAAAGAATTTTGAAAAGTTACTGTTTTTTACCTGATTACGGTGGTCAGCCGTTATTTAAAAATTGTATTTATTAAAAAAGGATTTAGTTCAATTATAATATGGATTGAGAGTTAAGCTCTCTGACATTGTATTTCTGTTTATCCAAGTGCAATAAAAATGAATATATTTCGCTTAAATGTTTTATATCCGTTTTTTTGTTTAAACATGAGGATGACTGTGATATGAAAGCCATCTCCAGAAAGATTCTTTTGTAATTGTTTGATTCTCTGGCTAAGATTTTCGCTGCCTCAAATTTCATATTGTGGCCCTCATGATGTAATGGACACTTAGTGCACATCTCTCTGGGTGCAATCGACAGTCACTCTTATGTGAACAAATTCTGTCTTTTAACAACCTGTTAGTTTGACCTATATATTCATTCGAACAATTGGAGCAAGGGATACAATAGACAACATGTGATTGAAAAGTTACTGGAGTTTTGTCTTTAACACTCGTGAAGAGAGAGTTGACAGTTAAACTCGTTTTATTAGCAATTTTTATATTATTAAAAGATTTGAAGATTCTAGTAAGTTTTGGAGTTATATCCGTTATGTACGGAAGAGATGCATAAAAAGTATTAATTGCCTGGACCGCATTTTCACCAACTGCAACATCCAAAATACCTGTATTGTTAATGTTATCTGTGCGAGCCTCCATTTTATATAGCTCAACAATGGATCCCCGAGATACCCATGTATCTTCTCCCAGTATTTGATAGATTTTCCAATAAATCATGTTTCGTTTTCGAAATAAGATATTTCCAGAGCATTGAAATTTGGTAAATATTTATTATATTAAGTGAATTGGTTCATTGACTGTGAGAATACTCATGGTAAACCGCTGTAGAATACGAGAAAATTCCTCTTTAACTTTAATCTTCGCTTCCTCCCAAGAATCCGTCCTATAGAGTACATATGGACTCAGCGCATCGTGGTACCCTGTATATATATATAGTCATTCATTTTAAGCCTCATTCTTCACCTTCCGAATGGTAGTAGCTATAAGGGAACATACAATGAATAGGTTCGGGTGAGTACAATAATTAAATATCGAAGAAAAAATAGAGATGACTACACGCAGTCTATACATACATCTGTTCAGGTAGTAGTTGAGATTTGTCGTCTGTTGATGTGTTTTCGCATTCAACACATCTGCCGTGATGAATATAACTTTCTAATACTATATACAATAAACAAAATATATCAATGGCAAACCTGGTCAAGTTCTTTCTGAATTTTTTATTTTTTGGTACTTTCAACATTGTCTGCTACAGTGCTAGGAGCGCGATAATGGTCAGCTATCGTTATTTTTGAATAATATTAATAAATAATTTTAATATATCCAAACGTCGTCAAATATATTTGGGATTGGCCAAATTTTCATACCTTTTTTACCTGCCCACTAACCACGGTCACCGCGCTGGGCTTAGTAAGTCCCCACCTCATGCATGATAGGTATAAAGGACTCACTGTGCAAAAATTCAGGTCTGGTCAAATACATACAGGTAGCCAGCCACTGACTCTTAAACTATTAGTTTTGCTTTGATATTCACATCATATTGTATATATAATTCATATCAAACAATGTAAGAGGTTTTGTACGGGGTATCAATTCTTATCACACAATACTCCAGATTTTTTAAATGAAAAAAAGTTTTTTTCCAAGTGATTGATTTTCTTGTAATTTCATTTATCCCGGGGTGGTGCTGTAGGTTTTCCGGGTTTTCCTACAGCTGAGAAGTGAATAACACCACCGAAAACATCAGTAAGTCGCCCCGGAGCGCCACGGCAAATAATAATAATAGGTGCCCTCTACCCGCACAGGCTATGCCTTTGGGTACACTCTATGAGTGTTTATGAGGGAGTAATATTATTATTATTATTATTAACTCATAGTTTTCTGACATATCAAAATGGTATTGTGAGGATTATAGCAATTCCTCCCAAATACTAAACTAAAATTGTACAGTTTCTACGGTTCAGAATTGATGATAATGAATGTTGTCATGATTGATGATTCATTTCATTATCCACTCATGAGTCTAGCCTGTATGAAGGAACGATAAATATGAATTTCAACGTTCTGACATATTATTCATATTGAAATTGGATGAATTTATAGAATATAGAAAAATTATTAATTCTTCAGAATCAAGTAGATCGGTCTCAAAAGTGCGACATTCCACTAGATCACTGAATACTAAAAAATATAATGAATTTCTGAAGTTACTACGTACTTAGAAGTGAATTATATTGTCCATATTATAAACGCTCATGTTCACAATAATGCAAACAAACTATATTCCTTTGGTTACGCATATTCAAACCCAAACTCAACAACCGGCAAATTTCGAGCAATCCTGCATATTCGCAACATTTGCATACTGAATTGTTTCCTGGATGATACTAGAGACTAAGGAAATTGTTGATCATAAAAAATGCATGCAGAGGGATCGTTCACAGCTCTCCTTCGGCCTTGAATATTCCAGCTGGAGGCTTGTCCCAGTCGAGGAATTTGCGTTTCCTGTTTGGAATAAATTAAATACGGAGGCTCATACAAGAATATTCGGTAGTTTTGATTATTGTCATCTAGTTTTGATATGGGCCGTGGTGGTGCGCGTTTTAAGCGATTGGTTCTTAATCCAGTCATTCGTAGGTGCATGGGTTCGAACCTCATCGCGGTCATCGGTCTCGTGCATGGCATCACACGTTTGAAAAGATAACGGCTACATCGTCACAAACTCGCGCAAGTCTCTGGAAGATTTTTGATAGTTACTCGTAAGGGTGTACTAGTGTAGCCGATTGAAAACCATTTACAACGAAAAAGGCGTGGTCAAGAAACTGTTTACTGCTGTTTTCCCAAATGTGAACTCATTTCGTGAAATCAAGTATTCCCTTAGGTACCTTCATCAAACATTTGAAATATGCACTTACATTCCATTTAAAACGAGCCATCCCGATTAATTTTTGTTACAATGATTTTCAGGAAAAATTAAAAAACATGGCAACAATAGTACACATTTTGACTTATTCACATTTGATGTTACTTCCCCTATCGCACCCCCAGAGCATGTCACTATTTTTTTTAATGGATCACTCTATATTGTTTTCCATTATCAGATGTTCCATGATGAACAGATTTCAACACAGTAGAATACATTATGGTCTGAAGCTCAAAGTTTGAAAGCTAAAAATTATTTGAGTTGAAATCGAGCCACCCTGAAATGAACTTCTGTACAATCTATTACCTAGGTTTCATAGGTGTTTTTTGAAGTATACTTCAAAAAAGTCTTATTTTGCCTAGTTAAGTTTGAATTCCATATTCTCTCCATTTCGTATTTGTCTTATTCTACAGTAACGATTACCTACCAGGTGAAGTTACAATTGGTGTTTCTGTTTTTGTGAATTCTTGAGGAGCAATGGTTTATACGCTTCGAGAACGGATTGAAATAGTGAGATTGTACTACCAGAATGGAAATAGTGCTAGAGCTGCTGCCCGTATGTTCAATGATAATCATCCAGGAAGAAATGTATGACACAAATGCGTTTCGGAATTATTGAAAAAATCAATGGAAACTGGATCTGTTAACGATAAAAAACATAACCGTTCAGGAGTTGTCAACGATGAAACTATTTCTATTGCAGTTTTAGGACACGTTGGACTAACGGAAAATATGCAATCCCTTACTAAATTATCTCGAGAATCAGCAATCAGTCGTACAAATGTTTTCAGGATCCTTCATTACTACAAATTTCATCCATATAAGATATAATTGAACGAAGATGATTTCGATAGACGTATCGAGTTTTGTGAATGTTTCACTGAACGGATCAACTTGCATCAGAATTTCTTGCATAAAATTTGTTCTTCGAATGAAAGTACGTTTAGTTTGAATGGAGAGGTGAATCGGCAAAATTGTCGATATTGGATACGAATCCTCATGACCTCAAAAACTGAATGCTTGGGCAGGAATTTTAGGTGACCACATCAGAGGACCCTTTTTTATCGATGATAATTTGACTGGCGAGAAATATTTGAATATGTTGGAGAATCGAATAATACCGTGCATCAATAGGGCCATTGGGGAGGATATGGATTTACTCGAAAAGGATGGGATGGGTGATCATTTTCCTGGTCGCTGGATTGGCAGAAGAGGTACTACAGAATGGCCACCAAGGTCTCTGGATCTCACTCCTCTTTCTATGGGGTCATTTGAAGTCTGAAGAATATGAGATAGAATCAACAAGAGTAGAAGAACCAAAGAATAAATATGGAAATAAATTAATACGAGAAACATTATTCAAAATGCGGTAATAAAATTTTATCCTCTTATTGAATTTTTTCAACAGGTTTTTTTTTAGATAAATATGAATCATCAGTTTCAACACATGAAGTTGATATAAATACAGGTGCACAGTAGAAATGGTCTGAAATGCTTGCTACACAAATCATAATTGCCAAAAATCAAACCCAGGTGGTCCTGAATGGAGTTTTTTTTATGGATACTATTCCAAAAACGTTGTTATTTACTATTCACACGTAGTCATTTTTATCCGAATATTAATCGATTTGCATTTTAATAATTCACACTTCGTTTTGACTAAAATTTTTGACTTAATCCGTATGCATAATAACGATGACGTATGAGTAACGAAATCGATCTGTAAGGGCTAATGTTACCACCATTGCATTGTTCTAAGAATCTATTTTCGACAGTTCTCAAAAATTCCAAAAGATGAGGTTATATGTTATCCCCTCGAAAGCTTTTGAAACCGTTAGCTACGAATTACTATTCTAAACTCTAGAGAAGATAAGTATTAGAAATACTTCATTAGATCTATTCAAAAATTACATGACGAATAGATATTAAACTGTAAAAATATACGATGTTATTAGCTGATAAATACGGAGTACCTCAAGGTATGGTCCTTGGACCTCTATTGTTCAACATTTATCTGAATGGATTATTCTCTGTGAAGAGCAAAGAAGACAATGCTGAATTTTCTGACGTTACCGCGATATTTCACCAAGCTGGTATATGGAACGAAGTGAAACAAATTGTAGAACAGATTTCATACTGATTAAGAAATGGTTTGACAGCAGATTATTAACAATAAACTTCCAGAAACCGAACTATGTTCTTTCCTATTTCACCCAAATTCAAATACCAGACGGAGAAACTGAATTACTAATTTCAGATATTTTGGAGTTATGATAGACTGCTACAAGAAATGGGACATACAGATGAAATACACAATTAAGAATGTATTCTTCATGAACTAAAATACTTGAAAAAAATCGTACCAACACATCAACTACTAACATTGTATTTTGCATTTATTGAAAGCCGCCTTCGATACGGCATACTTACGTGGGGAGGCTCCTTGAAATCATATCTACGACCCCTTGAAATTCTCCAACGAAGATTTCTCAAAATTATCACGGAAAAACCATCCAGATATCGTTCTAACTTTCCTTTCACAGAAAAAATCAAGAACCATCAACATAAGGCAACTTTATTTACTATTACACTGCGACCATGCGATACCACGCATTTAAAAACTTAGCAAATTTACCATCACAACAACACCAAACACTGTAATTGGCTAATGAATAGAAATGACATTCCACAATTTCTCTCAAAGGTCATTTGGACGGATGAGAGCACTTTCACTGATAATTGTGGTATGTTCAATAGAAATAATGAGCACATTTGCAGTTAGAACAATCCCAGAGGGTTTAGAGCAGTGAGGGCAGATATACGGTTCAGTTTGAATGTATGGGCTGGAATTTGTGGAGATTTAAATCAATATTGGTTTCAACATGACGGTACTCCTCCACATAATAACAGTATGTGAATATCTAAAAGAAAGATTCCCAGATAGGTGAATGGAAAATGACGGCTTTGTGAAATGGCCAGCAAGGTCGCCTGACCTTACAGTACTTGACACTTTTTTGTAGGGTACATTAAAAATCGGGTTGATGACCAACAAGGATTTATTAATGTTGAGGATCTTAGGAGAAGCATAATTGAACAGTGTCGGTCAATAAGAAGAAGGGATATAGCAAGGGCTGTAGGAAACTTAGGACGGCGACTACGTCTATGTATTCAGGAAGAAAGCAGACATTTTGAGCAGTTGCTTTGATGTTTGAGATTTTTCTTTATCAGTGTTGTGTTATTCAGTTTCATTTATTTGTAGTTGGAGACAGATATTTTCAATAAAGTTCATAAAAAACTATTTCAATCAGATTAAGTATACTTATCTCGAATCTTGTTTTGAAAAAAAATATTCTTCGTAATTATTACTCTGATAATAACAGCAGACGTGACAGATAATGGGGTAACAACAAATCGATTATTTTGACAAGTGTTATTTGATGGAGTCAAAGCCAACAATTTTTTTTATGTTATCCGTAGTTGTGACACAACAAAGTATCACATATTATACATCTTTGTTTGAATCAGAATAAAAAACTTTATTTTAATTTGTAACAATTTAATATTACGCCCATTATAAAATATAATGTTGATGATGGTGTCCAAGAGACGAAACGTCAGATGGTAGATTTGAAAATAACGTCGTATAGTGGGGACAAAATGGTAATGTTAATGTGTTTTTTATTTTGATATCCATTATCAAATGTTCTAATTATATCGCTATGATATAATAGAATGACGAGATTAATCAGTTTTTAAATTTTATTGATTTTTGACTGAAATCTGTTTGACAATAATAATTGAATTGTTTTATTCATTCTTCTCCTATGTTACCATAACCTTAACTACCTAGATCAATAAAATACCAGATACAGGATGATACATCATTTATCATAAGGCAAAAACTTATTGAATATGGTTTTTCAAAATTTCGGTTTTATCCGGATATCTCCGGATATATTCAGAATGTTTAAATTTTCTCAAAACCATATTGTTCTCCACATAGATGCGCAAATTTGCCATAATTCAACCATCCATTTCTCCAATTTGAATTGAGTAACCGGTATATGTGTATTGTGTGTAATAATGTCATAATAATGACACATTTTATTTTTCTATTTTGGAAACTAAGAATATTGGAAATGAGGAGTAAAAATGAAATTTGACGAATTTCACTCCAATGACATGATTAACACTAAAATAAGTCTTTTGGGAATTGTAGTACTATTCTTGATTATTGCTAATTTTGAAAAAGCTATTTCTGCTTCGCCACTTTTTATGGGTAATGTTAGATATATTTTTAATATAGTGCACAAATTCGAAGATACGTCTATTACATTATTGGAATGAATATCTTGAAGCATTTGTGAACATATCAGTGGGTTCAGAATATTTCCTCTCTTTTCTGTATTAACTTCGTCAAGCACCTCTGTACAATTCCGTAAATTTGTTCAATGCAATGAGTAAACTTTTGCAACCTACCCAATCTCCTTTCAGTTTTCATTAAAATCCTTGACATAATAAATAATCACGAGGATCATACCCCCCTCGATATAATTTTTGATATGTGATGTAGCATAGGCGGGTGATTGAAAGTTACCATTGGCCCAAGGTGTGACACCATATCCAGAATCCTACTCAGAACATATTTTCAGCATTAAAAAAAAATCTCAGGCGTCAGGTGTAATTACAGAAACACATGTGTACTAAGTGTTGCACAATCAATGTTACGAGTGATAGATACCAACATATGCCCAAAAATATAATAATTCCTATATTTTCGAGGCCTTAACTCGCAAACCAGCTAACTCCACGTTTTTTCCATGGAGTTAGCTGGTTTGCGAATTAGGGCATCGTTTTATTAAGTTCCAAGATTTTCCATTCTGACTGAATCAGAAATTGTGTTTTATTATTTGCACAGAATAATGAAACATGGTAATAAATATATTCATAAGAAAGGCAATAGGTAACAAACATACATAAAAATATACATTCTAAAAAACCGCATGAACACTACATACATATCCAAATCTTATGATATATTTTTATTCCTTCGTGTCACATCAAGTACTTTCCTCAACGAAAGGTCCTTGGGATATTGAATATTTGCTACAATTTTTTGGGAATGCCATGAAGTAATTTTAATTGATTATTTCCCTCATCTGCCAAAATTTATTCAAGGGTAATATAACAAGACCTTGATAAATAGTCGACTATTTATATTGCATCTAAATTTCGACTGTATTTTATAATAATTTAACGAGACATTATTTTGGCATTAATAATCTGATGAGAGCCCGAGAGCGAAGCTCGAGGGCTTTCATCTCTGATTATTAATGCCAAAATAATGTCGAGTAAAATTAATAAATACAAGAGAAATTTAGCAGCAATAAAATAGTCGACAATTAGTCAAGGTCTTGTTATATTTATGAAGATTATTTCTTGAATCCATTTCTTCATATCTGTCATATGAATGACACTGTATTGTCAGGGATTGTAGCCTCGATATCTCATCGTTTTTGATTTTTCCAAACCGATTCATTTTCAAATAATTATTCAGCTTTAACACGATTGATTCTATTTGACGTTTAATATGTATTTATTTAGAGTACTGTCAGATGCTCAGGCTCCTTGATATGAGTATCATGCTGAATAGTCGGTGACTATTGTGCATCATGTAAATAGTCGCTAATAGAGCGTGTTGATTGGTCCTGTCAAACAGGAAACAAACGTATGATTGGTTGATGACTGATATTTAATAGACGAAAGAAATAATCGCTGATAAATCCGCTTCGTTCCTTTTGCGAATAAACTGCATGGTCCATCTTGACAGTTGCATGAATGTATGCAACACATTTCATAAGTCGTGTGACATATAATTTTTATATATTACTCGACCATCGTTTATCAAGTTGATTTAATTTTGGAATTATCACTCAAACATTTTTGTTTCAGAAAATTCCTCCCGATAAATTCGAAGATTTATGTTCAAAGAATAAAACCGTCGAGCTTAAAAGCTCTCAGGTTTTATTCAGAACATAAATTTCCGAATTCAACTCGATGAATTTTCAAACAAAATCGTTTTCGTTGAAAGTGATTCGCTGATAAACGAGGTCTTGTTATATTACCCCCGATTATCTGAATGAGGGTAGAACGATTATTGGTAAAAAAATATAAAATTTGTTTTCAGGAATTGTTAAGTAGTGATAAGGACAACGGCGCGGCCGTAAACAAGGAAATATAATAATGACGGGCAAAGAATGAACTGTCTATATATCTGTATAATTTTCATAAAATTAGAATTTGTATTTATGCACATTTCATGGTCCTTCGTAGCTGAATATTGTTGAATTTGAACCCGACATTCTAAACAACAATCATAGAGCCGTTGCAGCGCCAACAGTTTGAATATCTCTGGAATCCGCCGTCGCCATTTGCAGTTCAGAGGCATCAAGGTCAGTCCTTTCCTTATTTACCTGCTTCCAAAATACCTAATCCACAATAATTCCTAACCTCCCTTACTCGTGAGTTTGGAGTTGTTTGAGCTTGTGTCGCTATTATTTGTTTTCCTTATAGAAGAAAACTCATTTTATAGGTATTCATAACAAATAGGTATTTTGTTATTATCCAAACCTCTGCATTTGGTATTGATTGTTACTTGAAATATTGCATTTCTATAAACCAAATAAATTTAAAACACCCTCATTACATGTTCCTTAGTTTCTTTACATTTTAATAATTATTGCTCATTATATTATTAAGATGCAACAGAACGAAAAGAAAAGGATACTTGTAGCTCGCAAAGCTAGCATAAAAGCTTCAGTAACGAGATTCAAAAAATATTTGAAGAAAATCTCCAATTCAACATTAACTGAAGAAATTACCATCGAATTGGAGACCCGCTTGAATCACTTATGCCAGAATATAATTTAGTACAAACAGAAATCGAAAGTCTAGAACCCGACGATGTAGATAGACATGATTCTGAATGGGTTGATTTTGAAAATAAATATTTTCTCTGTCATAGCACTCGCAGAAACGAAATTAGCTGAATCGGTTGCGCAGGCGTAGAAGCAAGCTGCCGCGCTCAATTCCCAACCGCCAACCAGTGGCGTATCAAATTCTATTCTGCTAATGAATGTAAAGTTACCTGACATTAAATTACCCGAATTTAATGGCAATTGGCAACTATGACAAATGGACGCAATTTCATGAAACTTTTGATTCTCTTATCAACAAAAATCCAATGCTTACCAATGTACAAAGTTTTTTATACTTACAGGGGGCTCTTAAAGGCGAAGCATCTCAAATAATTTTCTCATTGAATGCTACTGATGAAAATTATAAGATTGCTTGGGACCTATTTAGGGAACGTTATCAAAACAAAAAGGCCATTTAAAAGCCATTTTTGATTTATCAAATATTGTTAAAGAATCGCATATATTTCTTAGAAGATTTCTAGATGATTTTCAGAAACATTTTAGATCTTTAAAAAGCCTAGGTGAGAATGTTAATGAATGGAATACTATTCTGATTTTCCTTCTCAACTCAAGATTAGATTGCTCAACCCGAAAAGAATGGGAAATTTTCACTAAATCTGAGGACACTCCGACAATCGATGAATACATAAAATTTTTAACCCAACGTTGCCAACTGTTGGAATCACTAGACACTAAAACTAGTTCTTCTTCAAACCAAAATGTTCAATCCAATAAAAAATGTAATGTTAGTGGTTCTTATTCTCACTTATCAACTAGCAACCCTCCATGTCCATTATGTGACCAAACCCATTTTATCTATTCATGCAAGGCATTCCTGGACATTCCCATAGAAAGGAGATTTTCAGAAATCAAGCGGTTAAAGCTATGCTCTAACTGTTTAAGACCTAATCATTCAGATCATGACTGTAGATCCGCTTATTCATGTCGTTCTTGCCAAAAGAGGCATCATAGTTTGCTGCATTTGAATCCAAATATAAGCAATACTAATAAAAACCAAAACCACATTCAAGGTACCTGTAAAAGTTCACAAAATCTTTCTTCTCATCACGAATCAAAACCTGATACGTCTGACTCGCACTCATCCAACACTTCTGATAATGTGTGTGTTCATGCTATGGCATCACAAATCAGTTTCCATTCCTATACAATCCTATCCACTACAATAATTGATGTTTTTGACAGAAACGATAAACCAATAAGATGAAAAGCATTGCTGGACAGTGGTTTACAGTCCAACTTTATTACTAAAAATCTATTCGATAAGTTGAGATTGAATTTTACCTCTATCAATTTGCCTATTACCGGAATAAGTCAAAATCTCATCAACATTTCAAAATGCACGTCAATCAAGGCCCAATCTTTATGTACTAATTACATGTTTGAATTGCCATTTCTAATAATTGACAAAATTACTGGCTTAACGCCACAACAAAAAATATCCCTAACTAATTTCAAAATTCCGGACAATATCTTGCTTGCCGACCCAAACTTTTATATCCCCTCTAATATTGACATGCTCCTAGGAGCGGATATATTCCTTGAACTTTTGTCTAATGAGCAAATCAAATTGGGCAAGAACCTACCAATACTACATAAAACTAAACTAGGTTGGATAATATCCGGACCATTACCGATCCTTCCTTCTTCATCAATAAATTCCTGTTTTCTATCCACGAATGATTCAATACAAAACCAGTTGCAAAATTTTGGCACATTGAGGAAAACTTTGCAAGTCAAAAACTTTCCACTAAGGAAGAAGCTGAGTGTGAATTTCACTTCTCCGAAACTTTCACAAGAGATAACTCCGGTAGATTTACGGTGAGTTTACCTTTGAAGGAAAATTGCTATAAGTTAGGTGATTCCTTAGAAACAGCAATTAGCCGATTTCACGCAATTGAAAAAAGACTGAATAAAAATCATCAGCTCAAAACACAATATTCTGATTTTTTGTCACAATATCAGAGCCTCGATCATATGACTAAAATAAATCCTAATCAACAAAACGAGTATCCCATATACTATTTGCCTCATCACTGCGTAGAAAAATCTGATAGCACGACAACCAAACTACGAGTAGTGTTTGATGGTTCCGCCAAGACCACTTCGGGTCTCTCATTGAATGAAGTCCTTAAGGTTGGACCAGCAATTCAAAATGATCTTTTCACCATTATACTACGTTTCAGACAACATAATGTTGTTTTAACTGGTGGCATTTCTATGATGTACCGTCAGATTAATATTGAGCCCATGCAACGTAGTCTTCAACGTATCGTATGGTGAGACCAGCCCAGTCAAGAACTTCTGCAAGCTTTCTTTCAACCCTTTATCTAAAATCGATTAACTTTTCCTGTCGAATCCAACTTTATCTCTAATGACTTCTACGTCGATGATGTCCTAACAGGCACAGACACTGTAGACAACTTAATTTCTATAAGGAAAAACCTAGTCAATTTACTGAAAAGCGCAGGCTTTCAATTGCGAAAATTTAGTTCCGATGAACCCACAGTCTTGGCTGATCTTCAAAATAATCATTCTATCAAACATCTTGTGAATGATTCCCAAAGTACAAAGAATTTAGGAATTTCTTGGGAATCCATATCAGACTATTTCATTTATAATTCGCAAATGTCCTTCAATGTCTCCAATCCTGTTACTAAAAGAACCATTTTTTCAATGATTTCCCAAATATTCGAGGCCTTCTTGGTCCAATAATCATTCAGGCCAAAATTTTCCTACAGCAGTTGTGGTTAGCTAATCTGAATTGGGATGACTCCATTCCCACGAATCTGTATAAATCTTGGATTCATTTTTGCAATCAACTTTTAAGTTCCAAGGTTTTGAAAATACCTCGACATGTCACACTCAAAAATCCAGTAAGTTTACAAATACACGGATTTTGCGACAGTTCTACTCAGGCGTATGGAGCATGCATTTACCTGAGGTCTAAAAATAGTGATGAAAATATTGAAACAAAACTACTGTGCGCAAAATCTAGCGTTGCTCCTCTTAAGGCCATATCTCTTCCCAGGCTGGAATTGTCTTCGAATCAATTTATTACTGGACTGACCCAACCATCGTCCTAGCATGGCTAAGTGCCGAACCACGGACGTGGACAACTTTCGTTTGTAACAGAAATTTCAGAAATTCAATCTATTTCTGATACAAATAACTGGAATCATATATCCTCAAAATTTAACCCTGCTGATATAATATCCAGAGGAACTAACCCCACTGATCTTGTGAATGCTTTCTTGTGGTGGCATGGGCCATATTTTCTCTCCAAGCCTGAAGACAACTGGCCTCAAATTTTTCACATTTCGAATTACTCACGACCGCCCTCGGATCTTGAGGAATTCAATAAAAAAAGCACTTGTTTGATAACGTCAGATAAAGATAATATATTTCAGAGATTTTCCAGTTATTCCAAGCTAATACGCGTTGTGGATTACTGTCAAAGGTTTGCTAAAGGATCCAAATTCAGAAAAAGGTTCAGGATAACCTCTCTGAATATAACCCCTCTGGAATGGAATCACACCGCAACATGTCTCGTCAAATTAATTCAAGCTCAATGCTTTACTGATGATTTAAAGAGTTAATATCCAATAAGTCAGTTAAAATCAATAGTTGTCTCAAATCCTTGAACCCCTATCTTGATACCGATGGTGTAATTCGAGTAGGTGGTAGGTTAGAATATGTAAATATTAGCCCAGAAGCTAAACGTCCTCTCCTGATTCCTAGAAAACATCCTTTCACGGTTTTATTGATACGACATATTCATGAGCACAATTTTCATTCTGGCTGCCAAGCAACTCTTTCTTTTATTCGAAGAAAGTTCTGGCCTTTGAACGGTCGCGAACTAAAAGACGGGAAGTATAGAAATCGAAAAATTTTAAAATGTTATGTATGCGTATTTGTGTGCCTATCTACAAAAGCGGTTCACATCGAACTTGCAAGCAAATTAACTGCAGAAGCGTTTGTGGCAGCGTTCATGCGTTTTGTGTCTAGGCGAGGTATGTGTCTAATCACTATTCAGATAATGGGTCCAATTTCATTGGAGCCCACAATGACTTCAAGGAAATTTATAGCATTCTTTCCAGTAAACCAATGCAAAATTATTTCAACCATAGCCAAATGCAGTGGCATTTTATACCAGCTCGTTCTGCCCATTTCGGTGGACTATGGGAAGCTGCTGTAAAATCCCTAAAATATCACCTTAAACGCGTTTTGTCTACCGATCCTTACACTTTCGAGGAATTCATCACGATACTGACTCAGGTTGGGGCTTCTCTGAATTCACGTCCTCTCGTTCCTCTATCCTCTGACCCCAATTACCTTGAGGCCATCACTCCAGGTCACTTTATCATTGGACAGCCACTGAACGCCGCTCCTCAACTCTACTTCGAAGATACGCCTGTAAACCACTTTACCAGGTTTCAATATTTGCAAATGGTAATACAAAACTTCTGGACCCGATGGCAAAATGATTACCTCCACAATCTCCACCAAAGAAATAAATGGCGATTCAAGAAAGAGACTCAGGAGCTGAATGGAAGACTAGTACTCCTTCGGGATGAAAAAACTCTACCCCAGCAATGGATTATGGGAAGAATTACTTCAGTGCATCCTGAATCAGGAAATACGTATTTCAAATAACGAATAACGTTTTTAAAAACACGAAAATTATTTATTTAGACAAGTTTGTACTTCAAAGATTACATCAAGACTGAATAAAATTCCATTTCGCATTTTGAATGTAAAAATATAAAATTAGCAATTCTGGAATTGTAAGATATATGATTCTGCTGAGTCAGCGCTTCCTGGATGGGTGAATGTACGGAGCGGACGGTGACCGGTACGTAACTCCTCCCTCCTAAGATGAAGTTTTGGTTGGGACAAACAAAACTTCTGAAGACGGCAAGGGTTGTGTGGCTTCTTTGGTCCTTCCCTTGGATATCCTGAACCTATTCAGGCTGAATATTACGACTCCTAGGATGATGATTATGTATAAAGGAATCGTCCAAGGATGATGGCTGGAATACCTCGGGGATTCAATCTGCAATGGTTGAAGTCGGTTCCCTTGTACTTGCAAATCGTGTAGTTGGTCTAGTGAAATATCATCTAGTTGAAGTTGGCTTTTTTTCGTGATCCGCTCGAGTATTTTGACTTCGGGGAGGAACAGTGGCTTCCCTTTGGCATCGCCTTTTTCGTTGGTGTATCCCTGTCCAGAGGTTAGGATGCTGCACTGGTATGGGATTTCGATGAGAAATGATCCGTTGAGCATCACAAAGTCAGTTTCGTCACATCGGGTTTGGACTTTCTCTTCGTGAGGGAAAATTGCGATATAACTGGATTCACAAACTTCCTCAATTAGAGGCTTATTTACAACTAATTAGCCATTTTGCATTCGGCTTTGTTGTACTTTACTTGAAGGATTGAGAAAATGCAGTCGCTCTCTTGGGTACCATCAATCAGGTAGTTATTCTGACATAGGTAGTTTGGATTCAGGTAAAAACATGGCCTGGCGTCATATTGAAATAGTTCGTTACTCATTGTGAAAAAGGTATTTTTGGGAATAATTGTTGTGGAATTCTGTGTGGGTATTGAGTAGAGGTGGTAATGGGTGAAGACATCAGGGTGGACTAAGGGGATATGCAGCGCAAAAACTAGTTTGGTATTTGAAAAATATGCATCAACTGGGGTTATATCAAATTGTTTATACGTGTCTTTAGTATCTGAGTAAACTAACTGATCTCTGGAATGATGTTCGAGAAGAGAATTGAATATTGATTTCATGTCATCGATAGATATTATGCTATGATGTAAAGTACCAAGCTTAGCAAATGATATAGCATTTTCAATACTTGTGAGAATTGAAAGCAGTGTATCCAAATTGAATTTTATTTGGGTGTACGTGTCTACAAGTGACAGGAAATATGCGCTGTTGTTATTCAGTTGTTCTATACTTTCCCTGATTACATTTTGGTTATGAACCATTAATGAAAATGTTTCATTATTATTCTTTAAAATTTTGTGGGTCAACGATATTTGCTGATTTAGAGAGTTGACAATTTGTTCTTGATTGTTTTGCAATTTTTCGATTGCGGCATCATAGCGTACGGCATCTTCTTGATCTAAGTTGCCAGAAATAGATTTAATGATATTCCCTAAACCATTGATTAGTCCTCTTTTTTGTCTGTTCGTTACAGGATAGACTGATCGAAATTTTTCCTTTACCGATTTCATCTGATAATCATTGTGTTGTTCAGTATATTCGTGTAGAGATGTTAAATATTTAGAATTGAGGTTATAGTTCGCAAGAGATGATTTTAGTACATTATAATTTTGAGCTAATATTTCGATTTCATCTGATATTGGTTTGGAATCGATGTAGTGTAAAAACGTATGGGTGGCTACTTTGATTTTTGCTGTCCCCATCCGAAAGGGCAAGATTCCTGGGTTGTTCTTCAACTTAGTTATTTGTACTTTCTTGGGGATCGTCAGATGAACTATCGTCAGGAGTAGGAGGGTCCTGTAACAAATTTGGTTTTGTTACTGAGGCTCGAGGTTTCTTAAAAATGTTTTTGTGATAGGTATTACGATTGGTTTTCAGTTTCAGTCCTTGATCAGTTATTACAGTTTCTTTAATAAATGGGGGGTTTAATTTTTTTCCACGTGTTTTGACATCGTGTCGATAAACTTCGTCATTTTTAGTGTAATTTGTTGGTTCTTCCCGAGTTAGATTTTGTTTTTCAATATTTTTTTCTTTCTGTTTTTGAGAAATGTCGTGTATGTGGTCGAAAATCTGAAGTGTTTTTTGTTTATGTTCTTGTATATAATTGTTTAAAATTTCGTATTGTATGTCTAAGTCGAAGGGGTCTTTTGTGTCGAGGTGTCCTCCCACAATATCGATTGGCTTTTGTTTGGTGACAGAGTGTATGGAGTGGTTGTACCCAAAAATAGCATAGGGCATTAGACTCGTTACTTCTGCACGGGGGGTTTCAAGTTTTAAAACCCTCAAATGCTCGAGTAAAGTTTTGAATTTTTTGGGGTTACAAGGTGAAGGTCAATTTTGTGAAGTTTTGTGAAGTCCGTTAGCGTCGAATTTTTGAATTCTGTTCCGCTATCGGCTACAATTTTTAGGGGTAATCCATGAAATGACATGAATATGATAAGATTCTCCACGATAGAGACTGCATTTGCCGCTGTTAGAGGAAGAGCTTGAGCGTATTTTGAAAAGGTGTCTATGATAGTTAAAAACTTTTGGCTATTGGCCTGGAAAACATCAATATGTACTACTTCAAAGGGTTTCCTAGGTGTTGGTGTAATTTGAAAATTGATTTTCGGTGGGCTTCTGTCATATTTTGTTCTTTGGCAGATATCACATTTATTTATATAGTTTCTAACATCGTGAGCACAATTTGGCCAATAGTATTTTCTTTTTATTTGTTGTAAGGTTTCTTGAATACCACGGTGATTTGTTTTAGTCTCATGATTGTATACTAAAAGTTCTTTTTGTCTGTATAGTTCTGTGATGTTTTCAAGTTTAGTGTTGCATTTTATCAAATTGAATGTCGAATTTTTGAAAGTTTGCATCATAAGGTTACTGAGACTTTTGTACAGTTTGTTCGAATCATCGTCATTGAAATAAAAAGCGTACGTCTTTTTAGGCTGTCCAAAGTCTTTGAAAAATGTGATAATTCTAACTTCAGTTTCCATCGGATTAGTCTCGAGTTTGGCTCCTTCAGCGACATCAGCCATTGTAGTGGTTTGTGGTCTGTTAAAATAACGAATTTTCTACCGAAAAGATACGGTCGAAAATATTTTGTTGCCCATACAATCGCTAAAAGTTCCTTTTCAATGGTGCTATAGTTTTGTTCAGTATCGTTAAGCGTCCTTGATGCGTAGGCAACAGGGCGGTCAGACCCAACAGGACCTTGTGATAAAATAGATCAAATGGCCGAATTTGAAGCGTCTGTGGTTAGGTTGAAGGGTTTGTCGAAGTCTGGGTATTGTAGTATGGGGTCATTTGTCAGTAAGGTTTTGCAATGGTCAAAAACTTTAAGGAAGGTGGCGTCGTGTTTTATTTCAGCCCCTTTTTTCAGACAGTTTGTGAATGGTCTTGTGATTTTTGCAAAGTCCTTGATAAATTTACGGTAATACCCTAAAAGTCCCAAAAATCCCTTTATCTGTCTTGTAGTTTTTGGAATAGGATAGTGCATTATTGCTCTAATATTATCTGGGTTTGGTTTTACGCCCTGTGATGTTACAATGTGTCCGAGAAAAGCAACTTCCTTCTTGAGAAATTCTGATTTATCAATCTGAATTTTCAAGTTTGTATCGCGTAGCCTTTGAAACACTCTTTTTAAATTAATCATGTGTTCCTGCAAAGATGTTGAGTATACAATGATGTCATCCATGTATACCAGGCATATTTCGTTTTGCAGCCCTTTCAAGACGTCATCCATCACCCTACTCAGAGTAGCTGGGGCATTCTTCAAGCCAAAGGGGACCCTCAGGTACTCGTAGTGACCGTTCTCGACATTGAATGCGGTCTTTTGAACGTCTTCTCTATTCTCTCTATTTGATGAAATCCGCTCGCCAAATCTAGGGTGGAGAAATATTGGCACCTTCCCAGCTTATCTAGGATGTCACTGATGTTTGGCAGGGGGTAGCGATCGTCGATGGTCTTTTCATTTACCTTACGGTAATCGACCACGATTCTCCACTTTTTCTTCCCACTAGCGTCTGCTTTTTTTGGTACCACCCATATAGGTGATGACCAGGGCGAGTTACTGTGGCGGATGATATTTTGTTCGAGCATGGAATTTATTTGTTTGGCTACTTCCGCTTTGTGAATGAAGGGATACCTATACGACTTGGAATAAACGGGAATTTCGTCTTTTGTCTTGATTCTATGTTTAACCTGATTAGTAAAAATGTCAGTTTTTCCCCTTCATAATGAAAAATATCCGAGTATTTGCCGCATAAGTTTTTTATACGTGTCTGTTCTTCTTGATTCATATGTTCTGTACGAATGAGGTTACGAATGTCGTTTTCGTCTGTGTGAAAGGTGTTTATGTCCGCATGATAAAGTTCAAAGTTTTGAGGTGAAAATGGATGAGTACTGAGTGGCTCAAATAGTTGAATTTCGCAATTATAGTCATTTACATTTTCTAACTCGACCCATGCGTATCCGTTTTTAGCTGTAGTTAGTGTTTCTCTTATCAAACATTCGTTTATTTTTGTTGGAGGGACGAAGATATCGCCCGTGGATTGACTTACAGGCACTTTAATTTTGGTTCCCGTATTGGGTTCTATTTCGACAAAAAATAATAACCTTTTCTTTGTTTCATAGTACTGAATGTAATTTTGCGAAGATGGAGTATACAATATTGAGTTTGAAAAATCAATTCGAGCGTTCAGTTGCTTAAGTATATCAAGTCCTATCAGTCCATCAAAGTGAAATTTGAATAAATGAAATTTCAGCATTTTTTGATGGTTAAATTCATCGAAAGAAGGGATGCTTGCACAGTGATCACGTTTTGATTGTTGAAAAACTGATGTGACTGTAAATGGCTCTTTGAAAATATTTTCAAGGTAAAATTTGTTTGCAATATCGGGGTTCATGAATGATTTAGTTGCTCCTGTATCTATTAAAAGTTTAATAGGTGGGTTTTTGATTTGTATGTAAGGGAGTTCTGTTTTGTCGTATAAAGTATTCAGTTCAATTATGTTTCGTCCCTGTTGGACCTCATCTCGTGAAAATTTTTGTTGTGTTTCGTCATAGTAATCGAATTGTTCTGTCTCTTCTACGTAAGGTTCGTTCGGGTAATACTCTTGTGGGTGGAATTCGTCGGGTGTTTCGTAATTTTGGTCATATTCAAAATTATGGAGTTCTTCAGAAACGAAGTTACGTCTCTGATGTGGGTTTGATTGGAAATAGTTTCGAGATTGTTGTTGATAGGGGGGTCTGTTGGAATTGTTTTGAAGATTTTGTGTTCTAGTTACAATACTCATAGGGGTAGGTTTGGAAGTGGTTGGTCCATTATGGGGTTTCCACACGTTTCGGGGTGCACCGAATACTTCCCTGTTACTGAAATATCTTTGGGGTGTACCACTTTGGCGTGGTTGTATCTGAATTGGTCCCCTAGGGAATTGAGGCTGACTTGAGAAGTTTTGGTGATTTTGAAATTGTCGGGGAATATTTTGTTGCAATTGGGGTCTATCAGAGTGGTAGTTTTGGGTGTATCGTTGTCCAAAATTTTCAATCTGTGGTCTTATAGTAGTTGGAAATTTATGAAAATTATTTACTTGAGATTTTTGAAGGTATCTAATATTGTTGTCTTCAATTATATATTTTTGGGCTTCAGCCAAATTATTTGGTTTCATTGACCTTACCATAGAACTTTGAGGTTCTCTTAAACCAACAAATAATGTGTGTAGTGCGTGTGAATCATAGAGTAATTTTTTGCTCACTTTAATTTGATCATTAATTTCATGTAAATTGACAAAATTATGGAGTAAGTTGAGTGTAGACACTACCCTTGAAAAAAAATTCAATGAATTTTCACTGGGACTTTGTCTCAATGAACCTAGATCTGATAATAAACTGCTTTCATTTCTTTGATCACCCAAATGATTAATTAATAAATTTTTAATGGTATTGAAATCATTGCTACCACTAAGCGAAAATACTTCTTCAGCTGGTCCAGTTAGCTTGGAAAATATTCCATTCAGTAACAATTTATTCTGAGCACAATTTACGTTTGCCGGGGTAGCGTCCCAATATGTATTCAATAGATCGGTAGATGTTGAAATAAATCTGTATAACCTGCACGGGTTACCGTCAAATTCCGGTACGATTTGCAAAAGTTTTATATCAAATACTGGTGTTGCCATTATTATTGATTCAACAATTTTTTCCAATTCTTTTGTTTTATTACTATTTAAGCTGAGAGCTTCTAATGATTCAACTAAATCTATCTCAACTTTTGCGCCAATATCACTCAAGGAATTTGGAAAAGTTGAGGAGTCTGACATATGAAACGAAAAAGGAATCAATGAGTAACTCACAAAATAGCCTTTTTCATCCTCTGGAGGTGGTGTCTCCGGAGCTGAAGTTCTGCAACCTGCCCTCGAACTGCGGCTAATCCAATAATGGTACTTTCACAGTTTTAACTTTGTTTTTCTCGTTCCCGAACTTTTTCTGCCGGTTCTTCTCGATGAAGAGTTGAGACTCAAGGATATCTAAGCGGTAGATGCCTTCGAGATCCTACAACGACTGCGCCAAATACGTATTTCAAATAACGAATAATGTTTTTAAAAACACGAAAATTATTTATTTAGACAAGTTTGTACTTCAAAGATTACATCAAGACTGAATAAAATTCCATTTCGCATTTTGAATGTAAAAATATAAAATTAGCAATTCTGGAATTGTAAGATATATGATTCTGCTGAGTCAGCGCTTCCTGGATGGGTGAATGTACGGAGCGGACGGTGACCGGTACGTAACTCAGGCAATATGGTGCGCGTAGTGAGCGTACGCACCAGAAGCGGAATCGTGAAGCGATCTATTACCAAAATCAGTATTTTGCCAGTGAATTGACTGATTTCCTGAACAGTTTTCGTTTATTTTTTCTATTCACCTTTTTCATTGTTCTATCATTTGATCCAGTCTTATTCATTTATTTTATTTTTGAAAGTGAATACTTTCAAGGCCGCCGGTATGTTAAGTAATGATAAGGACAACGGCGCGGCCGTAACCAAGGAAATATAATAATGACGGGCGATGAATGAACTGTCTATATATCTATATAATTTTGCTGTAAAAATTGCATGATGAAATCATGATGAAATGTGCGGTTCTGCATAAATACAAATTCTAATTTTATGAAATTGTACTATTTCAATGCAATCAGGAATCATCCAATTTCTTCGGAGGAAACACTTAAATGCAGAGCTCTTGTGAGCAAGGATGATCCGGGACCTACCGGGACCTAGAAGAGTATGTTGAGAAATGAAATATTCCGACTTTCAAATTTTGTTTCAATACATCATCCTCATAAACCTATGTGCCAGAACAGCCTCCACAAATGTATACGTCTTGTGGAATATGATTGTCAGGCTATACGAAAATGTAAAGATTTAGCTCCCCTGAGATATGTACAATCAGGATACGATATTGCTTCCGAACTAAGTGGTTCAGGATAAAGCAAGAATTATTAGCAAACTGCGTGATGTCTTCGCATAAATATTAGTAGTATGGCAACCTATGTTCTGCCTCACTTTCACGAGGCAGAACATAGGTTGCTCCACACGGGGATTTATTTCTCGATGGCCGCGTCCATCGAGTTCTCGCCGTTGGTGGAGGGTTGCTGAAGAAGATGACGTGTTCGCCGAAGAGTTTCGGGGGGGGGGTGTCGTCAGCTGCGTTTTACCCTAAGTGGCGCGCGTGTTTTCTGCAAAAAAACATAGTGGCAATGGAGCGAAAGACAAAAACCATGACGGCGATGGCGGAAGTTATGAAAAAACGTCCCCTCATGTGATTCGCTGAGAGCAATTGGCTGGAAGAGAAAAACACGTCACGTGATTCGCTGTGTAAAAAAAATGGCCGCCGCTTCAATTGATAAAACGAAAAAATGAAATATGAAAAATGCATGTCTTAGAGCAACAGAAAATTATGATGAAATTATTAATTCACTCTCTCGAATGAAATTCCAAAAGAAAAATACGTCTCCGCCGTGAAATAGCGATAACGCACGTCCGGTATTTGTTTACTGTCTGCTCCAGCTGAATGAAATTCTAAGAAAACACGATGATCGATTTGACCTTGAATTTGTTTTTCAGAGTTAATTGCAGAGTTTTATCTCACACATCCGGTGTTTGTTTACGCTTTGTCTGCTCGAGCAAAATTGACCTTGGAGTTGTTTTTTGTTATTGCGCAATTTGCGTTTTCCCTAGATCGACCGTTGCATAAATTTGCAGCGTGAGTCACGAGACCTCGGCGTGGAGGTGGACGGCGTGGGTCACGTGACACACGTACGTTCACAGCGAGCCAGCGTCATTTCATTGTCTACGTTCGAAGCAACAAGTGCCTCTCTGCCGCTCATCTGTCTCTCGCTTTTTCTATACAAGTGCATTGTTTTTTATTGTGAGTGCCATTTAATTCGTGATTTGCAAAGGTTAGTAGTAGTAGTAGTAGTTATTCATTTTTCATTTTTCGCGAGTGTTTCAAGTGCCTATTTCTTTCGATTCACTTGTTTTTTTTTTCAAAAAAATTCAGAAAAGTTCATTTGTCATATTTGTTTTTTGTCTCATACAGAGTGTCTCTCCCACAAAACGTCATATTTTTTTTGTTTCTCATACAGTGTGTGTGTGTGGATTGGAATTTTTGCATATTTATTTCTCATACAGGGTGTCTCTCACAAAGTTTCATTTGCTATATACAGTGTGATTCGAATATTTTGTTTTCATCATATTTATTTCTCATACACGGGGTGAATCATAAACATAATTTTTTTTCATTTTGAGTGAGTGAGTGAGAGTTATACAGCGTGTATGAATTTTTTTTAGTTTTCAAATGATTTCTCAAAGGACCTGCGGAAGTTGTCTGAGCTACTGAAGAACGAACCCCATCTGATCCTCGGCGCTCAAGCGAAAACAACCAAATTTGGAGAGTCCATCCTAGTGGAGTTGGAGGAGTGTAAAGTATTCCTGCCAAATCGAGTGACTGGTGCATTCAAACCCATCCTCGACAAATTAACCGAGTCCCAGCATATGCTCAACTACAGGGGCGAGCAGAAAATTGCCTATCAAAATCATCC
This sequence comes from Chrysolina americana, assembly GCA_958502065.1. NCBI lineage: Eukaryota > Metazoa > Arthropoda > Insecta > Coleoptera > Chrysomelidae > Chrysolina > Chrysolina americana. The sequence continues at coordinate 26,510,522 of OY293411.1, forward strand.
GCAGCAGCTGTTTGAGATCGCTAAGGCCTGAATACGCCGATGCCGTTTGGAAACAAAGAGTGAGTTTCTTGTATTTCCATTTGACATTTTCTTGAAATTTTTTGTGTGTGTGTTTGTCTGTTGAATCATTATCATCATGTCATCTGACGCCATTGTTGCACACAATATGGAGATGGTAGCCAAGTTGCGTAAGGTCAAATAAATCCTCAAAAAGGGTTGTACTGATGAAGAGTGCAAACATTGGCCGGCCCATTGCAAGTACACCGCCCGCCTGATCCATAGTGCGATCGCGGCAGTAGATTGCATGGGCTCTCTGAGAAAATTACAAACTTTATGCGGACACTTGAAAATTATCCGAAACTCAATCAAAAATTCAGGTCAACAACAGCCAGGCGTCGACGTGGTGGTGGGGGAGGGAGTCAAATCAAAATTAACATCTCGAGTAAAATGGGAGGACTTGAAATCGGCATTTTCTTCGCGTTTACGCACCGGTATAATTATAAATTTGAAACATAAAGGTATTGGACAATTTTTTGGTGATGCATTCATTTTATTCAAAAGCAGAATTCAAAATTTATTGAAAAAACATCCAATCATCAAAGTCAATGCGACATTTTGTGGTAAATTCGTGAAAAATTCCTTGAATCAAGAACAAAAAATCGACTTTAAATATTTCAGCACTAAAAACGTTGTGATTGATAGGGGTACAACTTTGAAAGAGTGGTTCCTAGAAAATGTCACCGATCAAATTCAACACAAACTTTCAGAATTAGCGGACAAAGAAAGTGGATGGAGTCTTCAGAAAATTGTTAGTTTGGAAATCAATACGAACAAATGTAGAATTTTGGGATTTTGTACATAAAGAAATAGTGCCCTGTGTAAATTACGCGGATTTTGAGTCGATTTTGGAACAGTTTAATGACGAAGAATGCACCTCACATACGGCAAAGTACCAAAAACACGCGCTGAATTTTATTTCAAGTGTGCATATGACGATACTTTGTCATTTTGTGATAGTCATCGCGGCCTCGACTCGATGGATTGGTTTGCGTAGAGAATGGGGGCCATAGCCAAATTTGTGGAAGCCAAAACTTTCAAAACTTTGGATATTGTCCCCATGATCGTCTCAGCTCCAGATAGAGCGACAGCACTATATTGCCACATCTGCGAAAAACCTTGGAAAACTGACGACAAAATTGTAAAAGATCATAATCACTACACGGGAGCGTTCCGTGGATATGCGCATGCGCATCGCAACTTGAACTACAAAAAGTTGTTCGTTGTGCCAATCATTTTCCACAATTTATCCGGATACGACAGCCATTTTATTATTCGACATATAGCAAAAAGGGTCGAGTCAGCCTGTTGCCTGTCAACAAAAAAAAATACATATTTTCACCCAGTACGACGGCAACACTGACATTGAATTTCGATTCATTGACTCTTTTTGCTTGATAGGCATGAGCTTGGAGCATTTGGTGCAAACACTGACCATCCATGACTTGAAGATTTCAAGACGCGAATTTGCCCATTTTGATGCCGACCGGTACGAGTTACTCACTCGAAAAGTGGTATTCCCATACGATTTCATCGATTCGATGGAGAAATTGGAATGCCCAATTTTGCCGGCGCGCGATCAGTTCTACAACAAGTTGAACGATTGTGGCATCACTGATGCCGAATACGAGCATGCGCAGAACGTGTGGTGGTTGTTCAACTTGACAAAATACTTATTGCAGATTGATATTCTATTGCTCTCAATGAATGAATTAAGACCAACTCATTCGTTCGAGCATTGGATAAGCCAATACTAGAAACTTATTGCAGATGTGAGGCTTGTACAAGAACCATAGGTGTGTGTGCTCATTTCGCAAGTATAATTATTGTGTTTTGGGTATGTATGTATGAAATGGATCAAATGAACGGTATCCAATAGACTACTTTTTGCGAAAAATGCTTCGTGTGTCAGGAAGAAAAAATATCCTAGAGGTTTTGGATATACAGTATTAATGCTATTTTTTCAGAATCTATATTATTATATATGTTTATCACCTACTGTTTTAATGAAGAATGTATCACTGTGATTTTTATTCCGTGTTTTAAGAATGAACACAAATTCTGATATGATGCATGGTATCACACGTCAGAATGTCTTCAATAGCTACCATAAGACTATCAAAAACTTCATAGGGTTTCACTTTTAGGTGCAGCTTGTTAGCAAAAAGATGAGAAAACAACAAAAAAAATAGTCACCGGGAAATCTATAAAATGTGTTAACATTTTTAGGCATATGTTGATATCACCCATTGATTGTGGAACACCCAGTACACTTATGGATTTTTGTGATTGCATAATGATCCGTGGATCACCTGACATTCGAGAAAATTTCCTTTAAATTTGCCGGAACTGAAATCTGAGTAGGATTCAAAATAAACGTTTCTGTTCGGGTGCATCCGCCTTTTTTGCGGATGGCGGATGTTCCATCCGTAAAAATGGCGGATGCGCCCGAATAGACACCCTTGTAAAGACAATGCAATATATTGCGAATGAGGTTATTAACTCGTTGATAGTGGACAAGGCATTTACTGTCGAGGGGATCTAAACAAAGTTATCGGTAGATAGTAACAAAATAATGAATAATTGTTTGAAATCAAGCTAGAACAGAAAAAAGTGCTTCACCAGAGCCACCGTAAAACGGGCTGAATTTGAGTAGTTTTCTTGGTCTGTAGAGATGTGACTCTTAGGATCGTTTGTCAAGACCACCGAATATTTTAAGCAGCAAAAATAATTCTTACGTGGTTGAAGTAAAAACAGTGCTTGTTGAGAAATTTATTTTATACAATTTTTTGAATTTTCAAACCGCAATAAATTTCGAATAAATAAACCGATTTTCACGCGGTTGGCGGCATCCGGCACAGTTTTTCAAGCTCCATGAAGAATCTTTAAGTTTGAATTGATCGGACTAGAAATTTGAGAGTGATTCCGAAAAAACATTTTTTTCGGTTTTCTTTCGACAACGATATCTCACGAATGAATCAACCGATTCTGACTGGACTGGCGGCGATCAACGTGGTTTTTTGATATTAAGAGCTGATTAGTTTTTGAAATCGATCGATAAAGCCGTTTAAAAGTTATTTAAAAAAAAACACACTTGAAAAAAAAAACGTAGTTTTTTTGAGATTTCTCAAAATCTTCCGGTACGAATTATATTCAAAATCTAAGTTTGGCCAAGCCAAATAGATAGAGAAAGAGTGAGAGAGAAATAGTAACGCGGAGAGGGGAATATAGGCATTACGCAGCTGCACGCATTAGACTTTATCGACGAATTTTTGTTATTTCGGATTGGGGATATCATCAGATAATATATTTTTCATTCTCCTGGAATTATTTCCATCAAAATAAAAAAAATTAGGCACTCTCGAGAATGTCGACGTTTTTTTTACAACTTTGAGCCCTTCCCTTTCTTTACGCCTCTCTCAAATTGTCAGATCAGTAGATTATACACTTTTTAGCATATAATTAACTCACCCTACCTCAACCTGACGTTCTGATGATCAATTTTTTTTTACTAATCTGATCCTTTATCCTGGACGCGCGGCCTTATATGAGGTTCACATTTGGTGGAGGTACTTAACCGGGTACGAATTTATCCCCCTATATATTAATCTGTCGCGCTTCAGTAAATCCCGAAATCCCCGCTTGGGCTCCCCTGCTATATTACATTAGCTTCACTAACAGTTTCACGAGAAATGTCATCTGGAATGACAAATAGTTTTCATTGTTTGATTTTTGCTCAATGAATTTCTCTTATTTTCTTTGGGTAGAAATATTTTGCAACACTTATATTATATTATTATATTATATTGTTCGGATCGACTAGGGAATATTCTTTCTCTGCATCTGGAAACAAGTTTTCTGTAGCCTCGGGGTGGGCAGGGGTGTGGGTAAAATCATTTGAAATAAAATTATTACGTGACACGGTGTAACCTAATCAGACTAGTTAAGACACTACCACAAGCTAAATGAAAGCAGCTAAAAATGACAGGTGGTTAATGTTATGCTTTGTAACGTATGCTCGAAGCTCAAGCACATCGACATCTGTTCAACCTACATAACTCTTTTTAATAACTTATTGAGTAATTTCCTATCGTGTTTCAAATCTATTTACAACTTCGTTGAGAATATCGCTCATTATAATCAATTCCGTGACCTCTTGATATTTTTCAACATTCTTGGAGTCGTAGAATGCCTTTCTTTTATTCCATTGTGGAAACGTAAGAATATAATTGAATAAGATGCTGGATCGTTTTATTTTCTCAAAGATTTCCTAACAATAGCAAATGAATGAAGACGCTCCCATAATGCTAGCCATAATAACACAAAAGGCATTGTAAAGTATAAGAATCACTTATTGTTTGGGAAAATAACGAGGAGCCATGCTTTGTAGAAACGAAAGGGGAAAACAGCAGCCCTTGAAACGATTTCATGGTGAATTAATTATCTTTAATTCATCAGATTCCTCTCATTTAGTTTGCGATAAAAATAGAGCCTAGTTGAAGAATTAGGTTGCCCTTTACACTGTTTACTGTGTTGTTTCCTGAAAACCTTGATTGTCATTACAAAAATTTGGTATATACAGTTGTGCTCTTCCATACAGCTACTGAATAGTGCTATTCATTAGATGAGTATTATAAGATGTGTAATAGAATTATTCGACATTCACTGAGTAACGGAGATGATACGAGAGTGAGCAGTAGCAGATGATGTTGGACTGTAACATAATGATTACGTATGAACTGTAACTGGTGTTTTATTTGATATAGGACCAAACCCTAGCAGAAACTTTGCATGACTTTGGACACTGATTATGGGGGGGAATTCTGTGATAGTCAATTCTGCCAAAACCATTTCTAAGCACCTTTCCACCAGAAATTGCATGAACGAAAATAGAAGAATTTCAGTAGATGATATTGAAGTCCATTTTTCAAAATGTACCAAATTTGTTGGAGTATTTGAGGAAAAGTATAGGTCAATTATATTGGCAAAGATTGAATCAATTCGAACAAAGTACGGAAATATGTGCTGGAGATTCAGCCCTATGCTGTATCACTTCCGTCAAAAATATCGTCACCGTTATTCGCCATTTCCGTTATTTTGCCATTACCAGGCAATAGCAAAATTACGGAAATGGCGAACTTAAGTTATTTTTGAAGGAAGTTTTACAGCATAGGGCTGATTATCACGATAATGAAACGAATATAATCGACAAAGACGAAGCACCCTTTCTCTTCACACGTTTCCACCAAGTGGAAAAGAACATGAAGGGCATGCAGTAACTTTGCTATATTACAACTCTTACCCTTTTCTGTGAGGATTACCACAATCGCAGACTCACCAAGTAAGGGTAGCCAGAATGTTCAACAATTTTGCCATACTAGCTTTCAAACAGTGGATTTGGAAGTAGGTCTTTGATTTAGGGTGAATATATGTTCAAGACGATGAGTAATTTGTAATTAAGATAATTTGTAAATAAGATAATTTTAATGACTTTCGTTAGTTCGTACATACATCACCAAAGTCGAACGGCTTGGCTAAAACTCGTACAACCAGAGCCAACCGAAGATGATTTTCTTGACATAGTTGTCTGTGACTGACTGACTAGTGACAATATGGCAAACGACAATTAACAATTGCATGGTCGAATGTTGTTATTTATTATTGATATGAGAACAGTTATATCAATTGTGGAAGTTGGATTCAACAGGCGATTCAAGCACTACTATCAAAGTCAAAGTCAAAATATACTTTATTGTCAGAAGTTATAAAAACTTATAGACAAAGCTTTTTGGTTTTGGATTAATATTAAAATTGAATTCAATTAATTAATGATAAAGTATAATGGTGATACTCCCCACTATCTGCATATCATCCCAGATGAAGGAACACCACCACTATATGCGCTCCGGGGCGACTTGAAAATTTGATGGTGCATTTGCTATTTCAACTGCAGGAAAAACCCGGAAAAACCTACAGTACCACCATTTGGTCCTTAGCGAATGAGGGAATGAAACAAAACATAATACATGCTCATCCATCATTACACAAGGACTTCTTCATCTCTGCATCTCTCTGCAACTCCAGCTCGGGATTTCCAGTTTATGAACAAATGGAGAGTATGTACATGAAAGCAGAAAAAAATATTAATCAATTTGTGGATGATATAGAAACAATCAATAGCAAAGGAACAAAAAAATAATAACAAATTGTACGCTTACTTACTATGCTCGATTCATGATATAAAAATTATGATTTTTAGATATTATCATCATAAAACTCTTGTAGACTATAATGAGCTTTTTCTGATAATAAATTTTTTACATCTTTTCTGAAACGATAAAGTGATGTGATACTTTTGATATTTATTGGAAGGTGATTAAACATCTTACATCCATTATAAAATATCGAGTTTTTGATGAGTGTACTTTTAGGAAGTGGAAGTTTGAAATCATTACTCTGTCTGGTATTATGATCGAAAGAACTGCCAATAGTGAACTTTGATTTATGTTTTTGTATCAAACAAACAGTTTCAAGTATGAAAATTGCAATAACTGTGAGAAATGTTTAAGAAAGAGAGGTCGACATGAATCCCGATATCTCGCTTTGCATAAATATCGCAGAGCACGTTTTTGTAAAATTAGGACTGTTTGTAAACGATGACTACAGCAAACTCCCCAAAATGCAATACCATATCGTAGATGAGATTCAATAAGACAATGATATACTGGCTTAGAAACTGAAAATCCGAATTCATTCGAGACAACTCTCAATGCGTAGCAACTCGAAGAGAGTTTTTTACATAATATTTCAACATGCTCTTCAAATTTCAACGAATTATCCAGATAAACTCCAAGATATTTCAAAGTCGTTTTATTTTCAATATTGTATTTCTTGAGTAAAGAATATAATGGCTTGCTTTATAGGGTTGAAATTTATTAATAGCTGAAGGAGCAAAGGTTCCCATATAGTTGTGTATTGTTTTGATTTCGCATTTTCGATATACCCCAGTCAAGATTAATTCGTGCCTACGAATAGTAATTTATTTGAAGATACCAAAAACGTAGACCTGCGATGAACTCGAACTTATTATTATTGGAGTAGACATCTACAGTGAGTCTGCTTAAGTTGGCTACATATGGGAAACATTTTTATTATTGATTTTACGAATAAAAGTTAGTCTTCATAAAAACTTCTGCATAGTCTTAAACCCAAGATGCAATTATGAAATATCAAATTTCATCAATGTTATACGAGTTATGTCAAAAAATATAAAATTTTCTCAAGAATAAAGTAACTTTATATTTCACAACATCGAAAATTTTCATTATAAAAAGTTAGTTGGAATTGAAAACTATGTTTTAATATGCAATTACATCCTTCTAATTGGAAAAATAATTTTTTTACAAAATTATCTCAAATTATCAATACCGAACATTTATCATTTATAATTTATTACAAACATGTTAACCTTTCCGGTCTGTTTATAAATTAATAAAACTAAATTTAAATGTGATATTGATAATTTGAAAAACAAATTGTTTTTTATTTTTCTAATTGAAAGGATGAAATTGCATATTTGAAACATAGTTTCTACTTCCGAACAACTTTTCATAATAACAATCTTCAATATTGTGAAATATAAAGTTACTTTATTCCAAGGTAAAATTCATATATTTTGACATACCTCGTATAAGATTGATAAAATTTAATATCTGATGGTTTCATCATGGGTAAAATCAATAATAAAAAAGTTTTCCATACCTAAGCAGACTCACTGTATATAGATATAAATACCTACCCTTAGTTTTATATAGTATAATACATTACGAGAGAGGAAAGTGACATTTTTCAAGCTAGTGGGAATAGTATATTTTTCAACAAGAGATGAAAAGATGTATTTCATCTCGAAATGCTATTTTTTCTACGATAGATGTTGTTTATGAAATACTGGAATTCTGAAGATTTCATTGTTCTACGTCGAAAATTACGGAAGATACGAGGGCGTCTCTATGAGAAGTGAAATAAATTAGAATTTTCAAGGGCCGAAAATGTTTCAGCAGATAGGCGTGTTTAGTAATTTGCGGATCCTGAACCCGAATCTGAAGGAACTTTGGACCAATTTTGCCCCCTAATATAACTTTTTGGAATAATGTGTGGTTCCATCGCTGCTGGCGTGCAGTTTATATCACGTAGGATGACCTTTTTTGTGCAGCGAGTTCATTTCCGGTGTATCTATCGGCCATGGAAATTTCATGATTATTCGATAAAAATTACTGAAGATACGTCGGTGTTTCCATGAGAAGTGAAACACACTGATTATCACGAATTTGTAGAAATACCTCAATGGATACTTCGACCAATAAAATCGTTTTCCATCAGTGTTTTAAATATACTTAATGTGCCGATAACACTCTGTACTGTATCTGTTCTCACTACATATTAATACACGTTTTTGAGATTTTTGTGAGAAAAAAGGTCATTGAAATTTTTTGTTCACCTATGCAAGTTTCATCAAAATGTTCGTATGAAATTTTTTGACACGTGTATGGTTTGGAAAATTTTAGAATTTTTGTTGTTTTCATGAGAATTCCATGTTCAAAAGTTTCATAAATTTCGTATTATTTGTATTATCGGTATTAGAGAAAAAAGTCATTAATATTTTTTTTTCACCTATGCAAGTTCCACGAAAATGTTACAATTAAGTTTTTTGTCACGTATATGGTTCTCGAGATTTTCGAGTTATTGTTGTTTTCACGAGTATTAGACAAAAAGTCATATACATTTTTTGTAGATCTAATGAAGGTATACATTTTTTCTACATTTTATTTGGTTTTCGAGATTTTGGTGTTTTTTGAAAATTTTTGGAAAATAAAAGGAAAGAAATGGAATTTGTTGTTCGTCGGATCGAGTACAATGAAAGTTTTTACATAAATTTCGATCAAGTTTTGGTGATGATTAATTTTTCCGTTTTTTTCGGATATTCCCGGACTATCGATACTAGACAAAAAATGTATTGAAACTTTTTGTAGAAAGACGATTTAAACGAGTAAAAATGTGTTTATATAAGATTATTCGATATCTCTTTCAGTTTTCGAATTTTAAGTGCATTTATAAGTCACTGATTTTTTTGGTATTTAATTTTTTTCCGCGCTGTTCATGAATTCGGAGGAATGAAATTATGAACTGAGGTAGAACTCGTGAAGAGCTATTTTTAGTAAGAAATCATTTTCCGATATTCCGATTAGTTCGGGAGATATATTGATTTTTCCGTTTTTTTGGATTATTTCCTGCACAATTGATTTTTGAAAAAAAAATTGAGATCCTAGTTATTTATTTTTGAAAGGCGATCAGAACTGGCATCCTGTAAGATTGAAAATTTGTCTTGTTTTCGAATTATTCGATATCTTCCAAAATGAGGACCTCGATTTTCGGAAAAATCAGGTGTCCATCATTTTCCGAGCATTTAAAAAATAAAACGGATCCTTGACATTTGTTTTCAGATTTAAGCTCTATCGATTGCATTTTTCGAATTCTGATTTTCTTTATCGGTTTAGCCGCAATGAATTTTCAAAAAAACACATTTTTTTCGGAACATCGGCTTGGAAATCGTTATTAATTTTTTGATTTCCACCAAATACTATAGGCTATTGAGGGCATAAAAACACGCCTCTCAAAAAACAAAAAAATTCGAAAAAACGAAAGCTTCGACTCCTATCGAGTAACATTCGATTTTTGGAATAAACAGCCCTAAAATTTTTCCGAGCTTTCCGATCTCTTAACCTCCAACGGTTCCGGAGATATGAGGCGGTTTCTGGAAACAACGGACAGACAGACGACAGATTTTTTTGAAAAATGCGTATTTTTTCGAGATCAGGATTTCGTTCTTGGTAACTATCGATCTAACTCTAAAAATAAAAAAGTTAGGCCCCCTGTGGTTTCGGCTGGAAGGCCGTAGTATAATACTCTCTAAAGGTCGTATTATAAAAAAAATACATTACCTACCTAAACTACTTTGCGAATACAAAATAGATATATGAAATGAGTATTGTTTCGTTGTGAAGAAATAATAAACATATTGGTTGGTGCATTATAATGGCATGAAATAATAAAATTCCAGACTTCAAACAAAATGAATTGATGGTTTATGTAAACATCCTCAGAAATATAGCGAATCTATATAGAATTTAGCAAGGAATTAGTAGGCATTAATAGGCGCTAGTCGGTATTAGTCGGGAATTACAGGTATTACTGGTGAATTAGAGGTATTACTGGTGAATTAGAGGTATTACTGGGGTATTAGAGGAGTTAGTTGGGCATTAGTGGTATTAGTTCGGTATTACTAGGGAATTACTTGGGTATTAGAGGAATTAGTGTACACAATTTCCTCAGTGGTTTCCCCCTCGATTATTCTTATCCGACGCATTCCGAAGGTATTTATTATTTATGTTGTTTTTTTTTGTTTAAAACAGTCGACGATCCATGTTTTTGATTCACTTTAGTCTATCGTGAATGTGTAGGAACGTTAAAAGTTTGTCAAAGCGATTGTAAATTTGTAGTAGCATTAAAATGGTGTATTCCGTAGAAGAAAGGGTGGAATTGATAAAGTAATTATTTAGAAATAACGATTCTGCGCTAACAACAGTGGCTTCATATAACGACCGACATCCTGGATAAAATGTATCCGCTGCGTACGTTATGCAACTGGTTGCCAAATTGAACGCTACTGGCAGTGGGAAACAAAAAGAGGGTGCATGGAGGAGACGAAGCGAGGGAAGTGTCTGTCTAAGGTCACGTAGCAATGGATCCGACCACAGCATAGATCTCACCCTTAGTACTAGGAAATTGTCCGATGTATCTGGTGTTTCACGCATAACAATCATGAGAATCATTAAAAAATATAAATTCCATCCTTATAAGATACGATTAGTTCAGAAACTGAATGAGGATGATCCCGATCGCCGACTTCAGTTCTGTGAGGTGGTAGTGAAATGATTAATGGTAATCAAAACTACAGGTTCGATATCTGTTTTTCGGAAGAGCGTATTCTACCTTAACGACATTGTAAACAGGCGTAAATGTCGGTATTGATCAGATGAAAATCCAAGATTATTTCGGCATCACGAAAAATTAAATGTTTGGGCGGTTATTTATGGACATTACATAATTGGCCTTTTTTTTATACCCGGTAATCTCACCGGCCAAATTTATTTATATATATTAGAGAACGCTATTTATCCAGCCCTCGTGCAAGTATTGGAGAATGACGAATACCATCAAATGATCATGTTTCAACAAGATGGCACACCACCTCATTTCGTTCAACCAGTGCGTCAGTTCTTAGATGAAAATTTTCTTCACGCCTGGATTTGAAGAAGGGGACATATTGAGTGGCCACCCAGATCACCTGATCTGGCTCCACTGGACTTTTTTCTATGGGGTCATCTGAAATCCAATATCTACGCTACCCAGCCTGAGTCACTGGATGATTTGCGACATCGGCTCATTGATGAATGCCGTCAAATTACACCAGAAATCTTGAGTAATGTACGTGAGCGTTTTCAGCAAAACTTATATTACTGCATGGAAGTGAATGGTGCTCATTTTGAGCATTTAATACATTAATCACAAAAGTAAGTACTCTTCTACTATTTCACTTGTCATTTCGTTATAGATGGAACTTTTGAAGCGAAATTTCAGGATCAGATAGTACTCGATAAGATCTTCAAAATGAGGTATCGCAACACCCCTCATCCCTATTCAGAATTAAGGGGTTGTGCCCACCCCCGTTAGGGGGTTGAAGTTACGAGGATAAAAAGAGCGGAAAAGTTGTTCCCTCTTAATCAGAAATTGACGGGTCTAAGCGATTTTCCACATCTTCATTTCAAGTCGGAAAATCGCGGTGTTAAGTTTTCGTTGGACCACACTGCATAATGGTGAAAATGTTTATAAACTGTCAAACGAAGTGATGTTCGTTTACTGATTCAAGTGCCAAGTAGTGAGATCAACTGTCATTAGTGTCAAGAATCCATCAAATTGCTTTTGGTATATTCTCATCGGGTCGCATGATAATGTTCATTCTCTTCATTTTCATGACTATAGTGAAAAACTATCATGTTCATATAGGGTATCCGGTTGAAAAATGATAATTTTCATATACACGAGTAGAAAAATATTGTAGGCGCACGCCGAGTGCGACAATCCCACGAGTGTAAAAATTACTTTCGGGATAATACCACGAGTGCTCGTAATACTATCGATATCGGAAATCAACAAGATCAAATTGCTTGGTAACACCACGCGTCTTGTTACCTTGAAGCAATTTGATCGAGTTTGCGCGGTTGCGTGGTTGAAAGTATCGCACAAGTAATGTACCCTATTTTGCCTACGACCACGAGATAATTATGCAAGAAAATCTAAGAGCCGTACTGATGAGAACCGTTTCAATTAACTTAATCGATTTTGAATAATTATATTAATAAAAAAAAATTCTTTAATATCATAGGTACCTAATAAATAGGTAGACATCATAATTAGACACATTTTACTATTAATAATCATTACCTATATGAGATATTGAAATATTCCTTAATAAGCTGTAGCATGTAAATATGACCAATTAGTTTAGTTGGTAAAGCGAAGTGACTTGCAATCGGTAGTACGAGGGATCGAACCCCACTGGTGTCGACTTATTTTTTTTTTCAAGATGAAAAAAATTATTCTTTTTAAATAGATTTTTTTTGTACTCAGAAATTCTGAATTTGATAGCTTGAAGCGGTAAATCTGAACAGAAATCTAAACCATAAATATTGTTTGTCACCTCACCTAATTGCTTTCTTATGCCATTTCCCATCTTGCTCCTCCATAAGCTGTTGATCAGTGTTGGATCCGCTCTGCGCCATTCTCTCCAGCCGGAGAGCGTCCTGCGAACTCCTCCAACTCCTCCGGTGGGAAACGGACTGGGTGTGCTTTGAGGAATGCCAGCTTGTGGCGCTCCGTGTGCACTTTGTGGAGCTGGGAGACCTGTGACTGCAAAAATAAAATACTGTGATCAACAGTTTCATACGGGTTTTAGGCCAAGCAATAGAGCCACAAATAATTGCTGTTTGGACAAAAAGACTACCTGGAAGCCGCCTGTGCCATCCCGTGCAGACAGTCCGTAGATTATTCCTACCATACCCTCTACTCTTGATTTTAGGGTATCTGAACCTGAGGAATTCGATTCTTTACTCAGATTTAACGAGTGATGAAAGATAAGCAGGTATTCTATGTTTTCTGCTACATATCTTTTTATAAAATATATTAATGGATAGCAGCTTTTTTATTACAAAACAAAGAAATCAATTTTCTTACATAACAACTGTACATTTTTATTTGAACGCAATTACAAAATCCTTCTTTTTTTTTGGCAGGCTCATCGCATTCTGCTACTTCTATATTAAAATTAATATTGTCTAATGACATTCATCATCGCTTTCATCCTCGGATCTACATTCATCATCAGACATTATTATATCATTATTATTCGTTACTAAATTGTAAGACGTATCTTCGTGGCAGTGTGCACAAAGATTCGAGCATCTAAAGCCGTGTTTTTAACAAGAACATGAAGCATCAATACATTATTTTTTCCTGGATGAACACGAAATCTGACAAGCAATTTTTTAGGGATTGGTGGAATTATTATGTTGTTCTGTCCACCCCCAGTCAGCAATAACGCTTGAAGATACGAGCTCTCCGCGGTTAGTGAGGACCGTTGGCGTCCGCAGCGCGCGCCTATACGTTTCTCCTTGATTCGCACAGTCCCCCACCACTCGACCGCTCATGCGCGGTTGGTCGTTTTCCCTTATGTTCTCACTAGTTTTCAACACACTTCAATGCGTTTTATCGAAACTTTGTTACTGTTCACGTCTACCTTCCAAATCTATTTTTTCGACGACCTCAAACGCACCCAGCTCTCCGCGAATATAGTCCAAAAAAAAAAAAATTCAAATGTGGATTGTGCGAAAACTAATGATCCGACTTAATCCAGGTTTTGCACACATAACGTGCACGTCAATAGCTACTATCGTGCAAAGTTTCAGCTCTTATGAATTAAAAAAAACACAATTTTACGGTTTTTCCCACTTTTCTCCGGTTCTAATTGTCCGATAGAATCGTTCAACACTTCATTCTCTTCTGAACTCAATTATCTACAGTTCATCCCTTTGTACCGTTAACACTGCTTCGTTAGTTTTCATTTTACAATAAAAAAACTTAACTTTGTTTATAACAAATTAAAAAATGGCATTTTCGAGTAGAGGACATGGGAATACGGACTGTCCTGTACGGGATGGCACAGGCGGCTTCCATATAGGGTTTTTGTCAAGGACAATATCTCTATTGCTTGGCCTATTTCGATTTCAGAACAGTTCAGAAATCATTCTTGGACTGCACAGAACTAGTGCGCACTCGATTTTAATCCAAGGACTGTTTGAGAACGGTCCACACTTTATGAAAACCCGAGTGAAAACCCGAACGCAACAAAAATATTCTTATGAATTAAATGGAGACTATGTAAAGATATTGGGATACTGTTTTCGTAATCAGAATAATGGAAAAGTTTCTTGGTATATTCATCAGTTTCACAATATCATTTTGCGCAACTCTGTACACATTTTGTACCTGATTGAATTACATCAGGAATGAATGTACTTTGTATCTGTTTTATCCCAAACATGAAACATACAATGTTATTTCGAGAGTTTGTTTAAAAGACCCTTTGGTTTTTAATATTTCTCAGATACTAAGTTGGTTTATTTCTACTCTACTAGTACAGAAATTATAGTGAAATTAAATTCAAAATAAATAGGTTTCATTGATGTATAAGTCTAAATTATATGTTTTTCATATTAATTGAACAATGGGCCGTGATGGTCATGATGGTAGAGCGCTTGTCTCTTAACCTAAGGTTCATGGGTTCGATTCCCATCATGGTCATCGGTCTCGTGCATGGCATCACACGTTAAAAGGTAAGGGCTGCGTCTTCCCTAGCTCGGAAAAGTCTTCCGAAGACTTTTGAGGTTTGTACTCTTAAGGGTGTGCAGCTGGTTGACGGAAATAACAATTTAAACAATTTTAACATTTTTTTTTAACCAAAATACAAATATTACCGGAGGTTGGTGCATGTATGATAATCATATTTGTGCCCTTAGAATGGTTACAAGTCAAATAGGTACCAGTATAAATCAAAAAGTATTAACATTTTAAAGTAACCTTATTTAAAAAAATTGAGCTGAATAATATTAGGAAATGTTGTTCACAATTAAAAGTTTTTATTGATTTTTTCAAACATTTATAGCTTACCAAATTTTTCAATATTTTCATATTCACTCCAAACACTTTCATGAATCAATCACCATCAAATCAATTACTCTTATTGAAGCATATTTGTGAAATCAACTTGGATTTTTTAGTGAATCACAAATGTTTGGTGCTATATTAAACGCAACTTTACAATTTAGCAAACCTGATTTTTAACAAAGTAAATTGATAATAATTAGTAATGATAACGTCGGTCCAATGCCAAAGTCACGAATGTGCATATTTGATGTTTTGAGAAAAATGCGTTTCAAAAATTCAAGACGTGGCTAAAAATAAATATATCATTATTTGATATTTTACAACAGAAAACCTTCCAATAGTAGTTCAGTAAACCAAAATGATATCTTTAATTTTAGCAACGTCTTGAATTTTTGAATCGCATTTTTCTCAAAACATCAAATATGCACATTCGTGACTTTGGCATTGGAACGACGATAATAGACATATCAAAATATCCTTATTTGAGATGATTTCATTTTATTTTAAACGTTAATTAATAAACTGTACAAATCAATCTGCATACATGAAATCCTAATAAAATAATCTCGGAAATCAAGTCCGTAGTGGAGATTGAGAAGTGCTGAATCTATTGACCCTCAGTCATATAAAATCAAACAAGCCTGAAGTATGTCATCAAATTGAGACAATTTTTGACATAGAGTGTTTGGCTTCGAATTGTGATCGATACTGCAGTAAATAATTATAGTTTTACGAAATGGAAAAAATGGCTCGACTGGTGAATAACCTGACTGAATATAATTCGACTACCGTTTATTGAATCAAAAACATTTTTCAATTTTCTTTCAAACATGTTTTTGTTTGAAAATACACATAGTAAGATTTGAAGATTTATTTTGAAGGAATACGACTCTCGAGCTGAGGCTCTCGTGTTTTATTCAGTTTTATAAGTTAATTCGTGGAATTCTCAAACAAAAATATTCTATTGGAAATCAAAAGAATCACGCTCACAGCAAAAATCCTGTTATATTTCCCCCAAACATTAAAAATAAGGGACAGTGCACATTTTTGACAAAAAATCATCATATCTCAGAGTTTTCGTTCGAAAAGAGTTTCAATATGTTTTTGTTTCTGGAAAAGGAACTAACTTGGAACATGCATCTGCAACATGTAATCAACAAAAGCAAATCATCAATCATGATATGCAGTAGAACTTTTGGGAAAACATGGGGACTGAAACAGAAAGTGATGAACTGGCTATACACCGCAATCATAAGACCCAGAATCGCATACGTCTCGCTGCTGTGGTGGTTCAAAGTGAAACAAACAGGCAAAACTTGATCTCGGTAAACTTCAGAGGCTCACTTGTCTGTGTATCACGAACGCTATGAGCAGCACTCCGACCGCTGCTATGGAAATCATCCCAAACCTTCCACTTTGGACATCACAGTCATGGGAGAGGCGAGGATAAGTGCGTACAGACTCATGCAAACAGGTAAATGAAGATCCCAACCACAAACTAGGCACACCAAAATCATTCATGAACTCATCATTCAGAACGTCTCACGTGGGAGGAATGGATCTTGGAAGTAAAATCACTATCATCTGGAAACATAATCTGATAAACCGATGGCTCAAAACATCGGTAGGAACTGGAGCAGGAATACAAGGAGTGAGGCCTAAAAGGAACATTATACTTTCACTTGGCAATAATACCTATTCCAAACTAAGACATGCCATAAGGACATGTATACAGATGAATCTAGACAGTGGTTATGAAAGAAAACACATCTACATTCTATCTCACAGAAAAAGCGCAATGAAAGCTCTGAATTCAGTGCAGATTAATTCAAAGCAAATTTGGGAATGCCTTCAGAGCCTTAATGAACTGACAAAATACAATAAGGTAACACTTGGGGCCTGGACATAGGGGAATAGAAGGTGTTGAAAAAGCAGACCAACTTGCAAAACGTACATCTGAAATACCATTCAAAGGTCCAGAATCAGTGTTTGGAATTAGAAAAACCCGATGCGGAAACACCAAAAATAGTGGTACTAAATCTAAGGGCATTGACACAGCACAGCCATGGTGAGGTACTTAAGCCAAACACTGACGGCTGACATTCTCAACCTAAACAGATTTGAGATATGCACAATAACCGGCTCACTAATCGGACATTGCGGCCTTAGGTTACACCCGTACACTATGGGAATAAATAGAAAAACAGTGGAGTGCAGACTTTGTGGTGACGAAGAGAAAACAGCCTCTCACATCATCTTCGAATGCAACGCGCTGCGCTACAGAGTATTCGGTCAGACCAACCTAAAGATAGGCATAAATCCGAAACACCTATGTCCGGTTCCTCCAACCTGATTTTAATAACTTTCTTCCTAAGTAATTCCTAGGCTAAGAAATTCCTTAATCCGATACCTACCTAAATCGAATTTCACCAACCTAAAAAATCCTTAATCAAGAAATACCTAGATAAAACTTTGATTTCGAAAATTTTCTATATATAATTGGTACCACTGTTTGATAATAACCTGTAACCAAATAGATGCTTAATCATAATCTGACATACAAGTATAGTGAAAAGAAGAGAAATAACTCCAAAGGACCCCGCACATTTCTTAAGGGAAATGGCTTTCCGTGAATTTAGTACTTTGATATTGCATGTTAAATGAATTGGTTGTGTTGCGTATATTCTTTTCATTTTTCGTCATTTTTGAGTTTGTTCATATTGGTCGAAATAAAAGAAAAAAAAATTATAGAAATGCTAATTTTACGGAAGAAGAAAAACTGAAATTATACAATTTATTGACACAATGAATTTTTAAGTAAAATACCGATTCCTCTTAGCTCTTAACTGATTTCCATTCGTTGTGGGAAATTTTAATGAAACTGCCTTTGAAGTTACATATAGCTAAAGAAAAAATTGTTACATCTGTCAACGGGCTGCACCCTTACGGGTAACCCTCAGAAGCCAGAGACTTGTGTGAGCTATAGGGAAGAAGTAGCCCTTACCATTTACCCTTTTATTCACTCGGCAACATGTACTTGTACTCACACCTACTAAGTCACTTTCCATGGCATGAAAACTCAGTATAAATATTGACCGATTTATAGAGGACACGGATTCATTTCTGCCGAAAGTTAAACTTTCAAATTCGAGACCATCTTCAATTGTCCGTATTTTTGTGTAACCGAAAGTGCCGAAATAAATCAGTTTCGTCCAATGTCTCAAATTTTTGGTAGGTACGTGAACGAATTACACGTTCTCGGGGCCTTTTATTATCAGACTCGAACTATCGAACCTTTTGAGATGTTCTACAAAACGTACGCATATCACGTGTTTTCAGTCAAAACGACAACCCAACAATTCGAGTTTAAGTATTTCCTAAATACTCTAGGCAGACCCAGTGAGCTATCCTAATGTTAGGTATTTCCTACCACCCTTAAGCATTACCTAAGGGGTGGTGAAACGCGAATTGCTCTTAGGAATTCCTAAATCCGAATTAAGTATTTCCTAACTTTAGGAATTAGTTGGTGAAATTGGCTTCTAGCGAAGAAACTATTAAACCTGGTGAAAGGGGCCTATTTTGCTAGGAACCACTGTCGACAGAATAATACAATAGATCCCAGCAGGTCTCAGTGTTACAGGACACCCTCACGGGTAAACCCTGCATCTGGCCCGTCAGCTTCAAACCAACCAACCAACCATGCCATCAAAGTAAGTCAATATTCAACATATAGTTTTTGATTGTGATCGACACTGCAGTAAATAAAAATAGTCTATGAAGTGGAAAAAATTACCCCGACTGGTGAATAACTTGACTGAATATAACTCGACCATTGTTTATTGAATCTAAAACATTTTTCAATTTTCCTTTATGTTTTTGTTTGAAAATAAGCCTAGTTAGAATTGCAGATTTCTGTTGAAGGAATACGAATCTCTAGCTGAGGCTCTCGTGTTTTATTCTTTCTTATAAAAATAAGTTAACTCGTAGAATTCTCAAACAAATATATATTTGTGGAAATTCAAAAAAATCACGCTCACAGCAGAGGTCTTGTTATATTTTCCCCAAACATTATAAATAAGAGACAGTGCACATTTTCGACACAAAATCAGCGTCTAAGTATTCTCGTTCGAAAAGGTTTCAATATGTATTTTCTCAGAACCAGAAGAATTAATCAACAATCCCTTACTCATGATTATCAGAAGGGCCAGCACGAGTCCAACGGTGAAAAGCCAGCCCATCACTGTCGATCACCAACGTCGGGAGACACATCCAAGCAGCATAACATTCACACAAACGGTCAATTTCGGGATTAACGCCTTCCCGTAGAAATCCCAGCCGTTCCTACTCCACCACTTAGGTGTCTGGCTACAGTGTTTTCCTTGGTCGGCTTCGGTGAGTCTGAAAGGAATGGAGAACTTGAATGAGTTTGTGAAAATCGATAAAGCCATTAATCTTACAAAAAGCTCAGCAAACATCAGAGAGATCTCTTTAGAACGGACGATCAAAACATGGTCGAGTCGGGAATGGAATGTTGGTTTAGCAAAAGAATTTCAAAGTAATACAAACTGGAAGATTGATAGCTTCCTGGTGGTTGGAATATAAAATTCAATTATGAATGTATGATCTAAAATACATGGCAATACATAGTTGAGTTTTTCAAAATAACACGCTCTCGCTTTGTGATGCATAAAATGCTTGGTTTAAGTTAAGAAGTACTTCCGACATCGTATCCATCACAGTCTGTAGTTGCTTAAAGGCTATTCAACAGGGATTTAATGGTAGGGAACATTGGATTGAAAATGGAGTTTACTTGGCACCGGATTTTTACTGCAGTTTATCTTTGTAAAACAGATAGATCTATTTTAACCCATTAGGGACTGAGTTTTCCAATTTTCAAATTCTGATCTTAACTAATGTTTTTCTTGTTAACTGAGTTTTTTTCATTTATTCATATTTTTAGAACTGGTATGACCTGTACCATATATGGCACGCTAGTCCTTTGAGGTACTAAAGAAAACAATAACAATTGCAGTGAAACACGAAAAGTATTTATTCATAATTTAAAAAAAAATAAACTATTCCCTAGTTTTTTTTATGGTAAACACCAAAACAATTAATACAGAGTCCCACGTTGCACTTGAGACATTGTGTTCTTACAGCGCTGGATTGCATATGGTTTCCGGCACAACGTCTTCTCTTATTATTGGGTACGTATTCAATGATGTGGCCAATCCGGTCGTATCTAATATCGGGCGTTACTCTACTATTTGCAGAATATGTCGTAGGTCGTCCACCGGATTTTGGAAGGTTCTGAATTTTTTTTAAATATACTTGTGCTATTTCTCTTCGGAATTGCAGTTGCGTTACGGACGGGTTATGTTTCCTGTAGAGAATCCAAGAATTTTGAATACAGCAATCAATGAGCCATGTAAATATTGGCCACCACCACTTTTTGCCTCTAATTCCGATTCTATACACGTTTATGTTGGCATCCATCTGGTCAGTACCTCCCATGAACTCATTATATTTTCCAATGCAGAATGGTCTTGGAATCCCAACTCTCTTTTTTTCTTTTTTTTTTTATCATATCCAGATACAATAAGAATCGTTATAAAACATTTCAATTCTTCTACGGTCATCTTTAGATCTAGGCAGTTAACGAACAGTGCATATTTATTGCTTTCTTCTAAGAGCAGTTGAAGAACATCATTAGTTATGAATAGTTCAAATATTTCCAGTGGTGACATATTTCTATATTTTGAAGAATCTGCCCCGGGAAATATTTTTTGTGTTGACACAGGCAGGTCATTATTTTGGGACCACTTGATTTCTTTTGTATTAGGAATAACAAACCTGGCAAGAGGCAGATCATCTTCTTCATCGTAGTCTTGATCTGGAGAGTTGTATCCAATTTCGGTAAAATTTTTCTCGACTTCTTCATAACCAATTCGCTTTCCGCTATGTAAAACCATTTCTGCAGATGATGCCAGTTGTCGACCAGTTAGTAAGGTTATCTAACAAACCGCCGGTTTCATCCCCCGAATCTTCGTCCGATTCCTCTTTGTTTTCGGGTGGTTCGATATAGGTATAGCCGATCTATACCGTCGTTTTCATAATCCGCCCAAAACTGTTCGGATTCAAACATATCAGCCACATCTTGTACCGTGAGCCTGAAACAAAATAATAATTTGTTCAGTATAGAACAAAATGGCGTTTCAGTAATAATAAAACGTATTTTGAAACCAATAAATTTCAGTAGCCTAAAGGCCTAGTGTACCATATAAGACACACCATTCAACACGTGACCTTCAGAGACAAGCCAATGAACGTATCTATAACTCATAAACATAGATATCTCACTTGAGTTCATTTAAATCTAAAACTATATAAATAATGGCATATTTCAATAACAATAATGTAAAAATCAACTTACCGTTTCTTAGAACTCATCTTTTCTCCATTCCGAAAAGTTATTGAATTTTAAATTCAACTAGAAAACTAAAAACCAGTCAGCGATTATTTTCATTGTAATTTGAGGTTAGATTAGGTACTCCCCATCCTAAAAACGTAAATATGCAAGCAAATATTCAACGCAGGGGCGTGCTACCTATTATTAAAAAGCTACTTTTTTTTCGTGTCATATATGGCACGCTAGTACCTAATAGGTTCACCAACTCTGGTGGATCAGCTGAAAGATTAGTTAAAATAGTAAAATGCGCAAGCGCCTTTGTATTCGTTGAATTTCAGTTTTGTATGTTGTCACTGTGGTCAGTAGGTAATGTCAAATATTGGGTGTTCGATTGTTGTGGCATCTTCTGACAAGTCAATACGTTGATAGTATTTTTATATCAAAATGAATATGAATATGAAATATGAAAATATATTTGAGGACGATATAGAGATAATAGAAATCATTGAGAAGGGATAACAGAGACGTGAAATGGAAAGTTCTGTTCTGTAGCAAATAGTCTATACAGGGTGTTCCAAATTAAGTCTGCTCGATTGCTAACTCCGATATTATTGATGCTACGAATTCGGTTAAATGTGCAAACTAGTAGCATATTTAATGGCCTTTTTGATGACAAAAACAAAACAAAACAAAAATATCGTCGCGATTTCAGAATATTTTATGAAATGATATCTCTTTCAATGGAACACCCTATATTTATTCATGCATTTCGATTCGTAATAACATTCTCAACAACAAAGCTCATATCACCTTTCTTCCTGAAGTGGAAAATGAGCGACTTATGTGGAAATATTTCTTTCTTTCACTAGTACAAAAAAATTCTTTGTTTTGGCATGATTGTCCAAACACCCAATTTTGGTACTTATACGAATGACAATATTTTGTTACTAATAGCAAAATAAGTATATCATGACAATGTCATAAATTATTGTAACTGTCAACTACTGTTCGAATAATTTTCGAAATGTCGTTTTCCCATCAAGAAAAATGTGATATGTTAGAATCCTACTTAGTTTGCCAGAAAAATAGCGTAAGAGCACACGAAAACTATAGCAATTCGTTCCCCGATCGTTAATTACCTAATCGGCGTTTTTTTTTGCGGTGCTTCATCGTCGATTCAGGAACAATGAAAAAGTTTTTGAGAAGAGGAGAACTAAAAAACTTTTTGTAATATCTGAAGATTAACAGAAATTGAAGTTTTATCCTACTTTGAGGTATATCCAAATAATTCCATCAGAGATTTATCTAGAGAAATAGCTGTTCCACTATCTGGTATTCAACGAATTCTGAGGAAACAAGATTTCTCCTTATAAGTTAAGACCAGTGCAAACATTAGAACCTGGTGATCCTGAAATACGATTGGGGTTTTGTCGGTGGTTTATGAATACATGCAGACAAGATCCAACTTCTATAGAAATATTATATGGAGCTAATTTTTTATATGTTGGGATGTATAATAGAAAGAATTTTCATTATTGGGGTAGACATAATCCATTTCTAGTCCACCTCTAGATTTTTATTTTTGGGGATTTCTGAAAAATGAGGTGTACTAAATGAAACATAATAATGTAGATAAACTGAAAAATTATAGTGAAACTATATTTAATAGAATTTATTTATGGCCGAACTGTGTTGAATGCTACTCGTAGTGTCAATAGAAGGGCCCAAATATGTGTTCAACTAGAAGGCGGTGTTTTTGAACATTTACTCGATATTTTATAGCGCTTTATCAAATCCGTTTGTTATAAACGTTTCCTATTGATAGAACTGTCTTATTTTCACCTTTACGAA
Source organism: Chrysolina americana (assembly GCA_958502065.1). Taxonomy (NCBI): domain Eukaryota; kingdom Metazoa; phylum Arthropoda; class Insecta; order Coleoptera; family Chrysomelidae; genus Chrysolina; species Chrysolina americana. Next base: position 26,534,178 of record OY293411.1, read on the forward strand.
AAAAAGTCAAATGAGATTTGTTGTTGAGAATGTTATTACGAATCGAAATGCATGAAAAAATATAGAGTGTTCCATTAAAAGAAATATCATAGAAGATGGCCGCTGAGTGAATACACGCTGTGCTACGTCTCCCAAGTTATTTCTATTTTAAACCATACAAAGTATTATTTTAGTGTGCTAGTTCTGCGAAGATATTTCATCCAGTAGTGACACGTAATCTTCAGTGTAATCAAACCTTTAAATTACTATTTATAGTTTTTGTGGTTACTACAGAAAAATTACATTCCAATAATGGGTCTAACGAAACGAGAACTTGAAGAAATTGCATCTATTGTGGAAAGCAAAACAAAAAACCTCTTCACGCAGGATTATTTTCAAGGTATGGTTGACCAAGTGGTGTCTAGGATATCTTTAAAATATGATCTGATTCTGGAAGAACAGAAATCATCTCTTGAAATACTTCATGAGGAAGTGGTCCAGCTGAAAACCATGACTCATAATCTTAGAGATGAACTAGACTTCATCGAACAGTATTCTCGAAACAAAAATCTTCGATTTTTTGGCATTCAAGAAAATCCCCAGGAGAATATTAGTGATATTATTATAAATCTGCTAAGAATACAAAAATTCCCGTACTCTCGAACATTGGTCATACTATAAACAAATTCGGAACTTCACTACTTCTGCTATAAAAACCGAAAAAAAGGTTTACCTACGACATAAATTCAAGAACTCTAATTCCAAAGAATCATGGAACGAATTAAAGAAACTCAATGTTACTAAAAATAAAAAGAAAGCCATTCCTGCTCACTTGAGTGATGTTGAAGCTGCCAATAAGTTTTTTGCCAGTCTCCCTATTCGACATCCGATAGTTAATGATGCTGTTTATCATTATTATTCTTCAAATGTAAAAGGAAATATTGATGAGTTTTTTTCATTCAAACCTGTCAATGAGTAAATTGTATCTCAGATTATTTTGGGAATAAAATCTAAAGCAACCGGAACAGATAATATCAATATAACTATCATCCATTTGTGTTGCCCCTTTATTATACCTTTAGTATCACATATAATTAATCAGTGCATTATTCAATGCTACTTTCCTAAAGTATGGAAGAACGCCAATGTCATTTCTTTACCCAAAAACAGTAAACCCCTGGAATTTAATCATCTTCGATCCATAAGCGTACTACCCACATTCTCCAAAATATTAGAAAAAATAATGGAAATTCAAATCAGAACGCATCTGAGTACATACGATATTTTACCTATAAAGCAGTCAGGGTTTAGACAAGGCCACAGTTGTGCAACAGCACTTGTTGATATTGTAGATGATTAACTGAGAGCTACGGATCAAAATCAAACGAGTGTACTGATTCTACTTGATTACACTGGTCTGCAAAAAAAATTTTTTTTTTTCTCCTTCTTGCTTTCATGCATGAATTCATCATATTTTGTGCTCTAAACACGGAATCTGACATACAATTAAGTACCACACGTAGATTTCCAATATAATATTTATTTAATTAACAAACAATATTATTAAAATACCAATTATCATAACGAAATGAAAAAATATTACGGTCTAAGTTTTACAGTGAAAAATCCTAAATTATAGTCACAAAATGAATATATATCGGTCAGTTATCTCATTATATGGTGAGAAAATTTGTTATTTTGTGTTTTTTTTCCTTTTCATTGTTTCTATTGGTGTTTCTCGGCGAATTGACCAACAGAAATCAGCAAGCATTGCTGCTGACCATTTCCCACTGTAGCGTTTTTCAATCTGCATTATATCCTGATGAAACCTTTCACCATGCTCATCTGATACGGCTCCCAGATTTTCAGGAAAGAAATCTAAATGAGAGTCCAAAAAATGAATCTTGAGTGACATATTGCATCCTAAAGCTTTATAAGCAGAAAGAAGCTTCCGAATGATTTGTCGGTAATTCTCACTTTTTGTATTCCCAAGAAAATTATGACAAACTTCTTTAAAAGCCACCCAAGCTTTTTTTTCTGCTTCGCTTAACTTCGAATCAAAAGCTTCATCTTTCATTAGCTCACGTATCTGCGGACCTACAAAAATTCCTTCCTTCAATTTTGCGTCACTGATTCGAGGAAATTTTGTTTTAAGATATTGAAAACCTTCACCATCTTTATTCATAGCTTTCACAAAGTTTTTCATGAGTCCCAACTTTATATGAAGTGGTGGCAGAAAAATTTTCTCACTTGGCACTAAAGGTTTCTGAGACACATTTTTAAGCCCAGGAGTTAAACTTTTTCTTAGTGGCCAAGTTTTTATTTTGTAATGTTTTTCTCTTGCGCGACTGTCCCACTCACAAAGAAAACAGCAAAACTTTGTGTATCCTCCTTGTAATCCAGTGAGTATAGCGACGACTTTCAAATCAGCACAAATATTCCATAAGTATTGGGAATATTCAATTTTTTCGAGTAATACCTCTAGGTTTACATAATTTTCCTTCATGTTTGTAGCATGTGCAACGGGCACAGATGGGTATTTATTACCATTATGGAGTAGAACGGCTTTTAAGCTTATTTTTGAAGCATCAATAAAAAGTCTCCATTCACTAGAATCTTCTGGAAAACTCAGTTCTTGAAGAAGCCCTGCAGCATCATTACAATATACCAAATCATCTTCTTTGGAAAAATAACTCGTAAAATCTTCTTGCCTCGTACGAAAATATGAAACTCTGGTACTTTTATCCAATAGATTCCACTGTTTTAATCTTGATCCAAGTAATTGCGCCTTAGATTTTGAAAGTCCCAAGTCTCTAACAAGATCATTTAAGTCACCTTGCTTAAGTAAATGAGGTTCTTTAGATGGACTGGAAGATCCAGACGAAGTGTATGAAGATGAAGATGTACCGGCAGAAAGAAAACTCGATTGAGATTGAAGACCAGAAATATTTTTATTTTCCACCTTCTCATTAATTGGTGGAATTGGAGGTAAAGTACCTTCACCACGAGGAATTGGTCTCTTTGCAGATGGGACGTTCGGGTATACAATCTTATTTTTATTTTTTTTCGAGAATCCTCGTGTTGATGTCATGCAAAAATAACAATCATTTTCATGATTCTGAGGCTCACTCCAAATCATTGGCATTGTAAACGGCATGGATTTGTGGCTTCCTTCAAGCCAACCTCTCAACGTTCTTGAGCAGCTATTGCAACATACTTTTGGCAACCAACTCTTATCTCGCTCATCGATAGAAAATCCAAAATATAGCTTATAAGCTTTTTTAACAAGATCTGTCATGACATTTCGCTGTGTTTTTAGTACGAATTCCCCACAAATGTAGCAAAAACAGTCGGTAGAATTTTTACAAGTTCGAGGCATTTTATAACCTAAAATTACATAAAATTTTATTGAAATAATTTTCAAACATCTATTTTATATTTATTGGCTCTGCTCATAAAAAAATACATAAACTACAAATAAAATACTCAAAACCAATATAGAGAACATGAACTTTATGCAAAACTTACCAAAATATTTGATACAAAATGTAAACAAGTGAGAGATAAGTTTTCACTCAACTGTTGTGAAGTCACAGCGAATACTGCGCATGTGCGTTTGTAGCACCATTAAAATCACCTTCGGCACTTCCCTTCTTTCTCTTACAACTCGCTAAAACTTATTTTGTACATACACTATTTGTATATACACTGTTTATAACATTGACGCGCAAAAAAAATTAAAAAAAAACCCAAATTTTTGAAATTTAAAAAAATATTCATAGCAAAAAATCTAGACGTGATGGAAAAAATCGGCCAACGGGGATAGATTCAGAACATTTGAATCGTCATGTTTATGACAAAATTTTTTAAAGGAGGATTTCATTGCAGACCAGTGTTATACAAAAGCTTTCGATATGATAAACCATAAAACCCTTATTTCAATATCTCATTTTCTTGGTTTCACAAATAGTGCTGAAATCTTTTTGAATTCTTTCTTAACTGATAGATTTCAACAAGTTAAGATTGACGAGAAAATTTCTTCTCCAATTGAAGTGACATCGGGTGTTCCTCAAGGGAGTATCCTGGGGCCTTTATTGTACACCATGTACACTTCCAATTTCCATAAGTCGATGCGTTATTGTAATTATCATTTTTATGCTGATGACACTCAGATATATTATTCATTTAGAGCTGATAATTTAATTGAGTCCGTCCAAAAAATTAATAATGATCTGAATTCTCTGTACAACACTTCTAATGACCATTCACTAAAAATAAATCCAAGTAAGTCGTATGCATTACTTTTCAGCAAAGATACCACTCGCGAATTTTTACTGGATGCTTTACAATTGCAGATTGGAAATGAAAAAATTCCATTACTTGAATCTGGAAAAAGTCTGGGTCTTATTATCGATAGTAAACTTGAATTCAAGCAGCACATCTCAAAAAAATTGCAATTAGCCTACTGTACTTTGAAAATGATTTATAGTAACAGATTTTCACTGGATCGAGATTTGAAAAAAATGCTTTGTGAATCTCTGGTATTATCTCATCTGGATCATTGTGACGTTGTCTATGGATCCTGTCTTGATAGTGTGGATATAAAACGTATACAAAAATTACAAAACTCGTGTCTCCGACTTATATATGGCATAAAGCGCAGTCACCGGATTTCTCACAAATTAACTGAATGTTTAACCGCCGTAAATTACATTTTGCGTGTTTCTGCTTCAAATTACTAAAGTTCAAGTGTCCCCCTTACTTACACGAAAAATTAAGTTATCGTACCGATGTTCATAATTTGAATATCAGACGCCAAAATATTCTCACCATACCCTCTCACCATAAAGAAGTATTCAAGAATAATTTTTCCTACAAAAGTGCTAAAATAGTAATAGTAAATGATCTGACTAAGCTTCACTTTTTTAATTTTAAATTGACTCCAAATGCTTTCAAATACAAATTTAAGCAGTATCTATTTGGTATGCAGAGTAATTAGATAGGTCACGTGAGTAAAAATATTCTCCCCCCTCTCTTCGCTTCCTCTTTCTCTCTCACTCCTCTCTCTCTCTCTCTCTCTCGCTGTCTCTCTCTCGCTCGCTCTCTCTTCCAGAATAATGTATGTGCATATTTTAAGTTCACGGGTGCTCATCATCAAATTTTTGTTATTAAAATTGTTGGCTTTGGTGGAAGAACAGACTCAGAGGTTTATCCCCTGACTTCTGAACCATAGTGCCATTTATATGCCTACCTTTTCAATTGTTATTGCCAAATTATGTACTTTTTTTTTTGTTGTATTCATGTGTGGGTATATAATAAACGTATTTATTATTATTATTATTATTATTTTATAAAATATTCTGAAAACGCGACTGGCATTTTTTTTTGTTGTCGGCATCGAGAAGGCCATTAAAAATGCTACTAGTTTGCCCAATAATAACGGAGTTGGCAATGGTGCCGACTTAATTTGAAACACTGTATATACAAAGTGGGCCATTGAAACAAAATAGCGTCTCTGTAGGTTGGCAGGACCGAATAAATACGCTCGACAACGTCAACTAGATTTAAGAGGGGGATATCGTTCGCGATGAAATTCACCCGAAATTCCAACCCCGAATTTTTAAATGACATCAACTGACAATTGATACCTCATTTAAAATGCATTTTTCTTCTCATTGTCAAACAACAAAAATAAATTGATTCTATTGATTCGTTTCCGAGATAAATGAACTCAATCACTTTTTATTCACTCAATCAATAAAAATAATTAATATTAAAATGTAACTGTTTGAAGATAATTATTATCATTGTCAAGGAATTGAATAATCTAACTGTTCACCAACAAATAAAATGCAATTCCGTTTGAAATTTTTATATCATCCTCATTTACTTCATCAAAAAAACTTCCAAGTTTCTTAAGAATCGATAAAGAATACGTTTTCTCGAATTCGACTCAAATGCAAGTACAACAAAAACATGCATAAAATAATTTTTTTTCGCCAAATCGCAATAATTGTGGACGTCTATCAGTGGCAAACTGATCTTTGCTTGAATGATATTAAAGTAAATTACTTGACTGAAGCTGCTGAATATCTTTCCTCAATAATGGTGTAAAAAATCGCAGAAAGAGTTGTTATAATAACAATTTTCTTTAACAATAAGGAGTGCGGTAACCGTACAGCTAATGTGTTCAATGAAACGCCTTCAGATAATGAGACCTAAACGTGAATTTCCATTTAGAAATGAACCTGTTGAAGTTGCAGTTTTAGGACAAGTTCATGCAGACCCAATATTGAGCACAAGGAAATTGGCTAGCGTTACCAATATCAGTAGAACCAGTATCCGCTGAATCCTGAAATATTGTCGCGACTAGGGCCATAGGGAAGCTATAAGCCCTATCGCTTGGGACGTAGTCAGGAAGAAAAACCAGTTATGAAATATGAATCATGACAGTGGATTTTGTTATCATACAAAATAAATAAGGTTTTGAATTAGCGCCATTCTTGACAATATCATAAATTCCACCCCTACAAAATACATATGGTATGCCAATTGAATAAAGATGATTTTGATAGGCAACAGGAATTGTGTGATATTATAACTACGAGAATAGATGCTGATGAGAATTTTCTTTTCAACATCTACTTTTCTGATGAGTCTACATTCTTTTTGAATTCGACTGTAAATCTTCATATGGTTGTTGGTCAGTTGTCAATACACATGTTTTTCACGTAGTCCTTCTGGGCCGGTAATTTTGGGGGCCGTTTGATTCAATCAGTATTTCTCGACTTTAACCTGATTGGAGAAACTTATTAGAAATTAATAAATGAATTTATTGACATTGAAAATAACGATCGTTACCATGCAGACCATTTGATATCCCAACAAGACACTTTTACATTATGCACAGCTTGTTAGGGCATTTTTGGATGAAATGTTTCCTGGAAGTCGGATTGGATGAAGAGGCTCTATACAGTGTGCCCAAGATAAGAATGAACAGCATGGGGATATCGGAAACGGTAAGTGATACGGGGTCGATTAAATTAGAGAAAAGTAGCGCATTTATGTGCCTAATAATATGCCATTTAGAAAGTTTTAATATTCCGAGTAGTTTCGGAGATATCCGAGAAAAACCGAAATTTGAGAATTTCGTTTTTATTTTCTCCTAGCTTTATTTTCAAAGGAAATGTAAAACAAATAGCACTTTGCCATGGCCACTTTTTGAGGACTACACGATAACGTAAGCAGAATTTTTCTGCGACGTTTCGTCTTTTAGAAAACATCATCAACTTTGTATTTTTATATGGGCCGAAACTAAAGTATACCCTGTATACGACTCCATATTTCATTGTGAATACAGCAACGTATCAAACAATATGATTTCGGAACAATTTCTCGCGCAAAATGTAATTTAGTGATTACTTAATATGTTTTTCTTCAATTTTAGATAGTAGGCGCTGGAAAAAATGACACATATTGTTCCGTTGTCATAATAATACTGTAGTTTGGTAGAATTTTTGACACATTTTCGTTCCTACTTTTACATCTCGCTACCTACCTAATTTGTGTTAAAAATGGAAAACGGCAGCTTTTCGAATACTGAAAAATTTGATATGTTGTCATGTTACATTGTTCCGAAATCATATTGTTTGATACGTTGCTGTATTCACAATGAAATATGGAGTCGTATACAGGGTATACTTTAGTTTCGGCCCATATAAAAATACAAAGTTGATGATGTTTTCTAAAAGACGAAACGTCGCAGAAAAATTCTGCTTACGTTATCGTGTAGTCCTCAAAAAGTGGCCATGGCAAAGTGCTATTTGTTTTACATTTCCTTTGAAAATAAAGCTAGGAGAAAATAAAAACGAAATTCTCAAATTTCGGTTTTTCTCGGATATCTCCGAAACTACTCGGAATATTAAAACTTTCTAAATGGCATATTATTAGGCACATAAATGCGCTACTTTTCTCTAATTTAATCGACCCCGTATCACTTACCGTTTCCGATATCCCCATGCTGTTCATTCTTATCTTGGGCACACTGTAGAGTGGCCAGCCAGATCTACAGATTCAACCCCACTAGACTTATTCCTGTGGGATCACTTGAAAAACAAAATCAATTTAGTCCAACCAGAATCTCTGGAAGATTTACGAGGAAGAATTATTGAAGAATGCCGTCGAATAACGCCGAAAACTTGTACTATTGTATGGAAATGGGTGGTAGACAGTTTTAACATTCAGGTCATTGACAATATTGATTATTGCTTTATCAGATATTGTTTTTATTGATTGAGTGAATGAAAGTGATTTCCCAACTTCAAGTTCCTATATCTCGAAAACAAATGGGTAGAATTGATTTATTTTTGTTGATTGATATAAAAAAGGAAAATACCTTGCCATATGTTGCCATTAAAGAATTTTGGGGTGGCGTTCACAGCTCCGAAGAATGGAATGAATTTCATCGAGAACGAATATGTAGTTGACATGTCCAAGCGTTTTTATATCATTCGGTTCTGCCGACCGCTGTTTCGTTTTTAATTTTAATAGCCCAGTCTTTATATATTAGGATATCAGGAAGGGAAGATTTATTGTACTGAGCCCTCTTGTAAAAATGCAATAAGATATTAGAATATTCATATTGCAGTAAACGTTAAATAAGAGAAATGAAGCAGAATTTCATTACTTGCCACTTCAAACATGATTTGTTCTAATGAGGAACTCTCTTCCATAAGGAATACAGGGCATTTCGAATTCGAGCCTTGGGATCTCGGTAACAATACAAAATAGAAGGGTGATTATATGTGGAAGCGTATTTCCGAGGTCAATTATGCAAATGAAAAAATGTTCACGTTCTGGAATTATATATGAAAAATAAAAAAAATTGAATTTCTCCATTTGTGTATATGTTTTATTTGGTGAATAATTTTCGAAAATTTTGGAACATGGTCAGAGCAACTTTTTATAGACAATTTGAGAATAAAAATTATATCCAAAGTATCGTACAAAATGGGGCACCTTCAACTTTCTTTTTTGAAATGCGGACCTGTATGGTTAATTATATTTTTTTAAATGCCAAGAGTTATGTTTCACATGGGCGTAGTATTCTTACCTGAACTACAGAATGTTTTGGAAATATTGAACTACATTACCAGTAACATTTCGACATGTTTAATGTTCCATAACAGCTTCAATTGAAAAATTTCAGAGAATAAGAAGAAACTCAAAAATAAGTTGATATTTTCGAATTACAGAAATTTGTCTGATAATGGTTCAATATTTTCAAAGCAAAGGATCGTTTGAGCTTGACTGATTCTTCTTTTGTTGTGGCCCAATTTGAACGATATTTTTTTTTCTAATTTGCATTGCCAACAAAATGTTTTTATTGCAAAGTGTCAATAGATTTGAAAAATATTCTTGAAATAAGAATATACACTGTTACGGGGTTGATAAAATTCCCCTAGCTGTGCAGCTGAGTCGACTCCACAAGCGTTTTGTAGATAATTAGTACCTAAAAAAGATTATTTGGATGGAATTCAGTCCTGAGTAATCTAGAGTGAAATCGGGAAGAATCTGGCTTATACGGCTTCAGTATATAAGGCGACATTTCACTCGGAAAAAAAAGTTTTATGAAGAAGTGAAAAGAAGTTTTTGTAAAAATTAATTAGTTAAGTAATATTTAGCTAGTTGTTTTATTAGTCAGTGAAGTAGTTGTATGTTTAAAGTGAAGTAAAATAAAGAGTTTAGTAGTGTGCTCGGCGTGTTATTTAGTAGTAAAAGCGTAACAATACTTAATCAAAAAAAGAATTTCGAAATTTTCGATTTTTCTTGTATAAATATAGAACCAAAGAAGCTCAATGAGATTTGTTTGATTCACATATTTGACCTCTGAAATACACTACTTTGTTCACTCTTAATCTCACCGTTACAGACATCTCAATGCATAGACTCGAATTTGAATAGCCCTGTATAAAGCTGATTATTAATTAGGTTAATACATTCTAGTAATAACAGTGTACCCTCAATCAACCATGCAATTACTCATGGCGCATAGGTTCTATGCTACTCGAGGGCATCTGAATTCATTAGCAGACTTCAAATTCTCTGGCATATATACACTTTTCCAAACTCTTTTTTTTTGGGGGGTAAGGTACTGCATCCGTTTTCTTATTTTCCATAATATTACTTTCATTTTCAGTAACAATATTCATCAACAAAGATTTGTTGCTATTGGTAACATTGGCAGATCTTTTTATACTAGCAAATTTCATTTTGACATTTTCAAAAATTACAAGCTCATAGTATCACAAAAAACTATAACTGAGTTTTCAGGTAGAGTTCAGCCTATGTTTAATAACTGTACATACGACAACATAACTGTAAGTATATCAAAATAGTTATAAAAAATGTTTCATACGTGTAATGATATATATTCAATAAATGTTGTTATGCGATGCGAGTTAGTTTTTTGCGGGTATTTATTTACTGGCAAAAATGTATATAAAAAATATATTAAACCGCTACAGTAAGAAATTGTAGGAAATTGACATTAATAAAAATGAATTTTGTAACATTTAAATCAGTCTTATATCAAAATCTAGTTTGATTTTCTTTTTACCGGGTTTCTATTACTCATCCATATCAGAGAACGCGGGTACGGAGCAATAGGAATGTTGGGAGAAAATCGATTGCCAAAATCTTGTCAAGAATGGCGTTAATTAAAAACATAATTGATTTTGTATGCTACCAAAATCCACTGTCCTGATTTATATTTCATAATTTGTTGAACTGTTGGATTACTTGAAGTTGAAACATCGGTCATGGTCGAGCTGGGCCTGGTTTGATTCATAACAAAAACAAAACATGTATTTTGGCACGGCTATGAAGATTTCAACGAACTTCTTCATTGAATGAAAATAATACGAAACTTGAACAGATGGAAATGAGAAAGTGAAGGGTCGACAGGCGAACGCAGAGTGAGTTTGCGACACTGTCGAACCCATAGCGAGTTTTCGACGGTAAAGCCTTCTTGACAAACCTCTCAGAAAGATGTCCTCAAGCGAGTATTGACATTGTTCATTCGGTAAAACACCTCTGTATATAATATACTGTTGATTGATATGTGTTGACTTGTCCCGTTTGGGGAATAAATGAATATAGGGCTTTGTTGGTATCGTTTAATGTATATAATTTTTTGAATACGGTGAATCTGTGACTTGTTTTATTTATCAGTAGTTATACCCCTGAGATACGTCCCAAGCGAGAGGCTTCCCTAAGGCCCTAGCTGCGACAATCTTGTCACATTAGTGATGAAAAATAACAGAAAAACACAAATGAAAAGAATACGAATCAAAAACTTGTGCTGGAAGTGGAGTTTTGATTGCACGCTGGAATGACAATGCTGTAGTAACTGTGGCATCTACTATCCTCTCAATCAGTTGAAATGATATTCACAATTAGATAAAAATGTAATCAGGATTGCTAGATCATATACTTAGTAACTGAATACAACAGGCATATGGAAGGAACATTCAGGATGGATCAAGATATAGCCCAAAACCAAACATCTATAAGAGGAGAGAAGTGGTATTGGCCCATTTTTACTTAGTTCTTGGATGCTGCACTACACAATACATGGATTGTATATAAGCAAGCAGAATACAAACTCAATAAACGTGATTTTCGGCGGGAATTTGTACTTGTATATCTAACTTGGAAGAACATCCTTATCAGAATATCAAGGAACAGTACTACTGGAAATAGAGGATCGGATGATGTGCGCATAAAAACAGGTTATTAAAGATGAAAATGGGGGAAGTAGCTTTACCCTAGTTTGCCACTTTCCTTTTATAATTTCCAAAGGAATTGGTGGCTTTATTGAGATGGAATTGATTTTACACTAATTTTATGTGTAATTCGTTTTCATTGACGTTTTATTATTATGAACATAACATGGATACCAAACAAAAGCATTGCGCCGTGCATGTCTTTAGGCGCTGTTGCCAGATTTGATATAAGGCGCATGAAACTAAACAAAATGATTCGGAACAGAAGATCCGAACCACAAACTAGGAACACCAGAATCATTCATGAAGTCAACATTACCGAACTAGAACTATCAGACTACATGCTACCCCAATACTCATACGAAGAACAATTCAGAACAGCTTATGTGGGGGAAATGGATCTTGGGAGTTAAATCACTATCATCTGGAAACATAATCTGATATACAGATGGTTCAAAAACATCGGTAGGAACTGGAGCAGGAATACATGGAGTGAGGCCATGGAGGAAAGTTACTCTTCCACTTGACAATAACATCACGGTATTCCAAACTGAGATACATGCCATAAGGACATGCATACAGATGAATCTAGACAGTGGGTATGAAAGAAAACAGGTCAACATTTTATCTGACAGCCAGAGCGCAATAAAAGCTCTGAATTCAGTACAGGTTAATTCAAAGCAGGTTTGGAAATGCCTTCAGAGTCTCAATGAACTGGCAAAACATAACAAGGTAGCACTTGTGTGGGTGCCTGGACATAGGGGAATAGAAGGTAATGAAAAAGCACACCAACTTGCAAGGCGTGCATCTGAATCACCATCCGCATTGTTTGAAATTAGCGAGTGAAAGAAAACAAAACACCAAACATATTGGGACCAAATTGAAGGACATCAACAAGGCGCAGCCATGCATAGTGAGGCACTTAAGCCAAACACTGACGACTGACACTCTCAATGTAAACAGATCTAAAATACCCTCAATTACCAGTTCTGTTCTGGACATTGCGGCCTTAGGAAACACCCACACAATATGGGAATGAAAAAGAAACCATGGAGTGCAGATTTTGTGGTAACGAGGAGGAAACAACTTCACACGTCATCTTCGAATGCGACGCGCTGCACAATAGGCGTAGCAGAATATTTGGATAGACCAACCTAGAAATAGGCCTGAATCCCTAACACCTAGTGAATGGACTATTAAAAAGACACAGGTCTATTTAACTTGGAATCACTGATGACAGAATAATACAATAGACTCCAGCAGGCCTCAGTGTAAAGGGACACCCTCACGGATAAACCCTGCATCTGGCCCGTCAGCAACCAACAGTCACTAGCACTTTGCTACAAATTAAATGATTTAACTTTCTGTGTGATGTTAAAAGTCTCTTTCTTTCTATAGTAATAATAAAGGCTACCTCCTACTAGCAAAGGTGATGCCATGATATGAATTTTTGAATGTTGTAGAACTTGAAAACATGGCAAGGGTGAGTCTGAATTACATCTCCAAACTCCTTATCGGTATTCCACACATCATTTCAGTACGCCACTGGTCAATGCATAATACATACACAAAATATTCAGGAGGATGAAAAATACACCGATATTTTATAACAAATGAACATTCTGTGATCATAGCATACGGGAAATGATATCTTTACCAGATGCTTCCTCAGGACATATTTTCTATTTTTCATAAATGTCTGAGAAAACTCTACACTTAGGCACATGGAATTTTAGGACTTTTTGGTAAAATATTGATGAGCTTGAATGATGTCGAATACTCATTTGTCAATTCACTTGTCTAAAGAAAATACGACACATTGATAAAGCTAGATTAGTGTACCAAGTTTCTTCAGGAGTATTGGAGAAAAACCAATTTTTTTTTGTACTTTTGACATCCTGCACCTCAAAGGAGATAAATTTTATTCATTTATTGAAACCAAACAAGCTTGAAAAGCTCAGTAACATGGATTCCACTATAAAGAAAAACATTTCATATTCATGTTCAAAAAGGGAAAAATGTCATATTAGGTATCATATTTGTATATTTCATTTTAGACCTGTAGAGATATTTGCCCATTATGTAGATAGGCTAAGAATATGATTTAAGACTCGTTTATAGAACTTAGATTGAGTAAACTTCCAATCAATATCATCAAACTGATTGAATTGGTTTGCAAACTTCAACATGGCTGCAAGTGGAGATCTCGTTGGGGGGGTTGTCACGGATATATTGAATTTGAGTATATTACGAGTGCGATGTGAGGGGTACATTAAAGGGGAGTAGTTCCAAAATTCTCATTGAGTCCACCTTGTTATTTGTTATTTTATGTAAAAATATTATGGCTGTTATAAAATTCGTCTTCGATCCAGCGCTAGTATTTCAAATCCTTTTCTTAATCTGGATGTGCTGATAATCTTATATACAGGCCATATATTGTGCTTTTTGAATTATAAATAGCGAATGAATTTGTTTTGTATAACTTCAACCAATTTACTTATGCAAACTCCAACTTAGGTCTTACCAGCGTTAAGTAGAGATGTTTGATAGTATTCACGTTTTCAAAGATTGCCTTATTATATAACCCAACATTCGATTAGCAGATCGTACTACGTTCGTTATATGACTCTTAAAGGATAAGTTACTGTTATTTGTAACCCCCAAGTATTTTATCCCACATTTCCTTGTCAGAGATTCCCTCTCCATCAAATAATCAAAATCAATACTATCCATTGAGCGGGTTATTGTTAATACTCAACATGTTTTAATCAATAAAACTTGATATCATGGCTCCATTTCATAGCATTGTTGATGTCTTTTTGTAATGATACAGAGTCTTTCACTGTTTGTATATTATTAAATATCTAAGTCATCCGCGGACAGTGAGCATTGGGAATATATCAGAACTGTTGGTAGATCATTTATAAATGGTAAAAATAAAAAAGTCCCTAATTTGGATCCTTGAGGTACTCCAGTATTTGCATGATATTTTCCCGACGTATTCCCATTATGTCTAACAATAAAATATCTATTTTCTAAATAATTTAAAACCATTTTCAAAAACTTTCCTGCTAATCCGAAAGTACCAAGTTTTTCTAGAAGAGAATCGTGGTTTACTTGGTCGAAAGCCTTACGAAAGTCCATAAAAATTAAATCTAATTGTGATTTGTTAATTAACGTTTGGGTCGCACAATTACTAAATGTTAAAAGGTTTTTGACATAAACCCATGTTGCTCCTGTGCTATACATTTACTAACAGAATTGTACAGTTTAGAATAAATAATTTGCTCAAATAGTTTTGAAGGGACACACATAATAGATATCCCCCTGCAGTTTTTAATTTCAGCTCTGTTTCCCGACTTATGAATTGCTGTAGTGATAGAGGTGTTCCAAGGTTGTTAGGATATACATTGATGAAAACTTTTCACCTCGGAATGACACAATTAGAAACTCGGTCTTATTCTGACTCAACCTTGTGAAAACGTTTTCAAATAACTAATGTATAATTCAATTGTATCAAAATATGCATGCTGTTTTGAGTTTTATGAAAAGCAAGAGCTGTGCTAATCATATTGTCCAGAAATGCCAATCGACAAATATCATTGCATAATCACAGTTGTGCTGCAATCTTAGTATTTGTGTTACCACACAATATTTCGACATGCGAACAACAGCTAGGTATTGTGTCAAGTGTCAATATTTCTGGTTGAGTAGAATAACGCCAACAATATTGACAAATTGTCGCTAGACATTAAACTGCGGTTATTGTTATGTTCATGAGCATATACGAACACCACGTGTAGTTTGATTGATGATGGGAAGGTCATGCTCCTGTATTTACGGAACGGTTATTCATTTGTGAGTGAGTAATTTGGAACTTCACGCTTGAGAGGATGTATATCAATTAATCTATGACCGCGTTTATGTCGACAGGTTTCGAAGGGGTGAAACTGTAACCAATAATGTTTATCGAGTGGTTTGACAAATAAAAGAAATATTGTTCTGATTTGGTAACTGAAATTATTTCTTTCGACTAGGTATTACATTTGGATCAGGTACCTAGTGAGCTCGTCGTTTGTCTCTAATACCAATACACTTAAGACTGCACTGACTGAAGATGTCCTCTGGTCAGTTCCTTCAAAAAGGGGCTATCGTGGATCATTTGATAATTGAGTCGAATTATATTCGGCAACATTCGGATTATATATAGGGGGTCGGTAGCTCAGTGGCTAAGGTTACTATAGTCCATTCATATTTCAAATACGGACGATGTCAACAAAAGCACGTGAACACCAAACTAGAACAGAGACGCATTAAGCTTGTTTACCCAATGAAATTAATTTGAAAATGTAATATCATCCAAAACCAACCTAGAACTTTACACCAAAATGAATATTCGAAATAAATAATCAATAATGTAATCAAAAACACAAAAATAAATCACCACTGCAACTTCGAACAAATAGCAGCTTCAATAATTGTAACGCAGCCAAGCTGAATATATCTCTGCAAAAACATTTCGTTTGGTGTTGTGTCAGGTCGACCAACAGCGTTGCGAGAATTAGCGATCACGAGGTGGACACGCTGCAAGCATGCATTGATCACTGTTTACATCGAGCGTATTTGAAATATGAATACACTATAGCAGTGGAACTTCTGGCTCGCATCAGACAGACGTTCGAGGCTCCAGTACGGAATCTTTTTTCTCAAGTAGAGGGGTCTCTTTAGGTGGCCACATTCCTTGTTGTGAATCAAGTGTGATGTGAGTTTCTTGGATGCCAATCCCGACGTCTGGTGCTAGCTTGAAGTGAGCACTGACCACCCGGGGTGGTGTTGTAGGTTTTCCGGGTTTTCCTACAGCTGAAAAGTGAATACACCACCGACAATATCAGTAAGTCGCCCCGGAGCGCCACGGCAAATAATAATAATAGCCGTCCTCTACCCGCACAGGCTATGCCTTTGGGTACACTCTATGAGTGTTTATGAGGGAGTATTATTATATTTTTTTTTATCCGTTAGGAATTACCCAGTCAGGCCCTGTCTCCGGAGCCCCGACACTTCCGGAGGGTGCGCTGGTGTGTCATTAACCCCAGTAAATACTCCCCACGTCCATGGGGTAAGTGATTACTGGGACCGAGAATCATGTGCCCTGAGTAGGCAGAGTGAACCAAGAATTACGGCCTTCTGCATTCGCCCGGCTAGGATTTCTGCCAAGTCACGGCAAGCCGGTATGATTTTTAAGTTTGAGAGCAGTGTGTCCATCATTCCACCAAGGACCCCTATTATCAGAACCATCATCTTGACAGAATGGTTTGGGTAAAGCCTGCGGAGTTCAAAGAGAAGATCTCGATATTTAGTCCGTTATTCCTCCTCTTTTCGGATGATGTTCGTTTCGTCAGGAGCTGAACTCAATGACGAAAATCGTCCTACTTTGATGGTCGACGAGGACTACATCAGGCTTATTGGCTTGTATTTGCCTGAGGGTGGGGAATGAATAGTTCCAATAGATTCGGCACTTCTCATTCTCCACCACGGACTCAATATCCCCCGGAGCATAAGGCAACACCGGTGTCTCGTCTACACCGTACGAGTGTCGTAGATGGTAGTACAACACTCGTAGGGCCGCGATATGTCTGTGGATATAGGCTGAGACCGCATACGCTGGACAAGCTGACAGCAAATGCATTATGGTCTCAGCTGCCCCACGACACGCTCTGCATCTAGTGTCAGGGACCTCTATACCCATCACGCGACTGCGGTAGACGAGAGTGTTGAAGACACCATCCTGGCAGGCTATTATGAATCCCTCGGTCTCCGACTTCAGCCCACTTGACCTGAGAAACGAGGTCAGGGCTCTGGATAAGCCTAGGTCTTCAATGTTCTTAAAGAAGACCCCATGCATCGGCTTATCCTTATGTAGCTACAGGAGCCTCTCACACTCCGCAGCTTTTACGTGGGCTTTTTGCTGAACGGCTTCCAACTCGGTGATAGAGTTTGGGTTTGTCCGTTCAGTGTCGAATACGAGACCGAGTTCATCGGCTGCACGGGTTGCTGCCTTGAAAAGAAATGCTCCAATCCCTGTTATTTCATGATCACATACCAAGCAGAGAAGGGGATCTGAACTCCTGATGACTTTACAGGCTCCATCCAGTACCATTCTGATATGTAGACACTCCAAACTCAAAAGTCCACGGCCTCCCCGTTGTCTGGGGAAGTATAACCGTGGAACAGACGATTTGGGATGCAAGCTTCTATGAAGATGCATAATTTTGCGAGTTTTTACGTCGAGTTGTCGCAGCTCTTCCTGAGTCCATTTCATTACTCCAAAGGAGTAAAGTAGAATCGGAACGGCAAGCATATTAGATATTATTATTATTATTATTATTATATCGGATAGTGATGGCAGCAGAAACGTATTCTGTCAGACTGAGCCTTGTACAGTGTTTTAGGTGCTTGCAATTAGAAATTGGGGATTTTTTTAGTTTTAATGAAATTAACTGTTAATTAGATATTCATGTGAATAATGAATGGGCCATGGAATGCTAATATGGTAGTCAACAAACATGAGTTTACAAATGAACTTTTGCTCTTGAACACTGGTTGTACCAACATAAGAACAAATTAAATCATATTATATTAACTGCAGTTAACTGGATTCATCATTTCTCTAAATTAAGAGACATGTAGAAATAAATTATTGCGAGTGTCATGAATGGCGTGATTGTAACTGAAGAAAGTGTAACTTTTGATGACATTCAGTCATAAAATTTATTTATATTCAAAAAGATACTTATGATTTACGATATTGATTAGTCGATTTGATATTTGTCAATGGTATGCTATTGAATAGAAGTACAAGCAACCGCAGGAGAAATTATCCTATGAGCCTGTTGCACCATGAAAACGGCTGTTTTTTCTTCTCGGTATTTATAGTAGCATCGACTGCTGTGGTCATTTGAAACTATTTGTTCTCGGTAGACTTCAAATTTCTGTTAAACACAGTTGTAGGTGAATATGTTCGAGAACTGTAATTGTTATAATTATTTTTACATTCTCAATATTTCTGATACAATGTAGGACTCTATTTGCTCCGAAACAAGTTTCACTCTGACATTCCCTTCCCTTACTCGGACCTACCCCTACCTCTAGTCTTACAAGCTTTTATATATAACTTGCAAATCTTGCAGTGTATGTTTTCTCGGGTGGAATCTTGCAACTCAATTTTGAAGTAGATATTTTCAACCGATTGAGCAGGTCCAGTTTGTGTGACGTCATCATTAATCCAACATGGCGGAACACCCAAGATGGCGGGCTAGTTATTTTCAATGCACTCCTACAATATGGGTATCAAATGAGAGGGCTTGCTGAGGATAACTAGAAAAATAAGGTGACGTCACTCTAAATCCAACATAGCGGAACACCCAAGATGGCAGACCTGTTATTTTTAATGCACTCCTACAATATGGGTATCAAATGAAAGGGCTTGCTGAGACTCACTCGAAAATAAAGTGTCGTTACTGTAAATCCAACAAAGCTGACTTCTATAGATGAGTTTTTTATGCTTTCTTACAATATGGGTATCAAATGGAAGGACTTGCTGAGAATACGAATGCGGTTTAAAAAAAAGATGGTGATCATAAACTGCGTTGGTCCAATACATCTGAAATTTTGATGTGCTGGGGTTTTTGAAGTGGCTAGAAATTAGTTAGAAATTTTCGTTGGGGCCAAGGTGCGTTAAAATATCAATGTATTTGAAGATGTGGTAAATGGTGTCATTTGACATATTACAGAAATCATATGGTTCTGCTTCCGGAGAGTACAGATGTTATGATACTGAAATACTATCCGTCCGTATAGAATTCGGTAGAGACGTTGTTTATCTCATTCAACCCAAGACTGTGCAATTTCCAGCAAAATTTAGTCACGGCACTGCAGAACGAGAAATGTTGCAATGATATTGTGTTGTGCTTGCACAGCACACAAAATGCAGGATAGTGATGTCAATCATGCCTTTGTATACATTGGCTTGAAGCTCTTCGCTGCTGGTCAAGCATACGTGGCCTTAATTAGTGTTAAATCATCAGAAGGTCTTCTAATTGAAGAGCTAGACTGTTAACAACAATGATGCATTGAATGGGATGAACACATTGAGAAACCTGTCCATCGATAACTGAAAAGTAGTAAGTAAATTAAAAGAAAAAAAAACGTTTTTAAAAACAAGCTTTTATTCAAATGGGCTAAACAGAATAAAATGAACTTTTACTTCAAAACATTCATTGTCAACTTATGACGTCATTACACAATTTATATGATATGAAAGCTTGTCGCGAGATTTACCTGTGTAGATGAACAAGTGAATTAAATAACTTGATCTGATTGATTTCAATTTGAAAATAAATCAAACTTAGTGACTACGAGTACTTAAATCTCGCGTCAAGCTTTTATATCATAAAACTTGTGTAATGACGTGACGAGTTGATAATAAAAGTTTCAAAAAAATGTTTCATTTATTCTTGTTAGCGCATCTAAATAAAAGCTTGTTTTTAAAAAGTTTTATTATTTTTAATTAATTTCTTTTTTTTGCCAATATGACTCATGCACTCGCAGTTTTTGTGTCATAATTCCAAATAAAAAAATATCCCAGGTCCGTTCTAGGCTTTCGTAGTAGGTATTAGCCATTCAAATCGCTTCAATTAGGAAAAGTCATTAGAGTTTTGTCGTCTTACCCCACTCTTTGCCCCGAGTGGGGTAAGATCGCAGGAGACGGAAAAAAGTAACAAAAAAAATTGTTAAGAATTCAATATCATGCTAATATCAAAGTGTCCAGCAAACATTCAAAAAAATTGAAAATTGTATGTTTTAATATTTTCTGATCCGAAAAAAATGTTTGTATTTTGATGATAATGACACTCTCACTTTCTGTATACTAGACAGCACTGAATGAAAAAATGGTTTTTGTCAAAACAGTCGCTGTTATGTTCGTATCTATCAGTCATATCAGAACTCCAACGACTACTGTGATGATATGGTCTTCCAAAACCATAGTGTCTTCCTGATCATAATCAAGTTTTTTTGATAAAAACGTTTCACTTCGCACATAAACTAGAAAATTATAAGCACTTTTAATACAATTCTTCGAAAGTTTTTTACAATCTGAAAAATACGATAATTCAAGTTGCTCTATCATCGCAAGAATAGTGGATTTTTTGTACAATAGTCATGGAATTCACATATAACTATTGGATACGAACCAATGTAACAGCGAGGGTCCTGACAAAAGACTTTTTTTCATTTTAGTGCTATCTGGTGTACATAAAATAAGAAAGATCTGTCATAATCATTGAATACAATTTTTTTTCCAAATAGTTGAGCTATTTGGAAAAAATATTTAGATTTGTAAAATATTTGAAATTACCAACTTTCGATTTGTCTTATTCATTACTTGAATATGAGAAAATAACTTTTTTCCTTATCTAGCCCTGTAACCCCACTTTTTACCCATTTATAGAATTCTTTTTCAATTTGCCGACATACCAGTAATCGCGTGGCACGTGTCGAAACCGATTTTCTGGTTGTCGAATATGCAGGATCGATCACCCAAAAAATTTTTCTCATATGTTACACACATTACGGCAGCAACTGTATATCATGTTCGTTAGTGTAGTAATCTGGAACAGTGGGTAACCCTTCATAGAATACTCATTAAAGTCGTAACCATCAATATTGACTAATTGAAATCCGATAATCGAAATCAAATTTAATTCGATGAGAGTACATTCGTGTGAAACAGAATTTAATTTGTTGATGAATAATTAACTCAAAGTTTCCGAAACGCCACAGAAGCATTCCGCTTCGGTGTACACCTATCTATAATGCAATTTGATTCTCTATGTTGCAGGCGAAATGGATACAGCAGATCTTGTGTTACCTCATCATTTTTTCAACGATCTGGAACAGTTTTACCGTTCACGGTAGAAACGACTAAAGAGAGGAAATTCCTGGAAAGCCATCCGTACAAATCTTGCCATACATTTTTTAATACCGGCCTGTTTCATTAGTTACAGAAAAAAGTCAACAGATAATATAGATCATCAATATTTCACCAAAAACAGTGAATCCCATTGGTAATTGATTTTCATTATACAGTGCAGTATTGAAAATATTTTGGAAAAACCGGAAGGAGTAGTAGTTGTGCCCTTGTTGCGTGTTCAACTAGAGTATATAATTATTATATTCCTCATAATTTTGATTCGAAACCTTTAACCTCTTGCTTCTTTTGCCTTGCAGATAATTTCTTCTCCCACACATCACATGGAATCCAGTGGATGTCCATTTTACATCCAACTCAAGTCCAAATGTCCATGTATGCTGAATGTACATCCATTGTATATACAGGACTCGGACGTACGATGGATATTCCAATTGATACATCTTTATCTATTTATTTATTTATTTAACAATTACAAGAGTTGAAGTTAATCACTTAAAAAACTCTTTTTGATATTGACATGGGTTGGTGTACAATATTTCTTATTTAAACTGATTCATAGTGAATTTTTAAGTTAATAAGAATTCTTTGGAGATTAAGTTGGGATTAGCTGCATACAATTTATCCAGTGAGTTCTTGAATGAAATGACACTTGAAGTAACAACTGCAGTTGGTGAGTTATTCCATAAATTAAACGAACGGTTGAACAGGGAGTATTGTCTCACGCACTTATTGAACTTTTGATGTTTCAATTTGAGAGGATGGCTCCTAAGCCTGTCATCATTATCAAACTCGTACAGAACTGTCATGTCCACTGTATATTGACCGGCCAAAATTTTGTAAATCTCTATACAGACCGTTTCTGTTATGTGGTAACATTGCTATACTCTAAACCGTAATAGATACAAAGACGATTAAATGGGACAAAATTTAACTATTGTGGTGAGCAGTAGATTGGTCAGAGAAAATCTACGGAAACTCTCGCCCTTCCCGACTTATACAGGGAAAACTAAAAATGCTGTTGTCACTGATGATGCTAGTTATTTTATATGACACGTTATAAAAATGTCGAGTGTGATATACCACTGAATTGTGATTTTATCGCTATATCAATATTGGTGATGAAATAGACAGGTCCGTATTTGAAAAAAATTGTTGATGATGGCGGTGTTGACACGAAACGTTTGATTGAAAATGTATCGTTACGTAGTTCTAGTACATTTTGAATACAATAAAACTTTCCTTTTTAATTTTTTTATATTTTCTGAAATAACAATTCTATTCGTAAAAATCCGAAAACAGCATTTTCAGTTTTCCCTGTATCAGTTGGGAAGGGCGAGAAACCCCGTAAATTTTCTATGACCAATTTACCACAATAGTTACCTTTTTTCCCATTTAATCGTCTTTGTATCTATTACGGTTAAGAATATAGCAATGTTTTGTAAAGGGATGCTACGAGTTGGGGCGATGGGTTGGAGAACGATTTTTTCAGCACGTAACCCATTTGATTTTTTCACCACGGTATTATTAACGTACGATGACCTAATCATACCGCACGTTATTGTTATTCATTGATCAACACGTGAGTTAACAACGGTTAGTATAGTATTACCCATATTGTATATGATGTGCGTTTTGTTGAATCCAAGGTGCATTACTATACATTTCCTGTTGTTAGTGGTAGCTTCCATCTAGTACTCCATTGAGCAATTCGGCTGATATCTGCCTGTATT
This sequence comes from Chrysolina americana, assembly GCA_958502065.1. Lineage (NCBI taxonomy): Eukaryota > Metazoa > Arthropoda > Insecta > Coleoptera > Chrysomelidae > Chrysolina > Chrysolina americana. The sequence continues at coordinate 26,557,664 of OY293411.1, forward strand.
ATGTCATTGACTATACAATAATTCTGTTGGGTATATTGAAAATTTTGGGATCATCGGCGAAGAATAGGCTAAGGGATGATATTTCACTGACCATGTCACCAATATATAACGAAAAGAGAATATTCCCGAGAACACTTTCCTGAACGACAACAGTAGTAACCTCCTTTTTTATTGATTTTGTTTTCCCCACACAAACAGAGAAATATTGGTGAGTGAGGGAGGCTTCTAACCACTATTATAAGTTCCCTCTTATTCCAATATGTTCCAGTTTCAAAAGTAGCAGATTGTGTGGCAGTTAGTCGAATGCTCTACTGTCAAAATCAAAGTATATTGCATCAACTGGTGAATGTGCATCGAGTTTTCTTGAGCAATAGTCACTAGCAAGGAGTAACTTAGAGGTCACAGATCTACGGGGCATGAATCCATGTTGGTTTTGGGAAATTGAATTATTGGATAACGCAACTTCCATAATCTCTATGGAAATCACTTTGGTAGTTCTCTGGTAATCATTTATTTCCTTTGAAAATGAGAGTTACCGTGGTAACAGTCCATGAGTCTGGGAGGATGCAGTTGGAGAATTAGTTTTTCAGAAGTAAGGGGCTCTGCCAATTGGGTGGAACAATTTCGTAGAAGAAGGAGATGAAGATTGTCTGGATCCGGTGAGGAAGCAGTTTTGAGTTCTGTTAAGAGACCTAGGATAAGATAATAATAATGATAATAATACAAAAATTACAAAGTGTTTCATAATAATCAATGGTGAAAAAAAGAACATTATCAATATTTATATAAAGATGAAATATAGACGGACAAATAAAAAACAAAAAAAAAATGTATTAAAATATGTTACACAGAGACAGACAAGTGAAAGGTAGGGCATACACCGACAAATGAGGGAATAATGAGACAAAGGGGCGAAAACTGATTCCAGCCACCACCACAAGACAGCGAATACCCAAACTTTGACCACAATACTTAAGCTAAAAATACAAGTCAGTGATCAGACAATTCATTCAGTAATAATGTGGTTTTCGATTTTAATGAGTCAAAATTGATATCGCATATTCCAGAAATACGATTAAAGTTTTGGCACATAATAGTTATAGGGCTCTGAAGAGTGATATTGGTACATGAATTACTGACATGAAATGTAACACTGCGTTTGGACTCTAAACGGGGCACAAACCACTAGATTATAAGATCGTGGTTGAATGTGATATATTCGAGAGAGTTAAGGTTTCTGGTTGTAGTATCTAGTGAAATTATGTAACATTGGTCGTTGTTATTACGACCCCCCAGGAATGCATTTCAATTTATTGCTGAAAATTCTCAACAAAGTAACAATGAGGATGAGCAAGGTAATGACATTCCATTTTCTTTCCCCCCCACGTCAGTTTCGGTGGTGACACAACCTGATTTTTCACACCTTGGGGCAACTTCAATGTCCTACTATCAAACTTCTACCACTGGGGAACTCCCAAGAAAGGATGTCCCAACAAGTATCTCTAGTAATCCTGATAAAGCTAGCCTCGACGAATGTGCAGGTTTTTCACAAAAGCAGTTAATTGATCTCATCAGAAAGGAAGTGACAAAAACCATTAGATCGTTACCCGAAACCAGTAGAACCAGTGAAAATCTACAATATGTAACTACTCAAAATACCAACATAAGTCGTTTTCTTTTGAATCATAATATACCTGCTCAAAAGAGTCATTCTCAATGCTTCGCTCCTATTGATCAAACACGTACAAATTTGCCAGTTTCTTATACAAATCATAACACTTCCTATAGTGAAAATACCAATTCTCAAACAGTACCCAAAAGTAGGGGAGCATATACAAATAATACAACAATTTATAACCAACCGATAAATGATATAGGTATAGGTTGTCCAAATTCTTTACAGAATGATTCTAGTGCTAGATGTAATAATTTCAAGGATTTGAAAGCTTGTAAATCATTACCAACCTTCAATAACGATGGGCCACTACATCCACTTGATTTTTTAAATTATATTGAGACTTTTTTCAATGCATTAACTTCCAATCAATTTATGCTTATTACAAGTAATCTTTTTGAGGGTTCAGCAAGACTTTGGTTCGATGCTTTCTTTAGTTCTTTCAATAATTATGAAGAATTTCGTAAAGCCTTTTTGGATCAGTTCTGGGGAGCGACACAACAACTTCAATTGAAAATAAAATTAGAATCTGCAAGGAATCGAGAAAATTATGGTTCCTTTGTGAATTATTTCAATAAATATGTCGCCAAGGCGAGACATTTACAACCCCCGTATAGCAAAGAACAACTCATTGCCAGAGTTGAACGCCATTTTCCCCCAAATATATCTGCGGTCTTAGTAGGTACCGATTCGTTGATGTCAGCTGTTGACAGGCTACGTCAAGCCGACTACTATTTCAACACAGAAAAAAAGAAATGGGAGGGTCATTCGACTCCCCAAAATGATACAAATCATTCTAGAGTATTATCCTCCCAAAATAAAACTTTCTCCCATCCGAAACCTATGAACAAAAATTATAAAACGAAAAATATTGCAGTGTTGGATACGCAAATGGAAACACCGGAAAACGGGGAGACATCCCGAATATAGGCTCGAATTCTGGACCGTTTTCAAATAGAGCCATCATTGTAAATAATAATCCTATGACTGAACTGTTAGAAGAATGTGATTTCATTCATGAGATTGTCGACACAAGATCACCTATTATTTTAATAAAAATACATAATATCGAACTCCCAGCCATGATTGATACGGGAAGTACCATCTCAGCAATTTCCTTTGAATTGTGGAACCAACTTTCAGATTTTCATGACGAAATTCCACATTTTTCTTGTTCAGGAATTAAAGTAGTGGGTGCTTTCAAATCCAAAATGAAAAAAATATTGTTCCAAGCATTCCTATATTTTACGGTATAAAATACGGATTTTTGTCATGAAGTTTTGATTATTCCGGACTTATCACAACAAATTATTATTGGAGTTGACTTTTCAAGAAGATATAAAGGGTCAATAAATTTGAGCGAAATGTGTTTACATTTGGAAATATATGGAAAATTGTTGAGGATTCCGGAGGAAAAAATGCTTCACGAATTTCCAGATCCTATGGCCATTACGGCTATCGTTAATAATGCCCATCAATTAAAAAATTAAAACTCAGTTATAGGGTGTCCCAGTGTTGTCTGAAAAAAATATGCTGAAAGATTTATTGTTGAAATATAAACCCATGTTTTCAAATATACCGGGGCACACAAATTTATATGAACATCCCATAAATTTAAAAAATTACGAGAATTTTCTTATAAAACCCTACCCAATTCCAGTGGCGCACCGGGCAGCGGTTAATAAAATTATTGCACAAATGGAAAGTTGGGGCCTCGACACCATACATATCACCCCTTATGACCACCCTAAAAAAGATGGCAGTGTCCGGGTCTGTTTGGACGCTAGACACTTAAACAAAGTAATGGAACCAGATCACGAGCTACCGTTACGCATTGAAGATGTAGTGCGTTCCTTAAATGGAACGAAACATCTGTCAAAAATCTACCTCTCTCATTCTTACTGGCAGCTACCTTTGCGCAAAGAGGACCGAAAATATACAGGGTTTATGGTTGGAAATAGGACCTACCAATTTTGCGTTCTTCCCTTTGCACAGCTGTAAGTTCCTTTACCAGGGCCATGTCCACCATATTTGGAGAAGAGTACAGCGGGTTCTTACTCACGTACGTAGATGATCTGCTAGTGATGTCTTCGTCTTTTCAGGAACACCTGGTCCATTTGGAACGAGTATTTTTTAGGTTGCATGAAGCAGGTCTGACAATAAAAAGAGAAAAATGTCGCTTCTTCCAGGTGGAGATGAATTTTTTGGGTTATATCGTCAGTCCTTTAGGTATTCGTCCAGATCCTGAACGAATACAGCCCATCTCGGACTACCAACGTCCCAAAAACGTAAAGGAAGTGCAAACATTTTTGGGGTTGTGTAACTATGATAGGTCTTTTTCTCCTAGGATTGCCTCGCTTTCGGAACCGCTCACACGGCTACTGAGAAAGGCATCTCGCTGGGCATGGGGTGATCTACAGGAACACTAATTTCAAGGTTTGAAAAAAGAGCTGGAACAGGTGACTTTGCTGTACCATCCAAACCCGGCTTTAGCATGGCACGTCGCAAGAGACGCTAGTGACTGTGGGATCGCCGGTCAACTCTTCCAAATTGTAGAAGGGGAAAAAAGGGTTGTCGCCTGGGCAAGCCGCTTATTTCTGGACCGTGAAAGAAATTATAGTTCAAACGAGAAAAAGGTCCTTGCAGCGTTGTGGTGTATCCAACGATGGAAAATTTACCTCCTCTCGACAGAGTTTACTCTGTACACAGATAGTCGGACCCTCACCTACCTCAATTCGTGCCGACTTCTATCGCCACGAATCACACGGTGGGCACTAGCTCTGAAAGAGTACCAGATGAAATTTGTTCATGTCCCAGGAAAAGAAAATGGACAGGTAGACGCGTTGTCACGTTATGCGTGTGTATGTTTACCAACTCCTGCTGGTGAATGTTTTCAGTTGTACCATTTACAACTTCCAAAATCTTTGAAAATCTCTTTGGAAAAAATTTGCGAGTTGCAAAGACAAGATGAGTATTTGAAGAAAATTTGGAATAATATTGCCACAGACGGTGCACTACAGCAAAAATTCATTCTTCACCGCAATATCTTATACAAGAGAGAAAATTCTCCGAACGATATTCTTCTGTGCATTCCCAAAAATTTAATCACGGATTTGGTCATAGGGTATCATGTTACCCTAGGACATTTTGGCGTTTATAAGGTTTGGGTAGCTTTGCGTAGCGAAGTTTATTTTCATAACATGCAAAGGACCATTAAAAATACATAAAAACTTGTGATATATGTCAGAAAGCAAAAATTTCTAAGTTACCTGATCCCCCCCAGATGCAAATAATTCCAAAATCAAAAAACGACTTGATAGCGATAGATGTGTTGGGCCCCTTGATACGAAGTCGTGGGGGTGTCACATACATTTTAGTTATATTAAATGTTTTCACAAAGCATTATTCCCATTGAAAAAAGCCACCTCAAGGTCAATGCTGAATAGACTAGTTAAAAATTATTTTCCGTTACACGGGTTCCCATTACGTATTCTACACGATAATGCCACTCAATTTACTTCCAAAGTGTGGAAAAAATCATAATCGGACTTTGGAATAAAGTTGATATTCATTTTTGTGCGCCACCCAAGGGGTAATCCTTCAGAACGCTGCATGCGTGAAATAGGGAGGATTTTGCGTACATATTGCCATAACCGACATAGTAAGTGGGCAACAGACATAGTTTTATTTCAGGAATTCCTCAATGAAGTTGTCCACGAATCAACAGGGTTTTCGCCTACGGAACTAGAATTCAGTGGAAAAAAATCAATACTACTCCCTCCGAGTGTCCTACACCCTTAATCAACCGAGAAATACTCTCACAACGAAAAATTGGTTTTGGCGGAGGCTACGTTAAAATCTAAGGCAGAACGTCGGGCGGTTTCCCATCCCGGTCGTCCTTACCTCAGTTTCAAACCAAACGATTTGGTTCTGGTCAAAGCGAACAATCTGTCTTCAGCGATTCGGGCGGAGACGCCCGGGCCTTGGAATATTTCATTTAATTTGTTGGTTTCCGAGCTACGAAACTACCGAGAACACGAAGTCTGCTAGTTCCCTTCGTTTCTTCAGCTTCATAGATTTTTGCCTTTGGCTTTTATGGTTATGAAATAATACAAAGTATTGTGGAAACCGGTGTCTGCATATTTATTTTAGGTGGCTGATGCAAACCATAGATTCTTGTACCTATTTCAAATGGCGAATTTAATTAATCGGAAAAGTAAATTTCCTCAATCCCATTGAAGTATGTATATCATTTTCCTGCCCACCTACGAAAACCCTGAGACAAAAAACCGTTTCATAACAAACAGTTCATCTTTGACCTATTGTTTTCCAGGTTCCGCCCATGTATGGACTTCCCGGTGGAATGAATTTCCATTCTATTTTGATCATATCAGGTTTTATCTTACTTCCATTAATGTCATCACAGCTTTCCTCAACTCTACAGAAGCTACACGTAGGTTGGTTTCATTGTCCGACAGAATTTGCTGTGGTTGTCCTCTCCTGGCGGCGACCATCCTTTTCAGGGCCATTATGGTCGAGTCCGCCGTAAGGCTATGGGCTACTTCTAGGTGTATTGCTCTAATTGTTATACATGTAATTATATCACCCCAACGTTTCACTTTCACACTTTCACTCACATTCGGTGTTGATCCTGATTTCGGTAGTTGCCTCATGAGTGATATCAGAGGTTTTGATATTTCCAACCTACATCGTTGGCATCTGGAGAAGATTGATTTAATGGCTGCCCTCCTACGTATAATCCAATATTATTGCCTAGCCTCGTTAAACACCAATTCCACCCCTTGATGTGCATATCTCTCGTTAGTATATTTGAGAAATAAGAACGTAAATCAATTTTAGTTAGGAAAAATCGCATGTAGTCTGACAGAATCATTGATACAGCTAGCTTGATCAGTTTTTCTTATCATTATAATGATTTCTTAGTCGGCTTTGTTTGGACAATTGTTAATTTTTCCGCGAAGCTTAAATTTTTCTGGAAAACTCTCTCTTTGACATTCTTGAATTCATAATAATTCAGCATGTTGGATATCTTCTACAGTAATCTCTGTATTATATAATTTTTGTCGATTTTAAAGAGTCATATTTTTGCAGATATGAGTGTAGCTCATAGGAGTTTTTTGGTTCGAAAATAGTCAATATTATGCAGGATTATTATCAAATTTTGTTGTGGTTAACAGGATGATTCTCGAATACCTCTTTTCTTGGCCAAGTTGATTCGTCTCTTGTTGATGAGAACTTGGGTCCAGAGAACCAATCATGGAAGCTCACTGTACTGGTTCCATCTTCATTATTACTTTGGGTTACACCGTCTGCTTCATTCATATTCGACGGAACCCAATGCCAATCAGAAGGATCTGTCAGTTCCAATATGTCACCTACTCGATGAGCTTCAAATTGCTACAGTCACTTGAAATTTACATTAATCCAATATAGAACAGTCGTAGAATCAGAACATTAAAGAGTTTTGTCGATTTTCATGGTTAGTTCTGACTCGATTGTTTTCCCTAGACGACTTCCTAAAGGTGCTGCTTGTAGTTCTAATCAGGGAATTGCATGTTGTTACGTGAAACGGTTCTAATTTGTGAGGGACCACCCTTTGAGGGGATTCTTGATAATATTGCTCTCAAAAGATTTTTTATTTAATTTCTAGAAAGAATATATGTCATAATCCTAAGACAGATGTTTCGTTAGATATCGTCTTAACAACGATACATTCCCATTTTCTCTTCTTGTCGTAACTAGTTTTTCTTCTCATTAATCAACTCTTCATCCCTCACGCCAACATAATAACTCGAAGTATCAAGATGCCGCCTCCGTTTAACCTTACATAATTTTTCATTCATGTATGTTACTGGGTATTGTAATTCACATGGAAATGGCCTTTGTCGATAGGCTGCATTTCTTAATTTTTATGATAAACCCTAATAAACTCATTCTGGGTAAAAGGTATGAATCAGAGTCACATGAGTATTCCATTTATTTAATACCGGGTGTACTGTTAGAAATAACAAAGATGACATCCCTCCCGGAGAAACCGGAAGTGCACAATATTGTGAATATTCAAGTTGGATTCTCAATATTTCCTTCACGGTCTCCACAACTGTCTAGAATCATGCTACTTTTGAGTATCTTTATATAGATCGCGTTAACTGATGATAACAACCCTGTATAAAAGAGATTGAACAATAGGCAATTTTAACATCATCGAATCTTCCCTAATTCGACTACATAATCACACTTCCCAGTCTGAAATATCGTTTAAATTACAGATTTACATAAAATTTCATTCACGTCGATGGAAACTCTGAACGAGAACGAATACACGTCAAGCAATTGACGTCAGATGCAGAAATATTAGGTGCGCTTGAATTCGCGAGATAATAATGGCGTCATCAATAATTTTTTCTTTCGAAGAGTTAATGAAGGAAAATCTATTCATTATAGACGATGAATAACAAGGTCGAATGATTATAAAATTGATTTTCCTGGAAAGGCCTATTGAATTTCAGTTTCAATGAACATTTTCCCATAACTACCTATATAAAAAGCCTCGCACAGAAGCGACTTAGTAGGTAAACAGATTGAAACAACAGATACAAAAGGTACGTATGTACTCGAAAGTCATTTCTACCATACAAGTCATATTTCAACCTCCACCCTCTTTTGTTGATATGTCAATATAGACAAAATTAACCCAAAAGAATTCAAAATGCTTTACAAAATTGATATAACGGACAGTATGGTAAGGATCATACTTGGTTGGTATTGCTTTTCTAGATCATTGAATATTCTTTAATGATGTTCAGTATATTATCGATTTGTTCGTAATAATATTATTAAAAAAATATAAAGTGAAAAAAACTTTTTAAAACCCAGCTTTTATTTAAATGCACTCAAAAGAATGAAATAAACTTTCCTTTTGAAACTTTTACTATCAACTCATAACGTCATCAAACTATTTAAATGGTATAAAAGCTTGACGCGAGATTTTAGAAATGGTATCCAATTGATTTGAGAATTTTTCCGTCGACCGTTTATTTACGATGTATTTTAACGCACTCAAAATCGTTGAATAATGACCCCTGTTAATGAATGATTTTCTATTATTCAACGATTTACTTATATGCAACCCAACGTACATTGCTCCAATACATATTATATTTATATACTTAGTGACCTGTGGCGTTTGCAACCAAACATATTTATACTTACCCGCTAAAACATTTATTTTGTAATTAAGTAGCTGTGTTTGTACCATGTGTCATTATTTATTTCATTTGTTGTAATTTTTTAAAATTCTACTTTTATTTTGAAATCAAAAGATAGTGATCAGTAAAGTTGTCAGTAGCATTAATAGCTAGATAGTCACGCAGCCGGCTGGTAAAATGCTGGTTTGAGTCCTGAGATAATAGCATGGTCGAGGGTTCAATCCCCAAGTGGTACCATTTTTTTTGAAAATTACGGCATTTTATAATAATAAGATTAGAACACATTGACCTATTGAACTTTAAAATTTTCTGTTAAAATTATTCCTTTTTCACTGACACACATGCCTTTGCTCCATAAAAATTGCTAAAGAATAACACATAAATCCTTCGTTAGTTATGATTTTAATAAATTTTTGGTGTTGAATGTTACGGAAGAAGATCTCGTTGATATAATTGAATGATCAATCGACTTACCTGTAAGAAAGAGTAATCCCATTGATATGAGCAGTCTCGTCGAAGGATTATAAATTTTACCAAGTAGTCCTAGTGCGATAGTACTATGCTAAGATGTTCAAAGTATAAGATTTTTTGTAATTTTTTTGTTGTCTTCTTTGTCTCGATATTTCACCCATTGAAACCTCACTTGTTCGAAGTATCCCCTAGATTGCTAGGGTTGGGAGCAATTGGGGGGGACTTTATAATCCTTCGACGAGACTGCTCATATAATTAGGATCACTCTTCCTTACAGGTGAGTCGATTGATCATTCAATTATATTTCACAGTCTCGTCTCGGATTATAAATTTTACCAGGTAGATGATTAAACAGTTGATTATTATTCATTTGGCAGGGACAGGACAATTATAATGTTGTCTGACCTACCCTGTCACTGATGAGATGCAATAAACCTCGAAACATGCATGTCTGCAGGTGGTCATTCCCAGCCAAATGAAGGATAATTTTCTGTTTAATTACGAGACAAGCACTTGCAATTGGGTCTTCTTTGAAGAACGTTGCACAAATATCTGTCAGTTGTAGTTCAATGTCCGTCGTGGTATTAGCCAGGGAAGTAGTTGTTTTCTGACAGATGTTTGCCTTTTTAGAGAGAAGGGTACCCCTGTATTCTTTCAACATTGTTGATACCTCTCTGTCACAATATATTCGAACTAGTTCGAATGTTTACAGATTTCTCTTCCCGGAGACTGTGCTGCTTGGGAGTGTTTTGTCTTGTTCCGTGCGGATGGCGCTTCGATCACCTTGGTTGTAGATCGTAGTGTTATCCGTGGGGAAATATTAGTTAAACAGTTTAAAATTTAAAAAAAAATTATAAACATTATATTTATATATTTACAATATTTTAACAAATCGTATTTCTCCATTTCCAATTGTTGATTAAAGTTATTTGTTCTCCTAGATTGCAAATCTCTTTCAACATCTACCTGGTAAAATTTATAATCCGAGACGAGACTGTGCAATATAATTGAATGATCAATCGACTGACCTGTAAGGAAGAGTGATCCTAATTATATGAGCAGTCTCGTCGAAGGATTATAAAGTCCCCCCCATTGCTCCCAACCCTAGCACTCTAGGGGATACTTCGAACAAGTGAGGTTTCAGTGGGCGAAATATCGAGACAAAGCAGACAACAAAAAATTACAAAAAATCTTATACTTTGAATATCGTAGCATAGTACTGTCGCACTAGGACTACTTGGTAAAATTTATAATCCTTCGACGAGACTGCTCATATCAATGGGATTACTCTTTTGCTCGGTAGCTCGCCTTACTGAATACGGGCCTGGTACAGGTACAAAGAAATCTGAATGAGGAACGGAACTCGCAATGGATTCTCAGAACGAAAGTGGTTCTATTGATTGCATACAAAATATCGATTTTAACCATCTTTACGGAAAACTGATAACATGTCTTTTACAGGCTATAATGTTTCAGTACTAACCTCTGAACCATCAAGACAATAATTTGGGTAAAATTATTTCAGAAATGATTGCATTTGCCAAGAAAAATCTGTAGCTACTAAAGATAGTTGATTAAGAAAGATCTACAGATAGGTTTATTGAAAACCTTTTGCTAAATTTCTTAGTTGTTACGAGTTAAAGTGTGTATTGAAAATCGGCTCAACTATTTTGTCAAGTGATGGTTCAGAAAGGTGAACTCACTGAAACGTTTATTTCGATGAATTGGTTCATTTGCAAACTTTTTAATATTGGAGGCGGATATAGTCCATCATTTCAATATGGAGAGGTTTGTTTAGAAAATCTATTATTATGACTTTTGACACATATTCAGCATATTCGAACTGGAAATTTAAAATACCCAAAAAAACTTTTGAGAAACAAATTTCACCCACAAAATCAAAATTTTGATAAATAGTAGTCATTTTCCATGAGCTGAGTAGCTACTGCCGCGTTTTTTCCATTACTATGTCAAAAAGAAGATACTTCTTGTTTTGGTCGTGTACAGCGGAGAACTGGAATACGTTATGTGCAAACGCGTCAAGGAAACCACCTAGTGCGAACCCTTCACTGAAACCAGTTTCAACAAGCACCGATTAACTGTCTATCAAAAAACCATCTTTATTTTTGGCCCAATCTTTCAACGAGCTTGAACCATTGTATCAAAACTGCACCAAATATCGACCTTTTCAAAGAAAAACTAACAACTCTCCGCGTCGAAAAATTTGCGGAATTTTAGTTTCGATTTAGAACATCATTCTGTTTGTCTTGTATTTTTAATTAGTTGTTTCGTATTCATTAATATGAAATATATTTGTCTTTGTATATTTTGTGTACTTATTTAGGTATTTTTGTTGATTCGTATTATTTTGTGATATCTTCTGTTTATTGTGCTATTTTATATTTACATAATTCATAACAAGTATATTTCGTGACGCATTTATTCCTTCCCTACTAACTTGTGAACCATCTGGTATATCGCAACAAAATTTGGACGGCTTTAATGGAAGATCAAACCTACTTTTTCATGAAAAAATCAAACCTAAAAGTTTAAAAATGGCGGCTGAGCGCCATGTTCAATATTTTTTTTTAATAAAACATCCCGAATATTATTATTCTATTTTCGAAATCTGCTTATAATTCTCAACAGTTTTCTCTGAAATACTTCACTCCCGAATTCGATAGTTTTCGAAATAGTAAAGTTGGAAAAGTGACATTCCGATTTAAAATGGAGGATGGATTTTGGTCACTTTCGCTAGAACAGTTTGCTAACTAAACGTTGTTATTGATTCGTAGTTAAATATCTAGATGAATTCGACTGGTAGGAGGCGTAAAGGGAGTTTATTAAAGATAATAGTACAGCTTACCGGAAAATGTCGAAGACTACGAATATGTTCTGTAAATTCAAAATAAATACAAATTAGTTGGCTAAAAAATTATAATTCATATTTGAATAACAATTTTATGTAACCCCAACAATTATTTCATTAAGTGTTCAAAGTAGCCCCCCTTAATTTTGACAATAAAGTTCCTATTATAAATAACTTCTCTCACGTTGATGAAAGTCTGTCCATCTATTTCTTCACATGTATCTATTATTTTGCATTCCCACTCTTCTATTATTTTACATTCAGTACTGTAGACTTTTGACCGCCACAGGAAAAAAATCTACAGGTGTAAGATCCGGAGATGTTGGTCTTGTATCGAGAAACTCTTCAGCCGATCGAAATGGGAAGATGCCCCATCTTGCTGAAATATGATTTCACGATTGTTCATTTGTTTCATTCGGGGTTTCATTTCAGTTTCTAAAATATGTTTGTAAAGAACTCCCGTAAGATTGCCTCTGATGAAAATTGGTACAAAAATGTTATTGCCCAAAATTCCCGCCCAAACATGTACCTTTTCAGGAAAACTGGGTGGTATCGCATATTCTGTTTGTTGACTTCTCCATGAAGAAAGCATTCGTCTGAGAAACATACACGTTTTAGGAAGCCCCGTTCTTCTTCGATCGCTCTTGTTAACCACTCATAAAATTCTACCCTCCGCACAGTGAAACCTGACATTATTTCAAAAATTTAAGTGTATTGAATGCAATCGCTCTTATTACACTCGTGTGGACAACACTTCGGTGCATGATAAGTCACAAATCTCAGGACTGTCAACGTCTTCCACTACCCATAATCCGAATAGTTATAAACAACTATTTGTGGAGACTTCGCATAAGTTACATTCAAGCCGATTTGTCAAAAGAACTGTCTAGTACATAAATTGTAGATAGTGATTCCATAATTCATATGAAGCTGGTCAAAAAATAGAACAGAAATAAGCTTAGTACTTTAGATTGAAATCAAGTTTTACTTTGCCACTTTCGTACATCCCGCACTTTCAAATCCTGTAAAAACCAGAAAATGTACGATAAGTCACTATCTACAATTTAGGAACTAGACTATATCATTCCCGTTTTTGATTGGAAATCCTAATAATTTTCAGTTTTCTGATATGCACCCATCAAATTCAGGTATGTAATATATGTTTTGCCATTCTGTTTCATAAATAATAGTAACATTGTTAAATAAACACATTTTCACTTCATTATTAAACAAATTTTCACACAAAATTGGTAAACTTTTAGTTGTGTATCGAGACATATCGAGCACATTTGTTCGCATTATCAAAATTAGTAGTTATCGAACGAATGCTGTCAGTGAATGTATAACAAAAAATATTTTTTTCGATATTTCGAGCAGTTCTGGACATGAAAGAATTGAAGACCAATTCATTCATCTAGAAAATCACGTGCAAAATATCTCAAATTGTCTAGAAAGGTATTTGAAAGATTTAAACAAAAAAATGTGCCCAATTCATAAGTGGTATATTTAAAATCATTCATGATGTAATCACGAGCTCATTTTGGCCTATTTCCATAAGTTTCGGAATTTTGGCCAGCCAAAAATTGTTAATTTTGGCCCCACTGGTCCGGTCTGGATTCTCCTCCGTGAGAGTATGCAGGATTTTATTTTTATGGGAATTAAACTTTTTTTTAGGTCTCTTTGGACACTGTTTGAACCTACTCCACAGAATCCAGCAACTGCAGACGTCGACTGAGTCGGATTAATTAGTATTTCAGCAACAATTGCAAAAAAAATTTCTTCCGAAAGAGGCGGTTTTCCTGATCTTAGAGTGTCTTTCAGCGTACTAGTTGCTCGGAGCCTATTCAAAAATTTGCGCAAATATGATCTCGAAATAGGATTCTTGGGAAATCTATATCATTAAACATACGGACTGCTAGATGAAAATTTCTTCCAGCTTCTGCAAAAATCAAAACTGCTTCAAATTTATCGTCTGAATTACGAGCCTGTGACCTCGGCGCATGAGAAAATTTCAAAAATGGAATAATATACGGGGTGTTCTGTATAAAAAAATTATTGAAGATAGCGCTCAGCCGCCATTTTGAAACTTTAAGCTGTGATTATTCCATGAAAAAGGAGTTTTTTGTCTATTATATGAACTCTCTAAATTTCGCTGCGTTGTACCGGGTTGTTCAAAAATGAGTAAGGGGAAACGGACTATAGACGGGCACTGTGATGCTTTTTAAAAAGAGAAATCTAATCATTATTATTATAGAAACCCACCCATAAAGTTACTGTTAGTGTCGAAATAGGCAAGATGATAGGTAAAAATGAGTGAGTGGTTTAAAAATAATATATTTGTTGTATTTCACAGTTTGCTGTGAACTAGCCCGTATATAATATGAATTTTATTCACCTATTTCAATATCAAGCCTTACAAAACATAGATCATCGAAGTTGAGAGATGAAAACTGATCACTAATGATTGAATCGCATCGCAATAATGGAATTTAGGCGCTAGCTGTAATCTACCACTAGAATCCTTATACCTATACCATTGTTAGAAACATAAATCAATACGTTCGTGACATGTTTCGTGGAGATAACTCTCAGAAAGAGAACAAAAACGGCAATTTTCCTGTCCTCAATTATATTTCTTATGTGTTCACTCTCGAATAGATGAGTGCTTCTTGATGATATTAATCTTCGCTAAATCTTGGAGATAAAAGTGGTGGTAATCCATCATGTTTGTGGGGCACTTTTCCTAACACAATAGTTTCTTCTTGTATCGAACAGAATTTGTGAGAATGCACGATCATTGTTGGAAAAATACGTATTGTGTTCCTATCATTTGTTTGCCAGCAGCAGTATATATTCGAAGTATATTGAATACTCACTCTGCAAAAACTCGTAGGATCGATAAGTATCTATAGTAACAAAGGAACATTGTTACAATATGATGATTATCACCATAACCTACCAAAGGCTAATTTGGAGTCGTTATAGATCCATCACCCTGACAATATTGTCGAAACTTTGAACAAGAGTTGAATGACATTATGTCGGGTTGAACTGAAAGGACTGTCAATAGCTTATCTAGGGCGAGAGTACTGTCTTACGTTATGATTCACAGAAGTAAAATAGACTTTGATTTAAACTATCGACGAGTCATTAACATTTCGTGCACTCACTTCAAAAATAAGTCTCGATATTTAGAAGCATTCATATTTCCTTTATTGAACTTCCAAAAATGTTCCCATACATAGTGGTCATCACTGAGGTGGACACAAAGGGAAAATTTTAATATATGGTCCACTCAATGCTTGTCACTGATGAAAATACGTGGAGTGAGTAAAATACACAACATGGTAACACAAATTTCTAGAATTTTATCAATCTTGTACTGGTTGCTTTGATTAAGATTATTCTTCGCTGTTGTCCCTACATGATTATTACACCCTGTAGTATGCATTTATTCATACCAATCAGTACAAAAACATTCCAAGACAAAAAACTTTGGTATCTCTGCTTGCTTCGCTATTCGGATATAAGAATCATTGCATTATTTGTACTGATCGGTACAACACGAAAAGTTCGCTGTGAAGGAACAAAGGAATTTGTAATTTCATAAATAGTTTTGAAGTGTTTTACAAACAGGACAAAAGTTGAGAATATAAAATGGGTAAGAATTATTGAAAGATGAAACCGAATTAACAGCCAAATGGTTCGAAAACAAATCATTTTGAATATTTGATGAAAAAACTGAACGAAATTCAACAGAACATTTTTGAATAAAATTGGACAGTGGAAGCGAAATAGATCAACAATCTAGAATACAGGGTGATCACAGAGGTGAGCATTACATTGGTTGTTTGGAATGATTGACTTTATTTCGAAAGGAATGATTGACTTCATGTCTCTTCCTGGCTTTATACCTATCGAAAGGAATGATTGACTCAATGTCTCTTCCTGAATTTATGTCGAAGGAAATGAATGACTCAATGTCTGTTCCTTAGTTAATCGACTTTTGTCTTTCTGCTAATCACTAAAGACAAACAAGGTAACGTATATTGCTTGAGGTTGAAGCAAATTCGAGAAAAGGAAAATGAAATACTGTCATTCTCAAATCAGGATATACGTTTTTTCTGAATTCTGGGACTCAGAAAAGTCCATTGGACCAGCTATTCATGATGCGGAGGCTATGATATAGTCGTCTTATGTAACAGAAGGGATAAATAAACAAGCCATAGAGATATTGGACAAAAAATATCCTATTGACGAAAATTGTAATTCACCTTTGTTTTGAATAAAGAAATGGAAATATGTTTGTCGAGAGATATCATGAAGAACGACCGTTTTATGCCACATTTACAGAACATATGGGGTAGCAGTCTATCAGCTATCGATTGTGTAATAATTGAAATTATCACAGCTCCTGAAGATATAAATTTTGAAAAAGTTATATCAGTGAAAGTAGAGTGCACAACTGCAATGTTTTGTTCACTATGGGTTTTCTGAACACAGAAAGTACCCAGCCAAATACAATACGATAGAGGTGGTCCACAAGATTCTAGGAGAGGGCCCTATCGACTAATTTCTCTTCGAGAAGAACTTCAGTGAAACAATTTAGGCAAACGAATTCGTTACCAAGTTACAAAGATTATTGACGATGAAAAAATGGAATGATAATTTTGCCAGATTTTCAATTCAGGGGCAACCGGTACAAATTCATATCATTTAAACTATCGGTGCTCTTAGCGCCCATCTAGGGAGAGATCACGGTATCTAATAGAACTCAGAAACCGGAGAAGGAGCAGTTCCCAAAGAATTCCAAAATTATTAGGAATTAGCAAGCAAAGTTCAATACGCTTGTTCACTTAAACCCTTTATAACCAACTGGGAATCTAAAACAACAAATAAAAAGGTTTTAGGGTGGATAAGAGATCACTTTGAAATTTAATTCTGTTACTCATCAAATATGTACTCCAACTTTAAAAATGGATAAATTAAAGAACTATTAGATAGAGCTGCAATTTCGATATGTAACTCGAAAATCGAAAAAAGGCTGATTTTTCATCATCCTTTTCATCCATACAAGTGGCAAATTCAGATTTATCCTCAATCTGAAAAAAATTAATGAATATATTTCAGTTCCACACTTCAAACTTGAAGATTACCGGACCGGACTTAATATACAGAATTGCTATTTCACTAGCATAGATTTAAAACGTGCCTATTTCTCACTAGCAAATAAGGAAATATTTCGTATTCCGCTTTGAAGGAGAAAATTATCAGTTCAACTCTCGTTTCGGCTTCGATTTTGGAGCCAGTTTCAAGAACTGACAAAGAAAGAAAATCAATGAAAGGTTGAAACGTAATTCTGCCTACTCCTCAGGTATAATTACTGTTTCGGAATGCCTTTCTGGTCCGATTTGAACTTGATTAAGTTGCCCGTTCCTTGGATAGTTGCATTAAAAAGACCTTGTGTCATGTGGCCTTGCTCGTCTCTGGAGCCATCGGTGATACGCCGGTCCAGTGGCGGCGTATCACCAGTGCCAGCGTCAGCTAAAATCAACGAAATTTTTTTTTAATAAAAATCGAAATATCTCTGCCCCCGGCGCTCCAGTGCACCCCATCTTCTCTGGGGACGTTCTTCGCCCACGCCCCCAGCCCCCCGCACTTTTTCCCATCCGATCCCAGTTACCAAATTCTATACAACTATGACAATCAAGAATTTAAATTGACGAAAACTCGGCTTCCTTGGGCTCTAGCGCGCCCCCTCTTCTGAGGAGACGTTCCTCGATGGGGCCCCCGTCTTGCAGCACCAGCTCCGGCGCTAAGAACTCAATAGGGGCCCACAAAAGCCCGGCCAGTCGGAGGGAGTCGAAAAGTAAGGTTATGTCACTTTTTTGTTGGTCATGGTTGTATTGTCTATCTACTCACCTTCTATATTCGTGTGGCAAGCTGATGTGATTTTTGATTCGAAAGTAGCGTGTCTATCATTTAACTTCAAAGTCCCCATTTTTCATGCCATTTTAGTAGTCCACATAATTATTGCTAGACCATTATGTGTTATAAGGATTGTAACAAAATATTCAAAATTCGATATATTTGATGTGTGAGTTCAATCCTCTATCTACCTAAATGGTGTGAACATGTGCTGACCTGTATCCTGTGGACCTAGTTCATAGAATTGCCACTGGCGGCAGCATTTTCCAGGTCCCCATAACCTGTATATTACACAGACTATTTACACGCCAAAATAGTAAAATACTCGTTTGGACAAATTGAATAATGACTTTTTCCATTGGTTTCGGGGCAAACTGTTTTCATTAAAATACGAGAGAAATTATGGGGGACGCATGTAAGTCCACATTATTACTGAAGTCCGCACCAGACATGTAGTGTACAGGTGTGTGTCCACACAATTATAGAAATACCTACGCAGTATTGTTGGTGAGCTAGATGGGATTTTTTAACGTCCCGCCCTTTTTCATATAGCACAAGATGGCACCACCAAATGTGCATCATAGTAGATTCCTACATCGAAGAACCAAACGCCGATAGTTTTCTGAACGGATAACTATGGCGCTAAAAACTGTGGCCCAGATTATTACACGTCGGATTCCGTTCTAACTGTGAGTGTTCTGTGGCCCCACCAGGACTCTCATGAGGAGGCGGTCGAAAGGAACTAGCAGTGAAAAGTGGAGAACTAGTATTCAATGGGAGTCGATGAGGGGCCTCGGATGAACTACTGCGGGTCTGGTAGCCGGTGATAGAATTACCCGCGGCCGACGCACTGCCCGAATGAGAACCAGTTCTACTAAGGCTTGGGAAGGACGTTTCAACGAACTCGTACCTTTGACAAGCACCTACACACTACACACTTATAGACAATGACGAGAGCAGGTAGGCAGAGCAGGGGGGTGGCAAAAAGGGCTCATCCTACCTACATGACTGTAACAACAGGCTCTCAATAAATAACTATACTGCTACCAGTCACCTCAACGCTAACCAGTATTTTTTCACGACTATCTCCACTTCGAGTATTTCCGAGATCATGCATGGATTTCGAGCATCGGTCGGTCCCCGGGACAAATCCTGTCGTAATCTGCAAATTTCTTTTACTCCAAATTTGTAGTGGTGCAGTTTGTACCTATAGATTATTTCGAATTAACATTATTTCGCTTTCATTCTGTGGAAGGTATAAATATCCAACCATGTGTCATGAAAGATGACGATATTCTATCATTGCTAGGATTCTGATAGAAACACACATATTTTACCCAAATAGGATATTGATGGTATATTTCATCTATTGTGATTTCAATTGTTTTTTTCACTTCTTCGATCAATACTGCATGATCATTGAATGGAGGGACCATCGTTACACAACAAGAAAATGAATTACAAATGCAAAAAAACAACTGCTGAAGTTACCACGCCGAGCCTTGACCAATATCGATTTGGTGATAAATGCAGAACGTTTAGGGATTCCTTACTTTCGAGGTGTTGTTATGAGCGATATGCTCCCCAGAAAAATAAGAAGCAAGGAGTTTGGTAATATCAATCTTGATTCTAATTTGGGGGAAGAAGCTCATTGGACAGCCTATTCCAAGAAAAATTCGGAAGTTATATATCTCGATAGTTATGGAAATCTCAAACCACTAAAGGAATTGATAAAATGCTTCCTCAGCGCTGGTGACATCAATAATATAAAATATAACTATAACTCTTTGCAGAAGTTCAACTCTTATCAGTGTGGACAATACTGTTTTTTGTTTTTATTCAATCATTACCTTTGATATATTAACTTCATTTATCGATAAACTGTCCTTGGAAAAATATGTCTTTTACTTTTACTTTGAGTGATTTATCCTCAGTGTTGAGTTATAATTTCAAAATGTGGAATATGAGATAGGCTTGGCAAATTTTGATTCGTTCAATGTTATTCCAAATGTTACAAAATTGAACAATGTTTTTGTCTGGGGTGAACACGATGAACGTAGTTTGAAGGATTTCATGATGTTACAGCTATTGTTGATCTCCTCATCAAACATATGACTAGCAACAATGAAGATGTTGTGATATCCATCGACCCAAATTGAACCGCTTCGAAAGTAATCATCTGGACCAAACCAAAATCAATTTTTCGGTACAAAATTCAATTGGTCAATTATTAGGATTCGATAAAAAGATACTCAATGCGAATGATATCTACAAATCAGATCATGATGTGAAAATTGCATGACACTAAAGATAGTTGAAATGTATATTTAGTAAATAACTCAATTATCCATTAATTACATTGATACGTTGATTGTAATAATTATCTGATAATGGAAAGTTTTGAATAGTATAACTTATGTAATTGTAAAGAATTGTGCCAAGTCTTAGTACGCCATTCCAGTTTGATACACTTAACTGCGCTAATTGAAAACTGCAACCAACATCTGTCAAAAAATGGTTTGTTCAACAACATTCAGAGGAGTCGACTACAAATGTCGATCGAATATAAGGATATTCCCAGAAGAAGAATGGATAATATCGCTTCAAAATATTATATATATGTTATCAAACACAGATATTCAATACCGAGTAATAATTCACCTGGTTTTTCACCACTGAAGAGGGAAGAAGTATTAGAAGAATTCCAAAAACATTAAGATATCGTTACACATAGATTTAAATCATAAAGTGACACAATAATATGTAAATAACTAATTGAATATGTACTAAAGTAATTTTTTATTGTTTTTTCTTTTACACATTATTAGACCGTCAGATAACGACAGATTTTGCTGACTCATTATCTCTCTCCTGGGATTTTAACCACTGGAAATTATATCAGTGTTGAGCCCAAAAAATGTAAATTTCTTTATTTTCTCGTTTTTGGCATTTTAACACATGAATAGGTATAACAATCTAATAGTGAAAAACCAAAGCCATAAGTTTTGCACGTACTTAAAGGGTTGAAATAGGGGCGCGATCTTGTAAAAAAATAGTTGGTCACTGATGCATTTCCTCGCTTATGGCAATCGACAGAATGAAATTTAATATTGTTAGGAACCCGAAAAAAAAAATCCCACAAACCGATCAGCTGTTGAGTTAAATTTTCCCGACGGAAAATTTTGTGAATTTTTTTTTGTTTTCCAGCAAACTTTCTCGTCAACGAAATAATGAGCAATAAAAATTTATTAATGTAAAATTATGTTATAAAAAAAGCCATAAGCCTAGTTCGTGCTTATCATACTACCTATATGAAACTGGAAGACTTGCAGAAAAATCAGTAATTTTTGTTCATTTTCTCTTTTATGGGAATTGGCATGTAGGAAGAAAAACTGATTTCGAAGCCAGAAAAATAAGCCATAAGTCCGAAACATGATTACGATGTTTTATACAGTTAGGTCCTAAATATTGTTATAACATCTGCGGGTTTAGAAAAAATCTTGTCTGTAATTCGAGCCCAAATACTTTGCGATCTCGAAACTCAAATAGCTGTTGTGTTTGAATTTTAAGGCTAAGGCGTATTCGGATGATCCAGTCGATCAATTTGTTTTGCAAACTTGGTCGTCACAAGTTTATGCCCGACAGTACGAAAGCTTCTAAGGGCCACACAGTTTTTTTTTGTATTTTTCTGACTTCAAACTTGAAAATTCCGACTTCGAACTCGGAAAATCCGACTTTGAAGTCTGAATTTTGTTCTTCTGACAACACGTTCGCGACAATGGCCTGGTTGTATATACCGTTATACTCAGGACGAAAATTTTCTATGTCTCATTTTTGTTACTTTGTGTTTTTTTGTATAAATATAGTATTTTTGAACAGTAAATATGAGTTTGTTTTGTTATTGCACCATGTAAAATCGGTTGGAATTTGTGTACAACATAAAGCAGAATATTTTTTGTTTCAGATCAATGCATGAATAACAATAATGACGTCGAGAACAAAGAAAATTTTTAAATTAGCGCAGAACGCCGCTCGCCTCCCACCAACAAATGAAATTGAGCCGAAGACACCGTTGTTAGCTGTAACTTCGCACGTAGATCCTATTTTCCCAGCAGCACAACCAGAAATTGGGAATGACAAACATCTGGTTGATCCACCTCCTGCAGAAATAGATGCCACTCTGCACAGAGGCCCCCTTCCCCCAGAAAAATAAGCAGATGTCGGGGTAGACGAACATTCGGTTGACCCACTTTCTGCTGAAATAGATGCTTCTCTGCAAGGAATAGATATTTCTACAAAACAATCTGGAGCAACCAAATAAAAACCCAACTTCTTTATATATTGACTGCCAGCCGTCGACATGTCGTGCAAAATCGCCAGTCAGACGTCCCGCACTAAAAACCTCGTGTAATCTTGACGGATGTACACGCTTGGTCTTCAGATGAATCAGACCCTTTTGCGGACTCAGGGTCCTCATATGTTGCTTCTGATGATGAAGAAAATGAGTCTGACGTTGAGGTTCATTCTGATGTAGACTATGAAAATGAACAAGAAGACCAAGAAACTGATCTGGCTTTAGATGATGATCCCAATGAACCAAGCAATGCCACAGTCAATCAGGAGACATGGGGCCCATGTACTGATTTACCAATCCGTTTTCAATACTCAGCACAAAATACCGGTATACAAATACGTGACTTAGATGTCAGCAATCCCTATAAGATATTTCGACAATTTTTGACCGACAAAATATTGGATATCATTGTTGTGGAAACCAACAGATAAGCATTGTAGTACACCAGTTCTCATCAACTTCGTCCAAGAGCTTTACTAAAAAAATGGACAGATACGAATCGTGACGAAATAAAGAAGTTTATTGCCATTCTAATGATTATGGGCATAGTACACTCACCAAGAATGCGTTTATACTGGTCCAGTACAGAATAATTTGGAAATTTCTTTGTTCAAAAAATTATGAAACGAGACCGAATCGAGTGCTTGCTGAAATGTTTGCATTTCTCAAACAATGAAGATGCAGCAGCTACTACTGATAGATTGTTCAAAATAAGAAATATCATAGAACTAATCTGTAAACAATTTCAAACCACCCTAGTACCTGGCGAAAATCTAGTCATTGACGAAAGCATGGTGCCTTGAAGAGGAAGACTGGGTTTCCGACAGTATCTTCCTGCCAAATCAAATAAGTAAGGCATTAAATTGTATAAAATATGTTCACCAGATTCTTTCACATACGACTTGCGAGTATATGTTGGCAAGAACGAGGTAAATGAAACTCCAAGCAACCATGGCCACAGCTACGATATATGTTTCCAGTTATTGAAGAATCTGCTTTGTGAAGGGCGGACGCTATTTATAGATAATTTTTATACAAGCGTTCAACTCTCTAAGGATCTCCTGGACAAAAAGACATATGTGTGCGGTACGCTAAGAACGAAACGTAAAAGAAATTCAAAGTCGGTTACTTTGATAAAACTAAAGAAAGGTGAAATATACGGTGAACAAAACGAAGATGGTGTTAGAGTTATAGTGTGGATGGATAAGCGCCAAGTTTTAATGATAACTACAGTACCATCGCACAGTGACAAGCTAATACCAAAATAGAAAAGAACAAGAAATACTAAAACCGTCACCAGTTGTTTGCTCTTAGCAAAATGAAATTGAAAAAAAGCGGTTGAAGTTGAAATAGCACTCACCAAAATCCTTCCTTTGAGGCAGTACGTCTTTCAACTTGCTTGTGGACTGTAAGTATTTGAGATCTGATTACGGCTAGCGGTTGAGATTGATTGATTATTCTTTTTACTTTGACGTGAGATTCCAAAGATTTTTATATATGACGTCTATCTGTTACTTTGTTTATCCATAAACAAACTTCTTGTTGGACAGCATGCTCCATAATATGTGCATACTTCAACTCAAAATTTCGTGTAAAAATGTTATAATTTTGACGAAGGAACGACTAAATACATTTCCTCTAGATACCCAGTGTACACACCTATAGTAATATTGTACTAACTAACTAGCTTAAATTAGTGGAGAAGATTGAACACCAGTAATAATATATTATAATAAAGCAAAGAAAAGTGTTGAAATGTCAGATCAGATGTCATCCTACTATACTTCATTACGGAGGACAATCAAGTGGTATCGAAAGGTATTTTGCGAAGTTGCACTTGGAACCGCTGTGGTAAACACTTGGTCATTATACAACTTCGGAAACTCAAGGAAAAAGCTTGACATATTACAAATAACAGATATGATTATAATGAGACTTATAGAAACTGATGAAGAAGTTGATGACAATACCTCAGCTCAAAATGATACTGAACCACCCACGAAAAAAAAAAAAAAAAGTGCACATAAAATGATGAAATATGAGGACATGGTCAGAAAAAGGTGCACTGACTGTTATAAAAAAATAAAAAATGAACTGGGACTGAAGGAAGCAAAACTAAAAGTTAAAAGAGTCAATACATATTGTGTAGATTGTCCCTCAAACCCAACCTATTATTTAAAGTGTTTCAACGAACATCATAAATAAAAACTTAAATAAATTTCAGTGATGATTTTTGACTTTCTTTATTTGTGTGTTGTTAGATTTCTGTTCTTTTACTACATATTTAGGTATAGTTATTCATGTTTATTTTATTTTCATCTTCAGACTGATGATTTCTGTTTTGAGCCTAATTTTTTTTTTATTAGTATGTTGTTATTTAGATTTATGTTCTTTTAGTTCGTAGTTAGGTACACCCACTTATTCATGTTCGTTTACTTTTGTATTGTCACGTTTTGAAAAGTTAAAAAAAATTATCATATATTTTTATGTATCTGTATGTTTTTTTTCTCTTACACGTATCTCAGTGGACGAGTGCACCATCGGTGGTACCCAAAGCAACATGTATCAAAAGCCTATCTTTAACGCGTGACATTTTATGTGAGTCTAATCTTATATCAATCAGTGGCCACCGATGGTTCCCATCGTCTGTAAGGATAGCTCGTTTGGGAGGCCACCGGTGGTGCACATCGTCGCGAACATGTTAAATTCAGATTTTTTTTCTTCCGACTTCAGACTCGCAAATTCCGACTTCAAAATCGAAATTTTGTTCTTACGACTTTTGGGAATTTCATCGTTATTTTTCTGTTATGGAAACAATTAGTATCTACGAATATGCGGAATTTCTCACTGTAATTTATCCATTAAATAGTATCCTTCATTCGGTTAGAAATGACCACTTGTTTACATACATGTTTCAGGTTCCCTCCCTACGAATGAAACCGTGATAATAAGTCGGTCGCAGTGCAATCCGCAAGGGAAACAATTAGCACTCCCCAGAAGCACATACTTCGGGAAGAGTTAATGCAATAAATAATTCGAACGATGTTCGAAAAGTGTTTCTATAGAGTATACAAATATAATGCTAATACTCCCTCATAAACACATATGATGTACCCAAAGACGTAGCCTGCTGGGTAGAAGACAGCTATTACTATTATTTTCCGTGGCGCTTCGGGGCGAATTACTGATGTTTCTGGTGGCTCATTCACTTTTCAGTTGTAGGAAAACCAGAAAAACTAACAGCACCATACCGAGTTGCTCAAATGTAATTCAATAAAATTCCGACTTCAAAGTCGGAATTTTTGAGTTCTTTGTTGGAATTTCACAAATTTTTTTGAAAATATTTGGTAAAAATTAATGATTATTGATAACCGCGTTTATTTCTTTAACCCATTCATTCCCGCTGTACTCACCTGAGTACAGAATAAAAATCAGCATATTGGAGCCATCTGTAGGCGAATTTCCAATATTAAATATTACTGAAATTTTCTCTATACAGTTTTCTACCAACTTATAGGAGAGACAAACACATATGATCCAGATGTTAGCTGAGAAATTATTTCGAAAACTGTGCGCCAGAAAGTAAGCACTAACTATACAAGGCGGTAAGTTTAGTAATATTCAGTTTACATACTTTTTGTACATTTTGGTTGATATTATTATACATTGTTGGCTTGTCTGTGTTTGTTGTATGAGTTCAGAAGTAATTTGCGGAGTATAATCTTTTTATTCAGAGTTATAAACCATCTTGAACTTATTAGACAAAAATTTTAGGTACTTCTAGGTGTTCCCCCACTCTAAACGTGTCGATATCACTACTTAGGTTGGCGACAGGCAGCAATCTGATTTTTCTAGGAAAATACAAGAATTAAATGAAATTTTCAACATCGTCCGACAAAACTTATGAAAATATTCAGCACTCCGACGCTCCATAAATGTCGATTTGACGACAAAGGAAAACTTACCACTTTCAAGGTTTCCTCTCTGCAACATCTTGTCAGACTTGGCACACTTAAACAGTATAAAAAATTACAACTTGCTGGTTATCACCTCAAATTCTGTACGAGGGCTGGCATACTAATATGCCGATGAAATTTTATCAATTTCAGTTCTTCTCGTGGTTATCAGGAGATGAAATAAACTTGACATTGCAACTGGAGAATTCCAGTACAACGATTCGAACTAATTAATTTTAATGATCAATCTCGATCGAGGTGTATCTGTCGCAGTATCATCTATGCAAATAGAAGCTGAAACCAGGGTACAGAATGATTGGGATTTTCGCGGCACGTTCACCTAAATGCTAATATAATTCATAAAATTTTTAAAGGAATCAGTAAAGTCGCATTGACC
Organism: Chrysolina americana; assembly: GCA_958502065.1. Lineage (NCBI taxonomy): Eukaryota > Metazoa > Arthropoda > Insecta > Coleoptera > Chrysomelidae > Chrysolina > Chrysolina americana. The sequence continues at coordinate 26,584,543 of OY293411.1, forward strand.
GTATCATGTGTCTGGATTAAACATTTTCAAAAGTTTTAGAGTTTTATTAAAAAACAGGGTGACATAGTTTCAAACTTCAACTCTCTGTATTTTCACACCGAGTAATTTCATGAAATGACCTCATTTACCAAAGAATATAACCAGTTTCAATTGTGTGAGACACCTACGACTTCTCCTCTGGAAAAATATTATTTTTGGTTATATATGAAAGCTTTTACTGCGCGATGACATTCAGTCCCTTTTAGAGAGTTGTTCTCGTTATATTATTTCACAATGGGTACTTTGTCTGCTGCAGAATCCATTTAACCACTCACCGGTTTTGCATTTACATCCATACTGTGATGACTATGGAGTAAAAAATACTGCTTTCTCACAAAATAAATACATTTTTGGCCGTTTCGTATTTTTCATATTAGTGGGAAAACCTTTCGACAAGTTATATTTATACAGCAGGATGCAAATGTATGGAATAAATAAATAAATATGAATGAATGAATGAATGAATGAATGAATGAATGAATGAATGAATGAATGAATGAATGAACGAACGAACGAACGAACGAACGAACGAACGAACGAACGAACGAACGAACGAACGAACGAACGAACGAACGAACGAACGAACGAACGAACGAACGAACGAACGAACGAACGAACGAACGAACGAACGAACGAACGAACGAACGAACGAACGAACGAACGAACGAACGAACGAACGAACGAACGAACGAACGAACGAACGAACGAACGAACGAACGAACGAACGAACGAACGAACGAACGAACGAACGAACGAACGAACGAACGAACGAACGAACGAACGAACGAACGAACGAACGAACGAACGAACGAACGAACGAACGAACGAACGAACGAACGAACGAACGAACGAACGAACGAACGAACGAACGAACGAACGAACGAACGAACGAACGAACGAACGAACGAACGAACGAACGAACGAACGAACGAACGAACGAACGAACGAACGAACGAACGAACGAACGAACGAACGAACGAACGAACGAACGAACGAACGAACGAACGAACGAACGAACGAACGAACGAACGAACGAACGAACGAACGAACGAACGAACGAACGAACGAACGAACGAACGAACGAACGAACGAACGAACGAACGAACGAACGAACGAACGAACGAACGAACGAACGAACGAACGAACGAACGAACGAACGAACGAACGAACGAACGAACGAACGAACGAACGAACGAACGAACGAACGAACGAACGAACGAACGAACGAACGAACGAACGAACGAACGAACGAACGAACGAACGAACGAACGAACGAACGAACGAACGAACGAACGAACGAACGAACGAACGAACGAACGAACGAACGAACGAACGAACGAACGAACGAACGAACGAACGAACGAACGAACGAACGAACGAACGAACGAACGAACGAACGAACGAACGAACGAACGAACGAACGAACGAACGAACGAACGAACGAACGAACGAACGAACGAACGAACGAACGAACGAACGAACGAACGAACGAACGAACGAACGAACGAACGAACGAACGAACGAACGAACGAACGAACGAACGAACGAACGAACGAACGAACGAACGAACGAACGAACGAACGAACGAACGAACGAACGAACGAACGAACGAACGAACGAACGAACGAACGAACGAACGAACGAACGAACCAACGAACGAACGAACGAACGAACGAACGAACGAACGAACGAACGAACGAACGAACGAACGAACGAACGAACGAACGAACGAACGAACGAACGAACGAACGAACGAACGAACGAACGAACGAACGAACGAACGAACGAACGAACGAACGAACGAACGAACGAACGAACGAACGAACGAACGAACGAACGAACGAACGAACGAACGAACGAACGAACGAACGAACGAACGAACGAACGAACGAACGAACGAACCAACCAACGAACGAACGAACGAACGAACGAACGAACGAACGAACGAACGAACGAACGAACGAACGAACGAACGAACGAACGAACGAACGAACGAACGAACGAACGAACGAACGAACGAACGAACGAACGAACGAACGAACGAACGAACGAACGAACGAACGAACGAACGAACGAACGAACGAACGAACGAACGAACGAACGAACGAACGAACGAACGAACGAACGAACGAACGAACGAACGAACGAACGAACGAACGAACGAACGAACGAACGAACGAACGAACGAACGAACGAACGAACGAACGAACGAACGAACGAACGAACGAACGAACGAACGAACGAACGAACGAACGAACGAACGAACGAACGAACGAACGAACGAACGAACGAACGAACGAACGAACGAACGAACGAACGAACGAACGAACGAACGAACGAACGAACGAACGAACGAACGAACGAACGAACGAACGAACGAACGAACGAACGAACGAACGAACGAACGAACGAACGAACGAACGAACGAACGAACGAACGAACGAACGAACGAACGAACGAACGAACGAACGAACGAACGAACGAACGAACGAACGAACGAACGAACGAACGAACGAACGAACGAACGAACGAACGAACGAACGAACGAACGAACGAACGAACGAACGAACGAACGAACGAACGAACGAACGAACGAACGAACGAACGAACGAACGAACGAACGAACGAACGAACGAACGAACGAACGAACGAACGAACGAACGAACGAACGAACGAACGAACGAACGAACGAACGAACGAACGAACGAACGAACGAACGAACGAACGAACGAACGAACGAACGAACGAACGAACGAACGAACGAACGAACGAACGAACGAACGAACGAACGAACGAACGAACGAACGAACGAACGAACGAACGAACGAACGAACGAACGAACGAATGAATGAATGAACAGTATCGATACGTCTGACGGTTTATGTGACCGTTGAGCATAAAAATAGTTAATCTGAAGATTGTACATTTTGTCTGAAATTCCGATCCCTGTTACAGCGTTCCATTATGATTTTGCAGAATTTGACTTTTCTATCAAAGTCGTCTTCTAACAGTTCTTGGGCCAGATGAACTTAATACGAATGCCACTTTTTTTCATCACTCTTACAGTCGATTGGTGTAAATTATTTCCCAATGTGACTTGACTCGAGCTGGTAAGGGGGTTTTCTTGGAACGCAAGTACCACGTCAAATTTTTGTGCTTCTGAAATTGATTTTCCACCACTTTTGGGGAGCTCTTCAAACTTTCTCTCAATTTTACTTATTGTTATTGAGAAACAGGTTCTCGGTTGGGGTATTTGGTATTGAATAAATAACTAACTTTTGCTTGGGTTCTTACTTTTTATATACAGCCAATCATAATTAAAATTTCGATTCGTTCGGTTTCTGTTAGTCTCATGGCCAGTTGATAGGTGATTTAATTATTTTTATAGAAATAATGTCGAACACTTCAATGACACTTTACTCATATCGACTGATTTCAAACTAGAGTGTAGAACATTTATCAATCAATATATTTCTTTTTCCGAATCAACAAGAACAATAGAAGGCTCTACGATGTTTTATTCTCATTTATTCCTAGCATAATTTAGCGCAACGAATGAGCATTCATTGTAATTCCATTCTTCTAAATACATAATTTCGGTCGACCCTATATGAATACATATTGGATTATTAGTAGACCTCTTGAATAAGGTGCCACATGAACATTGCATGCATTTGAAAAAATCGTCAATTACCTCATCACGCTAATACCGGTGACGTAACGTCTCTTGTTTGTATATTATGAGATGGGTATTCAAAAATTAAAACTTTATATTTTTTTCAAAATAACGAATATATTTCATACTGTAAAATATGTATGTTTTTTGATGAACTCTATGACACGCCCAGTCTATCACAATGATATCTATTAAATTCGAAATAGTTCATAACATTCAAATTATTCAATAACTGAATAAATCACTAGTATACAGCACAAATACCGAGTGACGTGAAAGGAATATTCTGAAACGAAAATAATTTACATACTGAGTGAAAGGAATATTCTGATGGAAAAATAATTTTCATCCATAATGATTGTTTAGCCAATATAGCATATTATTGAGTACTTTCAATGGAATTATTCAAATTGTTCGGAAATGATTTCAGAGATGAGTGAGTTTTCAAATCGGATTGATTGTTATGATAGCCATTGAAACCACATTTTCAATGCCGATGGGAGTAGGTAAATTTTCCAAATGCAGTATCATGATAGGTTTACATAGTTGCCGTACAGTCGAATGCAAATGAAACACTTTTTGATTTATTGATTCCTCAGTTCGTGCGAGTTACCAGTGGCGTACCAATAAGCATGAAGTTTCAAATATTTGAAAATGGACCAAGACTAACCTATTTCTATTTTTCATGACATCGAACTTCTATAACAGAAATGGATACAGAGGAAAACGATACATAGCCACATTTGAAGTTTCAAGGAGAAAGGACAATATTGAATATAATATACAGGGTGATTCACCACCACTTACACAAAATTTGTCAATGTGCTTTCCCCACCAAAAGGAGTTGGAAACCAAAAGGAATTACAAAAATGGAACAAATTACCTGCTTATTTGTTGAAACGCGCCACCACTGGATATAAATCACCATGCAGGCTCACTTTCCCTCGCCGTTCATTAATTAAACTTAGGACTAACGGCAGAGCTGGTGGGGTTAGAAGTGAGATTAGGACGATACTCACATTACAACATGGTAAAATAAATCAATATTTTTGGGACCATAACACAGCATATCGAAAATAAATGGTATCATGTTGAAGTAAATGTTAGAATGTTGCTCCGTTATGGTCAAAACACAGTTCTAAGCGACGAATAAGAATGTCATGTACGCGATCACATACGTCCCTTTGAGCACGAAGGACATTAGAGGCATTCTCGATGGCATGCTCGAGGTCCTGTAGCGAGTCAATGGCGTTATTTTTATGTAACCATAGGGGTAATATCTGGGCTTCTTGGGGACCAAGAAATGTACCCACCTCGACCTATCCAACGGCTTGAGCATTCTGTGTCCATAAGTCTCTCACCACGTGCATGAACCACATTTGTCCACCTTGCCAAAGGTATATCGTCAAAGAGTTGATCCCATAATAATGCCAAATGAGCATCACCAGTTAGCCCCACTGGTGAACGATAGGGCCCTATCAACTCATTGTTGTAGAGGCCTGCTCAAAGGTTGATAGAAAATCGATACTCTGACTGAAATGGACGAAGACATGCGGATTTTCCTGAGCCCAAACATGACTGTTGTGCGGATTGAAGATTCCGTCCCTGGTGAATACAGCTTCGTCTGTACACAAAATATGGCGGGGAAACTGAAGACCTTGTCTGGTACTCTCAACAAGCCATTCACAAAACTCCTGACGATGTGGCAAGTCTTGTGGCTCGAGAGCTTGTTCCTTTCGGAAATGGTATGGATGCAAACAATTTTCACGGATAATACGCCAGACCATAGTCTGTGTTAAACCAAGTCTCCGACCAATCACACTGGTGCTTATTGGTGGATCGTCGTCCTGGAGTTTCAGTATTGCTTCATCATTAACGACAGCACGATTCACTGCACATTCGACGTTTGTTGAAAAACATGTCCTGGTATCAAGAAGTCTTTGCACTGCTCCCAAAATTGTAAACTACTCTCACTGTCAAATCATACATTACGACTGACCAGTGGGACGAGTGACAGATACGTGCACCATTGCCACATCTTTTCACGATTCTTCAGTGGTATATCGATTGTGGTTGACGTACGAAAAAATTGGTTCAATCATCATGGATAGTTTCCAAATTTTACAGGTACGTTCGCACATGATAGACCAGTACCCCGTTAAATTTTCTGCAGGTGGTGGTAAATCACCCTGTTTATAGATTTCGTGAAGAGTGGACGACACTACTTGATGGAAGACAATTAACTGATAATGAAAAATTTATTGAGAACTCCAGTCTTACGCATGAACTTATACATCAAGTATATTTTTGTCGCAAAATATCCAATATTGAACAACTAGTGTCCCCTACGACTGTTGAATTATATCAATTTGTGATTTGCAATAAAAGCTGATTTTCTTTGCAAAAGATTTGTTAAATCTTATTTTGAAAAAATATCAGTAAAACAAATTGAATTAGATTTCTCTTCATACTTCGCAAATCTTTCTTTAGACTGGATGTTCATTGCTGGGGTGGAATTCCGTTTACCATAGAATTCTAAAGTCGACAGTTATGTCTCTTTCTCTCCCATGAATTCAACGATCATGAAATCTCACTTATTTGATGAACTATAGAATTCTATGGTACACAGAATACCACCCCTGCTTTCCAAATACCAACCAACATAGCATTAATGGATAGACAAAAAAGTGCCGAAGATAGTGGATCTCCTTGTTGTTCTCCTCTCTCTGATGAAATTGGAAAATCACCAAAAGTCAAGTGAAATTCCTAAGATAAACATTGAAAAAATCACCTTTATAATTTTTATCAATATTTTTACACACCTCATCACTCTTGTTCATTTTTCTTACTGTGGATGGAATAAGAATACAAATTACGAAGAATGTATATAAATATTGTCCTGTCTTCTTGATGATTGAGATCTAGCTAGATATTGTCATTTTCGGTAATTATTTCCAGTTTTTTTGTACATTCTTCGTCTTCCTGCATTTCTATAAATATTTTCCAAAATCAAAAATGTTTTTGATAATTACTTACCCCTAAATTTTATACTGATGGAATTGAATGAGGATGGAATTTATGTTTTTCAAAATACTGCGAATACTTATGTCAGGTATTCCCAAATCTCTTTCCACACCTGTTATAGTCTTAGAGACAGTGAACGGCACATTTGACATATTTTAGGAAAACCTGAAATTTAGCGAGAAAGTCTGTTATACCTACCAACCATGAGATGGGGGCTAGCTAAGCGCGGTCGCGGTGGGCCCAGCTGCACTCAGGTGCGACAGGAGTGAAAATTTCTTAAACTAAAAAAGTATTTAGGAAGGCTGCCGTTTGGATATGTCAAAATATACTATAACAGCCATTGAAAAAAAAACGGCAGACGATTATCACGGTTCTAAAGTGGTGGCAGAAATTTTGAAAATTTCGAAAATAAAATTTTTCCAAATATATTTTAGGAAACTTGAAATTTATATATGTTGTTCTTTTAAGAATCAGAAGCTTATATTTCTGAAGGCAGACCGGTATACCTGGGTATCAATTTTCCACAAAATTTTTCGGTACTTCGGCATCCGCAGACCTTATGCCAATTTTTGTATGGCATATCCATGATGTAAACTTCCATTCTTCCAATTGGCAGCAACGAGAAATACGTCTAATATTGTAATTATTTTTCACAAGTTAAATCAACTATTATTGAAGATCTTAGTTGCGATGTTCATGAAGACCCTGATACAAAAATTATCTAACATGCATGTAACATCGTTGACCAATCTAATGTTGTCATTAGCCAGTGATACTGATATATTAATAATTATGCTCGCTAATATTGGATGCTAATCGGAACTGGTAATCATAAAAGATTCATTGAAATCACTAGAATATATGAAGAACTGGTTGAATTATTAGTAAAAAGCTTGAGTGGATTCCATGCATTTACCAGATTGGACTTCAATCTTGCCTTTTTTATTATAAAAAAAGACCTTTCAACTTATTACAAAAATGTTCTGAATTTCAAATCAAAGTAAGAAAAGAAAATAGAAATAGAAATATAAATTTTTCATGTTTTTATGATGTTTTCAATATTTTTTTTATAATTTTTATAATTAATATTTGGTATTTTCAGTTTTTAAATACATATTCGGGTTCAAGGGTTAAAAAATAAAAGTAATTATGTCGTAATATCATTATTTCCCTCTAAAATTTAATATTGATTCATAATGACCTATTTTCCCCATAATCCAATAAAAGACAGTAAGTACGTTCATTCATTTGAACAATGAATATTTTTTCTTATATTGATAAAAGTTCATGAAATGGTTAGCTGATTTGATACTGTAATAAGTAGTTCTATGTATTTTTATACTCATGGAGGAGAAAAGTTCAACTGTCTGCCAGGCAGGAACCGACGTACCGGTCTGCCTTCAGAAATATAAGCTTCTGATACTTAAAATAACAACATATATAGATTTCAAGTTTCCTAAATTATTTTCGAATTTTTTTCTTTCGAAATTTTTAAATTTCTGCCACTACTTTAGAACCGTGATGATCGTCTGCCGTTGTTTTAAAGCTATTATAGTATATTTTGACATATCCAAACGGCAGCCTTACTGAAATACTTTTTTAGTGTAGCTGGGGTCACCGCGAACGCGCTTAACTAGCCCCCATCTCATGGTTGGAAGGTATAACAGACTCTCTAGGCAAATTTTAGGCTTTCCCAAAATATGTCAAATCTGCTATTCACTGGCTCTTAGACTATTATAGTATATTCCATTAGGAGTCGAGAAATAATATTTTTCCGTGCGAGATCGACAAGTTCCTGTGGGAGGCGCACTAATTTGCCGGACGATTCAGTTGATTGTAAGGTTGTACCCTTAGGACTGTCGGAACATCAGGCTGTATTATGTAGAATGACAGCTAAGGGTGAAATAAGTACAAAAAAATTACTCGGTAACATTTATAACAAAAAAATTTGAATAGTTTCCATGTAGTATGTCCATATACAGGGCTATTCAAATTCGAGTCTATGCATGGGGATTTCGGTAACGGTAAAAGATAGAAGGGTGGTTGAATGGGGGCAAAGTTGCGTATTTCATTGGTCAAATACGTGAAACAAAAAATCTGATCTAGCTGCTTTGGTTCTGGAGTTATACAGGAAAAATCGAAAATTTCGGAATTCTTTTTTTGCCTATATCTTTTTAATTTGTGAAAATTATTTGAAAATTTTGGCACTTTTCCATAGCAACTTTTTGTAGACTATCTAAATATCCAAATAAAAATTATATACAAAGTATCGTACAACCTGGGCCACCCTCAACTTTTAATTTTCAAATACGGACCTGTATTTTTTATTGCATTTATTTAAATTTCAAGAGTCATATTTCATATTGGCGTAGTATTTTCATCTGAGTTACAAATTGTTTTGGAAGTTCTGAACAATTAGCAGTAAAAATTTTTTTTCTTCTTTCACTTTTTATTCTTTGCTGATATTTTTCAATTATAGCTGTTATGGAATTAAATAAAGTTGATTTTACTGCTAATAGTTCACTTTACCCAAACCATTATGTAGTTTAGATTCAAATACTACACCAACATGAAACACAACTCTTAGCATTTGAATAAATTTTATAAAAAATACAGGTCCGTATTTGAAAATAAAAAGTTGAGAGTGTACGATACTTTGTATATAATTTTTAATTGCATATTTGGATAGTCTACAAGAATTTGCTATAGCAAAGTGTCCGCAGTTTCAAAAAATCTCCACAAAATAAAGAGATATAAGCAAATGAATCGAATCGAATCCGATTTTTCCTGTATAACTCCAGAATCAAAGAAGCTAGATCAGATTTTTTTATGTCACGTAATTGACCTCTGAAATACGGAACTTTGCCCCCATTTAACCACCCTTCTATCTTTTACCGTCAACGAGATCCCATGCATAGACTCGAATTTGAATAGCCCTGTATATAGTGAAAGAATATTACATTTATACGTCAAAAAGATCAATTTACACAATTTTTATAGGCGTCTATTGCATGCAGTTGATGATTCGTTCCTAATACGTAAGTTAAAAAATAAAGATAAGAAGCAATGGTTGACTACAGGTATAAAAACATCATCTAAAAATCTACGTTGTTTACATTATATCAAACGATGAAAATTTTCTCGATTATTTCAAAAATTTAAGTGCTATCTATAGGAAAATTATTATCAAACAAGCCGAAGAAAATCACCACAGAAATAGAATTATTGAAGCTGACAGTAGGTCTAGAGACATGGCAAATAGTTAATGAGCTGAGGGGAAAAACATCCAGGAGACATATATTACCGTTGTCTCCAGACATCCTAAATACCCAGTTTTGATCATAGTAGCGGAGTCAATCAATAAAAACTTGTATCCTAGAAATGATCCGATTGATAATATGAAGAACCTTAGAAATTAACGACACATGCATCTTACTCGAAACCGACCTTCTTCAATTGAAACGAGTAATCCATTAAAAAAAAAATAAAAATTATCAGGAATTTGATCACATATCAATACAAATCATGGAAAATCTACCAGACGAAGCACTTGGACTCTTGATACCCCCGATGAATCAAACATTTTATGCAGGAATATTTCCCTATCAACTGTTAACAGTTATAATTTTCCAATAGAAAGGAGAGAACTTTGAAGAGCCCTGCAACTATCTTTCCTATCGCTCTTATACCTAATACAGCGAAAATTATAGAAAAACTATTGACAACATTCCTTACTAAATATGAAATTTTCAGTAACGCTCAGTTCAGATTTCAAAGTAACAAGAGTAGGTACTACTACATAGTTTACACTGGAATCAATAGAGGAGAGGAGGCTGCTGCCATATTTTGCGATTTGTCAAATGCCTTCAACTGCGTTGATCATGGAATACTGCTGCAAAAGCTTTAGTATTATGGTTTCAGAGGATTGTCACTTCAGTATATTCAGCTATGTAAGGTTCCTCAAAGACAGATACTTGACGAACTTAAACTGGCCCTTTCTTTTTCTACTTTTTGTCAATGATTTAATCCATATAGATATTCACGCAGACGATACAACAGTGTAATGTGGCTTAAAAATACGTGGTGAAGCTTGGTGACATCAAGAAGGTAACAAGTTGGTGAGAATGTAACCTATTAGCATTCAACATTAAAAAAATAATAAACATAGAATTTGGCTTACATCAATATCATCATACTACTCGGCAAAATAATGATATTCTCCTTCCAATACCAAATTAATCGTTAGTCAAAGACCCTTTTATATATAATGGATGGAAAATGTACAACCATCTGCCAAACTTCGTTAAAGTAGTTCGTCCACTCAATATTTTCAGACGAACTGTGAAATAATCAATTAATGAGTAAGCCTTATTACTTTCTAGATGATTATTTCACAGACGTGAGACGTGTATTGTATGTGTGAAAGATCACGAACAACTGAATAAAAATGAATCACTACATACCAAACACATGGAGTGAAATGAGCCCATGATCATGCTCACGGGCATCGAAGCAGGGCTCAACGAAAAAGAGATTTTGGAGTCGTTAAGAATCGAAAATGACATTCTTATTAACAGCCACGGAGATGAACAGAAACCCGTAGAGAGAAAATTGTATAATAGAGACCTCGCCGGGAATCTTCATGACCTCAATAACCATGGAAGAAAACAGTATAGACCTCTACCAGTTAGAGTAAAGGAGTGCGTAAGAGTGGCGATGTGCTTCAAATGCAGCAGATTTGGGCACGTCGTCAAACACTGCAAAGAAGAAGCCAACTGCTACAGATGCGGAGGAAAGCACGAAGAAAAGAGCTGCAAAGAAGAACCCAACTGTACAAACTGCGAAACAATGAAGTTGCAGCCGAGAAAACACGAATTTATGCAAAGAAACTGCAAATAACAAGCAAATAACGAAGGCATAAATAAATTACTGAACTGCGTAATGAAGATAATAAAACAGAAATCATGAACGTGCTACAACTCAATGTAGGCAGGGGCAAGGTCGCCACGGATCAACTGATACAAAAGATAAAAGACAACAATGAAAAATCAACAAGAATCCTAATTGAAAAAAAGATAAGAAACATACTAATTGAAAACGAACTGACAGACAAAAATACAACAAAAAGACAAATAAACGATGGAAATACATACAACAAAGAAGAGACAAATACGAAACACAAAATGGACATTTGATATCAAAAACGCAATTTTGGACAAATTCACTCATAAGCTAAGAGGCTACAGTACACCAGATTCGAAAGACCTAAACAAACTCACCAATGTTCTACAGCGTGCATGCGAAATAGCATGTGCGGACGCCATCCCAAAGTGGAAGGCCAAATCAAGACAGAACCAAATCTGTTGGACGGAGGAGTTGAAAGAGAAAAGAACTAAGATGAACAGAGATAGAAAAATAAGGCAGAACGATAGACAAACATACAAAGAATCCAAAAGAAAATACAAAAACGAAATAAAATAACGAAACGGACATCAATCCAAAAATGCATAACAGACAACCCGTAGGGCCTTGCTTAAAAACTGCTAAGACGACGAAAAACGGAAACGACACAGATAAGGATATAACGAAGAAATGACGGAACATGGACAAAGATAGAAGACGAAACACATAGAACTCATCCATCAATGCTCCCCAACACACACAACAAACGAAGACCCACGGTGGAATCTTTCGATCTTTTGATCATTCCATTTGAGTGAATTGTGCCCGTTAACTGGTTCAAGTGAAATACATTCTTCTGAATTATATTACTGTGCAAGAGCACTGCCAATTGAATGACAACTGAACCACCAGACAACAAAACCTAGTTTAGACATCAGTTTTGTTATCTATCGAGTTTTTGGAATTTGTTCAAGTTTTCATTTAAAAAAAAATGGTTCAAGTTGACTAATTAAATGAATTACTACGACAAAATTTCGATTTACACATTGAATAATTATGTTTAGGTCATTTCTATTTTAGTTATAAGTATTCCTAGACATCTTTTCCATATGCATTTATTCACGAAAAAATCCTCAACTGATTGAAATTGGTTTCCATATCAAAAATAATGTTTTCAGAGAATTCACTCAAGTTTTCACCCAAGTTCACCAGCATTACAGAGCGAAACGTGCGATGCATAACGGGCATTTTGTAATTCAATACTTTCACTGAACCAACTTTGTTGACTGATGTAATTGCGGAAACCGCAGAAAAAAAAACGATTGAGTGAAATACAATTTCAGCGAGTATGCTGTTCTGATAATATTTTCGAATAACTAAAAACCAACTACCGAATGGAGGGTTCTGGAAAATTATATAGCCCGATGAATGTTTCATCAGAGTTCATTTTTCACTCCGAGTAACAACGAATTGATTGGCAATGTAACTGTGGTATTGGCATACTTCAGTGAATATTTATCAGACTCGTTTGTTTCAGACATATAATATGTACATACATCAAGTATATTTATAACTGGTAACTTCAAATAACATTGAAATCACTTTCCAATTACGTCAAACATTTTATATTTTCTCAGTTATAATACAGATATTCAGTTTCACCATTCCAAAGTAATTGCGTTCTGAAAATCAATTATTCTTCCACCATTGAATGGATGAGATACCACGAATATCGAAATTCTTCTTTCTTCAATATCTGACTCAGTGAATTAGTAATGGAAATAAAACAGTAACGAGAACGTAATCAAACTCGTCGTATTCAGCCAATTCCCTTAACAAATATGGCCAGGGATTGTATTTATTATAATGGGGTCAAGATGTTCAATCACTTGCCTTCAGATATAAGAGAAGCAAAATTGACTAACAAAAAGTTTAGAAACCGCAGTGGTCATGATGGTAGAGCGCTAATCTATCAGTCCGAGGGACGTGGGTTCGATTCCCAGCATGGTCACTGGTCTCGTGCTAGGAATCGCACGTTAAAAGGTAAGACCTTGTTAATCCTTAGCTCGCACAAGTTTCGACTTCTGAGGGCTGTCGTTCGTAGGGGGATGACAGCTGGTTAACGGATTTTTTTTTTTTTTTAAAACAATTTTTAAACAGTTAAAACAGTTTTAGCTGACAGACCCTATTATAATTTGCAAGAGTATTATAATGATGAATTCACATGATTGTGCATATTTGAATTTATGTTATTCGAAACCAAGGTGTAATTGTATTGCTCTGTAGATTTTTACAATGTTTTTGATGACGTTTTTAACTGCTGTTACAAAATTGACTTTCAACTGTGAATTTTCATGTTCTGACTTTACTTAATTTTAATAGTACCAACTGTTTTCTCATTTCAATACTTTTATATAAAATAAAATGAGTTTGCGCCATATGAGACAGAAAAATTATTACTTCCCTTCAAGGTTTCTGTCTGATCTCCCGCGACCTCATTCTAGCAATATTCAATTACAGACGCTATGATCCACTTTTTATTTTCCCACTCGAGAACTGCGCGTAGGTTGGTTTAGTTTTAATCAATACGCTAAGACAGTTTCTCTGGTACGAAATCTTTAACTTAATGAAACATTGAATTTCATGAATTACCTGCTTTCATACCCTAACCGATGTCTTCACAAAACAAAAAAATAGACTGAAATAGTCACTCATGGAATATTTTATTTTGAAATAATACACATAACGAGAAAGTTTATCTTGAAATGGATTCAAGATTCAACTTTCTGCTATATCCTATATGGATAAAATTATGTCCGCAAGGATCCAACTGAAATCAGCTATTGTCCTTCACAAATGGTGGTGGGTTTCCTGTTGTTGACTCCGCTTGTTTGTTGTTTCACCTGCGATCAAGTGTTGCACATTTCCTCGTTTTTACGGTACTGACGCGAGCCTTAAGAGCGCGTTACATCGAACAGTCGAATTTATTCCTCACCCTGCGCAGCAAAGGTTTATAGGCATGTTTTCATGAAGCATGTTAGTGAAGATATAAAATTCGTCAAATCTCAATTCAACGCTAGAGTAATATGTAGGTGGCAGTGCTAATCAGGTAAACATTTCATGATCGCATGATCGTTTTTTTGCAAAAACCATTGGTTTTATGAAAAATATATTTTTTGTATGGGCGCGGTGGTCCCTTAAAACTTCGGGAACTTCTCAATTTTTTTTAATTCATCATGCCATTCCCATTTTTTTTAATTATCATAACCAAAAATCACTGAAGTTCACGAATTTAAACAAAAACATTGAATCATTTGCTGAAGAAAAAAAAAATTCTTGAACAAAAACTGTAGGCGTAAAACTGATTCCCGTTTTACCAAGGTAGTGTTAGCTATTAATCTAAAAACTCGTGCATGCGGTTGCATTTTTCTAAAAACCTCAATTTAATGAATGAGATAGACAATTGATGTTGGCGAAAATTTTCCGATTTAAGTTTCATAATTTTATTGATTTTTTTTTGTGTCGTTAAGAATTTCCCAGTCAGGCCTTATCTCCGAAGCTCCGATACTTCCGGAGGGCGCGCTGGATGATTTGCCTCAATAACCACTTCCTACGCTTTGGGATAAGTGACTATTGGGACCGAGAATCATGTGCCCTGGACCTAAATGGACTCAATATCTCCCAGAGCATACCGACAAAGACCGACCGTCCGCGACCATCCAGCAACGACCAAAAATTGAAAGGGTTTAATGAAAACTTTCAAGTTCACACTGATCAGTAGATTGGAATTTCAAACATGGTCTTTGAAAACCTGTCAAGGAGGATCATTTAGTGTGAGTTGTTCGATAAGAATACACGTGTTGGAAATTTTAGTCGTAGTTGAACGGTCGCGGACGGTCGGTTATGGTTGCTCAGTGTGCTGGCTGCTTAAGGCAGCACCGGTATCTCGTCTATACCGTTCGAGTGACGTAGATGGTAGTTCACTGTACAAAATTATTTCCATGAGATTACATGATTCCATATAGGTAATGCGTTGCCATGCATATTCATGTGAAATTACATACTGCTGTAATTTAATGTGAAGTCATTACTTGACTTTTAATGTAAATGACCAGTATATTCCATAAATTATCACTTGTATATTAATGTAACTTTCTCAGTTATTCCAGATTCGATGGCGATTTCTACATGTTTGTTTAGGTGTTTTCACCATTATATTCAAGTAGTGCCAATTGAGATTACATGCTACAGTATGTATAACTGGATATGTATTCATGTATTTCTGAGGAAAATCCAGGTTTTTTAGTGAATTGAACTTGGTTGGACACGCATTTTTACATACATGTGACATACATAATGTGAATTGCCATATATTCACCGATGATTACTTGAACTTTCCTGTGATTTCCACTCTGCTTATATACAGATGTAATTCAAATAAATTATTGGATGTTTGTTTGGGTGTCTTCACCATTTTTTTCAAGTAGTGTTAATTAACTTCACATGGTTCACCATATATTAGTGCAAAAGTATTCAAGTCTCTTTGGATAAAAATTTTGTTCTCGTTGTAAATTGAAATTTATCCAAAATGTTTTCTTACACACTCCTTCATGTTATTTTTACCAGTTTAACATGGTATTAATTATCCATTAGTAGTTAGGGTGAAAACAATAGCTGTTTTTTCAATCTGAAGTAGAGGATACTGAGTATAAGAATATAAAACCCCAATAACGTCCTTCCAAAGTCAACCATAAAAAATAATGAATGTGAAAACTTCAGAAGATTGAAAAACGTACAAAAAATATCGATACTTTCAAAGTTGAATTGATGATTTTCATTATGTTTTGACGTTATGCAGTTTTATGTTAATATAATTTTCACTTAAATTCATGTTAAAAAGGGAATTAGTTACCAAACACCCTGCATATCGGCAATGATGATGCACAGCCAAAAAATTCATTAGAGTCGCATTTTGATAGTTCTTTCTCATATACATAAGGAGCTAATGATGATGGTAAGTCTGATTTATTAACTCTGTATCTCCTGTGCGTATATAGGCTTATAATTACTTATAGTAGAACTGGGGGAGGGGTATCTACGAAAAACACAAAAATTTCATAAGAATATTGTATTTTCAATAATAGTATAACACTTGAAGAAAAATAACAAAATCTCTCTAAAACAAATGTAAGAAGTAGTCCCAAATATAAGTTGTTGAATAATTGAGTCAATAATATGAAAGTGGAAAAATCTTAGTCATTTCTATATGAACAATTTAACCAGACATCAAGTCGTAACAAATTATGTTTCGGCAAAATGCAAATTTACATCTTCAGTTGCAATTGAATATGGAAGAAAATTACAAAGCACAATGTGCTTTTAATTGAAAATGATTATGTTGAAGTGACTGAAATCAGTTGAAAAATTTAACATAACGATGTAAAAAGCTCTTATTTTGACATTTAAGAGTGGAGTAGAAATATATGAGAAATGTGAAGAAACCAATCTCAGTGAAGTTGAAAGTAAAGTATTTACTTTTCTAATGGAAAGTTCAACAATAGGGGTTTAATCACTCACAAAAAGTAATATCGCTTACCTCGTCATCGTCTTTCTCCTTAACATTGCTCTTTTGTATATAGAGATTTTTCTCCCTATTTGTCTTTTTTTCTAAAAAAAAGGAGTAGGAACTTCTCTTCAAGCTTCATTGATATATACATATTTATATATCACAACTTGATATAATTGCAATTCCTGAAGAGACTCGCTTGAGTCTTGGGTTGGTAAAAACAACGAAATGTTGGCTGCCTGTGAATGAGTAGACAATCATCTGGATGTTACAAGTTACTTTTCATTTGATACAAAATTTGTACAAAATGAAGATTGTGAATTTTAAATTTATGAAATAAAAAAAATAATACAAATATGCTCAACACTTGTAGAAGCTCATTTCTATGTATTTCATACAAATAGCTAGCCAGAACCTACATAATGTTAACAGTAGAGGTCTTTCCGATTACTAAATCAATTCCGACTATTCATTCTTAGAAACTAGGCACAAATTGACAGCAAACGACCTAGTGCAAAAAGTTACACATCAGATAAACAATAATTATGACTATGACAAACTGACTCCTAATACAAAATTATCAACCAAATTTTGTATTCATTTAAAATTAGGCAAAACGACATACTGTACAAAACATTTCAGCAGTTTTGACAGGAAAGAAAATAATAACAGAGACCGAAAATATTTGAAATATTAAAAATTAAAAGAAAGGACAAAACAGATAATTATTACAAAATGATAAACAAGAAGTTACTTATAGCTTCTGAAAAATTACTCCTAATTGAATATAGATCATCATTATTATATTAAGTTATTACAATAATTGATACAGTAGAAAATAGTGAACTGTGAAAAATAAATAAATAAAATGTGAGTGCATTTAAAAAAGGAGTGTTGGGTAACCAAAGAGATTACAACAGGTAAAAAAGAACGCCTGGAGAGAAATTTGAAGAAGTAATATTGAAAATTTTAGAAACCAGAATTAGATATCAAAGTCTACTTTGAATTATGAGAACCAGATTCGACAAAAACACAAAGTTCTATTCCTATCTACGAAATTTATGAGCTGAGTCTACATACTAAAGATAAAATTTCATATTTATGATTTGCGAATTAGACTAAATGTTTTAGGTAATTCCAAAATTTTATACACGCTACCTAACAAAATTTCATTAAAGAAAGGAAACTATAAATAAAAAATAAAAAGGGTCTTTATTATAAAATTGAGAATTAAGATTCACTGCAGAGTTGTCTAGATCAATACAGCATCTTCTATCTTCACCCCACGCGGGTTTGGAGGAACAACGCTGGACCGCTGGTGTTTGGATGCACGGAGAGCCACCTTCCCTTCTCCTCATTTCTGGACAGGGGGGCGATCGCTTGTGCCAAGGGGTGCCTAGGGTCCCGGTTAGGGGGCTCTGACAGCCGCCTCCGCTGGTGTTGGCGAGTGGTCGATCTATGCAACACTTGAGGGTTGTAAATGGCATAATACACGCCTCCTGCGAAGCTTATGCGTGCCTTTCTTTTGCATTCAATGTAGATACTGCTATTGTCTGAGTCCGTGTGGGGCTGATTATTGCGAGCTAAGCCCGGAAAAGGCTAGCAGCAAAAAACCGGGCGTTTATTAGTTCATTCGACTAAATTCCATACGAAACCAGTTCTTCCATCTTTCCTGGAAGATATCCAGTGCTTGATAGATGCGCTTATCGTGTTCGTGGGGCTCATTTGGCAATCATTTGGAGCCTGGTAAGGTCTCAGGTTAGAAACTTTTTGGGAGGTGGAACTAGTAAAATTTGTAGTTTTTACGTGTCGGGATCGAGTCGACGCCAGCAAGGTAGCGCAGCGCATCTAATCGAAGCACATTGTTTTGCATCCTGTTCAACCTCATAAAAGGAGACTTGGGCAGGCTGCAGAACGCTGGGCAGGCGTACAACATCGCCGGTAGTATGACTCGCTTGTAAATTGTCATTTTGCCCTCAAGCTTCATGTGAGAACCTCTTGCTATTAGAGGGTACATGCGTTTTGCCGCAGCCGTCTGAATATCCAGGTTTAGGTGCTTATGCCATGTTGTAAAGCTGTTGTAAAGCTGTACTCCTAGGTATCGCACGTTGGTCGAAACGTCCAGGGCTTTGTCCGTGACCTTCAATTTCTATAGAACTTTAGAGAATTCAAATTTCAATCAGACCTTCTACCCATACCGAGTCGAAGGCTTTTTACATATCAAGCAGGACCATAACTGTGTTCATCCCTCGATGAGCTGCCTCCTTCACCTCGTGAACAACCCGAACTATCTTTGAGGTCGTGCTGCGACCAGTATGAAAGCCAAATTGCTCAGCGGGGATCATTTTGAGTTTCTTCTCGAGGAAGATCAATCGTTCAGGGATAATCATCTCCACTGCCTTGGTCATGACGCTCGGAAGTCAGATCGGGCGGTAACTGTCAATTTGATGACCATCCTGGCTCGGCTTCAGGATAGGTATTACCAGTGCCTTCTTGAGGCAATCTGGGTACCACTGCCATCTGATGATGATGATGATGACGTCAACTATGTGCAAGAACTGCACTAGGGACTTCCTGGGTAGGAGTAGAATGGCGTTCAAGCCATCCGGCTCAGGCGCCTTGTTTGTCGGAAGTATTTTCATGACTTCCGTCAGTTCTTCATAGGGTGCCATTAATTTGGCAGTCCTATTAGGATCGATAGGGGCTGCCATAGTTTGTCTAAAGTCCTCGGTTACCTCATACTTTACTCTTTGGCCGTCACTAACGCAAGGTGTCTTTTTGTGGACATTGGCGACGTGTTCGCCAAATAGCTCCGCTTTCTGGAGGTCCATCACTGCACACTCGGTACCCCTCACTATGACTGGGATGGGTTCGAAGCGCCTAGAGATGCGCTTTGCCATCCGCCACAGCGAGTTGTCCTGAACGTCCAGCTTCTCTAGCTTGTTCTTCCACTGCGTATCGTTATCTCTGAGATCTCTCTTCCTAGCCGGAACATATCGGCTTTGTGTTCCGGGAGTTTAGTGGCTTGCCACTTTTTTCGGAGTGATCAACTGCTCGAGTTCCTGACAGTGCGGTCGCGAAAGGCCTGAATGTCATGGATGAAAGTGAGAGTTGCCTCCTCAATTGACAATATTCCACAGGCTATGGGTGATCGTTTTTTTGCTGTTAGGTTGGTAATGAATTTTGGTTTCTAACATTTGAAACACTGTATTTTGATACACTGACATCTGTCAGTTTCAAGGGATTGACTGGGGATTGGTTATAATCATTTCACATTTGTCATTGCTGACACATAGCACATGTCAGTGTATCAAAATACAGTGTTTCAAATATTAAAAACCAAAATTCATTACCAACCTGACAGCAAAGAACCGATCACCAATAGCTTGTGGAATATTGTCAATTCCACCCCGAGTTATGCTGGACGTGATCGTCGTCCTCGTGTAATATTCGACGTTGATACTTTACTTTTATGATAATAAAATTTGGAACTAAATCCTACGGGCTATCACCTAACGTTAAACCCCTTCCGTCGCAATATTTTATATTGATAGAAAAACTGGTTTTACCTGTATTATCTCATTTCTGCTTCTCTTGGCCTTCCTTGGAGTTTCACTGACTCTACAGGTGGCTGGAGAAAAAGTTTTTCCAGACCCAATTTTTCTAGTTTCCTTTTGAAAGGATCTTTTTAGGCTCAGCGCAAAACCGGATCAATATAATAGGACAGCTTGCTTTGTCACCACTCCTTAAAGGACTAAATTTGCCTGACCCGGAGAAGTCAAACTTGATGGTAAAATAATGTTTTCCAATTAATATGAAAAATTGCGACGGAAGGGGTTGAACGTTAGGTGATAGTCCGTAGGATTTAGTTCCAAATTTTATTATCATAAAAGTAAAGTATCAACATCGAGTATTACACGACTATTCATGATTCTTCGGAACCCCTAGAGTCGCAGTTTCTATAGCGGTATCTGGTTTTAGGGGGAATATCTTATCCTCTATACCTCAGACTAAACAGCAATGGGTCATGATCTGAAGTCATCTCATGAATGGCCTTGAGTTTACTAATATTCTAACATTCTTGTTCACTATCAGGTCGATTGTGGTCGGAGTGGACCCATTCCAGGGGTTATGTGTTGGCTCTTTCGAGTGCACTATTACCACGTCGCTACTAAGCGAGTATTCCCACAAGGTCTTACCGTTGGCGTTCTGCTGTGAGCCACCGCTCCACTCAGGACACCAACAACACCTTATGGCCTGTGTTACACAGGTTGTCCAAGTCCAAATTTTGTACTTATTTTTTTATTCTTTTAGTATAACAATACTGCATATTATTACTGTGACATCAAGTAACAGATGAAATACAACACTGCAAACCTCCTGTAGATAAAGAGATCTACAAGTTTATTAACTATTAAATGCAATGAAAGAGTTGTATTTCGTGTAAGAATTTAATAAAATAGCAAAGCGCTTTCGGCTATTAGGCCATTATCGGTGCTATACTTGTCAGGTATTTATACAGGAGCAATACTTATAAAAAGTCACCAAAACCACGGTTAACATTGGTTTTGAGAGCTTTCAATTTCATATGTAAAATTTCAAACATTTTTATCCTTTTCGGTTTCTCGTGGTTGATAGTTCAACACGAGTAGGCTCTGCATTGGCTGGAAAAATGCGAAAAAACCGGAAATTTTAAATTAAAACCCCATAAATCGGTATATATATGTATATATATATTTATATTAAGTACTTAATTTTAACATGTATGTACGTCCGATCAAAACCAATGTTAACCATGGTTTTGGTGACTTTTTATAAGAATTGCTCCTGTATAAATACCTTACGAGTATAGCACCGATGATGGCCTAATAGCCGAAAGCGCTTTGCGATTTTATTAAATTCTTACACGAAATATAACGCTTTCATTGCATTGAATAGTTACGTGTACTCAGCTTCAAGAACATATTAACTATTATTTTTTGTTGATTTTTCGTTGACATTTCATCGACATGAACTCACGATGTAGGAAAACATTGAAACACTGAATCTCATGAAAGTGACTAGTCAGATGTCTATGGATGAAAAATGGTTACAAAATATGAGCACTTACACATAACATCTGCTGAGCCTACAAAATTAAGGCTTCATCATGAAAAAATGAGTGGCAGGTATCTTGATTATTCAAAACCAGTTCTAGATGAGCAGAACTTTTTATGAAGAATGACTGGAGAAAAGATGAAATTGGGGTCCAGTTTGAGGGCTTGCCGGGAAATTTTCCGTTATCCCGCTGATACAATCCGACAATGCCCTTATGGCCTTTTGTAAAGCATCGCCAAGTTTTCCATCAGATAATGATATCTAAGTGGGAATTTTGAATGAAATAATTACTGAATTTCGCAGCAGATTCCCGCATATGTTTTTGTTCTGTACGATAGAAAGGGTAGTGATATGTAAATGAAAGGGAAATATAGGTTCTTCTCAAACAGTATCAGTCGGAATTGGAATATTTGATTAACTGCTATTAAATTTTGTTACTTGATAGAAATGGAATACCGCTGTGGTCACGATTAGTCATTTCTGGAGCAGTCCGGGAATAAAAATTCAAAGTTATCACTTTGAAAATATTTTGTGATCATTTTTCAGTTGAACAGTATGTGAGGAAACATACTTTATTGTTACTACCTTGTTGAAATATCATTGGGAAGATTATTAAGTGATTTTCTCTCAATGCTTCGAAGGTTACTGAGAATCTCAAGTTAAAATGTTGAAATGCAAATAATTCACAAACAGGTATCAAATTGATATAATGCGACCTTCCATAACGAAATTAAAAAATGGTGACATACATAACTTTAAAGATGGTCCAAGAAGGCACTTCATCCTCAATATTTTCGATGGAGTATGGGATCATGTGTCACTCAATTCGTGAGAAATTTTATAGTTCTTTATGAGGGGAGTTTATAGTTGAAACAGCGTGTATTGATTGGTTGCCAAAAAGACACGCAGCATTTCCATGAAATTTTGATCTGTTATAGATACTGGCTTTCTTATTATACAGGATGTTTCTTATATCTTGTGGTAACGTTGCTATATTCTAAACTGTATAACAGATATGAAGTCGATTATGGGAAAAAAAAGTAACTATTGTGAGAACATTGCAATGGTCAAAGAACATTTACAGGGACTCTTGCCTTTCCCGAGTTTTGCAGAAAAAACAAAAAATGCTGTCTGAAAATATAAAATAAATTTATTTTATTCAAACTGTACTATAACGATGTCAACTTTTTTTTCAAATACTGCCCTGTCTATTTTATTACAAATATTGATAAGGCGATAAAATCACAATTCAGTGGTGCATCATACTTGATACTTTCATAACTTTTCATTTGACAACAGTTTTTAATTACGGTCCTGTCATTACTTTTTTGTGAATTGTTTTGATCTCTTCAATTTTTGTATTTGTTTCAAGGCTGATTTCCCATCTCACTTCATTTACCATTTTTGAAAACGTAGGCTCTACCTGGTTTCTATGACAGGAAAAATAAATGAGTTGTTGGTATCTGTTGAGAACTGTCACACGTTTATATGCACTCGGTTACATATTGAAGATGTATTCAAATGACAAAAGGACTGATATGCTATTTAATTAGGCAAAATTCTCTATTGGCTAAAAATATGTATGATGAGCTAAGTATACCTGAATCGTCGTATTCCAAATATTCAAATGTATAGACGATTAGAATGAAATTTGAGAGTCTGTGCTACATATGACAGAAATTAAAGTACTGGAAGTATGAAGAAACAAATAAATATTTTGTGTTAACAAATAATTACCTCATAAGGATTAACAAAGTGAAAAAAAGTCAGTTACGAACATATTTCTAATCAAGATTGTTCTTTACGAGAGAATGCCAATGAACTAAAGATTTCTGTAAAATCTACCTGAAATTAAAAAAAAAAACAAATTCAAGTGCTACAGGATACGCAAAGTTCCCATATACTTACTACTATGGTATTACGGTAGAAATGAATATAAATACAAAATTTGGAAATAAAATTTTATTATCATTTTACTATGAACAGACCACTCATTTGCATTCAACAAAGAGGTCGTTAATTCGAGCATTTAATGTAGTTTTTCATGTAGAATTGATTTCCTGAAGCGGTTTTATTTTCCTCCAAATATTCATTATAAAATAAATTGTTTTTGTTTGTTTGATTTCTTCTACTCGTAAGTTTATTTTTGGAGTGAATTGCTGTCGCGTCTCTGAACAACACGATATCATTTATGAATTTTTTTGTGTAAATATAATTTTCATAGATACATTTATTCGAAACGTGACTGATAATTTCTGTATCAAAACGTGTTTTGTGGAATTCATAAACGAACTAATGACAGGACCGTAATTCGAAATTGTGACGATGCTAGTTATTTTGAATAGAACGCTATATGATTATCAAGTGTGATATACCACCGAGTTGTGATTTTAGCGCTTTATCAATATTCGTGATAAAAGAGACAGCATTTGTAAAAGCACCTACACTATGAAAACAATAAAACTTTCTGTTTCAATTTTTTTCATTTTCTCTGAAATAACAATTCTATAGAGCATTTTTGTTTTCCACGTTACGAGTCGGGAAGGGCAAAAGTCTGAGACCGAACGTAACCCTGCCCTATCTGATCATCTAAAATACTATTGTGTCGATCGTCTGACTCTCCTGCTGCTCTGGTGTGAAATGAGCTCCCTGTATGAAGTAAGCCCTTAGCCGCCTAGTTTCACAAAAAAGCACACTCTTTTGTTGTCCAGGTACACAGCCTTTTGGAGGAAAGCCGTTTTTCGATTCAACACCCTTTTTCCCACTTTGTGTTTTTTTCTGGTTCTCTCAGAAAACAAAGTTCTGCACAAATGAATAGAATTTTAATGCGAAAAAAGTTTAAATTTTATATTACAACTTCTGGAAATACATTATCAATTTTGATAATCGAACTTCAAGTATTATATTCCCAATAATTTTATCTGAGAATAGAATTTCCCAACTATCAGGTTTTGAAAAGCAACTCTAACTTGAGAAAATACCTGAGAGCTTTTATACTGAATAAGTGCAACATCTCCAATGTGTGAAGGTCTGAATAGTTATAAAGATTCGATGAATTTGGATTGTCGCCAATTGTGCAAATGGGCATCAAGTACATCCAAATTCCCACAACCATGGATCCGATACCGTCCTCCCCATCCTTTTGACTTATTGCACTGCAAAATTTGAGTGAATTCTGTTCATACTTCTTTTTGATTTCCAAATTGTGAGGCAGGATCCATATCTATACAGTGTGTCCCAGCTAAAACTTATCACCCCCCTAATATCCGAACTCATGAAAAAAATTGAAAATCGCTCAGACCCGTCGATTTTTATTTCAAGGGGCAACACTTTCACCAAATACACCATCATTGTGTTTTCAACCCCCTCAACCCCAGCACCCCCTACTTCAGAATTTTCAATGGGACTACTATACTTGTGATACATCATTTTGAAGGGAATTCAATCCCAAATACATCGGTGTACTGAAATTGAGGATCGATGAAGTGTTGTTGAAGTTTTCATGAAAACTAATTTTTTCCAGATATTTCATCGTATGAAAGGTTCAAAATGTGAACCATTCAGTTCCATACAGAAGTATAAGCGATCTTCGAAATTTCTTCGCACATTGCTCAACATTTCTGGAGTCACTGCACGACACTCCACAACAATTCTCCTGCGTAGATCATCAAGAGAAGTTGGCTGGGTAATATAAACTTTGGATTTCAAATGACCCCATAAAAAGAAGTCTAATGGTGATAAATCAGGAGATCTAGCCGGCCATTCTATTGGTCCTCGCCTTCCAATCCATCGCCCTGTGAAATTGTCATCTAAAAATTGACGTACAGGTGCAACAAAATGTGGAGGAGCTCCATCTTGTTGAAAGGTGAGCTGACCGTCAAGTAACCTATCATCGTCTTCAAGTAACTGAGTGATTCTGGGGTTCACAGTTATATCAAGAAGTTCAAGATACGTTTGTCCGTTGAGGTTACCATCAACAAAATATGGACCTACAATATGGTCTCCCAGAATACCAGCCCAAACATTCAATTTCTGGGGAGTTTGTGAATGAGTTTCCCTATACCAATGGGGATTTACGTCACTCCAGTATCTGCAGTTGTGCCTGTTCACATGTCCATTTAAATAAAAAGAAGATTCGTCAGAAAAGCACACATTGTAGAGGTAATTATTATCACCAATCAATAATTGACTCATGATTTCACAAAACTCTGTACGTCTGTCAGGATCATCTTCATTTAATTCTTGTACATTCTGCATTTTATAAGGATGGAATTTTGCGTCTTTCAGAATTCGATGTACGCTGCTTTGCGAAACTCCAGAAATAGTCTCAAGTTGTCTTAACGATTGAATGTTGTCCATCACTGCATGTCCTACAACTGCAACAGCGACCCCTTCATTTCTCATAGGCTTCTCTCGTTCATGTTTTTTATTCAGCACTGATCCCGACTCCAAGAACTTATTCATCAATTGAAGCACGTACTGATGTGATGTGCTGTTTTCTGGATGACTTTCATTGAAACTTCGAGCCGTAGCTCTAGCACATCGTCCATTTTCAAAATACGCAGCTACAATGGATATTCTCTCTTGTACAGTATAAACCATTTTCGAATGTCTTCAAATTGTTGAATGCAGTGACTCGAATACATCAATTACCAAGGCGTAAACAAAGATATGCGTATACAAAAACACATGAGGGCAATTTTTTTTTCATAAAAACGTCTGTCTCACCTTCGAAACTATTATTTCTGACAGCATATTATTTTTCAATACAGTGGCGTACCAACAGTGAACCTTTCTTACGATGATAACATGTTAGGTGATGAAAAATAAAAATATCTGGAAAAAATTAGTTTTCATGAAAACTTCAACAACACTTCATCGATCCTCAATTTCAGTACACCGATGTATTTGGGATTGAATTCCCTTCAAAATGATGTATCACAAGAATAGTAGTCCCATTGAAAATTCTGAAGTAGGGGGTGCTGGGGTTGAGGAGGTTGACAACACAATGATGGTGTATTTGGTGAAAGCGTTTCTCCTTGAAATAAAAATCGACGGGTCTGAGCGATTTTCAATTTTTTTCATGAGTTCGGATATTAGGGGGGTGACAAGTTTTAGGTGGGACACACTGTATATGAGAGTAACATCGCAGTAAACGTAAACATACTTAGTTCAACCATCTCACAATTTAGCGGCAGATAGGGAAAACAACCCGGATAATATTCGTTGCAATAACGGTTTTCAAGACCTTACACCCTGGAGGCATGAATATTAAATAGTTTTTTATAAAGTGATTTAGATATTTTTCGATTTATAAACTCTGAATTTAATTTACTGAGTTAAGAGCTGAAAGCATTAATGAGGGATAGTGAATGACTTCTGTTCTGGATGCTTGATATAGAAGTAATTTGCCCGATCGTGTTGGTGACTCCATCTATTTGTCAGTTCTGGTACCATTCAGGTTCAACCCTAGTTGTTGTCCGCTTGAAAATCTCAGACGAACCCCTTTCTCCTGGATCTCGGTCTGGTATTTAAAGTAAAAAATGTTTTCCGTAACTACGGCTTCGATGTACGGAATTCAATGTCTTTTGTCTTAAAATGGAATCCTGCTTTGCATCTATATGACAGGGATGCCTCCTTCAGTCACAAATCCACCATGAAAGTTAGAACACTTCCTTTGTTGACATCTGACACTTTGGACAAGTCATTGGAAAAATCCCTTTGTGTCCCTTTTTGTCCTGAACAGTGATTGATTATAGTGTCAGTTTACGGAGAAAAGAATCTAATACCACTACAGAAGTATAATCTGTATACTGACTTTATCAATGATGTCCCGTGAAGTCAAATTTTCGAATCACCAGTTACAAATATTAAACTTCTCCTCCTAGTTCTCTGAAGTGAATCTGTGTAATGCCTAGAGAGTGATGATATTGATCTCCAGGGTGTGGATTCTATCCTGTGGATGCATATCCCTCATTGGGGTATACTTCTCTGCTGTATTTGGAAGTCTGCTAGGTCAGCTTTTGTGCAGGAACAATTGGTGTATACTTGTTTTAATACTTTTCTCCTTCCTGTATAGGTAAAATCCCAGAATTATATTAAACAATCAACACCCCGGGTCACACTATCTCAAGTCCCCGTTGATTTTCTACTACCAATTTACTGATTACCACAATAGTAACCTTTTTTCTCATTCAACCGTCTTTGTTTCTATTGTTTAGAATATAGTAATGTTACCACATCGATTTTATTTTTTAACTGTATCTTGAGGTTATTCTTTCTTAGGAATGTGAGAACTCATCCGGCATAGCGATGACACTGACTCTGGCCATGAAGGAAGTATATAGAAGGTCTGGAGAATGCTATTCGGTTTCCAGGCAAAAAATATATTCTGTTTACTTAAAAAGATCGCATTAAAAATAATTTTGACACAGCAATTTATATGCTTCAATTGTAAGGAACTTCGTTGGGAGATCATATTCCACTAGTTGATGAAGGCACAATAAATTCAAGACTGCGGGCGCAGAACACTTACACTTAGAACGGAATCTGAGGATTTGTATTCTGGGCCACAGTTTCTAGCACCATAGTTATCCATTCCGAGTACTAGTGGCGTATGGTTGTTCTATGTAGGAATCTACTATGAATGTTTGGTGGTGCTATCTCGTAGCTAAAGCGTTAATCATATGAAAACAGGCGGGGCGTTCAAAAATCTCATTTGCCATTCAGTAGCTTACTTACAAATACTGTGCCTACCATACAGTACGTACCATATGGATAATATCAGGTTATGACTATAGATATTCGAAAAATTTCAAAGGTATTATATAGGGCAAATAAATAAATATGAATTAAGCCAGGAGAATAAAATCTTGTGTTTAGGACAACAGCGACAAGTATAATTTGAGAAAGTATTGATGGAATTTCATCAAGAATAAAAACCTTTGAAGAATCACCTAATATAAATGTTTTCTATACGGAGCGTTATTTCATGGAGGCCACTAGACTATAGAAAAAATGAGGCAAGTATTCATCACTCAATAACTGCTTTCTGCCAAGGGAGAATGTATTGTTCTTCGTAAATCATCACCTACAAATGTGAAAGTCAATTATGCTCAATTTTCTTGTGGAAACTTGGGTGGATAGAAGCAAACGATGGTGAATTGAAAGAATATTCAACGGTTCCCCTTCAATACTACTGAATATAAATGCATAGCTCACCATCGCTTCTTGCCTTCTTGATTGGAATTGGACTTTTGTCGTCAAAGCAATTTAGGAAAGATTCCAGAAGAAATTCTCAAGTAGATCTCACATTATAAGGCCACTTTTATATTTGTTAGTGATTGAATGATAAGATACGAATGTATGTTTTAATGATTTATGTTTTCAATCTATTTCTGTATAATGAGGAATATCATTCATTCTCTTATATGCGTGGAGCTCTTATGAAAAGGCTGAAATGGTGTAGAGAGCCAAGTCAAGAATGTTCCAAATCTAACTTCGAAAAACTAATAAAAATCTGAAACTTGCTACTCACCTGATTCTCCTGGTAGTAATAAAATAGGAAATGCGCCTTTGGAAAGTTCTCCATGGCTACTTTGATGCAAGATATGCTTCGTGAATTTGGTCAGTCTATTTTGTTTGTAGAAATGAATTGTTTACTTTCTCGAGCCAAACTTTGAATGGTTCTATTTCACGATCTGGTATCCACGTACCAACGGTGATTGTAGTGCTGTAATTTCCGTTTCGATAACCAAAATCATTATACCTCAAGCCATCCTATACTAGATTCCATTCTAAGTGTAAGTGTTCTGTGACTAAGAGACAGATGCCTGAAGCCATTGTCCACTGAGGATTACCGAACCAATATTGAAGTCGATTTGCAATTTTAATAGGAAATAATATACGGTGACACCAAGTCGGAATTAACCAAAAGTGAATGCAAACGCTAAAGGGAATCAACATGTCATCCAGAAAATTATGCAACATTTCATAAGTAGGTGATGGAATCGTAAAAAACACCTGAAAGAAACAGACAGTTTTTGTGATCCTTTCGCTCCTTTTGGATGGAACCTATTTTGTAATGAGTTGATAGATACGATATCATATTGGAAAAATCAATATTTGAGTTTTTTTCAGTACTGTCATAGTTTCCCTAAACTCTTCAGGCACTCGATTCCTAACGTCACAGTCAATTTATTACTCAGCCAAATCCCAGGAAAAGCAGTCGAGGGCTCTAAATAACCAAGCCACTAATGGGGAGGGTTGGGAATAGATTTTGCTTAGATAATAGGGTGAATAAAAATTTTGTTGTCGAATAAGCGCGGCGAGACAGTTAAGTAAAAAACGATTTTACCTTAATGGTACCGACCTGGTCTTCTAGTGTTATGTATGTAAAGTCGATTATAGAATTCGAATTGTTTAATACGTCAAGATTTTGCACTTGGATTGGGTATATTAAATTATGAGTGGTGAATATTATAGGCAGTTAGAGTATCCATTATTACTGTCCAGTCCAAATCAACTATTTATGTAATTATTTTTAAAAATATTTTCCTATTGTTGCAACTTATTCAGAAGATTTATATAATCAATGTAAATTCTAGTCATTATTGATAACTACTACAGACTCTTCATATCAGATTTAAATTCAGAAAAAAAAAACACTAGAGAAACTTTGTAATTTGACTTGAAAATCAGTCAAAATCCCTGATTTTATACAAAACATCAAAAATACTACTAGTGACTCTATGCGAGTTGGGAATTTCGCATATGTAGGATGTTTCGTCGGGAAACCAGCCTGTTGCGTCTGCAATCTGTATTTCTTGAAAGTTCTCCTTGAGTTTATGTTGAGTACTATAAAATGAAAAAATGTGAAGACTTTTCTTTTAGTCAAAAACCATCGGTCTACTGGATATAGTTTACTAGTTTCATTTGTGATTTTGGGTTTCGGAACCAAATCCAAGCGTTGCCGATTGAACCATTTACGATTGCGACCAAATGTTGATTTTGATATCGACCATTATATTGAAATATCCACTGTCAAATATGGAACATTTCCCATATACTTACTGCTATGGTATGAACTTTAATGAGAAATGATATGGAGCAGATGAATTTTATACCCTATTTACCATTTATATATCAGTTTTCCCTTTTTGTAGTCGTTCGTGATCTCGACGGCGTAAGTGACGTCGAGGTTATTGTTGTTTTCCCGAGTGCTGTCTCGAAATAATTATATCGAATGATGTGAGTGAGGTATGGGTTCAAATCAGAATGAGACTATGGCATCAAAGATGAATATGACCAACTGCATATAAACGTTATGCCGCTTCCTATAATTGCATAATGGTACAGCTGCACACTGCTGATTATATTTTTAGAGCCGAAGACCGAGGTCTCTGAACAATTTTGATTCTCTTGGACTCTACGCCCTTTTGATACCATAAACTTTGAAATAATTTTAGCGATCTTACATTAAATTATCATTATTGATTATGCTGTTGCTTTGATGAGTATTTATTTCAACAATAGACAGCAAAAAGCTCATATCGAAGAAAAAGAGCCCATATATTCGTCTGGTTCATTACAATCTATCGAGAATTGTTCTGCCAATGTTTATGCCGATGATACCCAAATATAAAATAGTAAATACAATTCATTCCTCTTCTCTACATTTCATATGCAAGCGCCATCCGTTCGGAAAATCAAGAACAAACACTCTTCGGCTTACCAGACTAGAGAAAGAGTTGACTGTAATATTTTGCACAAAGTTCGAAAAGTGCCTGAGAGTATCAACATAGTGAAACAAAGACAAAGTCGAAGTACTCTTCTCTCCACACACTTCCGCCAAGTGGAAAAATGAGGAAAACATCTGTCAGAAAATAACTACTTCCATGGCTCATACCACGACGGATAATGAACTACATCTAACAGTTATTTGTGCATCGTTCTTCTATGAGGACCAAATTGCAAGTGGCTGGGAATGACCATCCTGTAGACATGCATGTTTCGATATCTCGAAACCTCGAAACATGCATGTCTACAGGTGGTCCAGCTGAATGAAGGGTAATCTACTTTTTAATTACAAAATTATCACTTGCAATTGGGTCTTCTTGGAGGAACTTTGCACATCGTGGTATTAGCTAGAGAAGTAGATGTTTTCTGTCAGATGTTTGCCCCATTTTCCCTTTGTAGAAAGGTGTGGAGAGAAGGGTACTTTGACTTAGTTTAATTTTGGTGATCATCTCCGGCACTCTGTTCGAAATATTACAGTTAACTCTACCTGGAGTATGTGCTGTTCGGGAAGTGTTCGTTCATGATTTTCTATTCGGATAGCGCTGCGACTAACTTAGTTGTGAGCCGCAGTTTAATTTGTTAGGAACTATTAGTTGAGTTGAATATTATTCATCAGGGAGAAACAGGAAAACTATAATGTTGTCCGACCTACCCTAGCACTGACGGGATCTCTGCAGGTTGTCATCTCCAGCCAAATGAAGGATAATCTACTGTTTAATTACAAGATAAGCACTTGCAGTTGGGTGTTCTTGAAAGAACGTCGCACAAATATGTGTGAGATGTAGTTCGATGTCCATATTGGTATCAGCCAGGGAAGCAGTGGTTTTCTGTCAGATTTTTGCATAATATTTCCACTTTCTGAGAGAAGGGTACTACGACTTAGTCTATCTTATACGTTTCATTTTGAAGATAATCTCCGGCACCAACTCTATTAGAAATATTTCAGTTAACTCTACCTGGAGTATGTGCTGTTTGGGAAGTGTCCGTTCTTGATTTTCCGTACGAATGGCACTTGCAATTAGGTATTTTTGGAAGTACTTTGCACACAAAGCTGTCATGTCTTATATTATTTATGTATTATTGCGTATATTCAATTTTGTACCTGTACACATGTTTTTATTTATAGTTAACCATACTCTTTTTTCATGTGTTATTGTTTTTTTGTTATACATTGATTGTGAATGGGTATCTTCCCTGTGTATCAAATAAATAAATAAAAGATGTAGTTCAACGTATGTCGTGGTATAAGCGAGGGAAGTAATTGTGTTCTGTCAGATATTTGCCTCAATAGAAAAAACGTGTGAAAAAAAAGAGTACTTCGACATTGTCGAATTTATTCGTTTCATTTTGGATTTTCTGCTGCCGGAAAATTACCATTATGGCGATTGTACATTCTTGGTTAATTTGGCTTCATCTATCCATATCATATTTTTCATGCACTCAAATTCCTCCTGTATTTCGATTAGAAACCATTTGCAGAATTCCACCCGTGCATGTAAGTCTTGAGGTTTCAGATTCTGAACCTGGTAATATTTAAAGGGACGCCACTTATCTTTCTTTCAACGAATTTTCTGAATTAGCTGTAAAATAAGCCAAAATAACAATTTCATTGTCCTCATTGTTTTTTTTTGTTGATTGTTTCTTGGAAGTCTTCACAGAATATTCAAAAATTTTTTGCGAAAACACTAATCCTGGCGATTATCTTATTACATTCGCTATAAATAATTATCAATTTCAGCAAATCTTTATCAAAATACTACCCAAAACGATACATATTGCACACATATGGAGAACTAGGAAATTCATGTCAATTACTTACATCGCATCAAATTCTGACATATTTGTTGTAACTTAATTTTATTTCAAAGTTTTTTTGATTTTATGTTGCTTCTAATGATTTCATTTCAAATATTTCCCCAAATCGGATATATCTTGGCAAGGGTTTATTTAAGGTATAGGGTATTCTTCATGAATTTGATTATCCGTAGTATTCAAAAATAATTGAATAGCGTAGGGTTTCCTGAAGGAAAATTCATATTTCATCAGTTTTATCGATGTTGTTTCAATTGGAAATTTTGACCACCCTCTAAAATATTTTTAAAAATTCGATAGACCTGTTTATGACTTGATGCTTTAGGTGTGATTATGGGAAGTTTCACATTTCCAACTGTTACTGTCTGCGAGTTATGATTGTTCCGGAGTAGTACTGTAGCTGTACCTTTTTTCTGAAAATAAATAATACTTCGAAAACTAACAAATTCGATTTTCATTTTTTTTATAACTCACATAAGTTGTCATCATTCTTATTGAACGTCATCAAACATTTTCAATTTTTTGAGCGTAGGCCATGATATCCTTAGAGTTTTAATTCATAATTATGCATTCAGTACGAGTTTTCCATTACCACACCTTGAGCGATCTTCTGAGTTAAGTCGTCTAGAAAATTACTAACGTCCCGACGTCATTATATTAATTCAATACGAAATTTATTCTGGAAGTAATCTGTCGCAGGAATTGGTGGAATGGATCTCCTCGAACAAACTTCAGGATTTATTGTAGCTAAAGATAATGATCTACCCGTACTTTTACCTCATTATAGTGGAGCAGAACACTATTCCCAAACTACAGTATTCTGAGATGGATTTCGAGTATTTGATTATCGACCTCAAATTTTATCATAGAAAACAAGCTGTTAAAGTTGGAGAAGTTCAATATGAAAAGTAAATGAATGGTATAAATTAAGTGTTATACAGAGTGTCCGGTAAACCTTGTACAATATTGAAACTTGAAACTGGTGATAAAGCAGGTCATGACTATTCAGAATATCAGAATTTTACCTAAAAATACATTATTGACAGTCTAAAGAGTTGATTTTAGCTCAGAATGACACCACACTCTAATATAATTGAGATTTCAATCCTTCCAACAATAATTTTCATAAGTTTTACACCATGGTAAAGTATGGACAAATTGTGCATTCTTCTGTAATGAATGTCCAACTCCACGTTGTTATGCTTTTTTCAGACAATAATGTCAATCTCTTTTTGAAAAAAATTGGTGAAACTCAAATCTGGAATTTTACCCTCATTTCTTGAAAAATGGTATAACTTTCTGAACAACTGTTCTTTACTTCTGAAAGCATCACTCATAATTAATATTTAGCAGCAAGGATATTTGAATTGGTCTCGATTTGTAGAATT
Organism: Chrysolina americana; assembly: GCA_958502065.1. Lineage (NCBI taxonomy): Eukaryota > Metazoa > Arthropoda > Insecta > Coleoptera > Chrysomelidae > Chrysolina > Chrysolina americana. The sequence goes on from OY293411.1 coordinate 26,619,845, forward strand.
GGGACTCAAAAATCCAAGGGGAGGTAGAGATTTTCTAGAAATTAAAAAAATGCCAATTATCTCGAAAACAGTGAGATTTGTACTGAGGTGAAATTCTAATATTCTGAACAGTCATGACCTGGTCTATCACCATTTTCAATATTGTACAAAGTTTACCGGACACCCTGTATACACGCGTTATAGGGTTCGCAACATTTTTTTCATGTTCTGGTTTCTACGGAAAGGAAAATACTATAATTTTCACAGAACATCGTGAGATCCGAGGAAGAATTTCTGTAGGTTGTATGCCTCAGGGAAAATCTTCCAAGGTGTCGTCCATTAAACAAATTACCTTCTAAACAGTGACAGATCGCCAACCTTTCTGCGGTGTTCCATAGAAAAATGGACGAGTTTGTAACGAGATGAATTGATTTGTTTGGACAGAATCCTCTTCCGCTTCTTCAGAATAATTTTCAAATTAATTTTGACATTAATTTAATATTGAGTTCACATCAGAAATATATTGCAAAACCTGTTAACATTTTATCAATTCACCAAGTATAATAAAAGAGTAATTGAAAATCACAGACGATATTATATATAGGATGTTATTATATAATGTCTGAAAGGATACATTGTATGTAACAATAATAATAGAAATCATAAATAAAAATTATTTCAGGTCCTCATGAATTTAACTCATAAAATATATCGCAATCTTCTCTTTTTCCGGAAGGCAAATGTATCCAGCGTGGCATCGTAATTCATATCCCATTCTCGATGAAAATGAAAGCCTCTCTTGACTCATAGTCCATCTTGAGAAAATGAACGTTACACTCACAAATGTAACGATAAATTAATGATCGGAAAACTGTCTCTATCACACATTTTCAAAACATTCATCGCACTTTCTCGAATAGGCCCAAACCAAAGCTCAACCTCTGCAATTTATTAAAAATATACTCTCTTCTCTATTCTAACTAAGAATGTAAATATTGCCTCAAATTATTAGGCATTTTGTTCATTTCTGCTTGATTTCTCTTGAGTTTGAGAGAAGGTAACAGGACATTGATTTCTATATCCAAGAAAAAAATTTATGCAATTGAAAATTGAGATCCTTTTAGACATTATCTAACCATGGGATAAATTTGCTGATGACGCAGTATTCCTAAGATTTGGTAGAAACAATTGCTCTATTTATTTGTCTTGCAGTGACTCTAGAAAAGTGTATCAAAATCACCAATTTTTCGTGGAGATCTTTCACTTCCTAAATAATGGAATGAAAGCAAGTGTCGATATTATCTCTTTTATTTTTCAATACCGACATTTTGCAGACTTGCAGAATGTCTCTTACACAGAGCTCATATGAACGAACGGCGGAGCTTTGGTACTCATTACCCAGGAAAGTGTTTGGCCAGGCAGTCTACACAAAATCAACAAAAACTCAAATGTCTACTTACTTTTCTCTTGGTTCTCATGATCTTCTCCTAACATCAAAATGTGAGATGCCTATAGGGGAGCAGTGTCGTGAAAATTATTTGTGTAACGAGAATGAACCTACTTGTTTTCCATAATAATGATTGAAATTACCACGCAAGTGGACATTGATATTGATTAGGGTTCTCTAATTAAAAGCGAGCATCGGATATACCATTATTGCTGTCAAACATCAAATAATCATTAACTCCTGGCAGGAGGTGATTCAATGCGAATCTGAGTATGAAGCATAACTCGCGAAAATGATAGATCACAGGATGTTTCGTTTCATTCGGAAGATATGTGGAACGTTTGCCTTATGAAGCTAACATGGAAACACTTCATCCAGATGAGATTATTCTGTTTTGAGAAAAAGACAAAACAGTGATATTGGTCGATTACATCTTTCAACGTGGGAGAAAGTAATGAACTTTCTGAAGCTAGGCAGCGTTTGGAAGGTTTTGTAACAATACATTAATAGAATGGTGAGATGAAATTTTGAGTTCAGTCAGTTATAGTATAACGAAGGCTCGATAAATTATTTGAATGAAATCGAGGGAAAGATCAACTCGAAAAAACGTTCAGATGACAATTTATAGATTCACTGAGAGCTAGAGAGAGAAATATACCACCTTTTCTACTAAAATAACTAATATACCTAGCATTCAGCTTACGAAGATTTTATTTTTAACGAAAAAATTATCTTAAACGACGTTTTTTACTCCATAAATTCCTTCTCAGTATTTACTGCGTTCTAGTCGGCAACTGAGCACAAGTGAGCTTCTATGCAATTGCCATGGAAACATTGAAGAGGTTTATGAGGGTTGTATATTTAATAAAATAGCAATGCATTTTTGTAAGAATTGACAAGCTTCTTAGTGGAGGAAACTAAAAACGATTGTGTTCATAAAAATTATGGAGATCCCACAGAATGTGACGCTCAAAGCTGAAAAAGCGTCAGGAAATTTACTGCCTGTGAAATCCAAATACTTATACGAGAAGGAGTATGATCATTTTTTTAAATGGAAAGGTGAAAACAGAGTGAATACCGTTAATGAAACTGTCTGAATGACATACTTTCAGGAACTGGTGAGTTTATCTCATGAAAAATATTAATATTTTTTATTTATTTCACATTATTTCAGTCTGAAAAATATAGTGCAAATAATCTATGGACCAAATACTCACAGCTGAAATCAACATTGATTGTTAAAGAAAACATTAATATATCAGCATTCAGTCAACTGATGGCCTTTCTGAAAGTTAATTCAGAAGGATAAATTCCTAAAAAAATCAAAAGTGTTGAAAGGTGGACGAATATTACTTTTCATAAGAAAAGCTACAGATGATACTTTTCAGCTACATAAAGTTGTTCTGGTAATGGACGTATTTGGAGGCTTAACACGTGATGAAATGGTAAAGGTGACAATTGATGACATTGAAGACAGAAGAGCCGTTTTACTGATCAAGGTACCAGAAACCAAGACCTGCACCTCAACAAGTTTCACCATTGTCGAAGAAAGCAAAATAGGAGCCTTGAAATCAGTTAAAAAGTACATTGCAATATGACCAAAAGGATGTAAACAACGTAGGATTTCTATAACCTACAGAAATAATAATTGCATTGAGTTACCTGTAGGTAAAAATACTATAGAAAGTGTTCCTTCTATCATAGCGAAATACCTTGCTTTGGAAAACCCTAAAGGTTACACCGGACATTATCTACACCGGACGTCGTCAACGCTTTCAGTTCAAGGTGGTGCTTCCTTTGAAACACTAAAATTACATGGAAAATGGAAGAGTAGTACGGTAGCAGAGAGCTATATTGAAGAAAGTATCTCCTCGAAGAACAAAATTGCAACAATGATAGCCCATTCCGCTTCCGAAAAAGAAAATGTTAACTTTCCGAACGAAACCGAATGCACATTGAGGAGTTCATCATCGGTCAACTCACAGAACTTCAAACTTGGTACTAATTTTTCAGGAACATTTGAAAATTGTAATTTCTATTTGAGAGAAAATAATTAGTCCCTTTTTATGTACAGTTATAAATAAAACTGTTCTGAGTAATTAATTTATTGAACTACAGAACTGGGCGTTATGGGTCTGTTAATAGCAACCGTTGCCAAGGTATTATAAAGCAGTAATGGACAAGTGAAAAATAAATAAAATTTAAAAAACGTCAACATGGCGACTTCATTCTTCAAATACACCACTGAGGTGAGGATTTCTGTGATTGAAATCCTGCCAGTTTGCTAGATTTTGATCTGTCAAATGCATCTGTGATAATGACAGAGGGGAATCATTTTCTGAAAATTCAATTTTATTGTTTAAATGAGTTCTTAGAAAAAATACGGTGTGTAGAATAACGCGTTTATAAACTCCTAAAATTCTCAATACTGAAATGACATTCATAAAACTCGTTACATAATATACTATTATGTTGCCTTCTGATGCTCACCATCCAGCTATCGAAATAATGGTGCAAATGAGAACTGCAGCTCCCGGTCATAGACCGCAGAATACTCATACGACTTCATTAACGCTGATTATGAGGTTCAACACCAATACCTCGGTGCTATCGACTGGGGCACCCTTCAACAAGATGAGGATCTATTTGGAATGGTGTATAGCATCAATGATACCCTGTACTAATTTATCGAGATATTCGTTCCAATCAAGAGGTTCTCCAAACGATCATTTTCCTTTTGGTTCAGCCTCTATCTGAGGCGATTAGTACATGAGGATTGCAAAATAAACTTATTTAATAACAGGAACTCCTGAGAGTTGAGTATATAGTATTCTGTGAGCTAGGAGCTCATTGAAAGTCTAGAATAATTCCGTTGATGTCAAGGCCTTCTGGGATTTTGATAATGGCGCGAGGTGAGGGAATTACAATGACTGATGAAATGTTTTTTATATATTACTTATGTTGTTTTTTCCGGCAGTGAATATGCTAATCTGTTTGCACGCCACTTCACCTCAGTTCATACAGATGATATTTCAAATCATAATGATTATGACAAATTTTAAAGATCCCTTTCTACTATATTTGAGAACCTGAGCAAACTTGATGTTAGAAAGGGCCCGTATTTTTAAGGACTGTAATTATATATTGTCTAGCTCATATCTCCAACAAATGCTTGGAAACTGGGACATTCCCCGACTACTTTTTTCTTACGCCCATTTATAAATCAGGTCATAAATTGAACTGGGCATTAATGACCATCGTTTAATCTCAAACCTTAGTACTATCACTTTCTCTAACACTTTCACAAATTTTCTTCATTCTCTTTCTGAATCACTAGATAGGGATGGTCAAGTTGACTCCATCTCAACCGATTTCTCAAAGGTATTTGATAAGATTAATCATGAGCTGCTAACCCACAAATTCAACAGTTATAGTTTCGGAGAAGTGCTATTGAATTGTATTGAGGGTTATCTAACAGGTATGACCAAAATAGTGAGATATACCCACTACTCTTTCGACTTTCCTGTTACTTTGAGTATTTCCCAACGTTCACATTGGGGCTCCCTACTTCTTATTTTGAACATCAGTGACATCACTTCGTGCTTCCATTATGATGTTGCCCTACTTTTCGCCAAAGGCCTTGAGCTTTATTGTATAGTCTCAAGTGTAGATGATGCGGCTGGGTTACACCAACAGACTTGGTGGACCAAAAAAAAATTTAAGTCGATCCCTTCAAACCCTTAATTTCAATTATACTATAAATGGGCAACCCCTGGGAGCTGTTGACCATATCAAGGACCTTTGATACATTTTTAATGCCTCTTTGATCTTCACATAACTTCCATTGTCGATAGATGTACCAAAAAAACTGAATCTCAATAGAAATAAGATTGGACTATAAGAGTTGGAGTAATATTTAATAATAAGGAGGGTGTTGAAAATTATATATATATAAAATATATATATATATATATATATATATATATATATATATATATATATATATATATATATATATATATATATATATATGTCCAAGTGACTGTAAAACAGTCGATAACAATCCTTTAGGAAGTGACTATAACTTTGTATAGTATGTATGGCATGTGTCCGACAGAAAACAACTACTTCTCTGGCTAATACCGCGACAGATATTGAATTATATCTGTCAGACACATGTGCAAAGATCCTTACTTTGAAGGACCAACTTTGCAAGAGCTCTCTGAACAAACAGCAGGACTTCACACGATTCAAATGGTGAACCAACTACAGACCGGTTTCGGAATGTTGTCCCTCATCAGTGCAGTCCAGGTTATCACAAATTGTATACACGCGAGGTCTCGCTGCCCGTCACCGTCCGCCGAGATGAATACTGCAATTGCTTACAGGGTCCACCTTGACGACAGATTAGAGAGCACTCCAGAAGGACATTTCGGATACGAAATGGTATATGTAAAATACTTGTTTCAAGGAGCAAATAATGTCCAAGTGACTGTAAAACAGTCGATAACAATCCTTTAGGAAGTGACTATAACTTTGTATAGTATGTATGGCATGTGTCCGACAGAAAACAACTACTTCTCTGGCTAATACCGCGACAGATATTGAATTATATCTGTCAGACACATGTGCAAAGATCCTTACTTTGAAGGACCAACTTTGCAAGAGCTCTCTGAACAAACAGCAGGACTTCACACGATTCAAATGGTGAACCAACTACAGACCGGTTTCGGAATGTTGTCCCTCATCAGTGCAGTCCAGGTTATCACAAATTGTATACACGCGAGGTCTCGCTGCCCGTCACCGTCCGCCGAGATGAATAGTGCAATTGCTTACAGGGTCCACCTTGACGACAGATTAGATAGCACTCCAGAAGGACATTTCGGATACGAAATGGTATATGTAAAATACTTGTTTCAAGGAGCAAATAATGTCCAAGTGACTGTAAAACAGTCGATAACAATCCTTTAGGAAGTGACTATAACTTTGTATAGTATGTATGGCATGTGTCCGACAGAAAACAACTACTTCTCTGGCTAATACCGCGACAGATATTGAATTATATCTGTCAGACACATGTGCAAAGATCCTTACTTTGAAGGACCAACTTTGCAAGAGCTCTCTGAACAAACAGCAGGACTTCACACGATTCAAATGGTGAACCAACTACAGACCGGTTTCGGAATGTTGTCCCTCATCAGTGCAGTCCAGGTTATCACAAATTGTATACACGCGAGGTCTCGCTGCCCGTCACCGTCCGCCGAGATGAATACTGCAATTGCTTACAGGGTCCACCTTGACGACAGATTAGATAGCACTCCAGAAGGACATTTCGGATACGAAATGGTATATGTAAAATACTTGTTTCAAGGAGCAAATAATGTCCAAGTGACTGTAAAACAGTCGATAACAATCCTTTAGGAAGTGACTATAACTTTGTATAGTATGTATGGCATGTGTCCGACAGAAAACAACTACTTCTCTGGCTAATACCGCGACAGATATTGAATTATATCTGTCAGACACATGTGCAAAGATCCTTAGTTTGAAGGACCAACTTTGCAAGAGCTCTCTGAACAAACAGCAGGACTTCACACGATTCAAATGGTGAACCAACTACAGACCGGTTTCGGAATGTTGTCCCTCATCAGTGCAGTCCAGGTTATCACAAATTGTATACACGCGAGGTCTCGCTGCCCGTCACCGTCCGCCGAGATGAATACTGCAATTGCTTACAGGGTCCACCTTGACGACAGATTAGAGAGCACTCCAGAAGGACATTTCAGATACGAAATGGTATATGTAAAATACTTGTTTCAAGGAGCAAATAATGTCCAAGTGACTGTAAAACAGTCGATAACAATCCTTTAGGAAGTGACTATAACTTTGTATAGTATGTATGGCATGTGTCCGACAGAAAACAACTACTTCTCTGGCTAATACCGCGACAGATATTGAATTATATCTGTCAGACACATGTGCAAAGATCCTTACTTTGAAGGACCAACTTTGCAAGAGCTCTCTGAACAAACAGCAGGACTTCACACGATTCAAATGGTGAACCAACTACAGACCGGTTTCGGAATGTTGTCCCTCATCAGTGCAGTCCAGGTTATCACAAATTGTATACACGCGAGGTCTCGCTGCCCGTCACCGTCCGCCGAGATGAATACTGCAATTGCTTACAGGGTCCACCTTGACGACAGCAATTGCAGTATTCATCTCGGCGGACGGTGACGGGCAGCGAGACCTCGCGTGTATACAATTTGTGATAACCTGGACTGCACTGATGAGGGACAACATTCCGAAACCGGTCTGTAGTTGGTTCACCATTTGAATCGTGTGAAGTCCTGCTGTTTGTTCAGAGAGCTCTTGCAAAGTTGGTCCTTCAAAGTAAGGATCTTTGCACATGTGTCTGACAGATATAATTCAATATCTGTCGCGGTATTAGCCAGAGAAGTAGTTGTTTTCTGTCGGACACATGCCATACATACTATACAAAGTTATAGTCACTTCCTAAAGGATTGTTATCGACTGTTTTACAGTCACTTGGACATTATTTGCTCCTTGAAACAAGTATTTTACATATACCATTTCGTATCCGAAATGTCCTTCTGGAGTGCTCTCTAATCTGTCGTCAAGGTGGACCCTGTAAGCAGTTGCAGTATTCATCTCGGCGGACGGTGACGGGCAGCGAGACCTCGCGTGTATACAATTTGTGATAACCTGGACTGCACTGATGAGGGACAACATTCCGAAACCGGTCTATAGTTGGTTCACCATTTGAATCGTGTGAAGTCCTGCTGTTTGTTCAGAGAGCTCTTGCAAAGTTGGTCCTTCAAAGTAAGGATCTTTGCACATGTGTCTGACAGATATAATTCAATATCTGTCGCGGTATTAGCCAGAGAAGTAGTTGTTTTCTGTCGGACACATGCCATACATACTATACAAAGTTATAGTCACTTCCTAAAGGATTGTTATCGACTGTTTTACAGTCACTTGGACATATATATATATATATATATATATATACAGGGTGTCCCAGAATAATTTGTAACTCAAAATAGGGGAGTACGGCAGATGGGTACCCCCAATTGTCCCTCCCTAACTTCCACGACACTGGATTAATATCGATTTCGTATTCTTTTTCTTGATTCTCAATATTTCCCATACAAAAAAGGAATAGGTTTCGTTTTCGAAATATCAACGATTTTCGAGATATTTGAAGTGGAATAAGTGCGTGCGTATGTGATTATGGAAAGTCACTGTTGATTATTATATTAAACGTTGCTGTCTTTTTCATTATAAATCATGGCATTATGGTAAAGTGTCCACAGTCGTATTTCTAGAAGAATTTCAGAAAATTGCAGAAAAATTACAGCATTACACAATTAAGGTTAGCAATCAATTTCTCCTTATTTTCTAAAAAACATTTGGGTTGCAATGAGGTTATTTTGTTCACAATAATATCCATAATTCTTCATTGGTTTGTACTGCTGAACAGTTCTGAACACAAGTTATTCAAATTGAATTCGTTTATAATCCAACCACGAAAAATAGTGTGCATTAAAAATGACAGTAGTCAAATAATATTATTCTGACATATCGACGGTTTTCAGTTAAAGCGTCACTACCTGAAACCAGCAATTAATATTATAACTAATAGTAAGTGTATACGACATGAACCCTTATACGGCTGCAGAATATACAGATATAATATACACCTATGCAGAAGCAAGAGGAAATTCCAGAGCTGCTGCCAGATTATACGCACAAAAATTCCCAAATAGGCGCCAACCGACTTATAAAACTTTTGCAGTAGTTACTCAAAGAGCTAAGGAAAGAGGAACTTTTGAGACTTACAAAAACGACTGTGGAGCTAGAAGAATTGTTAGAAATAATGATTTAGAATATGACGTTTTACATCAAATAGAAAACAATCCATCTACCAGCATTCGGACACTTACCGCAACAATGAATATTTCAAAATCGACAATATGAAGAGTGGCTCATGAAGAGAAGTTTTATCCTTTTCGTTTAAATAAAGTTATGGCTTTAGGGCCAGACGATACCCACATTTGGGAAGAAGAAAATCCATATGGCGTTCATTTTAGGGGATACCAAAAAAATTCGGAGTAAATATTTGGGCTGGAATTGTAGAGAACCAATTAATTGGACCATATTTGTTTCCTCAACGACTGCAGGAATTATTGGAAAATGTGCCAATTTGGGTTCGCCAGAGAATATGTTACCAATATGATGGTGCACCCGCCCATTTCCAAAGAACTGTGCGCGACCAATTGAACATCACTTTTCCTAACAGATGGATTGGAAACTCCAGTGGAAAGTGAAGACGATTTGGTTGCTAGAATTTTAGCAGCTTGTAGCCATATTCAAAATATGCCTGGAATTTTCGAGATAGTACGTCAGTCTCTATTACATCGTTGCAATATTTGTATTGACCACCAAGGCGGCCCGTTTGAACAATATTTATGATTTGATAGTTTATGTACGTTTTTGATTTATTGTTATCTTGTCATTTTTCTGTTTGTTTATTTTTTGTTGAGAAATGTATTTTTTTAGTGACCCATTAAAACATGCTTTTGAATGAACTTCTCCATTTCTTGACTCTTCATTTCAATCGGGTCATTGTATGTTATTTCAAACTCGAAGTAAAATTATGAACATTATTTCGAAATTATTTCCAAATTTATTGCTTGACAGACACATACTTTTACTGCCCGATGTACTACGATATGCTTTCGTTTGAAGTTATTTTAAAGATTTACCATAACGTAATATCCACCAAATTATTGAAGTAGTTTTTCTGTAAAACATAGTGCAACTATCAAAATATTATTTAAAATTTAATCAAAATCTCCTGATTTCTTGAAGGAATGATAACTGCTTATGACAAAATAACCAACATATTTAATAACATGCAATGATTACAAATTGAAATATTTCGAAAATTGTTGGCATTTATGAAAGATTTTTTTACAAAATTTCCTGATATTCAAAACAAATTACATAGCAACTTTTAACAAAATAAACAACAAAAGGTTTCGTACCGCATACGCACGCACTTATTCCACTTCAAATATCTCGAAAATCGTTGATATTTCGAAAACGAAACCTGTTCCTTTTTTGTATGGGAAATATTGAGAATTAAGAAAAAGAAGACGAAATCGATATTAATTCAGTGTCGTGGAAGTTAGGGAGGGACAATTGGGGGTACCCATCTGCCGTACGCCCCTGTTTTGAGTTACAAACACGTGATTTGCATTGAAATTTGGAACTGATTGCTGTCAAGTGACATACCAAATTTCATTAAGAAAAGTTGAGCCGTTACGGAGTTATTTAGGAAAACATATTTTTTTTGCCACTTTCAACACCCTGTAACTCGGTTAATACTCATCTTGGGATATATGTTTATTGATACTTTTATTCCTAAAATGAAGTGAGGATTCTACCATCGGAGTTTGTCCCCTTTATTCTGGGACACCCTGTATATTAATCTAGACAGTTGAAATATTATAAATGAAATTTCGCTAAAAGTTATTTGCTGTAAACTGGAGTTTTTATCTTCTCTCTATTTTTCAGTCGATGGGCCGTGGTGGTCTTGATGATCAATGACATTACGGCTAGATCCTGTTATTGATGTTTCGAGCTGCCGTCACAGTCTAATGTTTATTACAGCTTCTTTCGCGGTCAGTTAACTCAAAAAGTCGGTAAAGCTAAGTTTCAGCTCGATTATCTATTTACATACAAGCTTTATAGGGGTAATTTCGCAACTATTAAATTCATCGTAACAAATTGCAATAAACATTGTGCTTAGAATGTGACTCGGTTTGACCGCAGCTCGAAATGTAAATAATGGAGTCCAGCCGTAATATGCCATTGTTGATGATACAGCGCTTGCTTTCAAATCATAAGGTCATTGGTTCAAAGCCCAGCACGGCCACCGCTCCCGGATATTTTCCTTGCTCGCACAAGCTTCTAGATGCTTCTTGGGAGTTTCTCTCTGGGAACCTAGAAGATTCGTTACAAAAAAAACGAGCTGAATTTACACGTATTGAACGTTTCTTCTATACAATAATCTTGTTGAGTTTATTTCCTTCAAACCACACTCACCTAAGAGTACCAATTCAACTCTTGCTATGTCTGCTTTTGTATCCAGTAGAGTTCTTTCCGATGAGTCTTGAGTCTCCTAGAACCGACTAGAGAGAATATTCGACATTCAAAACAGCCTTGATTTACATTAATAAAAACTCACATAAGAAATTAGACAAAATTCAAATATCACTGGATGGAGATAGATGGATTATTGTGTGTTAATAATCTCCGACAATGGTTCTCGGACTCAAGTATGGATATGTGTATTCGCGGTGGACTTACCAAAAGAAACAGATTATTTTGTCTTGCTTCGGCAACTTGAGACCTATCACACGTTTTATGGATTTCTATCAGGTATAAGTGCTCAGTACGGTGATGGCATCATAAAGATATTATTTACGATTAGGATCTAGAACATAACGGGCATACTATGTAACGAGTTGCAATAAAGGGAGCGTTCAAGTGATTTGTGGATTATGTCACACTTTCTTACTGAACCGTTATCGAGCTACATAATTTGTTTCCCTTTATTAATTAGATAGTGTGTGATAAATCATTTATTTACTGTACACTTCAAGGATTGGTAGTTTTTTCACTAAATGATATCGAATGACTACAGTTTCAAGATGGTAACAAATTTCACAGTATCGATTTCCAGTAGCCTTACTAGTTCTTGTTCGATCATATATTGAAAATAAAATTGATAATGTTAAAAATCACTCACAATTATTATGGAGAACACTAAAATCTTTACTAAATACAAAACCTACCAATCAAGTAACAACTATCTTCAAAAACAATGTTGAAATTTATGAAAATATAGAAAATGAATTTAATGATTATTTGGTTTTTAAGTATTGAATAAATTTTGGCCAACTTAAGAAATGGTGAATTTATTATTGGTGCAAACCCAAACAACCGACAAAATAATTTCGAAAAACTTTCACTTGGTGGACTCAGAAATATTATCTTTGAGCAGCAGAACAAATTCTCAGAACTTTGTATTGATGAAAAAATACTTTTGATGTTTTTGGATACCCTCTCTTACATTGTATCAATACCTCTCTACCGTTCGGAGAATTTCTCGATAACTTACAAACCTCAATTGTAATTTCAGTACCAAAGATAACCAGCACTAGGAATATTGAGGAGTATAGGCCTTGTTTGGAAAAAATATTAGAGTTGTCAGTCTACAAACAATTCACAGCATAATACTCAAAAATTGCTCAATCAGAACCAATCAGGCTTTTGAAGCGGCTTTTCACGTGAAAACGCGTTGCAAAAAGTAATGAATGACTTCAAATATTCTATGAATGAAGGTAAAAGTATTGTCTCGGTTTTCTTAGATTTACGTCGCACATTTGAAATTGTAAATAGACAAATTTTACTAAAAAAGCTTGAATACTACTTTGGAGTAAATGGATCCGCATATAAATGGTTCGAGTCATATTTAGGATATAGATATCAAAAAAAACAAAATCAATACTAAAATATCAAAAGAAAGAATTGTCTTAACTGGAGTACCACAAGGTAGCGTGTTAGGCGCTATGCTGTTTATATGTTTTATTAACGACATATTAGATTTGGATTTATAAGTCTAGTTCCTAAATTGTAGATAGTGACTCATCGTACATTTTCTGGTTTTTACGGGATTTAAAAGTGCGGAGGGGATGAACGAAAGTTGCAAAGTAAAACTTGATTTAAAGCCAAAGTACCTAGCTTATTTCTGTTCTATTTTTTGACCTGCGTTATATGAATTATGAAGCGTACAACCGATGAGTCACTATCTACAATTTAGGAATTAGACTATAGGCAATTGCAAAGTACATCTATTCGCAGATGACAAAATAATCTACATTATGAGTGGGAATATTAATAACTTGATAGAAAAAGTAAACCAGCATCTTGCAAAACTTTGTGACTGGTTTAATAATAATACGATAATTATCAACATAAATAAATGTAAATACATGATAATTAAAAATAAAAGACACATGCAAGAAGTAATTTATCACAACATCCAATTCGACGGAAGAGATCTTGAACAAGTGAATACAATCAAATACTTAAAGGTATAATCATTGATGAAAAACTTACTTTTAGCGAGCACATTGAATATCTGCCAAAGATAATATCTAAAAAATAGGTTTGTATATAGGATTAGTAAAACAGTAACTCAGTAAACTGGACAATTGATATTATAATAAAACCCTATTTCGAATATTGTTCTTCAGTACTCTTCATATGTTATGAATCAGATATACATAAATTACAAATCCTGCAAAGCTGGTGTATGAGTTTTCATTGAAAGCTAACAGATATGAAAGTATGAACAGAATGCAAACAAATTTAAATTGGATGACCGTCAAACCAATTTGATATGTACGAAAACAAGTATTTTGATGCTGGAATTGTAATTTATAATAACCTACCTGAATTTATTAAATTTTCTAATAACATCAATATTTTCAAAAGTAATATCCGTTAGTATATTGTAAACGATCAGTTCCATAATTAACCTTGTATTCGAATATATGTTTACTTGTTGTTTGTAGATCTGTGTAGTAGAAACATGGATTTTTTTAAAACTTGATGTTCTACTATTTTGCCTCTACTATATTTCATACATTTACTGCATTTTATATATTTACTAATATATGAGCTTATCAATGTGTCTTATTTTAATTTTTATACAATTTAAGATACTACATCTCTGTGATGAATCATGTCATATTAGCAATGCTAAATAAATATATAAATAATAAATACTTCAGTATTCACGGTATACTGAATTTTTTATCACAAACATACAGAATTTAAACGCCATTTGAATATACTGGAGATTTATTCCAACATCAAACCTTTTTTTTGAAGACTTCTAGTGTTAGACATATATTTTCCATTTTGTATGGTAATATAAAAATAAATGTGAACTTGGAAATATAACAATTCAAACTATTCATTATCCAAAGAAGTACGGAAAGAGTACCTTACGAGCATGTAACTGCCGTTACCCAAACGACGCAAAGCGGAGTTCAGGTAAGTAGTCTAGTGCGGGAAAGTATATTTTCGTATGAGTATAAGTATGAGTATAAGGATCAAGACATAAGGATAAGCCAATGCATGGAGTCTTTTCAAGAACGTTGAAGACCTTAGCTTATCCAGAAACCTGACCTTCTCAGGTCAAGTGGGCTGAAGTCGGAAAGCGAGGGATTCATAATGACCAGCCAGGATGGTGTCTTCAACACCCTCATCTGTATCGCGTGATGGCTATAGTGGTCCCTGATACTAGATGCGTGTTGTAGGGCAGCTGAGACCATAATGTATTTGCTGTCAGCTTGTCCAGCTTATGCGATCTCAGTCTATATCCACAGGCATAACGCGGCCCTATGATTGTTGTACTACCATCAACGACACTCCGTATGGTGTAGACGAGACACCGGTGTTGCCTCAAGCTGCGGTGGATATTGAGTCCGTTGTGGAGAATAAGAAGTGCCGAATCTATTGGAACTACTCATTCCCCACCCTCAGGCAAATAGAAGTCAATAAGCCTGATGTAGTTCTCCTCGACCATCAAATCAGGACAATTTTTGTCATTGAATTTTCAGATCCTCCAGAGGAGGAAAAACGGACTGAATATCGAGATCTATTCTTTGAACTCCGCAGACTTTACTCAAACCATTCTGTCAAGATGGTGGTTCTGATAATTTAGCCGGAAGGATAGAGAAGACTATAATTTTGGTTCACTCCGTCTACGTGATTCTCTGTAAAAGTTCTTATTTTGTGTAGCAAGTGATAGCCTGTAGAATATCCAATATACAAATGTAATATTAATCCTTTATTTAGTCCAAGACTAACTTACATGTGTGAATAAATAAAAAAGGTTACATATAGATAATAACACTTAAAACATGCACCTGGAAGGCAGATACATAAAATAGCTTGAAGTATATTAAATACAAGCAGACAACACAAAACATATCAGTCAACAAATAAAAAAACATTTGAACATTTAATAAATAAATGTCGCAGTCAAGGACTGTACTCATCCAGCATGATATTCTTAAATTTTACCTTAAATAGAGATAGCGAATTTGCATTTTTCAATTCATCTGGGAGGTCATTAAAATTACTTAATCCTTTGAAAGAAACCGAATTTTGCGATTTCTTCGCTTTAACAGGCTCAACGGATATATTATTATTTCTTGATCTGATGTTATAGTTATGGTGTTCAGAAACAGTAAATATTTTTTCTCTCAGGTAAGTTGGCGCATCACCTGTTTTTATTTTGAAACTAAAAATCAATGTTTGATATAAGAACATTCTATCAACTGGTAGCCACTTCAATAAATTCAACATGTCATTGATATCAGAAATATTAATAGAATTTAAGTGAAGAGTGTAGGTGTTATCAAAAATCGAAATATATTGCAGCGGACAGCAACAATATCCACAGTTACTTGTAACATACAATGAGCACGTAAAGGTTGGAACAAATTCGTTAAAAGCTTGATATAGGGAAAAAACGCTCAGAAACGTCGATATTATTTTTCGGCTGCGCATTTTTTGGTACAATCATGTTTTTGATGTTGTCATCACTGTTCGAGTTATGACGTTATTGTATTTTTTTTTAAATGACAATACCGCATTTTGATAATACTTTCGAAAAGAACGCATTTGTCTGTGAATGGACGTCATATATTTTTTTTATGTTACATAACATTTCCAAAAATTTATTCAAGATACTAAAAAACGCATGTTTCAAAATTTTGTTTCAATGGCAATACTGACTGTAAATGGGCTTTCAAAATAACTCTTTTGTTGGCTCTGTACCCAAGTAATCAAAATCCTCAGCTATACCTGCCAATTCACTATGGGTACCAGCAAGATGGAGCTCATTGTGCACTACTTGTACGTGAATACCTGGACAAGTTTCCCAATAGATGCATTGGAAAACGAGGATTTTAACTGATGTTTTCCAAGAGTTTCAACGTATACTTTCAAGAGGCAAATGGCTTGCAATTCGAAAACTTGATTTAATAGTTTATAGGTTTATTTAGTCCTGTTGTCATGTTTAAATTACATTTTTTTGAAAGAAATATCTTTTATTTCTCGAACAACGTAACATTAGAAAAAATATGACATCAATAGACAAAAAAATACGTTCTTCTTCTAAATAGGGTATTGTCATTAAAAAAAATATATTGTGACGTCATATCTCGAATAGTGATGACGTCACCAAAAATATGAGTTTAACAAAAAATGCGCAACTGAAAAAGAAAATCGACGTGTCCGAGCTTTTTCTCCTTAATTGTCAAGCTTTTAGCGAATTTGTTCCAACCATTACGCGCGTGCTCACTGTATATACCTCTAAGGAACTATTGGGCTCATTCATTCACAATACGCAATTTGAGGTAGCTGTGTCTTTTAAGCCTTCAGAAATTAGTTGACATCAATATAATTGATGAAATCACGGAAATTGTGCATCTCTCGTCATCTCTCTAGATAACGAATACTCTAAGTACTATGATGGTAATGAAACTATAAAAAAAGGTAAAGTGATGAATACGGAACCGAGAAAATCATTTATAATGCGAATGTGATTCTTTCTTGACAAAGAAAACGGTTTTCGTAGCTTCACAGAGTAGGTAATGTTTGCTCAATATTCGCTCATTTGTTCATAAAATTTCCTCCCAATGGACTAGTTATTTGAAAGTTGATAATGATAATATCGTCCCCAAAATATATATCCAAAAATCATTTCATATCTTATAGAAAAATCTGATATTGATTTCGTAGCAGTTTTGGATTTGATGATATGAAATGGCAAAAAAAAATATTACTAGATAATGGAACTCCTCTAAATACTTCCATAACAACGGGGAGGATTCTTATTCAAATGTTTTACCAATGATGTTCTGTATTGATGGATATATCGTTTCGATATTGTGATGACAAATATGCCCACTTGAATGAAGGTTTTAATAGAAAGAAAACACGGAAAGTCCCACGGATTGCTGACGGCATACCAATCATTCACTTTCACCGACGACGTTCAGTGAGTTATTGAAAATTAGGAATAAATCATATTTTCCAGAATGATATATTGCAGGACCTTCCGTGATAAATGCGGTTGCTTTCTGACCTCAACTGCGAACAAGTTATGCGTTTGAGATGGAAATGATATATACAGGCTAGGCCCTATTTTTTATGTCATACCATTACTGGCATTTCGATAATAGTAAATGATATGAAGTTGATTAAATTTGACAAAATTTGCCGATTTTGGTGAACAAAGGAACGATGTTTTGAAATCGGGAGTATCACGAACCTTTTACAAAATTTACGGAAAAAACCGTAACGATCTGCTGAACTTTGATTTTCATTACGACGATTCGTTCTTCGTGTGCCAACCTCAACTTTATTTTTTCTAATACAGACCTGTATTTCATCAATTCCAAGTAGTCTCCATCTCACAAAGTTCATATATGTATATTTGTTTCCATATTTCTGCCCATGAATTCCATTATCAAGGTCCGAACAATGATTATTCTTCCTTCCAGAATATGGTCCTGATTTAATTTTTCTTCGTATTCGAAAGGGTATTTGACTTCAGTTGCGTGGATGAAATTTGAAATAAATCTACCTTAAATGGATACGCAAACTCGAAATCAAATCGAGATCGAATCCAATGTGACGAAAATGAGGAAGCAGAGAAATAACAAGGAACAACGATTGATTTATTCACTTTATAAATACATGGACCGTGGTGGCGTGCGGGTTAAGTGCTCGCTTCATAATACAAACATCCGTAGGAGAATGAGTTCGAATCTTAGCACTGCCACCGGTCTCGTGCGTGAAATCATACGTTTGTAAAGGTAAGGGCTACGTCTTCCCCTAGCTCTCCCAAGTCTCTGACTTCTGAGGGTTGCTCGTAGGGGTGCAGCCGGGTGATGGATATAACAATTTTTCAACAATTCAATCCAATTCGTCAAATAGCCGAGAGACCTTTTTCTTATGTGTCTTTTCTTAGGCAATCGGCAACTCTTTAGTTTGTCTTCGAGTCAAAGTCCGAGGAATGTTTCAAACTTTATGAAGTACCTGTATAGTGAGCCATGGAATAAAAGAAAAATTATGAATCCAAATCTGCGTTTATCAGACTACAACAAAGGTGCAGTATTGTGCAGGGACATTTTCAGCAAGATGATGAATTTGGTTGTAGAATTTCATGATGCGACTAAAGTTGGTTTACAAATAATGGATGGTTCAACAGGAAAATTCATTATCTATCGACGAGGGAGTTGTATCTTGAGTCCCTATCGCCTCTGAATGTCCTAAGGAAATTTAAATATTTTCTACATCATAAAAAAATTTGTTGAACATTACTTGATATGACATTGCCAGGAAGAAGGATAGAACAACGGTCCTATTAGGTAAATGGCTACCGCGTTCACCCGACCTCACTCTTCTTGATTATTAAATATGGAGATTCATCAAGGACAAACTATTCAGTACAAATTTTGAGAATGTGGAATAGCTGGAAGATTCAATTACACGAGCTTGATGGCTATAAATTACCGAATGCTTCAAAATTGACACAATTATACCATTTTCAGAGCGAAAATGTGTTTGAGGAATAGTTGGCGTCAATTTGAACACTTCAGTAGACGTCGGCAGTGATTAAAAAAAAAATAATATGTACGTACCTAAAATAGCAATTGTCATTATTTGCCATTTTTAGTTTTTTATCCTAATTTTAAATAATTTAAAATTTAATTTACAAATTTACAGTTTGATATCCTTTTTGCTTGCAAAGGCAAGAGCAAAACCAGTAGATTTTTTTGTGAATTTTCAATGCTCGAACATTGATGATGGAATCTATGGAAGAAATGCAGAAAAAAATACCATATAAGATAGATATCTGAAACCGTTAAGACAAGGACAACTCAAATTCATAAAAAAATACAGGTCGTTATTCAAAAAAATAGAGTTGAGAGGGTTGGGCTGAAAACGGTTAGTGATACTTCCAATTTGGAAACATCGTTCTATAGTTCTCTAAAACAGGCAACTTCTGTCTGATTCAACTAACTTCGTATCATTTACCGTTTTTGAGTAACAAGGAACGCGATTATATTATAATACCACATAATCAAGAGAGACGCAATGCTGTTGCCTCCTTCTATTACCCCACTCGATTCTTCAACTAACTACGTCACAATGTCAGTTCGGACAGCAACTGGATATCGTTTTGAGCTATTCGACGAAAAATTGTAATGCTCTCTCAATATTCAGCAAGCTCTCCTTTACGCTCTCATAAAATCATAATACCCAAGGTAAAATCTTTTCGATACAAGTAGTGTGTTTCCCCTTTCGACAGCTTAGAAATCGTAGTAATGGAAGTATTTTAGATGACGAAATACTCATCTAGGAATATATTTGAAATACTGTTGTGTAGATAAAATTATTCAATTATCGGCTGTGTAGGCCTTACCGTTCACAAATAAGATGTTTTCTTCCTCTTGCTTAGGAAGTAGCGGGTGTTTATTCAGTATGTTCGTGTCATCACCTATTTCGAAGCAGTTATTTAGTTATTTAGATCGGGTGTTGATATCTGGAATGATGTAATTAGCATTTATATCTTTCTGAATACTGAACCAGTACTGAAGCAATAATCAGTTTTCAACAGCTCCTAGTTTCATTAATAGTCTTGTTCCACCAGCTTCAATTTTTTTTTAATTATGTTCGATTCTTGATCATATTTCGAATTGTATCTCGTATCCTTCATTTACAGGGCTATATTTTGAATACTACACTTAACTGAACCACAGTAAACACAACTCGAGGTTTCGCACACAGCCAAAGAAGAATAAGTTCAGTTTTTCATAGGTTTTATATGGAGAATATCTGTGTTACTACTTCTCCAAGGAATTTCAAAGATTTGGCAGTAAAACTCACTTGTATGAATTGTTTATTCGAGTATTAACTGACTATTTACGTATGTTTCAACATGGCTGTGTCACAACAACATTAGAACATGAATTATAGCAAAAATTCACCCAATCAGTTACTTTACGGAAATTTTCAAAGTTAAATCGCCGCTTTCTTTAGTCGGCAACCAAGAGTGTGACAATTCTAGACTCTTGCAAAATTATTTAAGAACTAATACTATATTAATAATTTAAGTTGGTGTCATTATTCTTCCATAGGTTGGAATGTGCGAATATGACAATAAGTATCAGTTTTTATGTGGATAACAGCCATCTAGAAAATCCAAATTTTTCAGCAAAATTAGTAGCAGCCGTTCGATATGGCTTAACAAACTAATTCGGCAGAGGAGCCTCCAGTTATTTTAATGAGTATTTATTCAAGTAGCCAACCGTGAAAATTGAGAATTTTTATCGAAATTCATTTCTACTACGTCAGTTACATAGAACATCACACTGCTGAGCAGTGTTTTCATGTGAAATTAGAGTCTCGAATTATTTTATATATTATTTCATTATAAATTCATATTCTTCACTTTAATCACTCTTGACCTCACTAATCGACAAGTAGTTCGGTCCTTTTATTTGGCTGAGGGCTTTAATCCTACAGAAAAAATGTTCTGGAGAAATGATTCAATAACTAATTTCCCTATGTAACTTCAGTTCTACTACTATATGAATTGTTTTAAACATGTATTCGTAACATATTATTATATACAATTATTGGTTTTTCCTCCGTCACCTTCTCCATAATTTTAACTTCAGCTGATGATGAACCATATAGGTATATCACCACTCTGCCATCACTTAATTTATCGATTACGATATTCAATTGTGGAGATGACTAAGTTTTTCTACTTCGTAAAATGCATTATCTGATTGAATAACATCTAGTTTCAATGATTTCCGACAAAAGTATCATGTTCTTGAAATATCAAGAAATGGAAACTACTCGAATTCATATTTTTCTTTCTCGATTGAATAGTTTGTACAGTATTATGCTGATCTGAGAACATATCACTGAAATATCGACAGAACTGAGCGCAAGTCAGGAGCCAGAACTGAAAAGTTCCATTTTGTGAAATATACTTATACACTTTGACAATGCTATTCAAATAAAACTATAATAGTAAGGTGCTGAGTAAAAATGTTGATGCATTCTCTGCAAAACACGATGAAATATGCTACTAAGAATAGAATGAATTATTTTTGTTTCAGTGTCACCCACCAATATATTTACAATTCATCACATGCTTCGCCAGCTACTTTACTGAAACGCGCAAAGGTGCACAAAAGTTGTGAATTGCCTCATCACATATTCTGCAAATTAAGTTACGGCATGACTTGGAGACCAGAGCACTAACGCCACCTACACTTTCGTATTCAGTTTTATCCACTCGAAAACCCATAGCTATCATATTTATCTTGAAGTTATGACAACATCTTATCATGTTCTAATACAACTGAACACTGAATGGGCGTTATGGAGTTTTTGTAGTATCCAATTATAATATTTTTCTTGCAGAAGCCGTGCAAAGCTGACTTATTTTTGAAGTGAAGATGTTAGAATAAATGCATTGACATAATTCGAACGTCTCTTGATTATTTAGATAACGATGATTTGAATTTGGAAGTTTTTATACTATAAGTTGAAATTAGATATTTTTCAGTTGCCATGTTAATCAAAAACCAAAAACAAAAAAAAACAATGTGAGAAAATAATTATTTTCCATACTAGTCTTAAAAGTTATCGATGAAACAAAGTAATCAATAGCTATTATTTATATTTCTACACACCAATTTCATAGCATTTAAACCAAGTCTCGTCTTTCGTTCTAGACCTTGAGGTGGAATGATACTTCTGCAAATATATGATATCAAAGTCAAAGTCAAAATATACTTTATTTTCGGAAGTTATAAAAAATTATGGTCAAAGCTTAATTGGTTATGAGATAATGTTGAAATTGAATTGAACTGAATTAATTATAATTGAGTACATATAATGGTAATAATCCCTACTATTTGCATACTATCCCAGACGAGAGGGAACACCACCACCATATAAGCGCTCCGGGGCGACTTGACAATATTGATGGCGCATTTGCTATTTTGACTATAGAAAAAACCCAAAAACCTACAGTACCACCATTCAGTCCTTAGCGAATGAGGGAACGAAACAATACAACTCAACACAAATACAGGCTCATCCATCATCATCGCTACCTCTGTAACGCCAAAATTTCACCTGTTCATTGTTGGATTATACTTCCGTGCCAATCAATATTATAATATAATACACTTTCTGAAACTGCGTTTAAACCACCGGTGTGAATGCTATACTCCTCACACGTATATCCTTAACAGCTGTACTACAATATTTTTTATCTTATTATAATAATATATCCATTTTTGACGTTTTCCATTTGGACTTACAGTAATTTCTTTGTGTTCATACAATTTTGTACTATTTAAGACCAACGTAGCAAACAATTTTCTAGATTTTCACACATTTTCAAAGGCAATTTTATGGACACACTCATTTGGATGAGATGAAAAAATATTCTACGATAGTACCAAAGCTCCGGTCACTCTTGGTTATAATGGTGGGTAAATTTTGTGATTTAGATAATTTTCCACATTTTGCCTCATTCAAATATTTTCCATAATGTCTTTCTTCACACAGGCTGTTGAATATTCATACTGAAAATTAATAGGAAATATCTTTAGACTGACTCCTAACGAGGCTCCAAAGTTCGCGCAATATCTCACAGATATTAATTACTATGACAGATACATTCCCACTCGCTGAGTTCTACAGTGGAAGCGGACTTGGCTGATACTGCCGGCTCTCCAACTGCTCATTATCAATTCCGAAATGCTGTATTCACTTCCAATTTCAGAATCAAGCAGTGTGACATGAATTATACAGTGCGGCTTTCAACAGTCTCCCCTGATAAATTTTAAAGGGTTTGCTTTATAGATGGCGCGGAGGGGTAGATCAATCAAAAAAATTTTGAATGATATTAGGGGTCAAGTGTTACATTATTGAAGAATTATTATATTCACTTTTCAACCATTTACAATATTTTTTCGAATTTTGTTAATAAGTTTTTTTTCATAATATGCATTTGAATTGTCAAGTTTAGGTACAGATCTGAATCCGTTACCTTACCTTACCTCGATAACTTTTGAATGGTTTGATGTGAAATAATGGAGCAGAAAAGGTTTTGAATGGTATTACGGTAGATTTGCAGTTTGTTTACTATCGTTACGACTACTTTATTTGGATCCCTCATCCAAGTATCACCCATGTTTGCGCTTGGCTACACCGTACTGATCATGACCAAGAAGTTCAAAAAGTATGTACACAATTTCTTGAGACTCCGAGGGAAAATTAACTGGGTATAACCAACCCTAGAGATGGTGACTTTTGAATGCAAGAGCCTGATAATTCCGAAAAAATTACAATGGTTGGGTAAATGAAGTTAAGAAGTCACCAGTTGGATTCGAATGCAAAATTTCAATCGAGCAATTCAATTGTTGGAGTTTATTATGCATGGCATCACACGCTGGAAGGTGGTATTTGGTATTGGTATTGGTGAGTATGGATGGTGATTGATGCGCTGCGACCTGATTAGATCTATTGTGCCCCATCTTCTTCTGCTGTCACAAGATGTTCTTGTTTACAGCAGCCCTTCAAGTCCCAATTCCTTCAGGAATTTTAGGATTTTGAGGGGGTCTGCTCGTGGTATTTCTCCCACGGTCAGCTGGTGTGATCCCAGTATATTCAATCTTTTGCGATGTACAGCGTAACACTCCATCAATATATGGTGGGGTGTTTCTGGGTGTTCCCCACATAATCTGCAGGTGCTGTCCTCCTCTAAGCCTAGCTTCCTCAGGTGTTCTTTGAGTCTGCAATGCCCCGTTAGAAATCCCGTGATTGTCTTTAGACTAATTTTGTTGAGGTTAATCAGTGTCTTTGATCTTGCTCGGTTGAAATTTCCGAGGAGATCTTTGGCCTGCCTCAGCCCTGGAAGTCTTAGCCAGTATGTTGCTCTCATTGCTTCTTCAGCTTTATTGAGTTCTTCTCGGAAGTAATATTTTCCAAGTCCGCAGAATGGTTCTGGCCCGATCAGTGGCGTTGCTGCGCCTTTCCGTGCCAGGGTATCTGCTTGTTCGTTGCCCTCTACTCCGGCGTGCCCTGGCACCCAGAGGAGGGTCACCTTATTGTTCCTGCCCAGATCATTAAGTTTGTCTAGGCATTCCCAAACCATCTTCGAGTTGATGTTGCAGGAGCTCAACGCTTTGATGGCTGCTTGACTATCGGAGAGGATCACGATTTCCTGGTTCCGGTATTTCCTATTGAGGTTGAACTGAATGCACCTTTCTATGGCGTGAATTTCCGCTTGGAAAATGCTGGGGAACTGGCCCATGGGTTCAGAGTATTTGGTGCGAGGCCCAAAGACCCCTGCTCCAGTTCCTTCGGGAGTTTTGGACCCGTCCGTATACCATGTTAAGGTATTCTTCCCCAGTGCTCGAATCGATTCTATGTTCCATTCTCGCTTGGTGTTTAGTTCCGTTCGAAAAAGTTTCTCGAAACTAAATTTCTTGGTAATTTCGTCAGTTGGGAGGTCGGCAAGGTGTGCACAGTTGGTAGGGGTTAAGCCCCTCGCGCCGTGTGCTGTCCCTATGAGTCCGACTTTAGCCAACCTGAGGTTTGCCTCCCAAGCAGTTCTCTTCACCATTATGTGGAGAGGAGTGAGGTCCAGAATGACCTCTATTGCTGCTGTTGGAGTCGACCTCATTGCTCCTGTTATACAAAGACATGCTAGTCTTTGCACTTTTTCCAAGATCTTCTTTGTTGTGGCGAGTTCGGTTCTGCCTTGCCATGCTACTGCCCCGTAGGTGATCATAGGTCTCACTATCATGGTGTACATCCATCGCAGTACTGATGGGTTACATCCCCATGTTTTTCCTGCAATGTTCCTGCACACCATCAGTGATGATTTTGCCTTATTAGCGATCTTTTCTACGTGTCTGTTCCAGAGTAGTTTTGAGTCTAGAGTAAGTCCTAGATACTTCACCTCTTGCTGCCATTCTAAGTCTGCTCCGTCGAGGCGAACAGTCCTTAGGTGCTGAACCTTTGTTCTTCTGGAAGGTGGTATCTCTCGAATACTTCTGAGGGTTGCTCATAACGGTGTACGCAGTAGACGAAAATAAAAAAGAATGAAGATTGTCAAGTGGGAAGCTGTAAATAAACTGAGACTTGTTAGTTCAGTATTTCGTTAGCCATGAACCACAGAAACTACACGTTATTGACAAAAGCAGATTCCTAATAATATTGTCTTATTGCACTTGCCCGATTAGAGGAAACTGCCTTGACACATCGTGTTAAACATAAAATCACACACATCATCAGAAAGCTGAGAAAAGCAAACACAAACCATCCCAGGTGGCTTAATAGTAATGCATTCAGGATGTGAAGTTACTATAATAGTCAATAGATGGACGTGAAGTGGGATATGGAAATTTAAATATGTATATCCTTAACGGACAAACGGTCTAATCGGAAGTTTTCGGTACTGAAAACACTATAAATATATACTATTATAAATATGAACCGAATACAATTAATCAGTTTACAAGCAGGACCTTTATTATTACTTTTTTGTAAACTGCTCGTAGCGAAACACATCATTCCAGGAAAAGTTATGATGTATGTCTTTCACCTTTCAACTTCTCAATTTGCTTCGTTCCATACAAGAAAGCTGCAAGATCGCTGGGTCACACATTAATTTTCAATCAACCAAGTTCACGTTGAAATTAAAATTGATTGAAAGGAACAAAGAAATCGGCAAAAAATATTAATTTTGCTGAAAGAAAAAAATAAAGAAAGTTGGAATAACTATATAGTGCTGAATGTAATCAAATCTATCAACTCTCAAGTTACGAGACAAGAGCCAAGTGAAATCATGAAATCAGTTTATCAAATTATATTACCAAATATGTAACTTATTACATTTATAATGTATGATTCTCAGTGAAAAATTAATGTAGTGAGCTTGTGCATTATTGAATATTTCATGAGTTAGATATTCCGACGTTGCGAGAAAATATAAACATAACGGAATTACTTAGCATCATAAATAAAAAAACTCCAAACAAATTGTTTTTGTTACTATTTTTTCTTGCACAAGATGCAGAGTGCCGTCTATGCATGGAGGAGGAAGAAACGGCTATACACATTTTATATACATGCCCCGCAGCGTCCAGAACCAGATTTTCAACATTTGGCAATACAACATTGAGTCCATAGAACCTGGAAAATTGTTCTCCCAATGTACTCCTTAATTTCGTTAAGATATTGAATATACTGGGAGAAATATAATTATAGGGTGAACCACAATAGGCCATTGGCCGCAGTGGAGGGCCTGATATGGGCCACTCACGTTCAAACCTAACTTAACTTAATCTACTACTTTTTCTTTGCAATATCAATTTTGTTGATGACTAATTCACGTACTTCTCAAATGAACCAATCAGGACGTCTAGTCAATTTCGGATTATCGGTAATACTTGACTCTTGACTCTGCTTGGCCTGTCAGTTTGGTGTTTTCAGATTTGTTTATGTGACAGTTAAACGTCAAATATAAGTAATCACGCATGCACGCACATAAAAACTGGTTTAATTAAATACAGCGTGTTTCACTTCTCATGGAAACACCCTCGTATCTTCTGTAATTTTTGACGAACATTCTCAGGATCGATAGATACACTAGAGATGAACTCTCTGCACGAAAGGGGTCATCCTACGTGATATACACTGCTCGCCAGCAGCGATGAAACCACCCATTTTTCCGGAAAGTAATATTAGGGATCAAAATTGGTCAAAAATTCTTTCGGATTCGTGTTCAGGATCCCAAAATTACTACTAATACACTTGTCTCCTGAAAAAATTTCAGTTTTGAAAAATTCAATTTTTTTTCACTTACTTCACGTATGATGACCCCTTTCGTGTAGACAGTTCACCTTTAGTGTATCTATCGATCCTGAAAATTTCATGGTTCTACGTCATAAATTACGGAAGATACGGGGGCGTTTCCATGAGAAGTGAAACAAATTTGAATTTTTCAGGACTGAAAATTTTTCAAGAAACAGGTGTATTAGTAGTAATTCAGGGATCCTAAACACGAATCCAAAGGAATATTTTGCCAATTTTGCCCCCTAATATACGTTTCTAGAAAAATGGGTGGTTCCATCGCTATTTTCGTGCAGTGTATATCACGTAGGATAAAGCCTTCGGTGCAACGAGTTCATTAATAGTGAATCTATCAAACCTGAAAATTTCATGGTTCTACGTTGAAAATTACGGAAGATACAAGGGTGTTTCCATGAGAAGTGAAACACACTGTATGTATTTCGTTTATAAAACTTCATTAATTTCTGAAATCTTAACGTTTTTGATAATTTTCTCTAATTCTGCTGAATTTCAGATATTTTATCTTTCACTTTGTTTGAGAAATACTCAAATACTCTAATAAAATTCCATTTGTGATTGAATTTATCCTGCGGACTCGTGGTGTTTTCTCGAAGAAATCCAGTTTTGTTCAGAAATGAATCGATAGACTTATCGCGGAAATACAGTAACTTGTAGTAAGTATAAATACTGAAATTATTTCCTTGAATTTTTAATAGAATTGAGATACATACACAAATTAGAATCATATCAGAACAAGCTCGATATAGCAAGTCCCTGTATGACCAAAATATTGTAATGAGAACAAATCACCCTATTCCAGTGGAATGTAGTCGTTTATTCAATGGAAAGGAATTCAAACATGTTTTAGCCTTAAATTTTCAGGACGACAACCCCAAGCATTATCTGGCAAACGCCCAATACCAGTTACGACAGACTCGTATATTCGATAGAAAAACAATGATTCATAACTTACAATTTTGCCAAAAATGTAGAATCAGCAGTGAATGTCACTGTAAAGAACTGACCGTGTCCTTTGGAATTGGCGGTTTACACTGCGGCAGGAGTTATGAATAGTTCATTGTTTTTGACCAACTGAAGCACGTCGTAGGATATCGACAATAGTTTTCCATTTCCTTCAAATGTATCTTAATAGACACATGGCGGTTGAGATGAAATGTGATTTCCATTTCCCTTTTGAATTAACTTTCTTATTCAGAACCATTTTCCTATTCTTGCATTTCTCATTCAATAGGAAAATAGTGACATCACTAACTATTTAAAAAAATGTAGATTTGTTGCTATAACTCGCAGGTAGAGGTAATATGTTTATTATGGACCCAAGGAGATGAACTGAGTCAAATAGCAGCGAAACATAATTTTTGGTTGCAAAGAAATTAGAAGTGGTTAGGAAGAACGGAAAACAACTCAATGAGGACACCACAAATTGGGCCATTCTTAAATACCAACCTGTATTTTTATCGAATTTCTTCAAACGCCAAGCGTCATGTTTCATATGGGCGTATTCTAATCTTACAGAATTTTGGGATTATAGAACTCATTACCTGTAAAAGAACCCCGCACTTTTTATAGGTAAAATAGTCCTCGGTGAAATTTTCTGAATTTCAAGTATATTGTAGTATTCGATGTACTGATAAAAAGTGCAGAATCGCAAAGTTCGTTGATGGATAGATTTTGAAATACAGGGCGTTCAAGTTAATTATCAGAAATTTTTATTCAATTATTTTCTCGGGATTTCAAAGTGCCAAGTGCATTTTTTCACTCTCATCATCAACGTTCCTTCATAAGAAAGTCAAACAGGTATCTGCCATGTGATGAGAGAAGATGCAGGGGTTTGCGAAAAAGGACCACTGGGGCCTAATCGCTGACGCTTGCGTCCCCCACCCATTACCATTACCATTCAGCAGCTTGACTTGTGCTGAAATTTGTTGCATTTTTGGCCACCATACCAGTGAGATGTAGGTAACCATAGGATCAATGAACGTTTGGTATGACCAATAAATAATGTTTGGTTTCATATCCCTTGTCTTACCGAAGACTCTGACATGTCCAGCTTGCCGCTATAGCCCTGGAAAGAATGTGGATGATTTGGCTGTTTCATGTCAGTTTTTGGCCCACTATAACGCCCAGGTACTTAAATTCTTTGACAAACTGAGAATCATATGTTTTTTTGTCCTAAAAAAATCCATAAACCGGGAAAAATCAATGTGCCCTGTCGTATTAGCTATCAAATAACAATGTTGCTAACAAAATGATTTGAAAGCTGAACCAAGTTTCAGTATAAAAAACTCCTTTCATTCAGCATAAAAATCAATAATTATCTAATAGTTTTCTATACAGGGTGATCCAAATTAAGTCCGCACAATTGTTGCTACGAATTCGCGAATGGGCAAATTGGTGGCAGTAGCCTTTTCAATACTGAAGTCAGAAAAATCAATTCAATTTGCGTATTCAATATATTCCATTACTTAATGATTATTTTTTTTTTTGAAAGGTGCACCCTTTATTTTATCATGCATTTCGATTCGTAGTATGAGCTTTCTTCATGAAGTTGAGAATGAGAGCCTTATGTGGAATTTTCTTCTCCACTAGTACAAAAAATTTCTTTGATTTGTCGAATTAAACCTAATCGCGTAATCCGATAACCCCGGAAGAAGTTCGACAGGCCCTCAAAGGCTCGAAGAACTTTGCTACTCCAGGTCCTGATGGACTAAATAACTTTTGGTGAAAAAAATTTCCATGTACCAACCACCATCTAGCAAGAGATTTCAACTCTTGGCTGGATGGGGAGCAACAGATTCCGGGTTAGTTTGTCGAGGGGCGAACCGTGCTAATCCCCAAAATCACGGAGATTTGTCTGATCCGAAGAACTACAGACCGATAACATGCTTGAACGCATGCTATAAGATGTTTACACGAGTTTTATACATGCGAATACTCTCCGCAGTTGAGTCGGTGTATGAACGGATATATGAGCAAAGAGGGTCAAAGAAGGGGTCGCTAGTTGCAAGGAGAACCTGCTGATCCTTGCGGTACCCGATCAAATAGTGAGATGCATCGAACAGCTGATGCCGCTCTAGAGGACTCGCTTTACCATAACATCTGGTGAAGTCAGAGTCCAAACAAAGCAGGATATCTTCAGAAGGGGCGTGTTTCAGGGAGACCCCCTCAGCCCTCTTCTCTTATGCATCTCACTACTGCCAATGTCCGTTGCACTATGGAAAACCAGCGGATACAACAGCGGCACCCCCAGCAACCGGAGGCATAAGGTCACCCATCTGTTTTACATGGATGACCTCCGGAGAGAAGGACCTTCATAAGTCCTTAAGGATGGTGCAAGAGTAGACGCATGCTATCGGAATGAAGTTTGGGATCGATGAAATGTTCCACGGTTCATCTCAAAAGAGAACGATGCGAGGAATACGGAGAGGACGTTCAGCTCGTAGACGGAAGCATCCTACATCATCTGGATGCCGGAGAGACGTATACCTACCTACCTTGGGGTGGAACAACGCCACAACCAAGAGGTAGCTACTGTCAAAAACTTTCTCCGCGGCAAGTATCAGCACAAACTCCGACACATCTGGTCATCAGAACTGTCGGGGAAGCACAAAGTTGCTCCAACTAATATGCTTGCCATTCCAATTCCACTTTACCCCTTTGGAGTAATGAAATGGACACAGGAAGAGCTGCGTCAACTTGACGTAAAAACTCGCAAAATGATGCATCTTCATAGGAGCTTGCATCTTAAATCGTCTGTTCCACGGTTATACTTCCCCAGACAGCGGGGAGGCCGTGGACTTTTGAGTTTGGAGTATCTACACAACAGAATGGTACTGGATGGATGCCTGTAAAGTCATCAGGAGTTCAGATCCCCTCCTCTGCTTGGTATGCGATCACGAGAAAGCTGGTAATGGAGCATTTCTTTTCAAGGCAGCAACCCGTGCAACCAATGAACTTGGTCTCGTATTCGACACTGAACGGACTAACCCAAACTCTGTCACCGAGTAGGAACCCGTTCAGCAAAAAGCCCACGTGAAAGCTGCGGAGTGTGACTGGCTCCTACAGCTACATAAGGATAAGCCAATGCATGGGGTCTTCTTCATGAATATTGAAGACCTTGGTTTATCCAGAAACCTGACCTTCGCTATTCTCAGGTCAAGTGGGCTGAAGTCGGAAACAGAGGGATTCATAATGGCCTGCCAGGATGGTGTCTTCAACACCCTCGTATACCGTAGTCGCGTGATGGGTATAAAGGTCCCTGACACTAGATGCAGAGCGTGTCGTGGGGCAGCTGAAACCATAATGCATTTGCTGTCAGCTTGTCCATCTTATGCGGTCTCAGCTTATATCCACAGGCCCAAAGGCATAACGCGGCCCTACGATTGTTGTACTACCATCTACGACACTCGTACGGTGTAGACGAGATACCGGTGTTCCTCATGCTCCGGGGATATTGATTCTGTTGTGGAGAATGAAAAGTGCCGAATCTATTGGAACTACTCATTTCCCACCCTCAGGCAAGTACGAGCCAATAAGCCTGATGTAGTCCTCCTCGACCATCAAAGTAGGACGATTTTCGTCATTGAGTTGTTAGCTCTTGACGAAACGAACATCGTCTGAAGAAAGGAGGAAAAATGGACTAAATATCGAGATCTACTCTTTGAACTCTGCAGGCTTTATCCAAACCATTCTGTCAAAATGGTGGTTCTGATAATAGGTGTCCTTGGTGGAATGATAGACACACTGCTCTCAAACTTTAAAATCATACCGGCTTGCCCTGATATGGCAGAAATCTTAGCCGGACGAATGCAGAAGGCCGTTATTCTTGGTTCAATCCGCCTGCTCTGGGCACATGATTCTCGGACCCAATAGTCACTTACCCCATGGCGTGGGGATTGGTTATTGGGATAAATGACCAAGCGCGCCCTCCAAAAGTATCGGAGCTCCGGAGACAGGGCCTGTCTGGGAATTTCCTAACGAAAAAGTGTATTTAAGGCGGAGTTCAGTCATTGACTACTCTAACACTCAACCTATTGTTCTTTCAGTATATATTCTACTAATTGATAAGAAACTGTCTTCCATACTCATAATTGCAACAACAGGACATATAAAAGAAAAAAAAATCATGAGACTGAAGATGATCAGGATACATTTCATTTTTGAATATCAAAATTTAAATAATACAATTGAGTTTGGCTAACTAAAGAGAACAAGAAAAAGAGAGTTCATACAAAACGATGGCGATATCACCCTCATTATTATCTGTACAATTCGGATCTCTTGGTCAATTTTGGGAGATATTCCTTAGTTCAGCTAGATCAGAAAAAAATCCGCTAACATCGGATATATAATCCATTCTTTTCTGAGAATCCGTATCACATGGCGTCCCATTTTAATTTCCAAAGCCTATCAAAAAATGGTTAGAGGTAAGTGTTTCCGTATCTGCCGAATCTACTGAAACATGTGTCAATGGACGGCTATTAATAATATTTTCTGCTTCTGCGAAGACATTCAGTAGGGTAATGGTTTCCTTCACTGCCCCAAACAGTCGCTCCCAGGCACCACCCATGTGGGATGAAGCCGGCGTTATGAATTTGTAACTTATCTTTTGAAATGTCATAGTATCATCCTAAGCAGATCTATTCATTTCTGATAAGGCCCTGCGAAGTTCTTCAGAAGCTCCCCTCAAATTGGTATCATTGTGCCACATCATGGTAGATGGTTTTACCCTATGAGCTATCATCCTTCTTATAGCCATTATTGCTGAGTAAGTTGGTAAACTATGTACAACCTCCAGAAGTATAGCTCGCACAGCCATATAAGTAAAGTAGACACTCCATCTTTTTTGTCTGCGTATGCCGATAATCACTTGAAGCGGTCAGAAATAATCCATGCCAACATTGATGATGAGACGTATACCGGCAGTCAGTCTTACTGAAGGAACTGGTCCATCCTTGAAACATAAGGCTTTGCCATGGATTTTCTGCATTTCAGACAATGAGCAAATGTAGACTTGACCGCAACTCTTCCATCGATCACCTAGAATTATTGTCGAATTTCATTCGAGATCATTTCCAATCTTTGATGTCGAAACTTTTCATGATGATTTGGAGAATTTATTCAAATAAAAAGGTGATTCTTACTTTTCTGGGTTGTGATAGCAACAAATTCGTTTTTCATCTCTAACATACTTCTTTGAATGACTTCATTATTTCTAGTTCATGACTATCCTTTGTCAACTGGAGTGCAAGTTTTTTCTTCTGCAATGCTACTGGAAACACTGCTTCTTATAATTTTTCTACCTGAATGTTGGCTCAGTGAGTTTACTGATTTCAGTTTCAATAATTGTCACTTACTTTGACACGTTAAAAAATAGTAGACTGATTTTCGGGAATAACTGGTTAGCATGTATTAGCTCTAGAATTACCACAGTTATCCAAGTAAATGGGGGAACGATCTAATGAACCATAACTGATTTAATGAGCCTTTCGTGGTTTCACCTTAATTTGGCTTGTACTGAGACATGCATGGCTTAATCTTTGATACAAGCATCAACCAGGGAACTACTGGCAGGATCACTGAGAGGAGGTGCTCTGCTGCTTTCTGTAATTGGTAAGGAACTACCAAACTCTGTGTTTCCTGTACCAAACCCTATAGGCCACACATAATCAGCGGTCAAACTTCGGTTCACACCAGCACTCTCTCCTTTTGGTCGGGCATCTGTATTTCCATTTACTTGCTCCATAACTGTTATTTTTTTGTGCTCGAAGATCAAATGTTTTTGTCTTTTTGTAACTTCCTTCAAAACTGAGTTTTTCTCCTATAATTCAAATTCAAATACATTCAGAAGACAACTGAATCTGACATACTGTCAAAAAAATCCAGTAGATAAATCACTTTTTCCTAAATTTAAATCAAAATAAATGAATAAAATACATGTACGCATATAGTGGTGCAACCAAATATGCATAGACTTGAAAATGTGCAATACAGAATAACAGGGAACTGAATGCATAGTTCCTACTGACTAGGGATACTGACCGGTTTGCAGGCATGTATATTCAAAAAGACGCAAGGTGGTACTTATATCTTGAAAGAAATTCTCGTTTCAGAGTACTTCACGTCAATAAAGTGTCAGCGTTGGCCCGAATTCGACAAGGTTGAGAAGGGAAAAGAGTTGAGGTTTTCTCATCTGCACGAGACTGCAAGAGATATTCTAGAAATTACCAGGGGCAACTCTAGCTATTCCAGAAGAAAGAAGTTTATACATTTTCTCGTTAACTTTGAATGAGTTGAATAGTAATTTTGCACTTAGTAAATGAAAGACATTCGTGACATATTTTGGAACATTTAAAACAATCCTAGTACGACTCTGACATCAAGCGGAAAAGACAATAAAACTTCGATCTCTAAAAATAAAAATAGTGTACTCGGTGAGTAAAGGTGCTTAGGCAGTTTTGGGACTAAAGGGACTATTATCCTATGTTAATCTCCATGAGAGATTTTAAGGTTTATTCTGTCAATTTTTGTCTTATTCAAAGTCAAACTCGTCTGTTTTGTAATCTGCCAATCCTCCTTCTTCTACAAAACTTCATCTGCATCCGCCATGTATACGTCAGCTGGCATCTGTCGTCCTCTGTCTTCCGCATCCAACATAGCTTTCACAACACCTCTGCTAATTTTAATAATCTCACTGATCTCCAAACTGGTTGCCACACCAACGCTGTCACCCAACAGACATCAAATTGAAATATTCCGATATTTTTGAAAAAAGTTTTCGTCAAACTGTGGATTTGAACCTGGCATCAATGGCTCCGTAAGCTGTAATCCTATTCAAACGGATGTGAATCTTTTTAGTATTTCATATTCAGATATTTATATAAGTGATATCCAATAGCTACTGAAGAAATTAGATTTCGGTTTCTATCAGCAGAAGTCGGCTAACCGAACGTGGATGACGGCCGTTGTGACATCACACATTAATAAATTTGAAAAGCGGCGCGAAGATATTTGAATAAAACGAAAGATTCGTAAACTTGTGGATTGAACCGGCTATCTCCAGATTACGAATAAATAAATGAAAGTTTATTAACTGTTAGTTACAGATCTGAGAAATATGATTTCATTCATATGCATCGGCTCCTTCATCTTGGTTCAGCTTCTCCCTGGGGATGGAAAGGGTCAAGCGGAGGGATAGGTGTTGTGCCTCCAGCATTCTGTCCATTCCTTTCTCGGACGCTGTGCATAGCTCTAAGGTAGTACCAAGAGTCCCCTCGAGAGAGCGTTGGTTGTGACCTCTACGGATGTTTGTGACCTTGTCGCACAGTAATGAAAATAACAGAGACAACAGCAGTACACAATCCTCCTGCACAGCTAACGCGTTGGATGGATAGAACATTTGATGTAGATACTGAGATTTCTCGGGTTTATCTGGCTACATATTTTCTGGTATTTCCAGATCATGGCACTAAGCGTTTTTTTACATAAAATTTCGAATTCCAGCTACTGGTAAAGAACTCCGCTGTATTTGCGGGATCGATTATTAAAGACCCTGAGCCTTGTGAGGTTTCTGATTAACGGGCCCCTGAGAAGAAAGTATTAAAAATATTGGGATATTTCTTTTATATATGTCGGGATGGAGTCGACGCCCGCAATCACTCGCAACGCATCCAAACGGACGTACCTATCACTCTCAGTGATTATACGGAGTACTTTGTTCTGCATCCTGTCAAGTTTTGGAAATTGAGACCTGTACAAACTACATTACACCGGAGAGACGTATAACAATGCTGGGTTCACTATCTGCTTGTTCATAAGCAGCTTGTTGTCTAGGGATAAATCCAAATTTCTGCCGCGGCAGCTCACTAAATCGCTAGAGTTATGTGGATATTCACTGTTAAAGGCCTGTCTATCTGTACTGCTAGGCATTTTACCGGGCTAGACAGCCTTATAACTTCATCCGAAATCAACTTCAGGGGTCCTATTCTTGACCGTTCGCAATATTAACGAGTACTCGTATCTTTACATTCTAAGTTACTGATAGCATGTTAACGAAATGCAGAGGACACCAGAATGGGAAGATACGCATATACGTTATCGATGCGAACAGTCAAGAATAGCACCCTGGTATTTTATTGTATTTTCCCGTGAAGTTAATAGCCTTGTTTTCAATCGGGTTCACCATTTTCTTGTTCTTTGCAAAATACGGCAAAATATCCCTATCCAGTCTCCACTGGATCCCCGTAACGGCAACATCACTGGAAATCGAGTGGCAATATATGGCAGTATCATCCGCATACATTGCCATTTTCATACCCTCGTGTTGAAGAAGATCGTGTTCATGTAAGGAGTAGGAACAAGCTCGAGGTCTGTGGAATACCTGCTTCAATTGGACCTGAATTCGAGAGAGAGCTGATTATTCTCACCTCAAAAGTCCTGCCAACAATATAGGAATCTTTCAGCCTTACCTTAGAAATGATCCGTCATCAAACGACGTCATGCAATTCATCATTCTCGAATATCGATCAAAGATATCAAAATAATAAACGATGATGAATGCATCTCTCTTCTGTTTGAGAGCAAATTGCGCGAATATCAAGTTCATTGCTATCCTTCCCCCACGACCAACATAATTAACGAATTCCTAGATAGTGAATATCTCGAAATATTCCATCCTACTTTTCAATAGTGCGTCTTTCTTCCACCCACCGCATAAGATAATATCAATAAATTAAGGCCATAAACATGTCTCGCTAAGCAGGTTAAAGCAATAATTGATCGCTATTAAAAACATGATTAATTATGCAGGAGTCGTATTTTATTGCGTAAGGAAGAATAACGGCGACACGTGTTCCTTTGCGAGATTTCAAAAGGATAATGGTCAGTTCATTGTTGAATCGGGCCATGTTCATCTAAGGATTATACCAGTGCGTTACCAAGTTCGATGTCATGTATTAGTGCAACTGTTCGCGAAAATGTATGCCTCGGAGTATAGTTTATTCACTGCCGCGAATATCTTCTAGTTACAAGTGCGTTTGGAATAGTGCAGTATGTAGTCTGATCTATCGCGAACACCGGAGTATAGTCAAGGGAGTTTGAAATCACTTCGTCAGTAAAAACCTTAAGATGAAACTATGGTACTATTAAAGGTTACCCAGAAACGATCATGAATATAATGTCTGAACAGATATAATGAGTGCGGAGATTTATGTGCCTTCTCGTGAAAATAAGCCGCCTTAAAAGACATCTGCATCTGCATTTATGAGCATATACGGGACGGAACCCAATATTTTAACCCTGATACAAGGGCTATGGCTCGTGTACAGGTTGCTGAAAGTGAAATTATTATATTATTATCAACTGTCGAGTTTGGTTGTTGTAAGAGCTGTCCTTTATTCAGGTAAATGTTTATATCGGGAACCATGAATGGGTACAGCTATAGTTTGTATTGTACTTAAGGTTTATGTCTATACTAGTACAGAGAAAGCATTTACTGTTACTTCGGATTTTGGTGTATTCTTATTTATAGGTATCATGTGTTTCGTGTATTTGCTTGATTTGTGCTAATCAAGGGGTAAACTGATTAACCGAGATGTTTATGTCTTATATGTCTGAATAATGTTTTATCGATTTATTTGCGTGATTTTATCGCATGTTACCTGTATAATGTATTGAAATATGTACTGTTAGTACAGGTTTTGCTTGATATATTTCGTATATTCTGAAATTTGATTACTAGGAGTGTTAATGGTATATATCGCGCAAACAAAGGTATTTAGTAATGACTATGAGGTTGATATCTTTGACAGTATGTTTTTATGTATGTGAACTGTTATCCAGAAACATTCAAGTGCTTGCTACCATTGTTTATTTAACTGTTTTTAATATACCTCCGTCAGTAGCAATAACGGCTAGTAATGTAAGAAATGTCTCGTTGAATATGCGTTTTCGTAAGCTTGCCTGTTTTCAAGGGTACTTTACGTATTTAGGGTGTTGTTTGCACTGCATTATATTATTAAATTGTGTTTGATACATGTTAAAGAGGTCGGGCTTGCGGGATAGCAAATGGATCTAAGACGGAAATACTTGTATTCAATTCGGAACTAATCCATGTTTATTTAATATATTCTATAGTCGAATTTCACTTATAACAGGACGACACGTACTTTCTAGGACCATCAGGGGTATGACGTAGCCGCTCACGTTATATTCCTCATTGTTGTTAGGTGTCCCGACGTT
Organism: Chrysolina americana; assembly: GCA_958502065.1. Classification (NCBI taxonomy): domain Eukaryota; kingdom Metazoa; phylum Arthropoda; class Insecta; order Coleoptera; family Chrysomelidae; genus Chrysolina; species Chrysolina americana. The sequence goes on from OY293411.1 coordinate 26,658,609, forward strand.
TTGATACGCCTCGTCCATCATCAGACCAAGCACTGATGGCGAATGAGATCTTGCGTTAGAAACTCTAGGATATTGTAAGCGGTGTAGAGACTAAGGCCGATATGCCGCATTATAACATATGCAGCGATATGAAATAATATTTTACTACGAGAGAGCGGAAAAGTAACTTTTCCGCATGATTTTTCGTTTTGAAAGTTGTACTTTTCCGTACGATTTTAAAATAGTGCGGAAAAGTTACTTTTTGCTCACCTCGAATGTTAATACGTCTTTACATTCCTTGTTACTAAAATAACTATTAAAGACCTATCAGACTTTTTTCATTCCGTATCAAAGCAAATTTAACAATTTCACTTTCAGTTAACGCTATTGAATTATTTTTACGTTTTTCTGAATTACCTACCTTATAAGTTCTTTCGCGTAAAATTACGTGCATCACGGAATTTCATGAATGCCAAGTCAGTGAAATGGTTGAAAGTAACATTACATTTTTCGAAATACATGCTTTGCAACATTTTCGCTGTTGTTGTTCAGATTGTTTTTACCATGTTTTCTTTATGGTCTTCCCATTCTGTCTGTTTCTTCATATTAAAGTCCCAGTTCATCAAAATCCCCGTCACATTTTCCACTTATTGTTCGGTTTCCTCGGTTTCCAAATTGAAGTTTCGTTGTTTACAAAATACGCTAACTGGATTACAGATGAAGGAATGACATTTTTTGGAATTTTTGGAGTTGATGTTTCAATCTCCCTTACTTTTTCTGACTCGCAAATATTTCCAAATCCCAACATACTTACTGGAATATTATTTGCTGTTCAATTCTGTTTTTGACATTTACAATGATCAAACTGATGCGACGCTCCGATAGCAAACTACGATTTTTGTACTCACAAATGGGAAATTATTATAGATGAGTGAGATTTTCAGAGAAAATTATCCATTACCAATATTATGAACCCTAGAAAAGAACATTATAATTACGAACATTCAGTATATATTAGCTTTCCAAAGGAAATGTTTTCAAACCAACTCGAATAGAATTCACATATAATATAAAAATGCACTTTTACGCGTCTCGAGCAGAAATGCATTTTGCTGGAATGACATTTTCAATCTTTCTTCACAACTCTGAATTAAATGTGATATTATTATATTTCCATCTCTGCTATCGAACGATTGTATACACATTTTTCTTCATTTCCATTTGGGAATGAATATTTGATTTGAGCTAATAAAGTTAACAGTTACTTTATCTATCTATCGATTCAGTGAATTGTCTGAGATTTGCAAACATTGTTTCAGTTTGTATGAAATTGTTTGAACTTCCATTGCCTTAAAAATAGATGGGAAAAAATTATCTCTATGGTTTCAAGTCACGATGTTTCGATTGTTGGGTATATACAAGCGTTTTAAAGTGATTCCAGCAAGGCGGAAAATGAGGCGAATATTTGTCAGACAACTACCGTCTTATAATGTAATAATATATGTGACACTAAGTGAGAATTCTGCCTCAGTATCTCGGAATTATCTAAATCTGAGATACCAAGTCGAAATTCCGACTTAATATCTCAGAATTAGCAAAAATATATTTTTTGTCAATAGGTGGCTCTTTTGCGCCTTTGTACATATTCACCGATGTTGATTTCATGAAATTTCAACAAAAAACGTGAAATTGGATCAGATGGGCCCAAGCTTGCTTAGAGTCAATGGAGAAATCTTTGAACACCTTTTGTAGAGTAGTTTGTTACAAACTTTTCGAAATTTTGTCTCATTTCCTGTTGGTTTTTCAAGAAATTATCTATAATTTAGAAGTGCATAAATGGTTAACCAATTTCGGATACGTTGTGAATTACCCTCTGGGTCATTAAAAGTAGCAAAAACGTATTTTTTCAAGTTAATTATTAACATGGATTGTTGCAGTAAGCAGCAGTTTCAATTAGGCGGCCATGCTTTTGATGCAAGCAACATACGTTGACAATTTCTTGCGAGCATTTTCATCATGTTTCATTGCAGCAATCATTTTGTTTCTTTCAAATATCAACCCAATTACCAAATCAGAAACTTTATTGAACAAGTTACCATCACTTTCGCGTTTACTAGGCGGTCACTGTGGGAAAAATTCAAGGAATTTGTTTTCATTATCGAAGAACTGTGGTTTTTTTTGCAGAAATCACGTTTTCTGATAATTTTTCTTATTTCATTTGTCAGTAAAAAATTACCCTCTCATCCTCTTCAGGATTTATCTCCTCTGAACAACCATCATAAATTCAGCTCTGTTGGTGACTTCTGAAAACTTTTTATGAACGAAGATTCTCCAGCGACAAATTAGCTCGTAATTCATTCGATATTCATGAGTGGTAATGATCTGGACAAAATCTGCCTCCAGACAAATGAAATGATTAATGATGAACTCCTAAGGGGCGCGCTCAAATTCTTATCGGAAAGTATGATGAAGGCGAATAATTGATTGTTACAGTTCAGTGTCTATTAACTGAGATAATTAACACTGATTGAATTTCAACCAGCTTAAAAACTTTGTTGTCCTTTAATGTGAAGTATCATTGATGTACAGATTAACCGTATAATTAAGTTCTCGTATTTGAAATAAATTATATCAGTTAGCAATTGCATCGGATTTTTTATCGAATTACTTGTTAATTACAGGTCATAAATTATGATTGGCAGTAAAATGCAATACAAAGTATGGATATTTATCTATCTATCTGTTGTTCAGGTCATGAACGTCTAAAATATTTCAAACCTAGCGATTTTCAGTGGAACAACATTTTTTGGGAAATCCGCCTCTTAGTGATAAGTGGCAAATTGACTGAAAATAAAGAATAACATCTCGATATATACATATTGAGCGCTTATCAGAAAAAGTCTTCTGAATGAGGAAAAAATATGTGTGAAATATTCCAATTGTAATATGTAGAGATGCCAATAAAATATCTATCTATCTATTTGAAAAGTTAATAGCGGAACAACTGTCCATAATTGGAGGTTGTTCCAGCGAAACATTTTCTCTAGATCCATTGCGAGGTTCTCGATTTTTAAAATTGTGCACCAAGACTACTCGTTCGAATTTTGATTCATCTATTTTTGTTCACCTTTGGTGTGAATAAAACTCTAGAAAAAGAAACGTCCCAAAACACTGAAATTACATCAGTTATTCACTCGACACACGTTTCGCCAACAAAGTTAGCATTTCACGAGCTCAAAACAATTAACTAAGTTAGGTTATCTCTCATATTTTGATCACTTAAAGGGATGTTTCTGATGGATGTACTGAGTAGGTATGTAGTGCGGCTTTTAATAGTCCTAACATTATGTACCGCCATTTTGTTTGAAATTATGCTGTCGTATAGAGAATTAAAAGACGTTCCGTATGAGGTATTACTCGACCCCCATGAATATCCTTTCGTAGAAACAATTCCAGTTCATTAGGACGAATTGTATTCGATGCCAACATTCTACAAACAATGAGATTGTAAATAATATCATGAATGGTTGTGTTGATCGATCTTTTTTTTTTCTTCATTCATAGAATTTTCACTTTCTCAAATACTTCTGGGATCCACCCAGGACTCCAGTTACTCACATATTATAAGTATTTGCATCGGATGGTACTTTTCCATCTATCAAAATTTTTGGCAAGGTTATAACAAATCTTGTGTCCAGCTCGGCCAGAAATGCAAGCCTACATCATGATGTCGGCGTTAACGTTTTCGGAGAATTATTTTCGTATGGAATTGTATTATCTATAGTCTAGTTCCTAAATTGTAGATAGTGACTCATCGGTTGTACGGTTCATAATTCATATAAAGCTGGTCAAAAAATTGATCAGAAATAAGCTAGGTACTTTGGCTTCAAATCAAGTTTTACTTTGCCACTTTCGTTCTTCCCCTCCGCACTTTGAAATCCCGTAAAAACCAGAAAATGTACGATGAATCACTATCTACAATTTTGGAACTAGACTATACTACCCCGTTGAAATCGTTTTTTGGTGAACAATACACTTCCCAAGATAACAGCAAAAGACTATTCCTTATTATTTATTGAATACTAGCATGTCAAAGATAGCACTTGAATTCTCGAAGAAATGAAAATGACTCTGTGAATTACATTAAAAACGCCATCAGTATCGATTAGGACTTTCTCAAAAACGACCAAGACGACCCGTAGACCATTTTGTAGATTTTCCTCGCAGTTACCTTTTCCCACACAATTCAAATTGTTGCATTTCAAAAATTTATTTTTGGTTCGTAATCAAGTCAACTAAACATCCTGATAGAGGAATACAGAGGTGAGTAGATGTTCCATGCACTATAATAATTCATATTGTCTGTTGATCGAAATCAGTGAATTATCACACGGGTCGATTGCCACGAAACACAATAACTTCCTTTCAAGCTTGAAAATACTCACATGAGTCCAATATATCCAATAACTTCGCCAATTGTGAAAGTTCACCTTCCAACATCTCGTGTAATTTCAGCGAAGCAGGATTCTCCTTAACGGCACCTCTGGAAGTTTTCTTGGCGTTGGAAAAGTTACTAATCGAAACGAAATAAAGCAGATCATTTACTTTCAGAACTTGAAAGGAAGTTAAATATCTATAAAAAGAAAAGAATAAGTGAAAAGTTTGGCTTCGAGTGTAGATGTCGTCAACTGATGAGGAATCTAAACTTACTCCCGAACAAAAAAGGTGGAAGCATTTTTTATGAAAATTGCTTCAGCGCGCGCTATGGCTTTCTTTCGAACTCGAGCAATTCTTATAACTTGAGAAGTTTACTTACCTACCACTGATAAATATTCATTTCTGTTGGGGGTCATTCTGTTGATCAATTCACAGTAATCATTCATAAAAATGGCAAGAACTTCAAGTAATAATTCATTCGAAACCTCTTTCAATTCTCTTTATATACAACAGAAAATGTCAGATGGAATTAATCATACAAAACAAAATGGCGGTATATAACGTTGGAACTCTCATATGAGTATCCTTCGGAATAGATGACTATTAACGAGCTCTAGTAAAAGTTTTACTCTAGTAGAGTTTTATTAGATGTGAATTATTGTGTTCTGAGGGACAGTGAACTTTGTAGATATCAAAAAATATAATTTAATTTCACCAGAGCTCGTTAATTCAAAGATTCCTCTTATGAAATTTCTTACATTAGGTGGATACCGCATTTTGTTTTGGATGAACTTTTTTGTCTGAAGTTCTGCTGTTGTATAGAGAATTGAAAGACACTTTGAATGAGGAATTCATCGGCCTAACTGTCATTTGAAAAAAAATCAAAATGGCTGCCTGACAAAATGGGGAATTAAACGCCTGAAGTGTCACTCAATGAGAAAAAAAAAATTTCTCTTTCGTCGCATAAGCCAATTCATTTCTTGATGCGCATTTCGTCATAGTTCAACGTTACAATGCCGATATGTAGTATATAACAGATAACGTTGAATATTGTAATACGAGGCGCAGCCGAGGATTATAACAACCGAATACGTTATTTGCGTATCGGCCGATTTGTCGTTCAAGACTTTTCGTAATCCTGCTGAAAGATTACATTTTGATTCCGAGGAAAGAACAAACCACGTAAAATTCTTACAATTATTTAAGACTCATTTGGCTATTTAAAACTCTTTGCCGAATGAATCTTAAATAATCGTAAGAACTTTACCTTGCGATTCTACAGGAAAATCTAACTATCGTGTTGTCATGGCAACAGCTTAACAATATTATAAACAACGTCAGTTTTTCGTGTTCGCGAGTTCGCTCTAACAACGACCATGGATTAAATCGAAGAAATTGAGGAATAAAATCATTTTTTCCTTACAAATATTGGGAGAATCATATGCAGCGAGGGTTAATTCACTGCCGAAAATAACTCAGGAGCGTTTCTCGGCCGCCAGCAGTTAGACAATCTTAACGCCGGACGGAGGCTGTTAACATTAACATTTCAATTGTCATCTGAATACCGTTAAATCAAAATAACAGTATGGGATTACGAAAACCAAGTTAACTTCATCAGCATAGGATTCCCTTATCTCACTCCCCAGACTTTATTCTAAACCAAACCTAAAAAAATGTATGGGATATGCCCACTAATCGTGAAGATTTCCGCCCGAGAATGATTGAGACAAGCCAAGAAACACCAGGTAAACAACTGAGAAAAGTAGTTATAAATACTTTAAATCGAATAAAAATTTGTTTTTTTATGGTAGAACTTACAGAAGGGACAAATATGTGAATTTTGTTCCTTTACTTCTTTAAAAATTGTCATTCTAAAATGTTTCATTATTTCATTTCAGTATTTATTTTATTGGGACATATGGGGATTTCTCTACAAGTTCGAAAATATTGTGCCAGAGAGGTATCAACAAAGTGAAATGAAGCGTTTCCACCAAGTGGAAAAATAAAGGCAAACATCTGTCGGAAAACAACTACTTCCCTGGTTAATACCACGACGGACATTGAACTACATCTGACAGATATTTGTGCAACGTTCTTCCACGAAGACCCAATTGCAAGTGCTTGTCTTGTAGTTAAACAGATGATTATCCTTCATTTAGCTGGTAATGGCCACCTGCAGACATGCATGTTTCGAATAGTCTCCCGCCTTGTTATTTTCTAAACAGTATCACGTACGAACTTTTAAACAAACCTTTGGAGGGTATAACCAATTTTACGTTTTGATATATAATACATTTTAATTGCTTCATAGATGGCACTAGGGGACAAATCAACTTAAAAATTTATTAAATCATAGGATGTCAAGTGTCGCGGAATTAAAAAAAAATAGATGATTGGGAAGAGAATTGAATTGCCTTTTCAACAATGTGACACATGACCCCCATGCCATTTAAATCTTTTTACTTGATGTACCCCCCCGCGCCATCTATCGAGCAATCACAATGTATTTCATTTCAAAAAGTAGTATCGGTGATACCCTCCAAACAGTTTTTTTTTATGTCTGTACGTCAAACCGTTCGAAAGTTAACAGTGAGAGCTATTAAAAGCCGCACTGTATTGTGATTACGAATCTGAAAGAATTTCGAGTAAATTTTGTCCCATTATTGATTGAACGTAAAAATGGGTTGCACCATAGCTACTGGCGGGCGGTGTATATCACTTAGGCAAACACCATTGCCGGTGGGTGCACTTTCAGTATTTTTATCAGTCCTGAGAGTTTCATCATTCTACCTCGATAATTACGGAAGTAACGGGAGTGTTTGTATGAAAAAGGCACACTGTAATTATAAATCAAGAACTCATTGTGAACTCTAGTACTAGTTTTGATAACTTTGTGAAAGGCAAAATCAGTCGTAATAAAGAACGAAGACTGAGTGGATGTTGGACAAAGGTTATATTTTCATCTATGTAGTAATTTAAGATGGATATTAGATTGAAATGAAGTAGTAATCTTAATAAAACTGTTTCACATATCATGACTGTCATTACTTTAATATACTTGTGATTGAGCAAAGAAAGTATTCAGTTTTAGTTCAACATGTACTTTTTATTACTTGTATACAAAACCAAAACAACGTCTTTTGTAACCTAGGAAAAGATGAAATATCGTAAGATGCATGTGAAACAAGGCATCATCATTATAAGAAAATATAGTAAATTACAGCATGATATAGTTATAAACGTCACAAGGCCGATAAGTCGCAAATAACGGATAAGGTTGAATATTGTAATCCGAGGCGCAGCCGAGGATTTTAGAAACCGAATCCGTTATTTGCTTATCGGCCGTGTGTTGTTCAAGACTTTTCGCAATCCCGCTGAAAGATTACATTTTGATTCCGATGGAAGAACAAACCACGTACCTCGTAATTCTACAGAGATATCTCAACATCGTGTTGAAACTTTTGAGCAAGTGATTTCTTAACGGCCGCCGGCCATTAAAAAATCTGAACGTACGGAGGCTGTTAACATTAACTTTTCAATGGTCATCTGAATACCATTAAATCAAAATAACAGTATGGGATTACGGAAAATATTCAACACTTTTCCTCGAATAAAATACCTAAGCAAACAATCATTTTGTTGAAGGCTTAATTCTTCCTGATCGGGTAGTAATATAAGATATATAGGAGTTAGTGGAGACGAACTCTTATCTAACATCCCAGTTTATAGATGAGTTTAGTTTTGCAGGTGCATTGATTATCAAGCAAGTCGTCTGTATTCACAACTGAAGCAGGAGTTTATGCTAAGGGTTCTGGTAGTCAAAACTGAGTGAACTCTGATCTTCATGTAGAATCTAGTTTGGAGTTTGATGGAAAATATTTATCAGATTCATGAAGATAAGGTTTCAATTGATCAGAATGCATACACCCAATTTCCCATTGATATTCGCTAAGGAAGTTATAAAACTTACAGGTTTGTGGATTTATTTCTAAAACCTATTTAGTACTATTATCGTCGGGATTGGCATCTAGGCGACTCACATCACATTTGCTTCACAACAAACCATGTGGCCGCCTGAAGAGAGTGATGTACTTAAGAAAGTAGATTATCGCGTACTGAGGCCTCGAACCTCTGTCCGATGCTAGCCAGAAGTTCCACTGTTATATACCTTAGCCTCTTAGCTACCTGCCACCCACCAAAAAGACGTAATTCTTTTCGACTTGCACATTTTCTCAACATATTTTTTTTCACCACAACCATTACAGTACCAATTACTGACTCGACACGTATCAGAAGTATGCCAGCGACCAACAGCGAAAACAACGTTTTTGTATGAAGTATGGTTCGAATTTTGAGCTTTTAAAAACACTTCATTAACCATTGTTTCATTTTGATACTGGAGTTTCCGTAACTCCTTCTGCGTAGATTCCATTGATAATGCCTCCTGAGAAGCTGATTAAAAGGTCAAATCTTCCTTTAATATGAGCTTTTTATTAATATCTTTTCTATTTCCACATACTTATTTATCCCAGAGTCACCCAAAAAAACTTCCAAACTTCCCTTCTCTTTGCTGACTTATAAAACTCCAACCTTTCGGCAACCACAAAAGTGAAGGGAGCATAATGCTTCTGAAGGATATGTACGGCTTCAACATGACTTGTATCGGTATTTTTTGGCAACACCGAGTTTTTCAGAACGGCAGTCATTTGCACCAATTAAGGCAACCAAATAACTCAACTTCTTTGCATCAGGAAATGTATTAGCAATGAATAAATGAGCCATATGCTTCATGAGGCTATTAAAATCACCAGAATTGACATCGAACGGTTCTATAGATCCGATTAAAGCAAACATAGTCCTTACACTTATCAAATTATCAATCCCAATTCAACGCCGCCAATTCAATATACTTGTAATAGAGTGGAGAAAGTATTTAGTTTTAGTACAACTTGTACATTTTTATAACTTTTTTACAGAATCAAAACAACGTCTGTAACCTCAGAATAGATCAAATATCGTAAGATACAGCACAGTAAATTACCACTTATTGGTAATACGTGTGAAGAAAATAGTGTAATTCACAATTCAGGAATTAATATCCTTACTCAATTCTCCATCGATTGGCGTGTTTACGTGGAATGGCAGAAAACAGGAACAGAAACCAGTCGAAATTTAACCAATGAATTCTGACCCATTCCCGATGGTTTTTATCATTGACGGTGTTTATATGAAACGAATTATTTTTGAGTGGGCTAATTGTTGAGAGTAAGCTCACAAGCACTAATCGTAGAATCATTAAATAAATGTTAAATACCAACCAAATTATTTTTCAGTATTCTAGTTTCCTAATATTTGTTCTCTTCTCAAATTCTGTCAAATTTTGCCAGTTTATGTTACTTTGCTCAAGAACTTACTATTAGGACATCCCGTCCTCCAATTTCTACAATATCATTCCACTGAGCATTATACCGATTCTAAGCTGAAAGTGCCACGTACCGGATTGTTATAGAGGCCCGAAAGCACGGTGAGCTGCATGGTCTAATGGGTTTGCGACGCGGTTCGCAATTGATTCGTGTTTGTCAATTATTTCCATGGCCTCGCGGGGATGGCTGGTGTCCAGTTTTCCGATCAGGTGAGGGATAAACTAGGGATCTCCGATTTTTGCTGATATATTCGAGGTGCCTTTGTGGACCGACCAGATAATTTTGCTGTTTTAATCAATATCGTGAAATTCGTAATAATCCACTATGAAGATTACTAGTTTTTTGGAGTGTTTACCTTCATGAAAATTTGTTGTTGACGTTCTGAAACGACTGATTTTATATTCACGAGGTTTGCTATTCGAGGTTTGAGAGGGACAAATAAAAACAAATATTTATGATCGGAAATGGCTTGAATTGCATGTGACGACTCACTCATCGGTCCATATGTTCTGCCTCCACTTCTAAATTACCTATTTTACCTGAGGTGGTGCTGTAGGTTTTCCGGGTTTTTCTATAGCTAAAAAGTGAATACCCTATCAATAATCAGTAAGTGGCACCGCCACGGCAAATGATAATAATATCCGCTTTATACTCGCACAGACTATTCCTTTGGATACACTCTCTGTTTATGAGGGAGTATTATTATAATTGGTATATTATTATTATTTATTGAAACAGTCAGAATTACTTTTCGATACAGTAGTATTCTATATCCAAGAATCGCTAGTTGTTTCTTACGCCTTGTTAGCACTCAAGCGAGTTAACAAGCATTACGTTATACGGGGTGGCTCAGGGATAAACAGCCAAACGTTTAGGAATGGTTCTTTAGGTGAAAATATGAACTTTTTTCTCAAAGCGTATGTCCTAACTTGCTTTGTTTAGAGATACATAATGTCAAAAAAACAAAAAACAGTTTTTTAATAATTACTACTAATGATGATAAAAATGATATTTTGGCTGATTTTTATAAAACCTGGCATGATTATTTGAGGTGATGCGGGACTTTTTCTTAGTGATTTTCAACATGAATTTTCGGGAAACGTTTGAATGGCATTATACAATGTTTCTTACTTGTACGTGTTTATTTTGAGAATATTTAAGGAAAATTTTTTCATATTTAGTTTCAAATTTGGGTTTCTCCCAATTTTGTATACCTGTCATGAATACATTCAATTAGTATTCGCGCGGCTGTAACAGTCCCTTGAAAGCAACTGTTGGTGAAGTCGCTTTAAACGTCCACGGAGATGGTCACACATAGTCTCTCCGAAACATTTTGTGGAATATTTGCTGGGATTTGTCGTTTGCTTGCAGTGCAAACTAGACCATTTGATACTTACTCTTTTGTTAACAACAGGGTAGCGCCTATGTTTGATATCTCTTCAACACTTTGCAGAAATTCCGTTAAAATTATGTCAGCTTGTAGGAATTCCATAAATATAACGTATGTTGAAAGGAGTTATTAGGTTTTCACAATAATTCTCCTACAGCTGAAGAGTGTATCGCCCCGCATGCCACGACAATGATAATAATAGTCTTCATCTACCCGCATTGGCTATGCTTTTGAATACACTCTACGAGTGTTTATGAGAGAGAATTATAATTATTATATATTTCTGTCTTCGTCCAGTTCTGTAATAAAAAACATTAGAGTTGATACTTCAAGACCACCATTCACTTTTGTCGAAAATAATTAAAATTAGTAATAATTCAATCAGAATATAAATTGATAATGAATTATACCGTGTTACACAAATTCATCGTTTCTGTAGATATATTTCTGAAATTTGGAACATTGAATATGCTCACTATAGGGCACTTTTTGACATATTCGGAAAAAAAAATCCAGCTTCTGGTTTTTCCGGAAATGACATCAACTTCTGATTTTCAAATGGGAAACCCTGTATATTATCACATTTTTGAAATCTGCATAATTTTTTGAATCTAATGATTCAGAATCCCCCTTTTATTTTTCGATCTAGAGAGCCATGAAGTCTATAAAATTATTCCAAATAATCAAAATAACATCGTAATTTCGATTTAAAAAGTATCGTGGTTCGAAATACGTGCCAAAAAGTAAATCAAAACCCTTTTTTTACTCGAAATTCCGTTTTTTTTTCAAATGGTATCATAATGGTACTCTGACGTCATTCGAAAGTACCATCGATGGGGTATCAATCCATATTAACTTTTTTTCTGTATATCCAATACGAACACGATAATGGAGATTAGACAAGTTTAAGTATCTTCTCGGTCCAATAACAATACAAACAACAATTTGACATTTCGAGATCTAGTCAATATTTCATCACACCGATAGAGCTCCTAAATCTCGAAGGCTCAAAGCCTTGGTTCAAATATAAGTGAGTAATAACAGTTAGGTTTTCTCTCACAGTTTAATTAATAACGGAACAGAATAAAAAATAGAAATCTTATAATAGCTGTTCGAAATGTCCACTACCAACATCCAAACATTTGCGAGCTCGTTTGGAGGTAAGTACTTCAATTGTTGAGGCGTTATACTTTGAATGGCTTGTCTAACTCGTAATTGTAGGTCATCGTGGGTCGTTGGGTAGGTTTTGTAAACGACATTTTTTAAGTGACCCCAAATAAAAAAATCTAAAGGGGTTAGGTCAGGTGATCTTGCAGGCCACCTCACAGGACCATGTGTTCCGATCCACTTCTCCCCAAATCGTTCACGAAGGTGATCCGTCACGATCCTACTATTGTGCGTAGGTGCACCATCCTGCAGAAAGAACAGTCGATATTCCAGATTCACCGGTAAATGTTCTAAATAATCTTCAATTTCATTTCGTATGAAACTTAGGTATCTACCACCATTCAAAGGTCCATCAAATATTATGTAACCAATGATTCGCTTTCCAACTACTCCTAGCCATACATTAAATCCAAAACGATCTTGGAAATTCCCTTGCCTAAATTAATTCTGATTCTCTTGCGTCCAATATCGAGTATTTTGTTTGTTAAATAAGCCAAGATTGGTGAATCTTGACTCATCGGAGAATACAACTGTTTTCAGGAACTCATTATTTTGCTGCGTAGTACCCACCTGCAATATTCCATCCTTCTTATACTATCGTCTTATACAATGTACAAATGTTGATTTATTTGATATTTATACGATCGATACTTATGTTTTCTCAAAAATAAAATGGATGTTCTGACGAATGAAATATCAACTATTAGGTATCATTGAATTAAGAAAAATGTAATAATATACAGGGTGTCGAAAGTTGCTGTCATGTCCGGAAAAACTAGAAAGTGGATTAATTTTTGCAAATATTCAAAAAGTGCAATAGTGAGCATATTCAGTGTTCCAAATTTTAGAAATATAGCTACAGAAACAAAGGAGAAAAGGGCGTGTAACATGAGTCTGAGTCACACGGTAAAAAATAAATCTAAAAACATTATTTTCCAGGAAAATACTGCTCAGCAACGTAATGTTCCGTAAGTGACGTGGCAGAAATTAATTTCGATAACAATTCTCAATTTTACCGGTTGACTACTTGAAATAACATTCCTTGTTAATGACATTTAACACGTTCGTTTTGAGAAGAAAACTTAAACTTCTTGGTTTATTCAAATTACAATCAAATTTTTATTTAAGTAAGACTTCATTTGGTCTATTTACACAAATTTAGTCAATTAAAAAATATAAAAACTTTTAGCATCAGCGATATATATTTAGGATTGAAAAAGTGATGCCCCTAAATGTAGGCAGCACGTTATGCAATTTCTTTAAAAATAGGACAAGTCTTCTTAAGAAGCATGCTATGAAATTAAATATCATGTCATTTATATTGTCAATTTCTTGAACAAAATATAATTTTACCGAACATTTTCTCAATTCAATTAACAACTATTATAATACAGTTTAAATGATTGCGATGTTTTTTATTTAATGGAGGAAAATGAATGGGCAAAGAAAAACTATAGTACGTTACACGAGTTGTAAGCCCATTACGCACTCATGAAATTTATGCACTCGCCGCTGCGCGGTTTCGTGCATAAACTTTTTCATTTCATGCGTAATGGGTTACTTACAACTCTTGTTACGTAATATACTATTATTGAAATAACTGGAGTCTCATCTGTCAAACTAGTTTATCAATCCACATCAAATATTTTTGTATGAGTTTAGAAATGTCACACTTTTCATTTTAGTGGTGGTAGCGACCAAGCAATGAAATCCAGCAATCTCAAAAAATTTCAAGTTATTTTTTTTGAGTTGTTTGACCAACTCGAGATGCAAAATTGATTGGGTAAATGTTTGCTACCTAATTCATGTTCTGATATTGTTAAGACGCAGCCACATATCAATTGAAATGCTGAAAAAATCAACAAACTCTCAAATAAACAATACAAACAAGAGAGTTTTATTGCCAAATTTTTTAAATTGCTTGGAGAAGTAATAACACAGAAATATTGGTCTCCATATAAAACCTATAAGTGAAGTGTTGAAAATATTAACAAGAATCGAATATAACTGAAGAACAGAATTGAAGACTATTGATGGAACTAAAAGCTACCAGAAATAAAATTAACGTATTGGAGAAAGACAACCGGAAATCCAAAGAAGAAATTGAAATACTGATCATTGTTCAGGTCAGTATTTAGAAAGATATGAATGCTGATTCCAGTATCCTAGATATCAACATCCGGTCTAAATAACTGAATAACTGCAAAAAAGTTCAACAAAAGTGTAAGAAGCTATGAGATCTGATCGTAATTCACTAGAAACTTTTTTACATTCTTAGATGAGCCTTTCGACAACTAAGATACCTCCATTAGTACGATTTCTACCTATACTGCTAAACGTACTCATATAATATCATCATCAATTCAATTTGTATATATATCTCATTTCTATTTCGAACGCATGACTTCTCCAGTCGAGGTCAGAAAGCAACCGTATCATTTATCACGGAAGGTCCTGCAATACATCATTCCGGAAAATATGATTTATTCCGAATTTTCAATAACTCACTGAATGTCGGTGTGAATGAATGATTGGTGTGTTGACAGCAATATTCGTGTGACTTTCCGTGTTTTATTTCTATTGAAGCCCTCAAACAAGTGGGCATGTGTCATTACAATATCAAAACTAAGATGCCTAAACCCTGGTGTGCCGACTCATACCTGTAAAACTGTAGACAAAGACGCTGGACATTCGCTAGCTTGATTATGAGGAAACAAATGAAATCGTGGTCTGTTTTCCAAAAATCTCGCGATACTTGCGTGAACCGCCACCGTCGGTTTTGTTGTTAGGGTACATTTTCATGAACTGATGTACCTACCAAGTATTGCGCAGGAGCATGAAATGAATGAAACAACATAATCAATCAAATTTACGGAATAACTGTCTGCAAGCAGTTTTATTCATTACAATTTCGATATTATTTTTGTTTTGCTGAAATGCATTTTACTGAAATAAATAATAATAACACATTTCACATAAAATAATTTTACGGAAATTCACCATTAGAACCCGTCAATCTTGTGCCTATCTGATATCTGCCCAAGCATGCGCAAGTATCTGCACAACTGTATCCGTTTTTTTTTCAAATAGTTCTTTAAGTAATAAATTTTTCGATTTTTTTGAGTTCATAATTGCTTTTCAGAAGAGATATGTGATGATTTGTGTTACAAGTTACAATATTCTTGCACTATTCTGAAAACTGTTAATGTTATGTACCTAATAGCAAAGATATTTCTTTTTTATGCAATTTTTTTCGACAGAAAATTTATATTTTTTTGGTGATCTAAAAACACTGAAAAGATTTTACGAAAACGAATGGTAAAATAATGAAAACCTCAACAAGCTTGATGATATATATGCAAAATTGATAGATTTCAGTAGGAGAGATGATTTTCATTTGCTTTATCACGGACTTTCACAACTTGAACTTATTCAGTATATCCTATTTAAAACAACACGCACCCAGTTGATTTACTTGAAAAAATGTTTACCATAAAGTATTGTTAATTAGATCATGGAGAATTTAGAAATAAAATGTAAGTTTCAAATTGGTTTCAAAATAGGTATGTTACATATTCTAAATGGTACTCACTTTCGGTACTAGATATAAATGAATTATTGTGTTCATCTTTGAGAATTTTATCCACACAAAAACGAATTATGTTCAAATTATTCATATCACTTAATAGTCTATAATATTGCACAACGGAATTTTTTATTCTGCCACAACTATTTTGACTTTCAAAGGGTATTTAGGTCATTTTAGAATAATAACACAATTTGTGTGGTGTTATTTTTCCCAAAAATTTGGTATTCCACTTCGAGTATGGACACTTTATTACTTCAGAAATGATATTTAAAAAGTTTATTGCCATTTCGTAAAATTCAGTTAACAACAATCACAATCACTATGTCCCTGGAATATTGACACGAGGACCAGGTGCCATCTCTGGATCCGATTACAGAAACAGACCACGATTTCATTTGTTTTGTCTTCAAAATATTCTAATCAAAATCTAATCAGTCGACATATCAGGGTTTTTAGACATCTTAATCGAAACGATATATCCATCTATTACAGAGTGTCACTGGTGGAAACTGAAGGTGAGAATTCAACCCTAATCTTTTGTCATATTCTTAATCAATAATATTTTCTTCTGCGAATTCAATTCGAACTCAGTCTCCTATTCAAAATGTTTATCAAAAAACAATTTTTTCCCGCAGTAAATTATTCAGGTGAGAATCCTGTCCGTTGTTAGGGAAGTCTCTGGAGAAGTTTCATTGTATGGAAATAGATTTTTTTTGCCAATTCGTGTCATCAAATGCGACAGTCGTTTGTGTTAAGAAAATATTTATTTTCAAACAATAAATCAAATAGGATGGAGAACTAATACGAAAACTTAATATCAGATTTCTCTACAAAATATGAAAAGATTTTCAGATATATACAGAATGACACATTTGAAAGCGGGCCACGTCTTTACAACTATTATTTCCGATTCAAAAGTTTTTTTTTTCAATAGATAGAGCATCAATAGCTCTAGTTGAGTGCCATGAATTCAGAATGAAAATGAAAATTTCAAGGCCCTACTTTGAATTTTTTTTCAAAATTTCAAAATTTGACGAAGCAATTAGATTTGTGATGCTTTCAAATAAAAATATAACACAAGTAAAATATTCACATCACTATCAGAATTACTCATATGGTATGTGCGCTATAAAAAAATAGAAATGTACATCTGTACATCAAATAATATAATTAACAATATTAATAACCTAAATGAGTCACTACAGAAGAATGTATTGACATGACAGTGCCTACCCTGTAAATTTTGAACTGTTCAACCAAATCTCCATTCCATGATTAGTTTAGGGTGATATCTGTGCAAGCCTAC
The DNA here is from genome assembly GCA_958502065.1 of Chrysolina americana. Lineage (NCBI taxonomy): Eukaryota > Metazoa > Arthropoda > Insecta > Coleoptera > Chrysomelidae > Chrysolina > Chrysolina americana. The sequence continues at coordinate 26,675,900 of OY293411.1, forward strand.
CGTATTCTTTCACACAGGTACTCTTTGCTCGTTGTCCGAGTTTTGTATAATTTTTCCTCAACAAAGCCCCATAAAAAAATATAGTGGAGTCAAGTCTGGGGATAACATGATCAATGCACTATTTTGCCTTATACACCGACAAGGAAAATTTTCTTCCAACTAGTCTCTAACAATCCTGCTATTGTGGATGAAACAGACATCTAATTGTGATAAAAGACGAGCCTCTTCTGCCTGTGGAAGTTCATTCATAGCGTTGGAAAATTCGTTTTTCAAAATATATAACAAAATATGAAAATTCAAATTGCCCTCAAAAAAAGGGAGCCAGTTATTCTGGTACCTGTAATGTAATATTCCACACCAAATATTTATTTTTTAGTGTCTTCTGCAATCTAATATTCAATGTGGATTTTCTTCCGACCTGAGTACCTTAAATTTTGAGAATTAACTTTTCCATTGATTGTAAATGTTGCCTCGTCACTAAAAACATTTTTTGATAGAAATTTTCTCTTATTTAGATATTCTCTTTGCCATAAACTATACTCCATCCTCTTTTTAATAGCGCTTTCTCCTAAGGTCTGAAGAAACTTTGGTTTAAAGGACTTCATATTATTATATTTCCTAAGATTTCTCCTTATTCTTTCACGCAGTAAGTTAATGTCCAAACTTCGATTCTCACACTTGTTTTCGGTTTATTGTGGAAATAATTTCAAATTCTTTCAGAATGATTTCATCTCTGTCTTTGTACAGCATTATCATTCTTCCTAATATGTTTACAAATAGTTCCATACTGATTGAAAATTTTGTTTACTCGTCTAACTGTAGCTCTGCTAATATTTCGATGGTCCCGATAGATGTTATCAACAATTCATACTTACAATACATACTTCCTTTTGGATCTGTCGTTGCTATTACGAAGTCTTTCTAAATCAATTTTCTCTTGCTAAGTCGAATTATCTGCCATACTTTATTAGTGTAAGTACTTGAGATATAAACTTTACTATCAACGTTGATAAATTTGTGTCTGTTCGTCTTTTATTCTAATGATTTGTCATCTCTATAGCAACTATAGTTTTAAAGAAGTGAAAGATCAAGACAGGCTTGCAAAAATAGTACCTACTCCAAACCAATGATCGAATTTTGTACGAATTGATGATCAAATCAGTACCTAATTGGTTGAAAAGTACAAACATTAACGTGTAGGTAGGCACTCTCATCTCAATCCATTATTTTGTTGTAGCTCATTTATGTTATCAATATTGGTTATTATTGATCATTGATTACTGATTATTGAATATCGATTACTATTTGATGTGAAGATGTTAATTTAATTTCTCTGACGAAAAAACTGCTGTGTTCTGATGGAGAAAACTATCTTCCATAATATAGAATTATGTTTAGAAGAAACAGAAATTGATACAATGTTGAATAACTGCTGTTTACAACAGCATTTTGAACTATATTTTTAGTAAGATTGTGGTTTAATGACTATGCGAAATATTTAGATAAAATGATAAGAATTTCACTTATGCTATTTAAAAGAGATAATTTTTATCATGAAATTTCAGTCACACCCGTTTGAAAGCATCACAAATCTAGTGTCGTCGTCAAATCTTATTAAAAAAAATCGCCAATATGTTTTTTTGGTTTTTTATTCAACTTTGAAAAAATTCGAAGTAGGCCTTGAAATTTTCATTTCTATTCCTACGTTATAGCACCTTACTAGAACTAGTAATGCTCGCTCTATCTATTTGAAAACATGGGTCACTCTGTGTACCTACGCCACTGCAAATAATAATAATAGCCGTCCTCTACTCGCACAGGCTATGCCTTTGGGTACACTCAACAAGTGTTTATGAGGAAGTATTATTATTATTATTTTTATTATTATTATTTATAGTTGGTTTCTTCGATGATTCTCTCACCATATTGATAGTATTATCTACCACACAGTTCCATAAAACCTCGAATTTGAATATGTTAACTTATGGCGGATGCGATTGCAAAAATCTGGTGAAGGGGCATTTTTGGTGGAGTCTGTTTAGGTTTCGATGGTGAGAGTAAATTTTTTGAAATTTCAAATATTGAGATTGCTGCTTTCTAGTACAAAACTAAATTAATGCAATCACCTAGGAGGATGATGAAGAGTAATTTTTTGGTGGAGTCTTTCAGTACAATGAAGAGATGGGCTCTAAGGTTTTGAGATCTTCGTTCAAGATAAATTTAGATATCGAATATTTCCGCCATTGAAAAATTGAGCGTTTTAGAATCTTCACGGCTTACTTTGTTTGTGTTTGACTCAGAAACAATACCCGTTCACCTTCGTTTATGAAATCTATAATGGAATTACGACTATTGGAATCGCACAGATACCTCTGATCCAATCTTCCGGTTAGTATCGTGGGGTAAAATATCACGGACAAAAATATTTGTTGATACCCTGCACTTCGCTGCATTGAGCGACCTCTATAATTGATCGAACATTTTATTTATAATGCACTTGCTCGACATAGGCTCGTCCCACACATCTCGTAGATGCTTCTGTACGCAATTTGGAATTTGAGGCCAGAGTAGGTCAGAATGCTTGAAAAACATCCACAGTAGTCTGATGATATTGAAGCTATCGTAAGAAATACTACCTGATTAAAGACCAATGAGATGCTGGAATTGCTGAGGAATTAGGTATTTCCGTAGCGAATAGAGTCACCGGAGGATATCTATCGGATCCAATCGTTGTCCCATATCTTAAAACTCTTCATACAATGATTGTAGTGAATACCACTGAAGGTAATTACATACTTCTATATTTGCGGTATTTATAATAGGAACACGAGTCAGGAAAACTATGTTAGTGGTTACCATTAACACACAACCGGAGTGATATATTTGTAGTATCATAGATACACAAATTTTTATGAGGCCAATGTTAGTGGTGCCCGTTACCTCAATCAATTTTCCTTCATATCTTCGTTAATTCGAAGAGGATCAACAAATTGAATAGTTTCCAAACATGAAATATGATTATCCTGTTGGTGAATGTCAATATATTTAAGTTAGCACCACAAATACATTTCCTGCACGGTATCCACAAATATAAGTAAACCTATAATATTTCGAACAAAGTTCTAAAATTTGTGCCGGAGAGTATATCAACATAATGAAAAGAATAAGCTCGACAAAGTCGAGGAACCCTTATCTCCACACCTTTCCACGAAGTGGAAAAAATTAGGCAAACATCTGTCAGAAAACAACTACTTCCCTGGCTTATATCACGACTTGTTTAATCGCTTCACTATGTTGATACTCTCCGACACAAATTTTCGAGCTTTTTTCGAAATATTACAGGTAACTCTGTCTGGCGTCTGTGCTGCTGAGGATTGTTTATTCTTAAGTTTCCATGAGGACGGAGTTGCGACCTACGTAGTTTTGGTCGCTGGTCCATTTGTAAGGAAATACAAGTCAAACGGTTGATTATTATTCACTTGGAAGGGACAGGACAATTATAATACTGTTCGACCTACCCTGGCACTGATGCGAGACAAACCTCCAAACATGCATATCTGTAGGTGGTCATTCCCAGCCAAATGAAGGATAATCCGCTGTTCAATTACGAGACAAGCACTTGCAATTAGGTGTTCTTGGAAGAACGTTGCACAAATATCTGTTTGATGTTGTTCAATATGCATCGTGGCATTAGCCTGGGAAGATATTAGTAAACCTATATGTAAGCAAGTGTGTACATTAGGTTTGAACAAAACTTATTTTGACATTTAATTTTTTCTCGAATGAGCATTATGGTACTCTTGAGATGTGTATTGTATTGCATTTTAATTTTACAAATAGGATATACTGAACTTGTCAATGGATGTTATATTCAAGAACCAGGAAATGACTCAATAGTTGGTGAAGACTATATCCTTGATATGGACAATTTATCTTCAGACAGGGGAGGTGACATAGATAATAATGCTCGAGAAAAACATCATAAATGTTAATAATTTCAATAACTGTGAAGAAAAACCTGGGGAAAATATTGAAACCATAGAAGTTCGAAAACATGTCGATCGTTCTGAAAATGCTATGGAAAACGATAAAAAGCGAGTCAAATCAATAAATACATACTTCTGCGATGTCTGTTCCACAAATGCAGGTTTCTGTCGAATAAAACAAAATAAAGTTTCACAAGTGTGAAAAAAGTTTCCAAATTCCCATTCAGAGTTATAACACTAACCACGTTGAGTCGAAAAAATGCTTTGCCTTTGTTTTTATCACATTTCAATTTGCTTTATAATTTGTCGGAAAGCTTTCACAAGTCTGCGTTAATGAGACTGTCGCATGCAGGAGACTTTTTATGTGCATATCAGTTAATTAAATACTGGAATACGTTTCTTGTTGACAAATAATTAGTGGGGTATGCGGATTGTTCAAATTTGTGAAGTGAATTACTTTCTTGGACGGAAAAAGAAGTTTTCTAGGTTTTGACGGTGGAAGTGAGTTTTTTGTAATTTCTAATATACCACGACGGGAATTAATTTTGATGTTCCTCTTCGCATCTTTTGAAATTGCTGGTTGATTGAATTGGATGTACTGATAAATTCGTCAAAGGCTTGATATGGCCATTGAAAAAAAAAACCTCAGACACATCGGTTTTCTTTTTCACTTTTGCATTTTTTGGAAATCTCATATTTTGGATGACGTCATCACTGTTCGAGTTATGACGTCATTATAATGTTTTTATATGGCAATACCCCATTTTGATAATACCTTCAAAAAGAACGCATTTGTATGTGAATGGATGTCATTTCTTTTCAACTTACATAGCAATGTTTCCAGAAAATAATTCAGGGATACTAAAATGAGCATGTTTCTACTTTTCGTGTAGAGATTTCAATGATGTTAGGTTTTAATAAACTGGACTTGGTTTATTTATCAGATGCTTTTCTACTTCACTCTAAAACGCCTCATAATCTAGTGGGTGTCTTTCAGGCTTGAAAATTAAAATTTTCCTCTCTGGCTTCTTGGCCTGCAGATTCACTCACTGACTCTACTGTCTCTAAGGATGAAGTCCCCGACTTGCTTGAGGAGCAACAAAAACAAAATACGAAAGGCAAAATGCTGTCACCACCCCGAATGTGTGCTGGCTAGGGGATACCAGGTATCTGAGTGCTTAAGGCTTATTGGTTTTTTTATCTGTAGCTACTTTTCCGAAAGGATAGAAAGTTCGTGCTTCCCGCGCGAAGGGAAAGTCTTGAAGTAATCTTGATATTAATTAATGTAGTTCGGTGGAATGTCAAATGTCATTTGATGGTTTTTGAGGTCTATCTGGAACTAAATATTTATTTTAACGAGTGTTTCATTCATTCAAATTATTGAATATCACTTTGCCGAATACATCACAATGAGTCGAGAAAGATTGATTATTTCCACAACCAAGAATTTGTTCGACAATTATACAAAGTATATTTCAACGTGGGTTGTTATACAGGATGGTATTTTAGAAATATTTTATCATTGAATTACACAAGTGCCTTATCATTTGTTACAAGGTTAGGCCATAGGTAGACACAATGGAACTTTGATGTAATAAGTTTTAAGTTTTTGGATTCTCGATATCAATTTCACAGACAAAACAGGATGCAAAACAGAAATGAAAAATATAGCTTTAATTTCACCAACAAGATAGTTTGTGGGGCGTGATAATAATAATAATAATAATGATAATAATGAACGTCTTTATTATTTTCAACACGAATACAAATACAAATGAGTTCCATTCAAAATATTGTTGAAAATAAAAGGCGAAGTTTATTTTCAATTGTACATTGAAGCACAACAGAATATATTCTTCCACTTAACCCAAAACAAAGCTTGTGTTATTCTCAATTGCCAATTGATGAAACATGACATTTTATTTGTTTCAAAAACTATTTGCGAAACAGGAGGAGAAAATATATATAATAAAAATATGAATGAATGAAACAGGGAGCAGTACATTATGTTCGATGAACTTGACCACTTTCTTTCATTGAATAACTTACGGATAATTTCACAAGAGAAGATATATGAAGCGAGACATGAGGATAATAAGTATACAAAGCAAGATGCAGGTAGATATTTTGCATTATTGCTAAATTTGACTGTCTAATAAATACTTTTTGAGTGTGTTTTTGAATCTAGGAATATTATAGACTTTGAACTCGCATAGGTAAAGGAACATCTGAAAGATTTGGTCGTGAAGTGGTTGACAGTAAGTAAACCTCTATTTCTAATATTCACATTATGGACATCTGAACGATACGTGATTTTGCGGTGTAGATAGGAAGGCTTCTTTTCGAGAATTATTTTATGACATGAGGTACTATAATGAAACTTTCTTCTGTTCTCCATATGTAACCATCCAATCTCCTTCAATTTATGTGATACTCGTTGTCGTCTTCTTATACCGAAAATCATACTTCCTGAATTTTATTTTTATATATTTGAGTTAAATTAGGTCCGTACAAAGCATCAACATAATTGAATAATGATAGCACTAATGTTTCACAAAGATTTTTTTTCACATGAAGAGGAAGAAGGTGTCGATTGCCACATATCATTTTAATACTACAGTAAGCGCGTTGTAACAACTTATTTATATGTTTCTCATATCTTAGTTCAGAATCCAATATTACACCTAAATTTTTTGCTTCAATTACAACCTCCAATTTTTCGTTACCAATAGTTATATTTACTTCACTCGATAAATTTTGTCTGTTACGCTTCGTTCCAAACATCACAACTTTAGATTTTATCGGGTTTATAAGTAGGCAGTGTTCAGTCGCATGAGTAATGAATTCATTCAAATTGTTATTGATGCTGACACAAGCGTTATTAACATCAGCCTGCTTGAGCTATAATACAACTGATTATCGTCAGCATATAAATGAACTTTACAGTCCTGGATTTTGTTCAAGAGATGAGAAGCATATATGGAAACAATAAAGGTTCAAATATCGACCCTTTTGTGGCACACCTGATCTCTGTGCGAGATATTCTGAACTAACACCGTTCATATGAAGTTGCTGTTGCCTAGAGTTGAGATAAGCCTCTATTGAAGAACAAGCATTATGAGAAAAGCCCATGTATTACAAGATAGAAATCATCAAATCGTGATTGATCGTATGAAAAGCTCGAATGAAATCCAGCATAACCAGCAGTGTTGAATAACCCGAATCAGTTGCTTTAAAAATGTCATCAATAACATGAAGTAGAGCAGTAGTACAACTATAGCCTTTACGAAAGCCTGACTGGATTGAGGGTAACAGGGAATGCATATGTGAATAGTTTTCAATTTGAGATTCTAGAGTTTTTCCTAAAATTTTTGACAACGCAGGCAGGATACTTATTGGACGTAAGTCTTTGAATTTAGTAGGTTCTTGTTTTTTTGGCAAAACTTTGACAATTGCTCTCTTCCATACCTTCGGAATGAAATTTTCTGTTATACAAAAATTCACAATATGCTTAATATACGTAATAATAAATGGACAACACAATTTGATGAAATTTATGTTCAAACCATCATATCTGGTAGCTTTCGTTTTAATGTCGCAAATTGCTTAATAGATAAGTAAGTCATTAATTTCAGTAAATTTGAATTAGGAATTATTGGGTTTATTAAATTCATAAAAGTTCTTTATTTCCTTTGAAGGTTCAGTTTGTGGGATTGATTCAATGAAAACCTATTTACTTCATTTGGATCCCTCATATTTTCTGGTATATCAAGTGATTTTTCTGGTAAAAATTTATTAGCTCTTAAAATTCGCCACTTATCTTTTGATTTACTGTTATTAAATTGATGGATGAAATATGCCCTTTTCTCTCTTTTAATAGATTGGAATGTAAAATTTCGTAAATTTCTATAAGTTTGTAAGTTCACTTCAGATCTCGTACTTTTATACGTTCTTAGAGCTTTATCTCTTTCATACATCATTTTCTTAATAGGGAATGTTAACCACGATGCTTTAGGTTTTGTTACCCTCGATTGATCAGAAAATTGACTAAGTAAGAAACCTTTCTATCTACTATTTCCTGATTATAAATCCTAAAAAATTATGGTTCAAAAAGATCACGTTGAAAATTATCGTCATTAAAATTCTTAAAATTCCTGTATGATACAAGTTTAGGACCTCTTTGTACATTAGATATGTTTAACTAACAAAATACGATTGAATGGTCTGAATATACTTGTTGCGTAACACCTTCATTATAATTAGTACCTTCAGGAATTATTACATAATCTAAAAGTGTTTCAGATGTCGCAGTAATCCTAGTAGGTTCATCAGTTACCTGACGTAAATTGAGTGATTCTAAAATCGAACTAATTTTTTTAATGGTCGTGTTTTCCGGATCTAATAGGTTCAAATTAAAATCACCCATACAAATGATTTCATCAACAGTAGGATATATTGAAGCAAGACTATCTTCAAATTCATCCAAAAAACTATTCGTATTTTGTTCATGCGGTTTGTAAGTAATACCGACAGCAAATGATTTCTCATTCATAACTACGTTAACTTACAGTTGTTCCCAAATATAGTCTAGTCTACAATTTCGGTCAACTCTGTATAAGCGATAATTACTAATATTTATAACAGAATCAATTACAGAATTCTTTAGCCATGTTTCGCATATGAAAAAAAAGTCAAAATCGTTATGTAAAATAGTTTGTTTTACATTAATTATTGAAAGAACTAATGATCTAGCATTCACACAACCAACTTTCAAAACATTCATGTGAAAATGTCCCTGAACTAATGTAGATCAATAGTAAAATAAAATAAAATGACTAACAGTAATGTTTTGTCTCCAAATGCAGCAAAAACCACCATCAAAGCAAAAACCAACACCTAGGTGTGAGTCAATTGCACCCAAATTGCTGATGCTGCTTATCTAACAATAATGGTAATGCCAGTTCCCAGTTAGGAGTAATCCTAAAATTATAAAAATTGAAACAGGTTTCAGCCGTTATGGAGACAGTCGGAACTTTCTCCGTTGACGAGTCATTGAACGGTGACAAATATTAGAATCAGAATCAGAATCGGAATATTCTTTATTGTCAGAAGAAAAATCTCTTGTAGACAAAGAAACATAAAAATATAACCGATAACACTGCAAATATAAAACATAAGTACATAACATTCAATAATACAAATTTAAAACAATTTTAAAATAGAATATATAGCATAAGGAGGCATCATGTGGTATAACGATTTATATTTCTAAGATGAATATTAAAACACATCACTACAATATTCCTTCAGTTTATAGTAAGCTTTTTCAGCATATAGCTGTTTGAGTCTCTTCCTAAATTTTTTATGGTCATCAATGTCCTTTACGTAAGTAGGTAGGTGGTTTTACATATTCAGTCCATTATATACTCGTATAACCGAGTCTTTGATCAAGGAAGTCGATGGTAAAGCTAATTTCAGATGATTTTGTTGCCGAGTTATATGTTCTGTTGAATTGTTTTTTAATTTAATTTTATTTTTATGAATTCTACAATGAAAAGTGAAGTGAGAGTAAGAATATCTTGACGTACATATTACAAATTACAAATTATAATTATAATTTACGCAAACGAGTGAACAATTCTAAATCATTAATAGGAGATGAAGGTATTCAACAAAAAGCGGACCCACCAAAAATACATCCAGAAAAAGTACTTACAAATGGAAAGTGATTCTTCCGCAAATAATGAACAGGGTGAAACCAGCAAAGTTAATCAGCAAAATTTTAGTCAAACAAGTGAATTTATAACGGAAAACAATGAAAACAAATGTAAATTCTAACGTAAACAACGAAGAAGTAATATTATTTATGGCAATTCAAATGGAGCAAATGCATTTTAATGGGTAGAAAGTCTATAGGACTATCATGTATTCAGGTGTCCGTTATATCTAACATGTGATGAACTACGAAAATTCCTCTCTTCTGAAGGTGTACAGAATGCACAGTGTGAGACGATGAAATCGAAATACCCGTACATATATAATTCGTTCAAGGTGTCAATATCATCTGAGTATAAAAATATTTTTACTAATCCAGAAATGTGGCCAAGATATGTTGGAATTAATCAATTTGAACGGTGTTTTTTTCACAAAGAAACTGCCACAGTCAGCAAAACTTAGATAATAGAACCAAACATTTCATCAGTGATATTGTTTATATTAATGCGGAAAGCTTGTTGGCACGGTTCGAAGAAGTTTGTAATCTTTTACATAACACAAATCCTTCGATTTTATGTTTGAGTGAAACAAGAATAAGTGATGATATTTCAGATAAGGAAATTTTTATTGATGGATATAACTGTATCAGATGCAATTCTTTCAATAGATATACGGGTGGAGTTATTATATATGTCTCCAATCATTTAAATTTTAATGTAGTTGATAATATATCAGTGAATGGAAATTACTGGTTTTTAATGATTAAAATCAAAATCAATGCCAGAATATGTACAGAGTTTTGTTCATTCTTAGAGAACTATTTAGACAATATCGATTTATCTCAATGTTACATATTTCTAGATGATTTTAACATAAGATGGGACCTACCCAATGATACCTACATAAAAAGACTGTCCCATATTTGCAATATTTATGGTTTCAAGCAGTTCGTCGATTCTTCCACTAGAATCCAAATTGGTTGTGAAAGTAAAATAGATCTCGTTTTCAGTAACGATTCTGCAATTCAGGTAAGACCAGAAGCATATAAAATTTCTGATCATGAAACCATTGGCATATTCCTCGATGATATCAGCTAAATTTCTATTAAAAATTAAATTATTCATTTTCGAAACTTAAACTATGAAAAAATTGAAAAAGCTTGTATTGGTTGTGACTGGCTTTATAGCTTTATAGATCCTAGCAACCTTTTCGAAAACTTTATAAACAATTTAACGGATATACTGAATGAAGAGTGTCCTCTACAATCAAAAGTTATACACCCATCAAAGGAATGGTTCAATTCATAATTCAATGCAAAATAACTCAGTTTGATGAAGATTGGCAAAAATTCAAACGCAAAAGAAATGCAGTCGCTACTCTGTTGAAACGTACCAAACTGAATTACTTCCAACAAAAAATTGATGAAGTTAGACATTATTCTCGACTTATGTGGAAGACTTTGAAAAAAGTAGTTAATCCACAATGTGACAATACAATTCAATCAGTTAAGGTCAACGATATTATGATTGATGAGAACATGGCAAATATTTTCAATGAATATTTTGTCAACAGTATAGAGGATCTTACAAAAAATTTCATACGAGCACATTTATATTGAATACAGAAGCTCTTTATTTAAATCCTTGCAATGCGAATTCAAATTAAAAAGAACTATCATATTTGGCCAAAAAAATTAACATTCTGAAGATGAAATCAACTTCAAAGTGATTAAAATAATTTTTGATAATATTGGTTATCCCCGACTGAATATTATCAACACATCATTGACAAAATCTCAATTTCCAGATGTTCTGAAAACATCATTGATAATACCTATAACAAAAGTTGGAAAAACGAAGTTACTCGAGGAGCATAGGCCCATCAATGCATTACATTGTCTTAAAAAATTATTGGAGTTAGTGGTTCATCAACAATTAAGTCAATTTATTATTGAAATTGACCTATTATCAATAAATCATACTGGTTTCACAGAAGGACGTTCATGTGAAACAGCTCTTCAAAAAATTATAAATGAATTGAAGTATTCAATGGATGAAGATCTTGTCACCGTATTAGTATTTCTAGACTGAAGGAGAGCCTTTGAAGTGGTTGATAGAAACATTTTACTATCGAAATTAAAACATTACTATGGCTTTGACAAATCAACGTACGAGTGGTTTCAATCGTATTTGAGGAATAGAAACCAAAAGACAAAAATTGGCGATGAATATTCATTTAAAATTGAGGCGAGCAGTGGAGTACCTCAAGGTAGTGTATTGGGGCCTCTGCTCTTCATAATATTCATAAATGATATTTTCATGATTGAGTTGGGTGACTGCAAAATGCACCTATTTGCTGACAACACAATTTTATATGTTTCAGGTACATGCGTTGAGGTTGCAATTAAAAAGTTGAACAACGTATTATTAAATATTGAAAACTGGATGAAAGCGAACAAGCTGCTTGTAAATCCAAATAAATCAGCATACCTATATGATAACAGGAAAAAACAAATATCTGGTAGAGCAACATAAATCCACGTTGAAATTTGAAGGTGTAGAATTGAAGAAACTGGAATCTACTATGTATGTGGGAATCATCCTCGATCAAAAATTGTCATTTTCACCACACATTGACTATGTTTGTAAAAAAAATTCCAAAAAGATTGGTTTTGCGTATCGTGTGAGTATGGATTTAACCTCATATGCTAGACAAGTTTTATATAACACAATCAAAAAAAGACATTTTGATTATTGTGCCACAATTATTTATGTACATGTGTAATGAAACAGATTTAAAAAAACTCCAGATACTACAAAATCGCTGTATGAGATTTATTCTGAAAAGTTCCAAATTTACAAACATTCTATTGATGCAAAGGACATTAAATTGGCTTCCAGTTACGGAATACATTAAATTTAGAACATTTTATTTTATATTTAAGCTTTTAAATAATTTGCTTCCAACTTATTTGAGTGAAAATATTCGATTCAGGAAAGATATTCACAATTATAATACCAGACAAAAAAATCACGTACAATTATTGCCTACATCATTGATGAAAACCAAACGGAATATATATGATGAAGGAATGACTGAATATAGTAACTTACCTGAATTTATTACAGCATCAAAAAACATTCGTATATTCATTGATAGATTGAAAGAGCATTTGTTAATATTTTCAAATACTTGACGTTATTCATTATGACGTTTTTAGTGATCGTTGTGTTTTTAAATTTGTGATTGTTAAATTTTTTTATTGATACTGTGTACTATTTGTACCATTTCATGTATTTATTGTTTTTGTTAGCTCTTAGCTAAATAAATGATTTCTATCTCATAGTTACGACACTGGTAGCTTCAAATTATTGTTTTGTCAAATACCACATGCAGCGTTGTCGTACTGACAAGACTATATCGATTATTGTATCCATAAAAAAATACGACATGGCAATAATGTCATGATTTGAGGGATAACATTATGAAAAGATGTTACCTTCAGAGTTCTATTTGAGTATTACTCATCTAGGTTATGTTACTTGATCGGAGACTAAACCCCAAAATCCTTTCCAACTACTGGCTTACGAATCACGTGACATGCGACATCTATACCCCCGCGGCATCTATCCCACTTTTACCCTTATAATGATTTTATTGACAAGCGTTCAAGAACATCGAATATAAAGGCTGATTGAGAACCATTTCAAGTGACTTCATCAATTCTGAATAATTATTATGAAATGAAAAATATTTTCTTTGACATAATACCTACAAGATCAAAATCATTATTAGACGCATTTCACAATTAATAAATACCTCAAATATACAATATTCCTTTATAGGATGTAGGTCTAACAATATTTTACGCGGTCATTTAGCTCAGTTGGTAATTTTGATTTTCAAAACTTATCATATTTCAATTCTACTGAATGTTGGTATAGATTTAGGTATACCAATTTTGACAGAGTATTCATATTGAGTAAATAAAATTCTAACTTGTGATTACAATAACTTAGGTTTGTTCTCTTGGTGTTTTTCGGAACATATAATGAATCAACAATCAATGACCTGAACTTCCGGAATCTAGTTCTGATATACCGTTAGAATTGAATGAGAGGAACTGCTGAAAAATAACTTTCCTCTCTTGGGCTGCGACTTTTACTGCGGCACATAAAAGAAATAAGAAACAATCCAAGGATTTCATTCGACTGAAATGGAGGTCAAGTTTCCTTCACGAACCAGAAATCCTTATCGGAAATTGAGATATAAAGACAAAGCGTTGAGAAATAGAGGTTATAGCTTTCCTGGTTCATGTATCGTTATTAGGGACTTCGGGAGATATGGACATTCAGAACAAATAATGTATTTTTGTACAAAAATTGTTATGGTGTAGTGGAATTACTTCAATTTCGATCGGCTGATGGTTATTCATGCTACAAGAAATATCATGATGAAAGTCAAAGTTCCAAAATGGATCTGACCCCTACCTGATGTATGATAGAATGCAGTATAGTAAATCAAATTTCTCATTTATTTACTTTCAAGCATTTGACATGACCGCGAAGTTCCAACTTATATTATTAAACTATCTTGGCTATTCAAATTCGAGTCTATGCATTGGGATTTCGGTAACGGTAAAAAGATAGATCGGTGTTTTAATAGGTACAAAGCTGCGTATTGCAGAGGTCAATTACGTGAAATGAAGAGAACCGTTCCTACTTCTTTAGTTCTGGAGTTGAAGAGAAAAAATAAAAAAAAATTAAATTTTTCTTTTGATTGTGTCTTTTTTTGTAGTAGATATTTTTTACTAAATTTTTTCAACCAAATAAACAAATACAGAATATATATGCAAACTATCTTATGAATTGAGCCGCCCTCAACCTCTCATTTTCAAATGCTTTGAGTCGTGAACTTTGGAAAATCAAATAATTACCAGTGAAATTTCAATTATTTGTGAATTCCATTGATATTGTCGCGACTAGGGCCTTAAGGAAGCTATAGGCCCTATCGCTTGGGACGTAGTCAGGAAGAACAAACTTCGTTTCTTCTTGGCTTCCTATTGACAAATAAAACAATTCGCAAATTCACAAGATACCAACAGGTATATTTCAATGGACACAATAACCAGGACACAACTAAGCCCTATATATATATTCTCCAAACGGAACAAGTTAATACATATTAATCAGTATATTATATACAAAGGTTTCTTACTAAATGGACACTATAAATACTCGCTTAAGGACATCTTTCTCAGAGGTTCGTCAAGAAGGCTTTACCGCTGTAAACTGGCTATGGGTTCGACAGTGTCGCAAACCTACTCTGGGTTCGCCTGTCGACTGCCGACCCTTCACTGTCCAATCGTCATCCCTCATCTTGTATTCATTCAAGTTTCGTGATATTGCTACGGGCATTTTCATTCAATGAAAAAGTTCGTTGAAGTCTTCATAGCCGTGCCAATAACACATGTTTTGTTTTTATTATGAATCGAACCAGGCCAAGCTCGACCATGACCGATGTTTGAACTTCAAGTAATTCAACAGTTCAACAAATTATGAAATATGAATCATGACAGTGGATTTTGTTACCATACAAAATAAATGAGGTTTTGGATTAGCGCCATTCTTGACAATATTTTTCAATTACTTATAGATTATATCAATTAGATGAAAACTATTGAAACTGGTCATTCCACACTCTCAGGCAAATGCAAGCCAATGAGCCTGTCCTTCTGGACCACCAAAGTAGGACGATTTCAATTGTAGAGCTCTTGACGAAACAAACATCATCCGGATAGAGGCGGATAAATGGACTGAATATCAAATATAGTTCCTTTGCACCACAATATCAAAATTTCTGCTAATTCTTTGACTTCAAAATAAGTATAATTTTAGTTATCAAAATCTAATTTATTTATGTTTCAAACTCTTCCATAAAATATTGCCATGATACCTCATCATGATACATTCTGGATCTTGCTTCCAGCGCGCCAAATCGAGATTTAATCTTTAAACTTCGCAGCTTAACGTGAACCATGATAGACACACTGTTCTTGAATCTGAAAATTTCACCAGTTCGACGTAGTTATAGTAGAATTTGTAGGAAGACTACTACCGCAGCCAAGCGAACCCTTATTGGCATCACTGCTCTCATGCTAGGTATTACTTATAGAGTCTACATTTCTCCTCAAAATCTAAAGAAGCGAGTTCCTACAATCCCCCTCATCGTGAAATTCCTGGAGGAGCCAGTGTTCAACCAGTCGGTGTGGTGGATGCGGGTGATTAGCCATCAGGTACCAGTGCCGCAGAACCAAATCCGAAGCCTTTCCTCACGTCACGTACTTTAGGGACGCAAGTAGTGGCTATTAATGTGAATGATACCAGCGTGCCCTTTGGATATGTCATAGCTTCGAAGTCAAGGCCCACCTGGGATATTTCTTACGAAAAATTCAGTAATACTATCACTCCCCCATGAGCATTCGTAGAGTGTAACCAAATGCATTGCCTGTTCGGGTAGAGGAGGGCTAGAATTATCATTTATCTTGGCGCTTCGGGGAAACTCAATTATTTTGGATGATGCTGTTGTAGGAAAACACAGTACCACCTTGGGTGGTTAGTGAGCATTCGAAGCAAGCATTAGACGTCATGATTGGCATCTTTAAACATTCCACATCTCAGTTGCTTTCCAAGGCAAACAATAAATAATTTCAATACCATATTACAAACTAATCTACAGTGCTAGCAGTAATTTGAGCAGCCAACACCTACACCGTATGAATAAATATATTATCATGAATTAAAAACCCCAGATATAGAATTTTTTGCTGAAAGCGAACGAAAAATTAAAGATATCCGTATTGAATAACGTGAAAATTTGCGTTTTCCATTCAATATTGTGATATGTTGGTGGACAGTACATTTTTTATTTCCATTTTCCATTATATCTGAATCTAAATTATATCTTTGCCAATGTAAATACACCACCACCAAGTTCAAGGAGTTACCCAGACGGGTCATATCTATGGGTTTACGCCGTTTAATGTTCAGAGGGAGACTATTATTATCATAATTTTACCATAATGAAGTACCTAATATGTTTAATATACCAACGGAGTAATTAAAGTGAACATGATAGATGGTGAGAGGAGACGCACTTGCCATCCAAACGTACTGAACTCCATTTGTGAACAAAAACAAGGAAAAGGTGTCCTGTGATATTTTAAGACTCCTCAGTAATGAAACAGGACAGGTAAATTCTTTGCGGTAACTCTACGGTCTCTCCCATAGCCTGACAATGCAAATGGTTTTTGTCAAGATAATTCCGTGGATTTGTTGAGAATAAGCTTCACTGGGGCTTTCTCGAGCTCCTAAAGAACATTTCTACAGGAAATTTAATTGACAATAACGTTCTGTTCTCCGTGGTTTCATGTATTTACAATTACTGTATAAAATCTGACACATTTTTCCTTGATTTCATTTGAATGAAATAATTGTATATTATGATACGAGAATAAAAGAGATTTTTTTTCAATTAAAATATTTATAACAAATTAATAAATGACACTTGCAAGTCCAAAACATAACAGAATATAACTACGGACTGCCTTCCATATTATAGCCTAGACGGCGTCCCACTAGAATTTTAGTTGAGAAAAAAATCCTCTATTGATTGGTCCCAGGGTAAAGTCTTGGACAAACAAACAGATGATAACACCTCCATAACTAATTATGAATAACATTATAGATCCCTTCCAAAATTTCGCATATTATATGGTGACACAGCATTTCAATTTCAATTTCAATTTCAATTTCAATTTCGATTTCAAATTTAATTGAAATGAGCAGGTTATCAATTGGAGTTGTATTTTCAGTTTTTGTATTCATTGTGAAATGATGAAACCCATTCAGAATCACATTGTTAACGTTATAGAAGAAAAAATCCATACGGATTTAAATAAATACAAATATAAATATACGTAGGATCCTTTCAAATTAAAGAGTTTGTAATTCTTTGAAACGATCCTGAGTGAAGATTTTCAGTCGTTAAAACAAAAATGTATAAATATACAAATATAACTATAAAGATAAAATTAAAAAATCCTGTTCGTAGGAAAGGACATATGCCGCACTGCCAACGAGTAATTTTGAATTAATGGCTGAAACACTACAGTCATTGAACTCGTAGTGTCCACAATCGGTAGTCCCTCTATGACTACATTATACATAGGTTATAGAAACAACATTATCCGATGCATATTTTGTCGAATTCAATATCTATAAACGCTGGTGCTGTTGCAGATTTAGCTCAAAAATCGAAATTTGAAAAATATTTCAGTTTGAGTGACCACTTCATCTTCTACCCTATTGCCAAACGTACGGTGCTTTTTGGTAGCTATAGGTCCAAATTGATCAACCATATTGGCCAAAAACAATAAATCAGATGATAGCAGAGCAAGAACTTTCTTAATACAACGCATAAGTATAGCCATACAAAAAGGAAATGCTACATCCATTTTAGTTAACATACCTGCAAATAAAAGTTTGGATAAAATATTCAACCGTCCGCAAAATATGTAGGAATACAATAAATCTCAGAAAGCTTGAGATCTGCTATTTCTCCCTCCAAACTAATATCAAGAGTCACGATGAAGAAAAACTCAAAATCATCTCCACAAATTTAATATAACCACCAAATGTTAGTGCTGTTAGAACGATAAATGACTATCGATCAGTTCAATGGTTTCAATGTTTCGAATCTATATAGGATCATCATCAGCTAAATTTAAAATTCTACAATAAAAAGAAACAGTGTAACTCGAGGACTTAGTGTCACAGAAGCGAAACTACAGATTATTCATTTCGAGAAAATAAATGAATTTTATATACTAAATTCATCTATAACGACCATACTGTTCGGAATAGGACATATATTCTCAGATGAATAACTACTATTCAGGGACCATATCAAATATTTGAAAAACTTGATAATGATGAAAAATATCCCAAAATTGAAAAAATGTAGTTACGCCTTTGTGACACTAAGGCCTCGAACTATCAGTAATCTAATACAATATGATATTACTTACATGGAGAGAAAATTATGTAGAAAATTATTAATGAAATAAAATGAGTGTCACCACATGATTCCACAAGGAGTTATGTTGGGACAGACAAGTTAAGTGTTCTTGAAAATTAATAAAAAATAATAATAAGGGAGGCTAGGAGCCTGTATCCCAATTTTTAAATTTAATGAGGGAGGCTTAGAGCCTATATCCCTGTGATTTTTGGGGCGAAACATCAGTAAGGGACTTAGAATTTTTTTTTTAAGTTCACTTTTCAACGTGGGAAAGGAGAATGTCATTACATTAGTGAATTAAGAAGGGACGAGACACATACACACAGAACACAGAAGGAGAAGAAACAATCCAACATCGCAACTAGTATTCGGAGCAGATCGATCTCATGTCATATATCCATACCTATAACCTATTACAATGAAAAATATAAAACAAGTATGTGAAAAATTTATAGATCCATGCGAACACGATAAAACAATAGGCTCGATCCACTCCGTGAAGAGAGACATATATCGAACATTCATAGAAGGTGGACAAACGTCATCCGTCACAGAAGTAGGCCGACCGATTGATGAATGTCCGAACAGAAATTACGAAATCACTGAAATTAGTGAAATTACATAACAAATGGATAACGTTTCTTGTGGAAGATCAAGGTAGGAAAAATATTTAAAGAAGATTAAGTGAGTTAAAAAACTTTCTGCAGTCGAACTGTACTCGATCATTGTGAGAAAAAACCTTGGGATTATTAATGGCGCAATTTATTTCGAAAATTTCAGGAAATTGTGAATTGAACGCTGCAAATTTGTGAGAAAAGGGGTGGCAAAAAGAAAAAGGAATTACTGAGTCTGTGTGAGTAGGTTTTCAATTCATTCTGTCATAGACTATTTAATATTCCGATGTCGCCTAAAAATTTCAACAATGAGTGGAATACTAATTGACAAATAGGCCACAAAAATGGTTTTCTTTCTCATCTAATCAACAGAATCTAGATCTAAATCTCTTAATCCAAGTTTGATCCCTATTGTAGTAAAACTGCACTAACTAATTTTCCTAATTTATTTAAAACACTATTTACAACAATTATTCACTAAAACATTTACTTCAATAACTATTTCAATTTATTTTTACTGTGGCTATCTATCAGCGAACTCTGGAACTGTAACTAACTCTCCCAATTCTGACTGTCCTCCAGCGGCTATATAGTCGCAAGCAGATTCCATCCACGGCTCTCTCGATTAATCCGGAGTATAGAACATTTCATCTAGATGGCTCTTCGAACAGTATCGAATTGATCGATTTTATTCCAGCTTGTTCTCGGCGATAGGCCAGCAGATATGCTGTTGTAGTTGAACGAGGGTGCATATTTAATTAGATCAGGGCCGGTCTCGGGGCCGGTCTCGAAATCGTTACACTATTAATAACTCGAATAAATACTGTTCCATTCCTTATTTAGGTGAAACTTCAAAGGACATTTCAAATATTTTCAGAAGGTTTGGCAACGAAATTAATTTTTCTTTTTATACCATGGATTCCATTTCTAAATTGTTAGTCAACACTAAAGAGAAAGTACCCATTTCCCATAAATCTGGTGTTTACAGAATTTCTTGCTCACAACCAAATCGTCCTGCTCAATACGTTGGACAAAGTAGTAGGAAAATTAAAACAAGAGTATCTGAACATGTTAAATTAATTGAGAGCTCCAGAAACGCACACATAGATTAATATAATACTAAAAGTTCCTTTGCAAATCATATTCTTGATTTCAATCACAAATTTGATATTGATACCGATTTAGATATATTACATGTTTTTCAACAAGGCTCCTTATTCAATTTTCTTAAAATTTTCGAAATAAATTCCGCCTTTAATAATCTCAAGGTTTTTTCTCTCAATGAACAAGTACAGTTCTTCTGCAGAAAGTTTTTCAACTCACTTAATTTTCTTTAAATATTTTTCCTACCTTGATCTTCCACAAGAAACACTATTAATTTGTTATGTAATTTCACTAATTTCAGTATAATTTCGTAATTTCTGTTGGGACATTCATCAATCGGTCGGCCTACTTCTGTGACGGGTGACGTTTGTCCACCTTCTATGAATGGTCGATATATGTCTCTCTTCACGGAGTGGATCGAACCTATAGTTTTGTCGTGTTCGCATGGTTTATAGGTATGGATATATGACGTGAGATCGATCTGCTCGGAATACTAGTTGCGATGTTGGATTGTTTCTTCTCCTTCTGTGTTCTGTGTGTATGTGTCTCGTGTCATTTGTCTATGTCAACTTTGACTTTGAGCTATCTTGACCGATGATCCTCCCTTCTTTATTCACTAATGTAATGACATTCTCCTTTCCCACGTTGAATAGTTAACTTCAAGAAAAATTTTCTAAGTCCCTTTCTGATGTTACGCCCTAAAAATCACAGGGATATGGGCTCTAAGCATCCCTCATTAAATAAAAAAATTGGGATACAGGCTCCTAGCCTCCCTTATTATTATATTTTACTTGAATTTTAAAAACACTTAACTTCTCAGTGCCCACATAACTCCTTGTGGAATCATGTGGTGACACTCATTTTATTTCATTATTATTTTCTACATAATTTTCTCTCCATGTAAGTAATATCATATTGTATTAGATTACTGATAGTTCGAGGCCTTAGTGTCACAAAGGCCTAACTACATTTTTTCAATTTTGGGATATTTTTCATCATTATCAAGTTTTTCAAATATTTGATATGGTCCCTGAATAGTAGTTATTCATCTGAGAATATATGTCCTATTCCGAACATTATGGTCGTTATAGATGAATTTAGTATATAAAATTCATTTATTTTCTCGAAATGAATAATCTGTAGTTTCGCTTCTGTGACACTAAGTCCTCGAGTTACACTGTTTCTTTTTATTGTAGAATTTTAAACTTAGCTGATGATGAACCTATATACATTCGAAACATTGAAACCATTGAACTGATCGATAGTCATTTATCGTTCTAACAGCACTAACATTTGGTGGTTATATTAAATTTTTGGAGATGATTTTGAGTTTTTCTTCATCGTGAATCTATACCACTCCACTTCGAGACACAATGGACTACTACCACAGGTTAATATGAAGAGGTTACATTTCGAGTTCGATATCACCACGCTCCAGTGACAGAGGCAACCGTCGATGTGGTGTATTCTCAGATGAAAACAGCACCAGTGATCGCAAATATACCAACAAAACACTTGGTCTCAATGGGTTGGAAATATTCTTTCTCGATGTGATTATAGAAATATGGTGAGATGACTCATCAGTTCGTGTAAGTAACACAAAGTGTAAGTAACACAAAGTGTAAGTAAAAATTCAGATTCGAAACTATCCACCTCGTTTTATCGATGACACCCAGCAAGACACTCAGGAGTTTTTACTTGACAGAGATCGACAAGATATTAAGTGGGAGTGTAAAAGGTCAAGAGCTATGGTTAAGATTCTTGAAGATGTACCACTACCAAAATTGTATATTATATTGTTGGCCAACTGAAGTCTTCATTAAAATGTACTTATTGTGGTCATAGTTCAGTCACGTTTAAAGAATTCTGGGACCTTTCTTTAACGATTCCGCAAGAAATATCAAACCTTGAACTTTCACAATGTTTGGATTCGTTGACAAGAGAAGAAATTTTGGAAGGCGATGAAATACCTGTATGTTCTGTTCAAGGTGCGAAAAGAAAAGTGAGTGCACGAAGTGCTTTTTAATGATTAAATTTCCAAAAACTCTTATAATTAATTTAAAAGGTTTTTGTCAATGAGGATTTGCCCAATTGGGATTATCAATCTCCTATTGAATGCAAATTCTTTTTCCCCGTATTACGACTCAGTTAGGTTGAAAATTCAGTGAAAATTGACATAAGATATTTTGTTTATTCAGTATTTGAAATATTTCTGTTGATATCTGGAACACCACTTATGTATGCAGTGAAATATGAAAATATATTCAAAAAAGAAAATACTTCAAGAGACTCACCTGTATTAGTGCTTAATGTTGCATATCCCAGAATTCTGAAACAAAAATCCCTCATCAAAATTCGTGAATAAAACATTTTCCGATATGGAAGGTATTCATTCTGAAGATCATCTAAGATACATTTCATGAATATTTCCATCATGTGAGGATATAGGTGAAAATAAGACCAAGAATCTCAGAAGTTGATTGATTATCATAGGTAACACGGTAATTCTATTTGGGTGTTGTATCTCCGCCCAATATAGATATATTTTAAATTTAAAAGTAATATATTTTTTTTTTCATTTTTTACATACCGGTTTTTCGAAATTATTGAATATTCAACCAATTCATAAATTCAAATATGTGTAATAGTAATACTTTGTGATATTGTTATACTGTGATATCTCTCTATATGCAGACGATCTTGAAATCTTCAAAATAGTATAATCTACCAAGGATATTGAACGTATTCAGAATAACCTGGATAACTCTTGTGCTTACTGTGAAAAGATTTTTTTTTTAATTAACATTAAGAAATGAAATATAATGAGATTTCGTAGGAAACGGCAGCCTGTCATTTGTAATTACATTAATGATGTTGCTCTTCAGCATGTTAATAGTTCAAGGGGTTATCTCCGATAAAGACCCCAACTTCAATGATCACG
Source organism: Chrysolina americana (assembly GCA_958502065.1). Taxonomy (NCBI): domain Eukaryota; kingdom Metazoa; phylum Arthropoda; class Insecta; order Coleoptera; family Chrysomelidae; genus Chrysolina; species Chrysolina americana. The sequence goes on from OY293411.1 coordinate 26,699,338, forward strand.
TAAATAAGATTTATAAAAAAGCAGAATGCTCGGGTTCATAAAAAGGAATACTCGCCATATTACAGACTACAATGCTATATAGACATTATACTTATCACCGGTCTGGAGTGTTTCAGAGTATAATAGTGTGATTTGCTGTCCTATTTATGCTTGTCATAAAAAGGGACTTGAAAACGTTCAGTATTGTTTCACTAAATACCTAATCTGGAAACTTGGCTTCCCATATTTTGGATATAACCCACAAATGAGGCTTTCTGTATTAGATGCAATGTCTCTTGAGGATAGACGTCAACTCACAGTATTTCTATTTCTCCATAAAATAATGAATTTTTAATTTAATTTAATTGTTCTACTTTTCAGAAGAGAAGAGCTCCAGAAATCTGAAAAGTAATCATATTTTTTTCATTTGGGTTACGGTTTAATAGGACCAACTATGGGACAATGGCATTTAGTTGTAGACTTCAAAAAAAAACATGACATATATTTCAGAACCTGATTTCTTTCATCTATCACATTTGAAATATAAAAACGGCTAATAACTAATCCCGCCACTGTTCACTAGACTTTTGAATAGTCATTGTTTATTTCTCACCTCTAGTGATTAAATGTGTTTCATTCATGTATTGGTTTATAACTTATCCATAGTGTTTAAATATTTTATGTTTTGATTTATTTGAAATTTTCTTGATGTATTCGGTATTTCATTACAATTTTCTAGTGTCCATGACTAATAAACTAGATAGGTTTATTTATTTTTAGGTTTATAACTTTTCTTTCGTCTTTCAATTATTGAAACTTTCTTGATGTACCATTTGGGATTTTATTACAATTCTGTAGTGTACGTAACTAATGAAAAATATCAGTATATTAATTATCATAACAAGTACGGAAAGAATACCTTTCCCGAATGCGACTGCCGTTACCCGAACAACTCAAAGCGGGAAAGTAATCGAGTGCGACAGAGTACCATTATGTATGAGTTAGGATATAGAGTTTTTCTACAAGCTTATTAAATCATCTTATGAAGCGTTCTCAAATAAATTTTTGCGTGGGGGAAAAATTCCTCCCGCAATATTGCGGGAATGACATCTCTCAAACTAAATTGCGTGCAGGATTAGGGCGAATTACGCACGCTTTTAGGAAATAGTTATTATCCTATAACAAGTACGGAAAGAGTACCGTTCCCGCATGCGACTGCCGTTACCCGACAGTTACGGAACTATTGTTGGTAAAGTGAAAAAATCTACACAGAAGAATCAGAATAATCATTTTCTACATTCTGCCGATGGAATTATATGATTTGTCCCTGATAACATGATATTATTTAACGCAATGTGCAAGACCGACATCTAATATCAAAAGTTTATGCAGATGTAATAAGACTATCCGGGAATATGAAAACAAGTAAGTTTCTAGGATAAAGACATGCAGATATATTCTGGGTCATCAGTTATCTAACCGACTTCTCAATCGGAGCCAAATCTGCAACATTAAGCAAAATTTATAAGATGTAGATAGCTTCCATCATTTATACTAAATCGAGGACAGAATGAAAAACCGACATATAATTTATGGTTTTTGATGGATACATAGTATTATATATACATCGAGGAATCGACAAGAAAGTTAGATGAATAAAATCATATACAGGATAATATTAAAAAAAAAACACAATCTGATTTTCATTGATGACAGTAATAAAAAATTCCTGAAATTTGTCAACTTAAATCAAAAGGAGGACAAATTTTAAAGTATCGTTAAGATGCGCATTACTCACCCCCTTAGCCCTACACACCAACACTCATAATTCTTGAATAAAATGACCAACTTTATTATACCCCATTAACTAAATGTAAAACCATCAGGTATGAAGCTACGTCATTTTCAGGTGTGATTTCAGAATTTTTAATATGACACTTTAGACTTTAGCTATGGAATATTGAAGATTTTCAAGCAATGAAACCCCAGTTAGTTGAAATAATATTTTTGTTATTCAGAAAAGGATCAAATGGTATTAACAGTAGGTACTGTACGAGAAGTCATAAAATAAATTGTCTCCTATGGACCTACCATGTTGTTATGGCTTCGACTCTTGTACACCTTACGAGTAAGCACTGATGATTACTTTCCTAATCGATAGCACTCTGCTATAATTTTATAATAGTATATTGTACAACGAGCACGGAATGACATACATTTCCTACTAGTATGAAAGTTTGCAGCATGAGCTGCAAATCATACGAGTAGGAAATGGGAAAGACCATTTCGTACTCGTGCGAGTTTTACACTATACTTTTTATACGACTGTTATAATAGTGTGAGTAAAAAACAACAACATGAGAAATGAAAAAATCAACGTAATTGGTAAATATTCAGTGTTACATTGAACATTTTGGGGTAATAGAATCCGTTCTTTTAAAGGAAAAAGTTGACATTATTGGCATTTTCTGTGTTTGGTGACGATCTGACAACTTGTTGATCGACCTTAATATTTTATTGGCAATGTTATTTCGACTAGTCAGGGACTCTTCGATGTACCCCTCAGCTACTGTTGTAGAGCGCCAGCCACCAGGCCGTTATAATGTCGTTATATCTTCGCCACTATCTATCAATATTGTAGCTGAAGATTGGCGGAAACAGTGGCCGGTGTATAACTCAGAATTTGGGAGTTTGAAGCAATTTGTTTTCCCATATTTCCTATTTTATTTATTCCAATTTTTTGGACAGTGCATTTTCCTCTCTGATAATTTAGAAAAAATAAGCATCATTGGCATTACTAGGTCGCAGATCCCAATATTTTTTCACAATGTTAGCATATTCTCTTGTTACATTAAATTTTCGAGTTTTTATTTTAGTGTTCGGAATGTGGACAAAAACTGCGGAAACTACATCTTCAAAATAGTAAATTTTCGTTTTGTACATCTCATCTCTCCTACAAGCACCCATAATTCCCATGATGAGTATAACCTGCAATAAAAAATATTACCAAATTACAATTAATCAACTAATTATTATTGTGAAACTTACTTTTGCTACAAGGTATTCGTTGTCTGGGGCTTCTTTGATGAACGTATCAATCTCCTCCATTGTGAAAACTAGATATTTGTGCTTTGTATCCATCTGATTTCCGCTTTGGAAATGCTCCCAATTTGGAATATTTACTGATATACACGCCATTATTGATACTAAGCATCGTTTTCAACATGCTATAGTGTGCCTATAAAGTGTAAGATTTAAATTTATTTGAAATATTTCCAAAGTAAGCAATCAGAACATTCTCTGAACGAGAACTAGTTTTCTGATATTTGCACCAGTCCATGAATAAGAAACTGTGTATTTTTCTTTAGATTTTTCAGGCACTAAATTTAATGAAGCATTATTTGCTGCCTCCATAACACTTGGCGCTGTCAAACTTCTTTCACTGTCACTATTTTCCATGTTGAACTAATTTCGGAATACCTTTATAATATCGATCTGTCAAAGAATGTAGCGTTTTAATCGCCGCAGAAATAAATATTCATATGTAATCATATTGATTCCATAATTTCATTCATGACTACTCTTTATAAAAACTTCAATAATTCCATAGTGAAGACAAGAACTTAATTGAAAAAACTGAGGCAGAGTATAAAACCGAATTCTCCCAATTTCTTTCTAATTCTCAGAGAATACCAAAATGGTTGTTACTACATAGACTGTATTTTAAATAAAATGATTTTTTAATGAATCATCTTTCCATGGAAATGAGGCAGTGTCAGCAATGAATAATCACAAACTCTTCAACTACCATTCTTCATCATTCAAATTGATGATTGCTTCCGATTTATCGAAAAAGAGGAATGGCCAAAACATTTTGGAAATCGCTGGTATGATTGTCGAATTATCTTATTGCCATGTAAGTTGGTGCCATCGAGGAATCGATAGGAAATATTTCGTGGCAGGTTCATTGCTGCTTGAACTCTCGAAGTGTTGATTACGCACTGATTGATTTTGAAATCACTTAAGAAATAAGAAGTGCTTGTGGTATATCATCTGAGATGGATTTATTTTGATAACAAAGCACGAGACTCGTTGAGTGAATATTTTCAGAAATCACTTTAGAAACACTTCTTACTTTGAGTTAATTTCAGAGCAAAACATTTTAAGTCAATTTTTCAAATAAATTTCAGGTCTCTTAATTTGTATGCACAGTGCACATACAAATTCATGCGGTTTCCTTTATTGACTTGTTTTATGAGTCTGATGTTTTCTGGCGGGGGGAAATTGAATATCTGGGAAAACTTAAACATCCATAAATTCAAAAACCATAATTATTATTCAACCCCTAAGATATTTTTTATTACAACTCTTTAAAAAAGTATGACTGAAAAGCCCAATTCATTGACAAACTTTTTTAACTCTACAAGTTTTTTCTAAAACTTGAGCATTTACGAGAAAAAAAATCTAATGCAATGCATTTTCAAAAAGATGAGCTAACGCGAGTGTATTTTGCGTCAAGTCTAGTGGCCTGTGCTTTACATAAAAACATTAATACTGACACTAGGATTGTGTAGTGTCATTTTCTGTCACCCATCTTATTGTTTCACAAGTTTTATGATTGTGTATTGTAGGAAATATTAGTTGATTGAAAATATGAATGCATATTCGAATTTGGATATGGCAGATATGCATTTTACATACGGTCGTGCTAACGGTAATTCATTGGAAGCGCAAAGACTTTATGCTGAACAGTACCCACAGCGTAGAATACTCCATCATACTACGTTCACAACTATTCACCGACGCTTGCGGGAACGTGGTAATTTTGAAAAAAGGAGTTATGATTCTGGTCGTACTAGAGAAGTTAGAACTGTAGCTATAGAAGAAGCCGTACTTACTTCAATTGAAGAATTCCCAGAAACTAGTACCAGGAGAATAGCTCGTGTCCTACATGTAAGCCATTCCGTTGATTTTAGAATTTTAAAAGAACAAATGTTGTATCCCTATCATCTTCAATGGGTGCAGGCGTTAATGATTCGAGATTTTTTACCCCGTGTGATTTTTTGTCAGTGGCTTATTAATATGATTGGCCAAGCACCACAGTTCTTAGGTAATATTTTATTTACTGACGAGGCGAGTTTCTCAAGAGACTGTATTAGAAATTTTCACAACAATAACTTTTGGGCTGACGAAAATCCTCATGGCTTTTTTGAAGGAAATCATCAGTATCAATTTTCATTAAACGTGTGGCTCGGAATCATTGATAATCATTTAATTGGTCCCCATTTTCTTCTGCTACGATTAAATGGTGAAGCATATTGTCATCTCCTTGAAGAATTACCTGTTCTTCTTGAAGAGGTTCCCATTCAAATTAGGCAACATTCATGGTTTATGCACGATGGTGCACCAGCTCATTTTAGTATACGTGCAAGAACTCACCTGGATGAGGTGTATGCCAATCAATGGATAGGTCGAGGAGGACCTGTAAACTGGCCAGCCCGCTCCCCTGACCTTAATCCTTTGGATTTTTGCATATGGGGATATCTGAAATCTTTGATATACACAAACCCAGTTGAAAATATCGATGATCTGCGAAACCGCATTGTAGCAGGGTGTGAAACTATAAGAAATTCTCCAGGAATATTTCATCGTATTCGCAATCTTATGAGGAAAAGGGTAGATGCTTGCATTGAAGCTGAAGGCGGTCATTTTCTACATTTATTATAATTGTATTGTCGATATTCGACAGGTTTTTGTTCATTGTTTGTTCACTTTTGTTTTTAGTTGTAGAAGTCTCATAATCATAATTTGGTTGGCTGTTGTTTAATAAAATGCTATTTTACATGAGCTTATTTATTTTTTTCTCATAAATGCTTAAGTTTTCGAAAAAACTTGTAGAGTTAAAAAAGTTAGTCATTGAATTGGGCTTTTCAGTCATACTTTTTTAAAGAAAAAATTTTCATCGAAAAAAAAGTTGTAAGAAAAATATCTTAGGGGTTGAAATAATCATCCCCTTCTAAGCATACTTCAGGGTTGAAAAAATTTCAAAAAGTGTACTCTTATTGACAGATAATGTTTACCAAGTTTCGTGTCTTTAGCTTGATATACAGGGAAAATAAAAAAGAAAAACCATTTTTTTTTTATTTTCGAAGGGGTGTAACTTTTCCGGGGTTTTTTCAAAACATTTTACACCAAACACTCACATTTATTTTCATCACAGAATCACCCCTTTAATTTTTTCGGTGTTATTTAGATACACCCTGTATATGTTCCAGTGACTGTAAAACAGTCGATAACAATCCTTTAAGAAGTGACTATAACTTTGTATAGTATGTATGGCATATGTCCAACAGAAAACAACTACTTCTCTGGCTGATACGTCGACAGATATTGAATTATATCTGTCAGACTTATGTGCAAAGATCCTTACTTTGAAGGAACAACTTTGCAAGAGCTCTCTGAAACAAACAGCAGGACTTTGCCTAATTCAAACGGAGAGCTAACTACAGGCCGGTTTCGGAATATCGTACCTCATCAGTGCAGTCAAGGTTATCACGGTTGCATACATGCGAGGTCCCGATGTTCGTCATCGTCCTCCGAGAGGAATACTGCAATTGCTCACAGGATCCACCTCGGTGACAGATTAGAGAGCACCCCAGAAAGACATTTCGGACACGAAATGGTATATGTGATATACTTGTTTCAAGGAGCAAATAATGTTCCAGTTACTGTAAAACAGTTGATAACAATCCTTTAAGAAGCGACTATAACTTTGTATAGTATGTATGGCATATGTCCAACAGAAAACAACTACTTTTCTGGCTGATACCTCGACAGATATTGAATTATATCTGTCAGACATATGTGCAAAGATCCTTACTTTGAAGGAACAACTTTGCAAGAGCTCTCTGAAACAAACAGCAGGACTTTGCCTGATTCAAATGGAGAGCCAACTACAGACCGGTTTCGAAATATCGTACCTCATCAGTGCAGTCAAGGTTATCACGGTTGTATACACGCGAGGTCCCGATGTTCGTCATCGTCCTCCGAGAGGAATACTGCAATTGCTCACAGGATCCACCTCGGTGACAGATTAGAGAGCACCCCAGAAAGACATTTTGGATACGAAATGGTATATATGATATACTTGTTTCAGGGAGCAAATAATGTTCCAGTGACTGTAAAACAGTCGATAACAATCCTTTAAGAAGTGACTATAACTTTGTATAGTATGTATGGCATATGTCCAACAGAAAACAACTACTTCTCTGGGTGTTACGTCGACAGATATTGAATTATATCTGTCAGACATATGTGCAAAGATCCTTACTTTGAAGGAACAACTTTGCAAGAGCTCTCTGAAACAAACAGCAGGACTTTGCCTGATTCAAATGGAGAGCCAACTACAGACCGGTTTCGAAATATCGTACCTCATCAGTGCAGTCAAGGTTATCACGGTTGTATACACGCGATGTCCCGATGTTCGTCATCGTCCTCCGAGAGGAATACTGCAATTGCTCACAGGATCCACCTCGGTGACAGATTAGAGAGCACCCCAGAAAGACATTTTGGATACGAAATGGTATATGTGATATACTTGTTTCAGGGAGCAAATAATGTTCCAGTGACTGTAAAACAGTCGATAACAATCCTTTAAGAAGTGACTATAACTTTGTAAAGTATGTATGGCATATGTCCAACAGAAAACAACTACTTCTCTGGCTGATACGTCGACAGATATTGAATTATATCTGTCAGACATATGTGCAAAGATCCTTACTTTGAAGGAACAACTTTGCAAGAGCTCTCTGAAACAAACAGCAGGACTTTGCCAGATTCAAATGGAGAGCCAACTACAGACCGGTTTCGGAATATCGTACCTCATCAGTGCAGTCAAGGTTATCACGGTTGTATACACGCGAGGTCACGATGTTCGGCATCGTCCTCCGAGAGGAATACTGCAATTGCTCACAGGATCTACCTCGGTGACAGATTAGAGAGCACCCCAGAAAGACATTTCGGATGCGAAATGGTATATGTGATATACTTGTTTCAAGGAGCAAATAATGTTCCAGTGACTGTAAAACAGTCGATAACAATCCTTTAAGACGTGACTATAACTTTGTATAGTATGTATGGCATATGTCCAACAGAAAACAACTACTTTTCTGGCTGATACCTCGACAGATATTGAATTATATCTGTCAGACATATGTGCAAAGATCCTTACTTTGAAGGAACAACTTTGCAAGAGCTCTCTGAAACAAACAGCAGGACTTTGCCAGATTCAAATGGAGAGCCAACTACAGACCGGTTTCGGAATATCGTACCTCATCAGTGCAGTCAAGGTTATCACGGTTGTATACACGCGAGGTCACGATGTTCGGCATCGTCCTCCGAGAGGAATACTGCAATTGCTCACAGGATCTACCTCGGTGACAGATTAGAGAGCACCCCAGAAAGACATTTCGGATGCGAAATGATATATGTGATATACTTGTTTCAAGGAGCAAATAATGTTCCAGTGACTGTAAAACAGTCGATAACAATCCTTTAAGACGTGACTATAACTTTGTATAGTATGTATGGCATATGTCCAACAGAAAACAACTACTTCTCTGGCTGATACCTCGACAGATATTGACTTATATCTGTCAGACATATGTGCAAAGATCCTTACTTTGAAGGAACAACTTTGCAAGAGCTCTCTGAAACAAACAGCAGGACTTTGCCAGATTCAAATGGAGAGCCAACTACAGACCGGTTTCGGAATATCGTACCTCATCAGTGCAGTCAAGGTTATCACGGTTGTATACACGCGAGGTCACGATGTTCGGCATCGTCCTCCGAGAGGAATACTGCAATTGCTCACAGGATCTACCTCGGTGACAGATTAGAGAGCACCCCAGAAAGACATTTCGGATGCGAAATGGTATATGTGATATACTTGTTTCAAGGAGCAAATAATGTTCCAGTGACTGTAAAACAGTCGATAACAATCCTTTAAGACGTGACTATAACTTTGTATAGTATGTATGGCATATGTCCAACAGAAAACAACTACTTCTCTGGCTGATACCTCGACAGATATTGAATTATATCTGTCAGACATATGTGCAAAGATCCTTACTTTGAAGGAACAACTTTGTTATAGTCACTTCTTAAAGGATTGTTATCGACTGTTTTACAGTCACTGGAACAATGGAACATTATTTGCTCCTTGAAACAAGTATATATATATAAATGAAAACTAAAAGTTCGGGTTGAACCGCGTCTAGAATTTGTTGAAATTCGACGTTTCGGCTCCGATTTTGGAGCCATTTCCAAGAACTGAAAAAGAAAGAAAATTAATAAATGGTTCCTGTACGTGTCCTTAAAACGAAACACAGAATTCCAAAAGTCACCCTGGACCTCATCAGTCACTGTATGAGCAACACGTACTTCCTCTTCCAAGGAACTTACTACAAACAAGTGAAAGGTGCTCCCTTGGGTTCCCCCCTTTCTCCAGTCCTTGCAAACCTTTCCATGGAAGACTTTGAAACTGAAATCAGCCTTAGAAAACACGAGATAAAAACAATATTCACGGCCAACAACCAAATATCCAAATTCCCCAGATCTCCCAAGGACACCTTAGGAGTAGGCAGATTGAGATCTCAGCGTAGAATTAGGTTTCAACCATTTATTAATTTTCTTTCTTTTTCAGTTCTTGAAAATGGCTCCAAAATCAGAGCCGATACGTCGAATTTCAACAAATTCTAGACGCGGTTCAACCCGAACTTTTAGTTTTCAGATATCGTACCGCGTAAACCTATCTGAACACATATATATATATATATATATATATATATATATATATATATATATATATATATATATATATATATATATATATATATATATATATATATATATATATATATATATATATATAAAAGGGAAGGGTAGTCGTTGCTGACTAGTTAGGAATGGAACTAGTAAATAGTGGGGCTATGCAGCAAAATCAAAGAGTACTCTTTTAAGTTTGTCCAAGCTTTCGGAAATTTAATTAATCGTTTCCATCATCAGGGATACTACAATTTGCATGAGTAAGTAATATATAAAAAATATACATGGATGGTTAACTTACATCTTAGTTGAGGGTGTTTGACGCGATGTTATTCAACAAAAGGGGGCACATTGTACAAGATGAATTTCAATATAAAACAGGTAAAATTGGAAGGATGTCATAAAAGTTTTGTAAAAATACGTTACATTTTGATCACATAAGGCCAAATCAATGCTATTGGTTGGGAGAAGACAGACAGTTGACATGGCATATGACTTAGTCAGTGGTACCAATTTACAGTTACCAACCTATGTTGGAGTCCGTAAATCAAAATTTAGTTGGTTGGGCGACACCTAGTGGCCCATGGAGGAACCTGAATTAAGTACATCTGGCATATAACTGAGTGTCTTTGGTACACTTTTGATCTGGATATTATGTTTTATTTTGTAGTATAACAAAGTTAAGTCCTTCAGTGAGCAAAATTTCAGTACAGGTTAAGTATCTGGTGAATTTTAAGTCAAATTTAGGAAAAAGGTTAATTTTTCTTTATACAATTATTTGATCATTTGATAGATTTGAAGAATTAATGAATGGTGGATTCTTATCTAACGTCAGAAGGTAAGAATAAATTTCACTTAGATGATTAATATCTGTTTTTTTATTAATGCAATTACTATTTTCTGAAATAAAGGCCATTTCGAGAAAGGTCCTTTTGGGTAGACGCGATTCACTAGCTAAGACCTTAGTGGCATCATAATTCATATGGTGGTCAAACTTGTTGACATGTTCAGCTAACGCACACCGTTCTGGATGTAATCTACAGTCACTTTTATGTGAAACGATTCGGGAGCCTAGAGATCTCGAAGTCTGACCAACATACATTTTGTTGCACGATTGACACGGAATACTATATATTACATTCGCTTGAGAAAATAGAGAAAGTTTGTCTTTGACTTTAGAGTGAATTGTTCTAATAGTTAATACTGATTTATTTGCAATTTTCAAATTCGGTAAATCGTTAAAAATTCTGGAGAGTTTGGGAGTGATCTCCTTTATGTAGGGTAAAGAACTATAAAAAGCAATTAATGGAGCAATATTGTTTTCAATGTGATTATTATTGCTATTATTACTGTCAATTCGTGTAATTGTTGAGTTGTTAATTGTATCAAAGGAGGATGAAGAATTAAACAAAATATTTTTAATCATAATCGGTGGGTAAGAATTTTCAAGAAATAAATTTAAAAGGATAGCAAGATTTTTTTTGTGAAATTGACTGTCAGAGATTTTTAACACTCTATCTTTCATTTCTTTTACTAGATTCACTTTCATTGAGTGTTTGTGGTAAGACCAATAGTTAATGTATCTTCCTGAGCTACATGGTTTTCTATACCAGTCTATCAGAATTTTATTTTCTGATGACCGTATGAACCTTGTGTCAAGGAATGGCACGGAGAAATTTACATCTTCAGTTTCCATGGTGAACTGAATGAAAGGATCATAACTGTTGAAGGTGTCAAGAATCTCTTCAGTACAGTCAATTGGCAAGGCCAGAATAATATCATCCACATATTTTTTTATAAAGTGGGGTCTGAAGGACAAAACCGGTAATACTGTGTCTAACAAGTCATCCATTACATAAGCTGCTAAAATTGGGGAAATTGATGCACCCATGGGTGTTCCAAAAGTTTGTTTATAGAATTTATTATCAAAGGAGAAATATGTATTGTTAAATAGAAATTGTAAAAGGTTTATGAAATTATCTTCAGAAATACTGCAATGTAAACTAATATTGTTCCATTGTTTGTGGACTGCTCTTATGCAGGTTTCAACATAAACATTACTGAATAGGGATATCACATCCAAACTTGCAAGAACATAGTTTAGAGGTAACAGAGTGTTATTGAATTGATTATTTACTTCAAACGAGTCTTTTATATAGTAATCATTGTCTAGGTTATAGGCTTTAGTCAAGATATTTGTTAGGAAGGCAGCAATTGCTTCTGTAGGGGAACCTATCGAAGCCACAATCGGTCTTACTGAGAGTGTTGGTTTATGTATCTTGGGTAAAGCATAGAACCTTGGGGAAGTACCATTGTAGCAAGTCAGTTTCTTTTTCATCACATCATTGATTTGATTTGAGTCATTTAACTGTTTGATTAAAATATTTGATTTCCTTTGAATAGAGTTCGTAGGATCTTTATTTAATAGTATGTAAGAGGAGTTATTGGATATAATGGCATTGGATAATTGTAAATATTGTAGTTTCTCCATTACTACTGTTACGTTACCTTTATCAGAAAGAGTGAGAATTAAATTTGGATTATTTTTCAGAAAGCGTTTAGATTTAAAGAACAAATTTCGTACAGGAGAAAATTGATGAGGAGGATTATGAATGTGGTTTGTGATGATGTTTGTAGCCCTCGCTACAAGGATGCTTCTTTGTATGGGGTCTGAGATAGTGGATGTAATGCAATCTACATCTGCTAAGATATTCTTGATGGGAATATCTTTACCTATTATAGGTTCAATGCAAAATTTTGGGCCTAAGGCCAGAAAAGAGGAAATATCTTCCGGAATTGTTACATTTGAAATATTTTTTAACCATTTCTGGTTGGATTTGATTTTCGAATTGGAGTTTTGAATTTTTAAATTGTTCAATTTATTGATATTTTTGAATTTTACTCTATGAAAAAGTTTGTTATAAGCCCGTAGCTGTTTAGAAGAAAAATTTTTATAGGTTAAATCGTTGGTAAGTGTAGTTATACTCTCACCTAGTGACGTTAAAGAAGATTTCAATTTTGAGATAAGTTTATGATTGGAAGCAATTTCAATATTTATAAGTTTCAACCCTAACCTGTAATTTTTTTCTTTGATGTTTGTGTGTGCTTCATGTCTTAGCAGGAGGTTTTCAATTGGTCTGGTGGATGCCGTTATATGGGGAGGAAGAACATTCTGTTTTCTGCACTGTAGAAGGAAAATTCTTCTGTTAATTTCCTTTGCCAATTTCATCTTTGTCTTAGACCAAAGTTTCAATTCTTGTACCGCTGTGTCACCAAAAGTTGTAGCGATGGATTGGTAGAACCCCATGTCTGTAGAGTAAAGGAAGGGTAGTCGTTGCTGACTAGTTAGGAATGGAACTAGTAAATAGTGGGGCTATGCAGCAAAATCAAAGAGTACTCTTTTAAGTTTGTCCAAGCTTTCGGAAATTTAATTAATCGTTTCCATCATCAGGGATACTACAATTTGCATGAGTAAGTAATATATAAAAAATATACATGGATGGTTAACTTACATCTTAGTTGAGGGTGTTTGACGCGATGTTATTCAACAAAAGGGGGCACATTGTACAAGATGAATTTCAATATAAAACAGGTAAAATTGGAAGGATGTCATAAAAGTTTTGTAAAAATACGTTACATTTTGATCACATAAGGCCAAATCAATGCTATTGGTTGGGAGAAGACAGACAGTTGACATGGCATATGACTTAGTCAGTGGTACCAATTTACAGTTACCAACCTATGTTGGGGTCCGTAAATCAAAATTTAGTTGGTTGGGCGACACCTAGTGGCCCATGGAGGAACCTGAATTAAGTACATCTGGCATATAACTGAGTGTCTTTGGTACACTTTTGATCTGGATATTATGTTTTATTTTGTAGTATAACAAAGTTAAGTCCTTCAGTGAGCAAAATTTTAGTACAGGTTAAGTATCTGGTGAATTTTAAGTCAAATTTAGGAAAAAGGTTAATTTTTCTTTATACAATTATTTGATCATTTGATAGATTTGAAGAATTAATGAATGGTGGATTCTTATCTAACGTCAGAAGGTAAGAATAAATTTCACTTAGATGATTAATATCTGTTTTTTTATTAATGCAATTACTATTTTCTGAAATAAAGGCCATTTCGAGAAAGGTCCTTTTGGGTAGACGCGATTCACTAGCTAAGACCTTAGTGGCATCATAATTCATATGGTGGTCAAACTTGTTGACATGTTCAGCTAACGCACACCGTTCTGGATGTAATCTACAGTCACTTTTATGTGAAACGATTCGGGAGCCTAGAGATCTCGAAGTCTGACCAACATACATTTTGTTGCACGATTGACACGGAATACTATATATTACATTCGCTTGAGAAAATAGAGAAAGTTTGTCTTTGACTTTAGAGTGAATTGTTCTAATAGTTAATACTGATTTATTTGCAATTTTCAAATTCTGTAAATCGTTAAAAATTCTGGAGAGTTTGGGAGTGATCTCCTTTATGTAGGGTAAAGAACTATAAAAAGCAACTAATGGAGCAATATTGTTTTCAATGTGATTATTATTGCTATTATTACTGTCAATTCGTGTAATTGTTGAGTTGTTAATTGTATCAAAGGAGGATGAAGAATTAAACAAAATATTTTTAATCATAATCGGTGGGTAAGAATTTTCAAGAAATAAATTTAAAAGGATAGCAAGATTTTTTTTGTGAAATTGACTGTCAGAGATTTTTAACACTCTATCTTTCATTTGTTTTACTAGATTCACTTTCATTGAGTGTTTGTGGTATATATATATATTGTGTAAATTAAGTATCAAAACATGGGTTGCACAACAAAAGCCCCATATTCATATATCCGCCCAACCGGAACAAGTTAACATATATTCAATAAAAAATTATATATTATTATATACAGGGGTTCTTAACCAATGAACAGGATCAACTCGCTCCAGCACATCTTTCTGATAGAGGTTTGTCAAGAAGGACTTTTGGGCCGCCAACTGGTACAAACTAATAAAAATTTCCCACAACGAAATCTAGACTTCTCTGCCAGGATACCCCGGCGTAAACCCGCGCTAGCTCGACTGTGTCGAAAACCCGCTCTAGGTTCGACAATTTCGCAAACCTACACTGGGTTTCACTGTTCGACTGCCTCCATCGCCCTCTGTTATCTTGTATTTATTCAAGTTTCGTGTTATTATCTCCGGGCATTTAAATTCAATTGAAAAGTTCGTTGAAATCTTCATACCCGTTGACACACGTCGTGTTTTTGTTACCAATCACTTTTTGGGGTACTTCAGAGGTTGTTCACATTGTTTTCAGCTACTGTTCATCGACGGAAAATTCTGAACGATTACTTGCAGTGTTGAAGCAGTCCCTCTTCAAATTAGAACAACTCATCACGCTTCAATTACTCTGGCTATTGAAACTCAGAAAACTGATGGCCAAGTCTCTCATGAACCAACTTCTCCAGAAAAGAAATTTTTCAATTGTCTTCTGGACTCTATCTACCTTTTTTTTATATGAAAGATTTGAATAGTTGAATTTATGAGCCGTGATGGTCATGATTGTAGAACGCTTGTCTCTTAACCTAAGGGTCATGGGTTCGATTCCCAGCATGGTCATCAGTCTCGTGCATGACATCACACGTTAAAAGGTAAGGGCTGCGTCTTCCCTAGCTCGGACAAGTATTTCGAAGACTTTTGAAGGTTGTACTCTTAAGGGTGTGCAGCTGGTTGACGGAAATAACAAAAAGAAAAAAAACAAAAATCAACAACAACAATCTTGGTAATTTTTGTACAATATAAAGAAGATTAAAAAAAACAGACTTTCTCAAACTCCGTGGTGATCTACAATTGAAAATTGTTGTATGTTGTGTGATGAACTCATATGACTGAAATCCAGTTTGTACATGGTTACACGTGTCTTAATTCTGAATATCATGAAATATCTCACTTTAGAAGAACTGTGTGGATAAATATTTTAAAATGTTTGATCGTGGAGAAAGTATATACTGTAACAAGGTTGGAATGAAAATTCGTGATGCATCGAATTTTCAATCTAACCTTGTTACAGAATATACTATTCTGCGATCGAGAATATTTCAATCTAGATTGTCAAACTTGAAATCTCTGTCAATCGAAAATTAAATTGAAGAAAACGGGGACTTTGGTGTCTTAATAAAAGGAAGAGTTCGTCGATAGAAAGGCTAAAAAAGTTTTTTTTAAGTTTTTTGTTAATAAATGGTTATTTTATTGTATCCCTTGTCTTTTCTTTGAATGGGTTTGAATGGCAGATATGAGGCGCCATAGAAATAAAGGCCAATGCGCTGGTCCCACTAAGCACGGTAATTTACACTAGTTTGCCATAAAGTTGCCAAATATTTACTGGCAAGAAATAATTGCAAGCATCCTAGCTAACACTTACTGTTACTTTACAATTATAAAATTGCATCTGCAACTTTTTTGTTTCTCTCCAATGGTAAGTTTATGTACCTGTACAATGAAGACTTCGCTGGAATTTGACACATGCAAACTCAAATCAGGAAGATTATCGTTCCTTTACAGATTTCAGTTTCATTGAATTTACTAGAAATAGTTCGCTGCAAACTCTTGGAATAACATTATCCAATCAAATTCACTGAATGGTTCCAAATGTTGTTGTCAAAAGTATGACTAAATATTACATTCACAGGCTTATTGTGGCATGACAAACTGTGGTGTAGAATTTTTGCATCATTTACATAAAAAACACATTAAAATCGTACACCATACTTCTTTTACACATTTCATTCTTGGCCTACTTTACGTTCAGAATCCTCAAAAACAGGAATGCTTCTTTACATATTTTCCTGCAATATTTCTGGAGAAATTAGTTGAAAAGTTTACAAATAGAAATCCATAAATATACGCTGTTGCTACGTACGTGCTTCTTGATATGACGTATTCCACATCTGGGACAGGTAAATATGAATAACCTGAGAATGAAACAGAGAATAATAAATCATCCTCAGTAATATCCTATATCCTATTCATATCACTGCAGCCGTAGATGAATGGTTTGAACACAGAACTCATGAATCATACCTAATCGTAATATACAGGGTGTTTAATGATTGAATGCTGATCCTAAGGGACGATAACCCATAGGTGACTCCTTGAAACTCTTTGAAACTTCTTGATATAAACATTGATTCGTAACTGTTTCATTTCTGAGATACAGGGTGTTGAAGTTCTTGATCAAAATGCAAACAAAAGCTGTTCTGTTCTAAATGCTGTCGTTTTAAATGACTTTTCCTATCTCGAGCATTTCCTGGCCCGAAGAATGTCTCGCAAACCCAGAAGCTATAGAATTTTGAAAGACTGAATAACTTACAAAGATAAGAACAATACCTGTCAACTCATTGCGCAATATATGAAATAAGAAAAACATTAATAATATCAATTTGGAAAAACCTGATTGGTGAATTAGATGAATATAACACGAAATGAAATAAAGGTTTCGAAGGATCAAGCCTATAGAAAGTACGTTAGTTTCTACTTTTAAGAGGCTTTTCTTCAACCAAATGATGAGATTTTCAGGTATGGTTTTCTCCTGACATATCAAATAGGATGTAGACTAGCCACACCCTCGAGTCCTGACTACAGAGGCAAGTGCTCTACCATCACAACCACCACTGTTACATTAGCTCATTATTTATGGGCGTGTTTCATTGATAATATAAAAACACAATTTAATTTTTGTTATTGGTAAACATGTGGTGTACCTATGATAGTTTCTAAGAATTTTTTATAAATAATTTTTTTTTTCATAGTTACCTACTGGTCATTAGATTTTTGGTTAACTGCGTGATATATAAGCCGGTGCCCCAGAGCTAAAGTTTCAGTTAGTAATGGATATTACCTAGTTGGTGTTGATGAATATTTCGCAGCTCCCCAGAACACTAATGAACACAATAGGATTACCGACTCTATGATTGTAAGTAGAACAGTTGTATAATTTTTGGTTTGATTTTTCTAAATTCCTAACATGTTTTTGTAGCTTTTCTCTCCTGAAGAAGCATATCCCTGTTTCATATATATATATATATATATATATATATATATATATATATATATATATATATATATATATATATATATATATATATATATATATATATATATATATATATATATATTCTATATATATTCTATATATATATATATTCTATATATATTCTATATATATATATATATATATATGATATATATGAATATATATATATACCAAAAATTATACAACTGTTCTACTTACAATCATAGAGTCGGTAATCCTATTGTGTTCATTAGTATTCTGGGGAGCTGCGAAATATTCATCAACACCAACTAGGTAATATCCATTACTAACTGAAACTTTAGCTCTGGGGCACCGGCTTATATATCACGCAGTTAACCAAAAATCTAATGACCAGTAGGTAACAATGAAAAAAAAAAATTATTTATAAAAAATTCTTAGAAACTATCATAGGTACACCACATGTTTACCAATAACAAAAATTAAATTGTGTTTAAAATGTTACTGTACCAGTACCAATAACATTTATTTAAAGTTCTGGAATTGAAGTATTGCGTTGATAGAACGACATATTCTCCAAGTTATATTCCCCTATAACTTTTATATAGATGAACAAATTCCAACACTAATCTGACATTAACCATGTAAAAATGTTATGAATTCAGTGGTGTGGTCAGATTTTAAAAACATCGCAAATAATTTTTTTAGATGTTTGACTTCGAAACCTAAGAACAGTTGGCCCTGAAAATTACGATTCATTCATATAATTTAGTGTCGTAGTAGACCATTTGAAAGCCAGCCTGTTGAAAAGACAGTCGGTTGAAAATTGTTTTGTTTTATAAAAATGACTCCATTTGAAATTGGTCACACTGTATAAGAATAGTTTTTATATTATCAATGAAACACGCCCATAAATAATGAGCTAATGTAACAGTGGTGGTTGTGATGGTAGAGCACTTGCCTCTGTAGTCAGGACTCGAGGGTGTGGTTGGTTGAAGAAAAGCCTCTTAAAAGTAGAAACTAACGTACTTTCTATAGGCTTGATCCTTCGAAACCTTTATTTCATTTCGTGTTATATTCATCTAATTCACCAATCAGGTTTTTCCAAATTGATATTATTAATGTTTTTCTTATTTCATATATTGCGCAATGAGTTGACAGGTATTGTTCTTATCTTTGTAAGTTATTCAGTCTTTCAAAATTCTATAGCTTCTGGGTTTGCGAGACATTCTTCGGGCCAGGAAATGCTCGAGATAGAAAAAGTCATTTAAAACGACAGCATTTAGAACAGAACAGCTTTTGTTTGCATTTTGATCAAGAACTTCAACACCCTGTATCTCAGAAATGAAACAGTTACGAATCAATGTTTATATCAAGAAGTTTCAAAGAGTTTCAAGGAGTCACCTATGGGTTATCGTCCCTTAGGATCAGCATTCAATCATTAAACACCCTGTATATTACGATTAGGTATGATTCATGAGTTCTGTGTTCAAACCATTCATCTACGGCTGCAGTGATATGAATAGGATATAGGATATTACTGAGGATGATTTATTATTCTCTGTTTCATTCTCAGGTTATTCATATTTACCTGTCCCAGATGTGGAATACGTCATATCAAGAAGCACGTACGTAGCAACAGCGTATATTTATGGATTTCTATTTGTAAACTTTTCAACTAATTTCTCCAGAAATATTGCAGGAAAATATGCAAAGAAGCATTCCTGTTTTTGAGGATTCTGAACGTAAAGTAGGCCAAGAATGAAATGTGTAAAAGAAGTAGGGTGTACGATTTTAATGTGTTTTCTATGTAAATGATGCAAAAATTCTACACCACAGTTTGTCATGCCACAATAAGCCTGTGAATGTAATATTTAGTCATACTTTTGACAATAACATTTGGAACCTTTCAGTGAATTTGATTGGATAATGTTATTCCAAGAGTTTGCAGCGAACTATTTCTAGTAAATTCAATGAAACTGAAATCTGTAAAGGAATGATAATCTTCCTGATTTGAGTTTGCATGTGTCAAATTCCAGCGAAGTTTTCATTGTACAGGTACATAAACTTACCATTGGAGAGAAACAAAAAAGTTTCAGATGCAATTTTATAATTGTAAAGTAACAGTAAGTGTTAGCTAGGATGCTTGCAAATCTATCTTGCCAGTAAATATTTGGCAACTTTATGGCAAACTAGTGTAAGTTACCGTGCTTAGTGGGACCAGCGCATTGGCCTATATTTCTATGGCGCCTCATATCTGCCATTCAAACCCATTCAAAGAAAAGACAAGGGATACCATAAAATAACCATTTATTAACAAAAAACTTAAAAAAACTTTTTTAGCCTTTCTATCGACGAACTCTTCCTTTTATTAAGACACCAAAATCCCCGTTTTCTTCAATTTAATTTTCGATTGACAGAGATGCCAAGTTTGACAATCTAGATTGAAATATTCTCGATCGCAGAATAGTATATTCTGTAACAAGGTTAGAATGAAAATTCGCTGTATCACGAATTTTCATTCCAACCTTGTTACAGTATATACTTTCTCCACGATCAAACATTTTAAAATATTTATCCACCCAGTTCTTCTAAAGTGAGATATTTCATGATATTCAGAATTAAGACACGTGTAACCATGCATAAAATGGATTTCAGTCATATGAGTTCATCACACAACATACAACAATTTTCAATTGTAGATCACCACGGAGTTTGAGAAAGTCTGTTTTTTTAATCTTCTTTATATTGTACAAAAATTACCAAGATTGTTGTTGTTGATTTTTGTTTTTTTTCTTTTTGTTATTTCCGTCAACCAGCTGCACACCCTTAAGAGTACAACCTTCAAAAGTCTTCGAAATACTTGTCCGAGCTAGGGAAGACGCAGCCCTTACCTTTTAACGTGTGATGTCATGCACGAGACCGATGACCATGCTGGGAATCGAACCCATGACCCTTAGGTTAAGAGACAAGCGTTCTACAATCATGACCATCACGGCCCATAAATTCATAAATTCAACTATTCAAATCTTTCATATAAAAAAAGGTAGATAGAGTCCAGAAGACAATTGAAAAATTTCTTTTCTGGAGAAGTTGGTTCATGAGAGACTTGGCCATCAGTTTTCTGAGTTTCAATAGCCAGAGTAATTGAAGCGTGATGAGTTGTTCTAATTTGAAGAGGGACTGCTTCAACACTGCAAGTAATCGTTCAGAATTTTCCGTCGATGAACAGTAGCTGAAAACAATGTGAACAACCTCTGAAGTACCCCAAAAAGTGATTGGTAACAAAAACACGACGTGTGTCAACGGGTATGAAGATTTCAACGAACTTTGCAATTGAATTTAAATGCCCGGAGATAATAACACGAAACTTGAATAAATACAAGATAACAGAGGGCGATGGAGGCAGTCGAACAGTGAAACCCAGTGTAGGTTTGCGAAATTGTCGAACCTAGAGCGGGTTTTCGACACAGTCGAGCTAGCGCGGGTTTACGCCGGGGTATCCTGGCAGAGAAGTCTAGATTTCGTTGTGGGAAATTTTTATTAGTTTGTACCAGTTGGCGGCCCAAAAGTCCTTGACAAACCTCTATCAGAAAGATGTGCTGGAGCGAGTTGATCCTGTTCATTGGTTAAGAACCCCTGTATATAATAATATATAATTTTTTATTGATTATATCTTAACTTGTTACGGTTGGGCGGATATATGAATATGGGGCTTTTGTTGTGCAACCCATGTTTTGTTACTTAATTTACACAATTTGAATATAGTGAATCCGAGACTTGTTCCACTTATTAGTGGGTATACTGAGAAGGAACCACGTTTCCCTGTTTTTTCTTCCTCACTACGTTCCAAGTGACAGGGCGTATAGCTTCACTAAGGGCCCTAGTCGCAACAATATATTGAATGACGAAATACCTCAGTGAACAACAAAGCCCTATAAACAAACATTCGCCACACAGGGATAAGTACAGGTAATGAATAAGTTACTATTTACAAGGGGTTCTCACCGAATTAACATGATGATCTTGCTAGGGAAAATCATCCTGTGGAGAATATATCAGAGAGAACTTCTCGGCCGCTAATTTGTAAAATAGGCAAAATTGCCTAAAACGCAATCTAGATTTCACTGTCAGAATACCCCGTGAACCCGCGCTAGGTTCGACTATTCCCGTAGTCCTTTGTCATCATGCATTTATTCAATTTTCGTATTGTGGTTATGTGCAATTTAATTCAACGAAAATATACGTTAGAGTATTTAAATTAAAATCATGCCAATGACACGAGCAGTTTGTTTTAGTTATATGAATCACATCGGCTGAGATCGACCGTAACTTGTGTTTTTGATATTGAACTGGTATGAAGATTTTGGTTTCATGGGCCGCAGTGGTCATGATGGTAGAGCGCTAGTCTATCAGTCAGAGGGACGTGGGTTCGATTCCCAGCATGGTCACTGGTCTCGAACTAGGAATCGCACGTTAAAAGGTAAGACCTCGTTAATCCTTAGCTAGCACAAGTTTCGAATTCTGAGGGCTGTCGTTCGTAGGAGG
Source organism: Chrysolina americana (assembly GCA_958502065.1). Taxonomy (NCBI): domain Eukaryota; kingdom Metazoa; phylum Arthropoda; class Insecta; order Coleoptera; family Chrysomelidae; genus Chrysolina; species Chrysolina americana. The sequence goes on from OY293411.1 coordinate 26,721,733, forward strand.
ATGCCAACTGGTTAACAGAAAAAACAATTTTGAACAATTTAAAACAACAACAATGTGAAATGAAATAATTTCAGAATTAGCGCCCCTCTTGATAATACCCCTTGAACTGGGGGCGTTATACCTCACGCCACACAATATTTTCAGCATTTCTATCGAAAACGACCCACTAAGTTTATTCTCACCATCTAACCGTCGCACAGACGGCTCTCGTCCCAGATTTTTGGCCAAAAATGACTCAATGTGAAATGCCTCTATTGCAAGTATATTTTGTGTTAACTTGAAGCTAACAATCTAGTAGGTTTGGAATAGCAAGAAACAAAAAAATAATATTGGTTGACTGGCGTCAACAAAGACTTGTTTTAATGTTGTGATTTCGAAATTTGTGATGTATATTTTATTCAATATTTTGATGAAATTTGACAGCGATTTTTACTTGGTTTATTCTCAACTGCGAATTGAGTTTATCATGAATATAAGACAGGAAGGTAAGCAGAAATGTCTATCTAAAAGTAATTGAGTAAATGACTTACGGACAGTAGGAAATTTATTCTCGAAGTGTAGAAACCTAAAAAACGTGCATTAACTTTGATTTTGTCAGAGTGAAACTCTATATTCTCCATGAACCTCCACTTCGAGTTATATATATTTCAATACTATATACTTCCAGGATTATAACTGTGATAAAACTGTCTGCATTCATTTGCATTTGTATGACATTTTGCCATTTATTCTTAAACATGCCATTATAGAACTGGATACATTCCACAGCAGTGCTATCGATTGCTATGTATATACAAGACTGGGTTCGTTCTGTATACCGTTTTTTGAATTCATATATTCAAGGATTTCTTGACAGAATTGGGATCGATTTCAAACCGATCTGAGAATTTGACATTTGACAGCTCTTTCGCTTCGTTTTTGCCCAATTTTGTTATTTCTCCTCAATTTTGTTATTTCTCCTCAAATATCGAAACAAAACAAAGAATTAATTGTGGAAATTTTTTTACAGATTATATTTCATTCTAACAACGATATAGATTTTGTAACCTCCAAAACGTCCGGGCTTGTTCATCACGTGATTTGAAACGATCTCGAATCGTTATAATTGATACAAAAAATGATCCCAAATTTTTCCGAATGAACTTTGATCTGAAATTTTACTGAGTAACAGGACGCAATCTTATGTATCAGTCTGCCAGTCTTTTTTTGGTGTTTTTTTTATTTTACCATCTTCTGATACATAGTTCGGGAAAAATATCTGGATATAACACAATTCAATATCTTTTCAATAGATTCTTTATATCATCCGACTATCTCATTTCAAGTTTTAAAACTTTGCCAAAACGACAAAGGCATGTGTTTTTTTCCGAAAGCACTAGATTTATTCATAGACCCTGTTGTTAATAACGATGCCAATGAATCTTCGGAAATTGAATAACAGTTTCACACTTATTTTAGTTTCGATTAATGTTTATTTTGCCACAATTTGTGATTCAAGATTTGAATATGTTGCAAATTTCTCTAATAAAAACCGTAACAACAAATTGTGAACATTATTTCATTCAGTTATTATTCTACGGCCTGGCTACTATTTAGGAAATTATGTTTCACTGATGCTAGTAATGAAATTGCGATTCATTTAATATTTGATTAGAGCAACTAGATGCATACGACTACTTAAAACTATAGCCTTTCCTTCTTTTTGAGGACGATTTCTGAAATGACGTACGCCTATGAACCATTAACAATCAAATTTGTATTTTGAAATTGTGTATGTGGGAAGTAAATGAATAAAATAAGTAAATAAATAATCATCATAGTCATTATTATAAAATTAGGAGTTTTGGCCAAAAAATCGCTTTGCGTCGAGCCAAAATGCAGGTCCAATATATTTTTCAGGATTCGTTATCGTGTTTCAGGTCAACTTTATTTTTTTCTTTATTTGATATTATACAGGGCTATTTTAATTCGAGTCTATGCATGGGTATTACGTGAAACAAAAAAGTCTGATCTGGCTTCTTTGTTTCTGGAGGTATATTGAAAAAATCGAAAATTTTGAAATTATTTTAATGCCTATATCTTTTAATTTTGTGAATTTTTTTAAAACTTTTGGCACTTTGCCTTAGCAACTTTTTATATACCTACTACTGTCGTAGTATCTTCATCTGAACTGCAGTGTTTTGATAGTAGTGAACTATAAGCAGTGAAATTTCAACTTCTTTTTAATTCCATAACAGCTGTAACTGAAAAATGTCAACATGTCATTAGTTCACTTCTTATTTTCGGATATTTTTATTGAGAATCGTCCTGGGACTGTCCTAGAATGGTCCGAAATCAAATACCTGTTCTCGAGCAAGAATCGTTCTGAGATTTTGTTGACTGAGAGAAGAGGTATCATTTGTTGATTTGATGAACTTTTCCTAAAGAGTTGGTTTGAATTATAGAAATTATGAAGCTGCCACATTTGATAATATTTGACCATCTATCAATTTTTATAACTACAAATGTGTTTGTTAATGTATAAATTTTCTTTTATTGCATACGTAATTCCTTTTCAAAATGTAATTTGGTCATATACAGTGTGGCCATTCAAGTGTGCAACATAAGGGAATTTTTTTATTAATTGTACAACCCAAATACAAAGTCAGTACATGTTCAATAATCATTTTAGGTAGGCTTAGAATGGTTGCAAGTCAAACAGCATACAGGGTAGGTCAAAAAATATAAAATTTTTATAAAAGTGAAGTAAAATTTAGCAAAATGTTATTCGGAAAAGTTGTTTATAGTTAAAGGATATGCCTAAATACCAAAACATCTATAGTTTATTTCCACATATTTTATTCAAATATTTTCTGTTCAAGTATCATTCATTTTGATTGTTGAGTTATAACGAAAATAAGCCGATAAAAATTGACAAAACCTTTGGCACCTCATTCAGGCCTGTGCTGGGCCGCCGGGAAACCGGGATGCATCCCTGTGCTCCCGGAATTTTTGGCGCCCTCCTGTTCCGAAACTGACAAATTTTACAGTCAGAATACCAACATTTAGCAGTTAACTGGACTTCAATAGTGTCACATTTAACAACAAAATTATCACTGTTTTGAGTAAACAAAACAATTAATATAATTCAATCATTATGTTTCAAATACTATGTCTTTTATTTTGCCCTGATACATTGCAAATATTTGAAATGGATCAAATGAAAATTAGAATTCAGCAAACAATGAATAATAATAATAATAAGTTTATTCGCAATATCAATTCGAACAATGGCAGGTTCAGACAGAATTTTACAAATAAACATGGATAAGTCGCAGAAGTTTATAACAGTTATGAACTGTTATATTACGCGAGTATGGGTATGAATTATCACATGAATGAATTAATCTTAAAGGGATAACATAAAGCTTGGGGATAGTAAAAATTATTAATTAAATTTGTATTAAGATGATATGATATGAAGCCTCAATAATTCTTAACATCAAAACGACACATTAACCTCTATATAGATAAAAAACACTGATAACTCTTATAAAATATGAAGTTAAAATGTAAAGTTATTAAATAATTAATACTAAATTAAATTAATAACGTAAACGAAGACAATTTTTGGAATCACATTCATTCTTGAAATATTTTATTTATATAGTTACAGAATAAAATAAACATAAAATATAAAATATAAAATAAATCTAAACTGTAGAGAATATAAAAAATTGTTAATAATAATTACAACTACTGTAGATTAATAACAGTGTTGTTGAATACCTTCTTCAGTTATTCTGGTTGACAATGTCATGAAATAATGATCTTTCTGCTTCTAGAACCCACTTTTTAACATTTCTTTTGAAACTGAACTTTTTATTTATATCATCTCTTATGTTATCTGGTATTATATTGTACAAGCGTGGACCGAGGTAAATTGCATTTCGTTGACCTACAGTTTTGTTGCAGTTAGGTAAAATCATAGTATTATTTTTCTTTCTTGTGTGATGGTTGTGATTCGAATTTAGATTCCCTGAACAAATCGTCGCTTGGATAAGTGCGGGGTATATGATATATAATTTTGATGATGTATTTTTGAACAACATTCAGTTTTTCAAGGTAGGTATCATTTACTCCACCCCATCCTACTATACCGTACTGCAATTGCGATTCAACCAAGGCATAACAAAATATTCTTAAATTTTCAGTGAGATGACGATCTATTACAATGCCAAGGTATTTTATTGATTTATCTTCCGATATTTCATAGTTTTCTCCTATTTTGAGTGGTTCCATATTCGGAAGTCCATTCAAATAGGAGATCATGCCAGTTATTTGATTTGTAGAGAATGGCCGTATCATCAGCAAAGCTCAAAATATTTCCTTCAGTTTCAATGTCTAGTAAACCGTTTATAAAAATCATAAATAGTAGTGGGCCCAGTACTATACCCTGTGGGACTCCATAGGAAACAGTCTTATATGTACTTGTCACATCATCAATTCTTAACTCTGTTCTCTACGAGATAAATAACTTTTCAAGATATTGTAAATATTTCCTCTGAGTCCGTATGAATAATCGTTTTTTAACAGTTTATCATGAGACACCGTGTCAAAAGCTTTTGACAGATCAACGAATATGCATAAAGTAGGTTTTTTTGTCTAAAGCATCATAAATATATGACGTTTAAGCTAATATTGCATCTTCCGTTGGTTTTCCTGATCTGAGATCGAGATGACTTCGTGTTTGTTTAGGAAATATATCATATTTTTCAAAATTTTCTCCAGAATTTTTGCAATGTTAGATATGAGAGAAAGTGGTCTATAATTTACCGTTTCTCTCTTATCTCCATTTTGGTAGAGTGGTTTGATAAGCTCGATTTAAACATTTTTGGAAAGCACCCTGCATCTATATACCAATTTATTAAATGAGTGAGTGGGGATTTAATTTCATCTACTACCTATCTCTTTTAGGGTTTCAGGACAGATATCATCATCGCCCGGTGACTTTTTGGACTTGAGTTGGTTTTTAATTTCTCTCGCTTCATTCTCATCAGTTAAATACACATACATAGTGCTTTCGATTTTTTTTCACCAAATTTTCATAATCTGGTGGTTCAGTTATTTTCATTGCAAAGTTTTCGCCCAATTTGCTATAGTGTTCATTGAATTTCTCGCAAATTTATATTTTGTCACTTATTATTTTGTCTTGGTCAAGTTTTATTTCTTTTATTTTAGTTATTATTTCCGATTTTCTTAGGAATGCAGAAAAATATGCACCGAATGCGATACAGAGTGATGGATTTCTTAGCTTGGGTCACGAATTGAACCAATAGCTGAAAAGTATTTGAATCACATGACGTGACGCGTCACGTCAACTTTTCTGCTATATTTCTTGTGTTGTATTATGGACAATTTCGAATGCATTTATACGAAGGTGGAATGATCTTTGCTGTTCTGCTACGGCACCCGCAGCATCATTTACTACTTCTGCAATAGCGATTTTATGCAATTTTATCAACTTTTGCCATTTCGTTATATCACGAGTGAAACATGTCAATTATAATTAAGTTTAGGCTTGAAGTTAATTCCGAATTTTTATCGCATGCTAAATATTCACTCGTTGTTTTATCATCGGTATCCTTCAATAAAGTGCAATAATCGCATGCGATGTTGCGTCGAGTAAACTCAAACATAGGGGCCCTGTATATGATCAAGTGTTGGAGTTTATTGACAGAAATCAAGTTATGTTCATTGATCAATCTGATTTTCGAAAGAAATACTTATTTGTGTGAAAAATCGTAGATAAAGGAAAATGTTGTTACTGTATTTTAAGACTCTAAAAGGGCCTTGAAAACGATTGATAGAGGTATATTGCTTCAGAAAATGAGAAGGTATGAGGTGGGGGTGGTTTATGAGTGGTTGAGAGACTATTTATCAAATACATAACAGAGAGAACGTGTAAATGATTATTTCCCATCAAATATGATGGGGTTGAATTAATTGATTTATAGGTATAGCATAATTTTTGTATGTGTTGATAAGTTACTGACGATTCTTAAGAAAAAATATAATTTTTTTGCGATCTTTTTTCAATATACTTGAAATGGTCGTCGAATGCTAGACAATTATCAAGTTGAAATCCTTACTTCACTGACGTTACTATTTCTATATGTTCATTTTCCATGTTTATATTTATGTTGTTTGTATTTATTTTATTGTATTCGAATTTATAGTGATTATTATTGCTTTATTTTTTGTAAGGTTTAGCTTCATTTTATTGATTTTCATATATTTTGCTACCATCACTAAAACTGTATTCATTTCGATAATAGTTTCTTCTAAATTTACTTCAGTACAGGCCAATAACTCATCATCTGCATATAAGTTGATAAACCTTTTAATAAATGTATGTCATTCAGATACGAAATACATAGTTGAGGCACTTCTATGTGACCCCAACTTGATAATTGTCGAGCATTCGACGACCATTTCAAGTATATTGAAAAAAGATCGCAAAAAAATTATATTTTTTCTTAAGAATCGCCAGTAACTTATCAACACATACAAAAATTATGCTATACCTATAAATCAATTAATTCAACCCCATTTTGAATACTGGGCATCAGAGCTGTGCCGACCACTGACAAAGAATGCTTCGAGTACTAAGCACTAAGCACTCTTGAAAATGAAAAGTGCTCGGGAATCTCGAACACCAAGCACTTTTTTTCAGGAAGTGCTCGCGATTACTAATAACTCGATTTAGCGAGCACTAAGCACTTTGCAAAAGGGCGAGACTGTTAAGATGGGCGTTCAATTTTGTGTATTCCAAGTTCGTATTGCATTTGGAAACGGTTTCACTTGGAAAACTCAAATTTGGTAGGTGAACTCAGAAAGGATTGGAGTACTTATTGAATATATTGACATTGATTTGATATCTTAAATTGGGATTTTTTTAGTTAGCAATTGAAGGAAATGAGTCAATACTTGCTTTTGCTTCATTTCAATGGAAAGACCCATAAAAACAGTGCAACTTCCAACTGATAGGAAATATCTAGACGATGTCAATGTCAATTTCAGCCAAATTGAAATATAGAGCGGCGCCAAATAGTTCCTACCTTACCAACATTCTCACTAATTTCTTAGTTCGGCAGTTTTCGCATAGAAAGTACCATTGTACATATTTCGGAACAACTTTGGTTAGAGTTCAATTTCAGTGGTGAGGTATTCATAGTGGGTGTTACCTATTTAAAGGCCACCCAAATCAAATGTACTTGACTTTCTTGATCAATTGGATACATCTTTTTCGAAATTTCACCCTGAATGTGATTCAGTCATTTTAATGGGAGACACTAACAAACTTATTCAATCATAACAGGAATGTTGAACGCTTCGGAAATGTACTGGAATCTTTTGGAATGGTTTAATTGGTTAATGAACCTACACCTATCACAGCTGGTAGTCAAACTCTGCTTGATATAGTTCTGTGTAATGAAAATGAAAAAATTTCACAGGTCGAAGTGTTCAACTTACACAACATTTCAGATCACTGTGCCGTCTGCGTTGAAATCGTATCCCATCGCGAGAAAAAATCAATTAAATACGTTACTAGAAGAAATTATATGTTATTTACCTTTGATCTCCTTGAAACATTTATAGAGTCGGTGGAATGGGACTTCATATATACACTTCAGAATATTGATGAAATGGTTGACTACCTCGATACAAATCTAATGAACATATTTAATATATATTGCCCTGAAACTAGAATACGAATTATTAGGAAACCAGGAAACCAAGTCCCTGGATAACTGATACAATCAAGCTCATGATGAAAATCAGAGATAAAGCTTTCTCAAAATTCAAAAGATATAGAGAACCCGCTCAATGGGATTTCTATAAACAAATGCGAAATTACGTTAACGGTGCCATCAATAGGGAAAAAAGCATACATCAACTTTGCCTTGAGAAACAAAAATAGTAAACAGTTATGGAGTATATTGAAACAACTTGATGTAATTTCAAACCAAAAAAATGAAATCAGTACCAATCTTATGAATGACGTAAATTCTATAAACCTGCATTTTAGTAATATCCCACAGGTCAGCAAAACTGCCATCCAATTGGAATTACTAGATATATATATAAAAATACACAAAACATCAACCGTAATTTCACATTTCAAAAAGTGAGCTCTCAAGAAGTTTTGGATTCCATCAACACTATCAAAAACAATAGTTGTGGAAGTGATGGTATTATTAAACAAATGTTATATCTTGTGTCTTCTCGTTTGCTAAACCATATTACGTATGTTATCAATGCTGCCATTGAAACGGGATCTTTTCCAAACTCCTGGAAATGCTCTAGGGTGTTACCTATTCCAAAAATAGAAAAGGTTACGGAGTTCTCACATTTGCGACCTATTAGCCTCTTACCAGTTCTCTCAAAAGCTTTTGAAAAAATCTTGAAATGTCAAATAACTAAATTTATTATTGAGGAAAATATTATTCCAAGATTTCGAAGTGGATCTAGAGAACACTATAGCACAACAACTGCCTTAGCATGCATCCAAAATGATATACTCACTGCTACTGATCGAAAAAAAATCACCTGCCTTGTATCGCTGGATTATAGTAAATCCTTTGATATGGTGGATCCAACAATACTTTGTGATAAACTGAGGTATTTTGGCTTTTCAGGTGTAGCGGTTAAATTAATTAGAGACTATTTGAGGCATCGTACACAGTATGTCATTTATGATGGAAGATAATCTTATCACCTTCCAATAACACGAGGTGCCCCCAAGGCTCTATACTTGGATCACTATTATTCACAGTTTATATCTCTGATTTTTATTCTCATCTATAACTGTGAAATACATTTGTATGTAGATGATACACAGGAGTATTTCAGTTTTGATTACGAAAAAAGGATGGAGTCTGTCACCTTAATAAATGACGACCTTGAAAAACTTTATGACATATCAAGCGCACACAGATTAAAACTGAACCCAGAAAAATCAAAAGCTATAATAGGTATTCGGTCCTCAAGCAAAGAGAGACGAAGTCCAATTGAACAGTCAGTTCCAAATACTAGGTACGCCAATTCCCACTGTGAACGAATGTAAATTGTTGGGTTAATCGTTGGACAAAGACATGCGATACGATAAACACATAGTTAATATATATGCAGAGCATCCTACTTCACTCTGAGAAATCTCTTCCCATATAGGCATTTGATGACAAATACATTGAAAATACAAATATGTGATTCTTTGATTCTATCCAAAATATCTTACTATGATACTATATATGGCCTAGCTCTAACGAAAACTAATCTTTCCCGTTTACAAAGAGTTTCAACATTCATGCATGCGATTAGCTCACCTTATTAGAAAATACGATCATATAAGCCACACATACAAAAATTCTAAAAATCTCAAGCTGGATAAGGTAAGAAAATTACATATGCTATTTCTTACACTCAAAGTTCTGATTCATAAGAAGCCACACTACTTGTTTGATATGCTGAAGCGTTTTGAAAATATAAATAACTTTAGAACGAGAAATCGGCAAACTTTAGTCGTGCCAAAATATTCTACGGCAATTTTCAGAAGTTTTTAATACAATGCCTGTGTTCTCTATAATAATTTACCAAACAGTTTCAAGAATTACCCTTTAATCAATTTTAAGAAAGAACTGAAGACACTTCTAATTGAGGAAGACAGTTCAGGACGTTAATAAACCACTGCTATGCATAATGGAACATCGATTATATAAGGATCTTAATTTAGTTTTAAGAAAGTAAGTTAGAGCTGAAAAGCATATCTCAGTGAGTCTCCACCTTTTCGGTATGATGTATATCTTTATATCGAATAAAGGCGTATTATTATTATTATTATTAATGTATGGTATATTTCATTCATGTCAGAGCGTGCTGCCATGAGAATGAAATAGGAATGTGATTTTGATAACCATCGGTAGACGCTAGACGGGCAGAACTATAGTCAGATCGAGAAAACGAAATGTTCATATTCATAAGCGTTAGATTTTTAAAATTTTATTTTTGTCTGCTCAACACTGACATAATTTTCAGTGGTTAGAATCCCAGAAAAGAGAAAATGAGTCAGCACAATATGTCATCATCTGACGGTCTATAACTTGCGAGTCTTTTGTAGACCGCGGGCCTCCCAATCAGAGCGAGAGGCAGGGGGGTAGGCGGATCGTCACGTTCAGCGGAGTGAGGCAACTTAAATATTCCTTCGATAAACTTTGTTCAAGGTAACTAATCAAATATAAAATTGAAATATTGTAAAACAAAGTCGCATTTTCCTTGTAACTACTAAACGGCTGAACCGAGTTTGATGAATTTTTGGTCGTTAGATTCGTCTTGATACCGTGGACACTTATTATATTAAAATTATGAAAAATCAAAATGGCGCATTTTTTGCGCCAAATTGGCCGTCTTGATTCAACATAATAATTGTGTAAAAGTACTAAAAAGCTGAAAATAAACAAAAGTAAATAAATACACTAAAAAATCCGACTGTGGTTTAAAATAAAAATCAAAAAAGAAATAATGTTTTCAAATCAAATAAACACTGGAAGCAGCCGGGACCTATTCACTTAAAAAAATCTATAGAAATAGAATGGGTCTCTGCTACTTCCAATTTATGGAAGATTATTATATTACTTGTATTTTCATTTTAGTTTGAACCGCAGTCGCATTTTCTAGTTTCTTTAATTAACTTTTTTTTATTGATTAGCTCTAATAAATAATTTGGTTCAAATGAAAAAGAATGTTGCTATGTTTTTGGAGGATTTATTATTTATTGTGTGCGGCACTAAATAATCTAGTGTGTAGAAGCAAAATTAGGTGTTTCCATTTGAAAAAGTTCAGTAAGTGATACAAATATTAAATTATTCTTGTTCAAACCTCCACCCTGTCACTGTTACAAAAAAAAAGAGTAAAATTAATGACACATAAAACATAGAATAAACAAAAATATTTTTCAGACAGAATACAGAAAAACTAAAAATTTTAACTCTGTTACAAAGTTATACATAGTTTAAGATTCGGAACTATATCAGTTGATCCAGCTAGAGTGGTATCATAAAAATTGCTATTAGCCTTTGACAAGACTAGATTTTCAAAATTATCGCTAAGAGCATGACGCCTAGGTGCATTAATAAAAGAAGCAAAAGAAAATATTTTTTTTACTGGTGCGCTTGATGGAAGTGGAGTATTATATTTTAGAACAGTTTTTTGTTAGTTGGGAATTCATTCAATACCATCATATCTGTTCTCGTGTCTTCCAGATATCTCAATATTTCCAAGCTAGAAACGTCGATACTTTTAACTACATTTATGTCAAGACTGAGCCCTTTAACCTAGAAAGTGCATAATATAAGGACGCAATCAGTAGTTCTTGGGGCTGGGGGTTGCGCTGACCGCGTTTTATATTTTCAACAACATTCATAGATCCATAGCTGAGAAAAGGCTTGCACATGCACAGCGGTGCTCGGGAGCACTTTTCGGGATTACTAAGCACTAAGCCCTTTCGTAAAATGCTCGAAGAACTAAGCAGTAAGCACTGAATCCAAAAATTGTTTTGGAGCACAGTGCTTACGAGCACTAAAATGCTCTAAGCACTTTCACGAGCACTAAGCACAGTGCTTTGGGACAGCTCTGCTGTGTGTCTATTTTATTCTCTTTCAGTTTGAACAAATTACAACAAATGCAAAATCTATAAAATCGTGGAATGAGTATACTTTTTTTCTGCTAGGCTCTCTCCTTATAATGGCTCTCAGTATCACAAAGATTATCCTATTGATCCATGTTCTCCATTTATATTATACATATTATATTCATTACCACCAGAAAAAACAATCTTCTTCATAGAAACAGAAAAAGTACAAGAAGTAGTATGAGCACTAGTTCTCTTCGAAGGTTTTGTTAGATTCAATGACCAGCCTCAGTCATTAAAATCTAATCAATCGTTGAAACTATTCAAAAGTGAACTTCCTAACGGAAATTGAATATTTCTGATCGTTAGTTATATAGTAGTATATTTGGTAAACTATATGAGTTGAATATATTGCATTGTTTAAGTTATCTAACTTGTATATTAGGGATTCCTATATCTATGAAATCTATTCTGATCATATTCTATTCATATCGACTGTCGACATTTAAAATCTTGTTTTGGTCATCCAGTAAAAAATCATAATAGAGTTTGTCGAATGAGTCTTAAGTTTTCATAATGTCCTCAAATACTTGAATTTCTATCTCGTGTATTTGTTATATTTTGTACTGGTCGACAAGTTAGACAAACTATCAAACAAACATATTGAGAACGCTATAGGTATAAGCCAATAATAATTCACCAGATCTGTATAAGTATACCACTTACAGCTAAACTGAAATTGTACATGGATGTCTGAAAATATTCCATCTGCACAATTTTAGTCCTCGGTTGAACTCAGAACTTGTACGCTCTCACAAAACACATGCAAGCAAGGACGATTGCAAAAAGATAATCAGATTCACAGTGAATTATTGATGTAACCGGTATATTTCTGGATCCTGAATGAATCATTTTCTGTGTGAGCTGAAATTTACTACCTACGTTTCATTTCCCTAGACTACGTGAAAACATTTGCAGACCTTTTAGCATGAGTGAATATTTCATTAGAGCCATATTCCTCCACGGCCTACGTGGACTATTGTAATAATAATGAAAAATGTCTGAAATGTCCTTCGCCGCAAAGCGTCTACGTGACGAACAGTATCTCGACAATGAGTGGGTATGGAAAAAATTACCATACTGAGGGTTTTCTTTCCTTGGAGCATATTGGGAGTTTTTTCATAACTTGAATAATTATTTCATTTGGAAATTACACCAAATAGAGTTTTCAGAGTTATGAGTGAAGAATTTCGAGTGAATAGGCTATAAAAATCAAATCTGTGAAGGCAAATCATTGCTAATTGTCGTATCCCATAAAGAAATAATTTCCTCATTCATATACTTTGAGCAACTGCACCATTTGTAATATTCATTTGACTGAGCAAATAATCTGTCCATTTGAACAAAACGAAAAAAATTTCATTTTTCATTTCAAAGATATTCTCAACTGTATAGAGTAGTTGATAATAGGCAGGTAAGGGTAGTTATTTCGAATCCAACTGCTTTTGATTTTCAACCCGAATTGATTTCCCTTCCCAATTAATTTTACTAATCCATGTGAAATAAATCCAAATCGGTTGCGTCGATGCCAAGAAATGATTTACAATCCTATTTTAATTACTTCTAGGTACATTTAAATTAAATTCTCCCCCAAAATAATGCAGTAATGAATGCTATGTCAGTTAAACTGTAATTGTGGTAGGTATGTCCATATCAGTATTGCCAATTTTATTGATCATATTCACGAAATATATAATATAGGTACATAACTATATATGGACTGCAAAATATTGTTATATTATTGATATAGAGCACTGTCAGTTCCATCCAGACTATGTATCCTCCCAAATGTTGGGTACTAAACAAAAACTGGAGAGTTACAGTCAACAATTCAAAGAATTTATAAATACATCACTTTTTCTCCTCCATTTATTCCGGTACAAGAAGATAATCCAAATTTTATTGTCTAGTTCACATTTGTTTAAATATCAATGAGGTGATCAAGTTTTGTATGTATGAATTCATTGATAAAAGAAGTTGAATGATGTTGATCTATTATGTATGACTAGCCTTGACTACTTCAAATTACTTAAATTTTCGTTGTCCTCATTCAACCGTTCCAGCTCCAGTTATATTGAAGGCTGTTTCAGCTGCATAATAATCATAAATGTTTGACGTTTGTGAAGGTTTGCCCTCAAGTATGGTTATCTTTTCACTTTTCACAGTCATGATTATGATAACAGTTTAGAAACGTAGAATCAAATATTCGTTTCCCACTTTACAAAACGAAAACTTACCTAACTAATTCAGTTTATTAATTCATACTGGACCCTAGTCAAATAATGCCAACACACACTATATGTGAGAACCCATTAAACTGTGAGATATTTTCCCCAGTTTACACAAGTCTCCCGAAGACTTCTGAGGGTTGCTTGTAAGGATGTAGCTGCTTCACACACAATTACGATGACCAGTAAGGATTGTTCCGTTTTCAGATGTATTGACTGAAGAGTCTTTGGGAATGGCAAACCTATAATAAATTTAGTCTCAGACAGAACTTAAATCATACTTATTCAATGATAAAGTTCATTGTTCAATTTGCAGGTATTTTTATCATTTGCATGCCAAATGTGCGAAGGCGTCCAACGTCTTAGCTTTATTTTGAAAATATGTTGAAAAACTCATTCTGAAGAAAAAGTACTATAGAATCGTATTATATTGAAATCCTTGAAATTTTGTCCAACGCTTTATCAATATCAGACGATTTTGAGATGTATGTACATAAAATCCAATTTCATGATGTAATGGGGCCCTTCCTGAAAGAAACGAATTTTGTGTTATAAGAATCATGAAAAGTAATGTTTTTACTCGCCATTTCAGTGCCAAATATCACAAAAGTTCCAAGAGGATAGTAATAATGATATTTTAACCAACGAGTACAAAACAAAATCGAAGTTTTCAGTGAAACTAGTCCATTTCTCATATGAAAAAAGGGAGTATTACAATACATTATCAAATAGTAGAATACCTGTATGTCTGTTAAGTTTTCAAAAATCGCAATTAATCATTAGGAACAATATAAAACGAAATTTATTTTCAAACACAAATGCTTTGTTTTTCCACCCATTAGCTGATGCCTGCCATGTTGTGACGTCAGCTGACAGTGCTCTATTTAACGAACAATGAAGTTATTTGATCATTGATTGATGATATTGACGATGGAGTAATCAAATTGATCACCGATATTTGGAAGTGGTCAACTACGTCAACATGGTTTTTCCTAAACGGTCGTCACTTCTATGCACAGATAATAAACGTTGTTCAAACCATTATGATGTCCTGTCTATGAATTGAGTATTTTTGAGGTTTCATATTTGGATATTTTCATCTTTGGAAATTTTGTAAGAGTGAATGTAGAAATATGCCTAAACCAAATATTCATAAACCCTCAATTATTGATAATAGCTAGTAGGTACTACTTGAAGCGAACCAAAGTAGGTATGACTCTATTATCTACTTTGATATAATGACATTAAAGATCAAGAATAAATTCTTATTTGTTCTAATTAATTTCAATTCCAAGAAAATAAATTCTACAAAGATGACTCGTTCGATTCAATTCAGTCGTTAACTAGGTAATATGTTCAACCATTCAATTCAATTCTTTCTAAATGATTAGGCATCAATACATTATTTTCTTTACGAATAATTTTGATTTCTTCACACATTTTTTTTAACATTTAGTGGATATGTTTGATCTGTTCTCTCGATCACATAACGCATAGGATGTTCATGAGTGCGATTTCTGAATGTTCTATCAGTTTGTTCAACTTATACGTAATGCCAGATTCCATCATATATCCCTGCTCTATCGAACTGTAAAGTACTTTCTTTATTATATTTGATTTCGTATTGTCTGTTTTATATGCGATTTTGTTATCTTGTTTAAAAATGTTTTGTTGATTGTTCAGAAGATGTCAAAGATATGTAGTTTCGATTATATGTTTTTGTGACAGGAAAAACATTGCATAGAGAATTGAAAGTCGTTTCAAATCAGATACCACTCGATCCTTAGTACCATTTGAAGAAAATCTTTACAAATGTTTACCCAACGCCATTTTGGAAGATAAACATTTTGTCTTTTTGTCAGAGAGCAATTCATAAAGTACTATAGTTGACAACAAAAAATATATGCACATATCCCATCTGTTCAAAACTTGAGAGGGGAGGGGAGATGCTGTATAGCAGTATTATAGATAGAATATCGACCCCGTCATAATTAATTGTCTAGAACCAAATTGTTTAGTAATTAGAATGTTTCTGTATATTTCTCTTCAATGATTATTTCTGTCACATTCGATGTTTTCACGGTTAGATCTGAGGGCCCAGGAATTATTTGCCGATACAGTAAATATATTTTCTCATACTATTTATTCTCTACTCCCAAAAATGATCAACGTAACCTCTGGAGTAGATATTCGTGAATCTCCTGAAATTTTATATCAATCAATCAAAATATACTTCATTGTCTGAAGAAATGTTTTCTTATTTATATTATATATTTTTTCAATGTTTTAATATTGATATTATTTACAAAAAGGATATGAAACTTTAATGGCTTCTAAATGTTACATGCGAGCGCTTTCGATAGCTGTCTGTGCTATCATATTCATGGCTCTTCTGACAAGGTTCAGTACATGCGAGCGCTTTCGATAGCTGTCTGTGCTATCATATTCATGGCTCTTCTGTATATATATATACACTTTAATTGTGTGAACTCTTTATTTTAGTTCAAGCTTTCGAGAATTATTTTTCTCTTCATCAGGAACAGAAAAGTGAGGTTGTAACGAAGCCGGTTGCATTAAACACAAACACTTTTCCTTATGAGTTGTGACATATTAAAAATGTAAATAATAAAATTGTGTGAGTACAGGAACACATTATACTAAGTCATTATAAAAATTGAAAAAGTTTTGTGAAAATTTCCTACCACGAGTTTTCCGCCTTTTTATGAAGACATGTGAACTTGAACTTGAGAGTTTAATTTTCTGAATCATTTGTCTTCTTAGTCATGTATCTCCCCAACTGGGTCTCTAACTCTTCTATTTTTTCTTTGGCCTTCAATATTTCCCCTTCACGAGCGTGGATAAGTTCTTTTAGTTCATTTTCATTTTTTATATCATCTTCAATAAATGTTTTCTCTTTCAATCTGATTTGCTCAATATATTTATCTTTCATTTCATTTTCTTCAACCATATCTCCTATCGTATTCTCTAGAATACTATTTTCTTCTTTCAAATTAATAATATTTGCTTCTCCTTGAGTTTTTTCATTACAACATATAATTTTTTGACCTTCTACAAACTGAATTTTCCCTTTATTGCTGAGTGCACATGATTTGTGATATATGCTAGAGCAGTTCACACAAATATAATATGGCGCTGGTCTAGTTTTGCAGCATTTGAACATTGTTATTTTGGTTCAGAAAATCTCGAATATTTGACTTACTTGCCTGGGTTATAATCGCTGAATCAAGAATTCAATTGTTCACTTATCTGTTTTGTTTTTATTCAGACGTTTTTCCCCCCATCTAGTTGCTTATCTCCTCATTTTATTTCAACGAAAAATGGGATGAAGTATTTTCACTTTGAAATGTGGTTCGCTAGTTCAGATGATTGTGTAATTAATTAATACTGAAGTATCACGCACTACTTTTGTTTCACATCACCTATTACACTCTGAGTTATGTTTTGATACCAAATTTCCCTATTTTATGATAGTAATTTTTAGAGAAAAACACTATTTCTCTGGAACTCTACTCCACTTTGATCACACATAGAACTACAGAAAGAAATTAGGGATATATATTTTTTCCAGATACATTGAGAATGAGAAAAATTAATAAACAAGTCAAAATAATCAAGTAAAATTGATTCATTCACTGAATAAGAATGAATGTTATTAGTTGTATGGGATTATTTCTCAGATATTCCAAATTCCGAATCATGATGTACCTGATCATTTCTCACGGAAATGTGCTAATATCATTTTCTCCAGCATGGATACATATTTATTCCAAAATTGATGAAACTTATGCATGGGAATTCTAGTTAAGAGGTTTGTTTCTATTTGTCTATCGTCACATATCCAATGAACGCTTTCCTCTGTCGTCCATTTATGTTGGCTGCCTGAACATGCCATTTTGTCCACAATAAGGAGCGTAACATCGATTAATGCTATGATCACCCAATCCTCTGCATGATGTTGTATACACGTTCCTAATTACTTCCTGTTCATCAAAGCTCGTTGAGGTTTCGATGGTAATATCCTGTTATACGTATTTATAAATTTGTGGTATGTCGCTATCGATTTTCTGAAGAAGTCTTCTTTTTATTGTTGATATGAGAGTGCAAACGAAAATCAGTGTGTTTTCGATTTTGTATTTCAGCCTGCCATTTTCTCATTTTCAAAAATCTGTGTGTCCATGGTAATGACTCACAATACCGGGTGGCTACGGAAGTATTGCCTACGGAATATCTCAGTTATTGTATGAAGTAAGTTTGTGAAATTTGGAGTGTCGATATAATGACATAAGAGCTAGAATTTGAGCATATTGACATGTCAAAGTTAACTTCCGGTCTGACCGGAAGTAACATCAACTTTCTTATTTTGAATGGAAACCCTATTTTTTTCTTTTCGCTTTATTAAGCATTCAATTCCCTTTCTAATGACATATCACAAGTTGCTATTTAACCAGAAACTAGATCAGAAAAAAATTATTATTGAAATTCACCGAGTAGGCCGTGGAAGCAAAATGAAAGCCAAAAATTGAAAAGTTGGCTATGGAAACCATACGTCACTTGATATCAGTTGCTCTTGCTCTATTATCGCCATACGCAAAAATTACATTAAAAATAAGGTGGAATGATAAATTATATCCTGTAGGTTCTAGGTTAAATAGGAACATAAACGTACTTGGTCTGTGCCATCGTCCATAGATATTCTAATATCTACCTATGGACGATGTTTGTGCTATTCAGAATAATCATTCCATTGCAATAATCATTCGAACCAAAATATTAACAAGTAGGCTGATTGAGATGTATTTTGGAATGAAACAAAAAAGAAACGAGAGCTCTCACGAACGCTGCTATCCATATTATTTTGACGTTCGAAGTAGTGTTTTCGATTCTGCCATTTTAAAAGGGTTTGGAAATCGAAATCAGTTAGTGGAATATTCAAAAAATGCCCCGTTATTCACGAACCGAACAAATTGACATGCTTCTCATTTATGGTGAATGTTTAAAAAATTCTTATGCCGCTGAACGATTGTATTTAGAGCGATATCCAGGGAGGCAGCAACCGCCAAGAAGGTATTTCCAGTGGCTTGAAGAAAAATTAAGAACTGAACCTGATGTTCACGAAGACCAAGAAGCATTTGTTATTAATGAGGAAACTGAAATTAATGTATTAGCTTTAGTACAATATGATAGCACAATTTCCTCAAGGCAGATTGGCGCCGAATTAGCTATAAGTAAGGACTCTGCTAGGAAAATTTTGAAAAAACATCGATTTAAATCCTTCAAGTATCAGTTGCATCAACATTTGTATGAAAATGACGGTGAAAGGCGCCTGGAATATTGTAATTGGTTTCTTCGACAAAATGCTAAGAATCACCTATTTAACTATTATATCTTGTTTACGGACGAGTCAAGATTTACCAACAATGGATTAGGTACTGTACTTTATTTGGATTATTGTCGATAGTCGAAGTGTAAAGTGCTAAAAGTGTGAACGGTCTTTTGTTTCAGGTACTGGGCGATAGAAAACGAGCACCGGTTTCGACAAGGTGGCTTCTAGGAGAGATTTGGTGTGAATGTTCAGGCAGGAATAGTTGGAACTCATATTGTTGGCCCCATTCTTTTTCAAGGCCAACTAACCGGAGAGAGATACTTTAATTTTTTAACGAATGAAATTTCGGAATTCATTAACAACCTACCAGCGGAAATAACTGAGAGAATGTACTTCCAGCAAGATGGCGCCCCTCCACATAATTCAAGAATAGCGAGAAATTATCTTCAAAATCGCTTTCAAGAGAGACTTATAACAACCCATGGTCCAGTCAGGTGGCCACCAAGGTCACCTGATCTTACTCCGTGCGACTTTTTTCTATGGGGGCATCTTAAAAATAGGGTGTACTCCACACAGCCTACAACTCTACATGAGCTAGAAGTAAAAATTCGTAGAGCTTTCCAAGATATCACGCCCCAAATGTTGAGAAACGTTTTACATGAAAATATCACCAGAGTCAATAAATCTATTGACGCTGAGGGAATGCATTTCGAACATTTGTTTTGAATTTATTTTATCTTTAATCCTATCAATTTGAATTTTTTTTTTCGATAAATCTGTTTTTTGTTATTTGAATAATAATAATTGGATTTTTTGGTATTTCATTTCAAAAAATTACTTTCTATTATATCATTAGAAAGGAATGGCTATGCTGAATAATACAGGCAAGAAAAAGTTGTATGTTCCTATTTAAGTTATGGACCTACAGAGTATTGTTTTTTTCCCAATTTTTCCAATATTTTTTTTGGCGGCTTTTTATAACGCCGACGAATGAAAATAAAATATCACAGTAGTAGCAACTGCTATCAAGTGACGTATGGTTTCCATAGCCAACTTTTCAATTTTTGGCTTTCATTTTGCTTCCACGGCCTACTCGGTGAATTTCAATAATAATTTTTTTCTGATCTAGTTTCTGGTTAGATAACAACTTGTGATATGTCATTAGAAAGGGAATTGAATGCTGAATAAAGCGAAAAGAAAAAAAAATAGGGTTTCCATTTAAAATAAGAAAGTTGATGTTACTTCCGGTCAGACCGGAAGTTAACTTCGACATGTCATTATGCTCAAATTCTAGCTCTTATGTCATTATATCGACGCTTCAAATTTCACAAACTTACTTCATACAAAAACTGAGATATTCCGTAGGCAATACTTCCGTAGCCACCCGGTATATTATGAATGTTACAGCCAGATGAGTAGAAATTAAAATACCCGTAAATGATAGTACCTATGTATGTATCCCATCATGAAAAATACAACACATGTATTCAGTTGATATCTTGAATTTCTTCTTTTTGATTCAAATCATATTGCAACAAATATATTTCTCAAAATTGCAATGAATAGGAACATATTTCGATGATCAGTTGCATTTTCACCTATTACACATGTAGAATAGGCCAGGCAAAATAGACAGGCAATTCACTATAATTACAAACATTTCTTTAGCACCGTCATATGTTAAGGTATCCAGTAAAGAATTAATATAAAAATTTGCACAAAAATCCGGGGACCGGAAATTAGGCAAATTCGCATAAAACGCTAATTGGCAATATCTCCTCGGGCAAAATTGCAAAACATTGTGCAAACTGCAGATGTATCTACGAACTTCTTTTCTACATTCCTCTTGAAATTTGCACCTGCAATTTTCAACAGGAAATACGAATAATCCTCAATTACGTTGTAATTAGCGCTAATTACGATAACAAAATTGCAAACATTTTGCAAATTTGTGGGGAATCATGGTACTCACCCCTGAAATGTTTTGAATTTGCACACTTGTCATGCGTACGGAAGATCCAAAAAATAGGAATAATGCTAAAAACAGTCTCAGGGGCAGAGTTTTAGGGATCACAAAATGGCATACATCATTTTCGTGTTTTGCAAACTTTGCTGGTATAATTTTAAGTCGCCAATTGGGTTTGCACTCTTTTCAGTATCCCGGAAGATGGCAGGAATGAATAGTATCTTTAGAAGCAATTTTTGCAAATGCCACAAAATTACAAACATTGTGCATTTTTCCCTTAAAGTTCTCCTATGGCAAACAAGTCCATGTATAAATTTGCAACCCTATAAAATGTCGGGAAAGCCGGGAAATAGAATATTATCATTTAAGTCGATTTTCGCGGGTGACACAAAATTTCAAACTTTGTGCAATTTTTTCTCAAAGTTCTGGTATGGCAAACAAGGCTACTTAAAAATTTGCAACCCTTTAAACCGTCGGGAAAACAGGTCAGTAGCATAAAGGTAAGTTTATATACTCACGAAATGCGAATTGCGAAAAGCGAATCTGGCTCCCATTGGTCGATATTCAAATATTTTTAAATATCGACCGATGGAAGCCAGATTCGCTTTTCGCAATTCGCATTTCGCGAGTATATGAACTTAGCCTAAGAAGGTCAAACTTAATCTGAGGTGTAAACGGGGAAATAAGAATCCCAATCGATGGAGGCGGAGCTCCATTATAAAGAATAGCGTCTCACTCTAACTGTTTGGGGTGTAAAAAATTTGGCCTTGAACGCTTTGAGTGTTCGATGATCGTCATCAAACCTTATCCGCTTTTACGATTTATTTGCATGTACACAACATTGCCCAGTAATTTTTAAAGGGAGGAATTCAACTAATTCAAGTATGACATTCCAGTTCAATATTTTCTTCATTAGGATGAATACTTCGAATAATGAATTAGTTGAAGATGTAGGTAGGTATGAGCAGATATGATCAAAAACCGCTTATATTGGCATATAGGTAGACAAAAATGTTTCAAAACAAAAACCACGGGACTTCATGATAAATACTATTTTTTTAGGTAGAATTACATTCTTTTTACTACTTTTTGAAATGGAACACACTGTGATTGCACGATAGATTACGCAGGGGGCACGTCAACTAAAACATTTTAAATGGCATGGGGGTCATGTGTCAATTCGTTGAAAAGATAATTCAATTGTCTTATCAACCATCTAAAATTTTTAAAATTTCGTTCCATCCAAAAAAAATTCTGTTTCGTTATCTCACTCAAATCGTTCAATAGTGGTCATGTGAGAAAAGGGATTCAGACAAATGCATCTTGTGAAAAATCATAAAACCGAAAATCAGGGGGGCTATTAAAATTCATTCAAGTATCCATAGTATCCAGCAAAAGTGCATAGTTATGTGAGGGCGCTCAAATCAATATAGAAAAATACTCCAAAATTGAGGCTGCAGGGTTTCAGCAAAAAACACTTTGACCGTGTGATTTTGAATGGATCCCTGCCATTGTCAAAGTGATGCATCTCTCGAAGTACTTTTTCTGGAAAAAATATTAATAGTGAGATAAAAAATAGAGAATGTGTTCTAATTTCTGCCATTAATTTTAAGATGTTTTTCGAAATATTGAAAAAGTACTCCAAGAGATTCCTAGATCTGACTTTTTAAAATTGGATGGTGGAAGAAAATTTTCAGTTCACCCAGCGAGCTCCGAGAATGTTGATTTATCCCGTTCCTTGTTTTACCAATAGCCACTAATAAGGTTAAACCCCTCTTATCTTAGTAGGTTTTCATAAATACATTTTGCAATAATTGGTTATTATTATAACTGAACAATATATTGTTGCCTTCTCATTGCTAGACTCATAAACGGAGCTGTCAAACTGGAATTATGGCACAATGAGAAAAGCGATCTCGTCAAAAATAACATTTCTTAAAATTGGGGACACTGTTGTTTGGAATTCATTTTTCTCTTATGCCTTTAAGTGCACTATTAAAGGCATGAACCAAAAAATAAAATGTTTAAAAGGAATGGTTCCTATCAAAAATTGGTATTTTGAAAGAATTTATTCCACAGTATGTTTTTAAAGTAAGGTTTACCAACAAACTTCTAATTAAACCTGTATACTGACAAATAAGCCAGCATATAACGAAAGACTGAGTGTGCAAGTTTGAATTGATAATTTTATCTACAGTTTGATGAAAAGAATTTTGAAAATTGAACCAATAATGAAAAAACTACGAGACCTCAAATTTTACCAAATATTAACTTGTTGCGTTTTTTGCATTAGATTATTCGCAAATTATAAAATAAAGAAATTCACAAGTATGTCCGAAATTTTCAGAATATTCGAAAAACAATATTTAAAGGCTTTGGAATGATTTGAAAACACCAGTAGAAACAGTAAAAGCTCCGAAAAAAATATGTTTACCAAAGCAAACAAAAAGAAAAGTGAGCATGTTGTACCTCCTGAGTCGACCATCTGTCAGATGTGTACGAAACCAATTATAATCAGTAAGATAGGATGGATTACAAGGGAAGATCATTTGGCATTACCTATTGGTTGTATCTTTTATGATAAATAAATTAGTTCGACATTATAATCGTGATACATCAAACTGTTAATTTCTTGATATTGTTCGATCTAAATAAAGTATAAGAACTGGTCTTGCATCAAAAAGTACTTCAGAGTGCGATAAACAAAAATAAATAACGTTTTTATTGACAACATTTGACATCACGTACACTTGAAGTAAGTTTTTTCAGTCTATGTTACTACACACAACGTGGATAATTAGATTATAAGTCTGAAACTCTTTAAGCTGTTGGAAAAAGTGAGAATCAAATGAATTTCAATGCTCAATGGCCTATCAAAACATTCGTGGCAAGTCGGCTTCACTCACTCGCAGCAGGGCCATGCTGAAAAATTTGGTTCTGGGCGGTGCAGGGGAGAGGACGTAGCTATGAATTTATTAAGGGCGAGGAGTTATATAAAAATGTCTGTTATCGACGTGAAACTAATAATGAAATCCGTAATTTCAAAACATAATTTATGAAAAATTTAAAACCTTAAAAAAACGATAATAAGCAATGAATTGTTCTGGACAAAATGATCATTCAACGAAAATATTAATATACTTCCCTTTTGAGAACGAGAGAAGAATTTGGCTAGGGAAGAGAATTCCAAAACAGAACAAACATAGAATCGCTTTGTCTAGTCCAAGGCGAACGGAAGGGTGATCACGGCGATTGCGTCGGAACGTCGGACGGGGAGGGTTTGCCGAAGTTTTATGAGTTTGCAAATTAATAGGTCAACTTATATGATTTTCCAGAAGTGTGGGAAAAAATTGCACGAAGTTTGAAATTTTTTGTCATGCGCGATAATCGACTCAATCGACAATATTCCATTGCACTGCTTTCCCAAAGGTTCATAGGGTTGCAAATTTATAGGTGGACTTGTTTGCCATTCCAGAACCTCGAGAAAAATTTGCACAAAGTTTGGAATTTTTTATCATCCGCGAAAATAATTTTAATTGATAATGTTATATTGTTTTCCCGACGGTTTATAGGATTGCAAATTCATAAGTAGCCTTGTGTGCCATACCGGAACTTTGAGAAAAAATTGCACAAAGTTTGGAATTTTGTCCCCCGCGAAAATCGACTTACTTGATAATATTCTATTTCCCGGTTTTCCCGACATTTTATAGGGTTGCAAATTTATACATGGACTTGTTTGCCATAGCAGAACTTTAAGAAAAAAATGCACAAAGTTTGTAATTTTGCAAAAACTGCTTCTAAAGATACTGTTCGTTTCTGCCATCTTCCGGGATACTGAAAAGAGTGCAAACTCAGTTGGCGACTTAAAATTATATCAGCAAAGTTTGCAAAACACGAAAATGATGTTTGCGATTTTGTGACCCTTAAAACTCTGCACCTGAGACTGTTTTTAGCGTTATCCACGTTTTTTGGATGTTCCGTACGCATGACAAGTGTGCAAATTCAAAGCATTTTAGGGGTGACTATACCATGATTTACTACAAATTTGCACAATGATATCAATTTTATTAGCGCTAATTACAACGTAATTGAGGACTATTCGTATTTCCAGTTAAAAATTGCAGGTGCAAATTTCAAGAGGAATGTAGAAAATAATTTATTTGATACATCTACAATTTGCAAAATGTTTGCAATTTTGCCAAAGGAGATATTGCTAATTAGCGTTTTACGCAAATTTGCCTAATTTCCGGTCCCCGGATTTTTGTGCAAATTTTTATATTCAGTCTTAACTGGATACCTTAATATATGACGGTGCTGAATAAATTTTTGTAATTATTGTGAATTGCCGGTCTATTTTGGCTGGCCTAGCAGTCAATTTTTAGAGGTTGCTGTGGTATAATACTTCCTGCACACACTAAAGTCTGGGTTGATTGAATAATGAATCAAGAATCCCTAGCAGACCATATAAACAGATGATTACGTGTTTCTGCTTTCTTCCGACTTGGATTTCTGCCACTTCAGGGTTATACCACCGTAGAGAAATAAAATAAAGTAGGGTCACTCACCGCCATGTTTGTGTCGACATCCCCACCCCGAATTTTGCATTCAGCCGATGTATTCTGTGCTATCGCGCAACCAATGCCGTACGTGATACCAAGTGAGACAGGACAACTCTCAGCTGTCCCCTCTCATTCCACCGCATGCCAGAAAAACATAAAACGTGAACCCGATACATCAAAGGCGCCGACTAAAAGTGAATTTACTTCAGTTCACTTCTCTAAGGTGGTTATACCTATGCTTATAACATTTAAAAATGACTATCACACCCCGTCAGCCCTACGCACTTTCAAATCTCATTTCGGTGTCACCTCCCAGGGGTGGCGCGAGCCCTAACCAATTTCTCACTGCTGTCGAAACTCATTCCTACCCAAGTCGCTCGAAAAATTAAAGAAAAAAACGGCAAAATCAGTATGTAAATCTTTTTGTTCAAATAGTTACAAGGTCGCACAAACACCGCCGCCAAAAACAATTATATTTCCCCCAGCACTCAAAGTATATACAGTGCCTCCATTTCAACACTTCCCACCCCTATTACTTCTTTTAGCAGAGAGAATTTGCCGTAGGCAAAAAACACGTCAATTTAGATATCGAGAGAGAAGTTTAAAACCGGTGCCAGTAGTATATTAGGTTTAACCCCCTCATCCCTAGCTACCCCCACTTAATAATTTTAAATGGCACCCCCTATCTTGTAACACATCATTTTAAAGATCTTAAAAATCCACACTCAACCCCTTTAAGAAAACTGAAATTGGTTGATCCGTTCTCGTAAAAAGGGCAAAAAGAAAATTAATTGTAATAAAAAATAAAATAATAGCTATTGCAATTAAATAAATGTACCCTACTTCATTAGGTGTTCAAAATGTTCACCATTGGTAGCTAAGCAAAAGTACAATCTATTCTCGAATTTCTGTCGGACTTTTGTAAATGTTTCGTTATTAATTTGTTTGCATGTGTCAGTAATCCTGCGTCTTAGATCCTGAATGTCCTTCGAGGGAGTTTTGCATATCATTGTCTTCAAATAACCCCAGAGAAAGAAATCCAATGGCGTTAAATCCGGAGATCACGCCGGCCATTCCAGAGCGCCTCTCCTGCCAATCCATTTGTCAGGATACCGTTGATTGAGCCACTGTCGGACATGCAATGCGTAGTGTGGCGGTGCGCCGTCTTGTTGAAAATGTAAATTTTGTTCATCCAAGAGCGGGTTGTCTTCTTCATCAACTTGGCATTCTAAGAAGTGTGTTATGAGTGGATCGATTACATTTTCCAATAAGTTCAAATACAATTGACCAGTTAAATTTTCTTCAATGAAAATAGGGCCAATTATTTCGTTTCCCAGAATTCCAGCCCAGACGTTAATTTTTTGTGGATATTGCGTATGATTCTCTCGAAACAATTGTGAATTTTCATTATCACAGTATCTACAGTCATGCTTATTTACAAAGCCATTAAGAAAAAAAGTTGATTCATCACTGAAGCAAATATTTTTTATTAAATTCGGGTCATTTTGAATTCTCGCAGTCATTATTTCACAAAATTCAATTCTCCTATCATAGTCATCCTCACTGAGTTGCTGAAGAAAACTCATTTTGTGAGGAAATTACTTGTTTAGTTTCAAAACTTTGTGTATAGAACCAACTGAAATATTTACTAACTTAGCAACTTACGAAATTGAAGTAGTAGGCTCGCGTGCGAATTGGCCTAAAATCTCGATCTGTGCGGCTTCAGTAAGAACTCTCGCCTGCTTTACTGCTTTGTTGCACACAGAACCGGTCTCTTCAAATTTTTGAACAAGGTCTAGAACATATCGGTGACTCACATTTTGGCCTGTATGCCTTTCATTAAAAACCCGGGCTGTCATGCGAGCACCCCTATTTTCAGCACCATAAATAAAAATAATTTCAGTTCTTTCTTGTAAAGTGTACACCATTACGATTTGTATTACTGTCAGTACAACTGACACCACTTGCCAAACAGTTTAAAATCAGGAATAACTAATTCTGATAAATGTTTTCACTATTTAATTTTAACTGACGCCAAGAAGGAACTGTGTGCTCTTATCTCACTTTCAGCTAAAGCAAAAAACTATTTTACGAGAACGAATCAACCAATTTCAGATTTCTAAACGGGGTTGAGTGAGGATTTTTAAAATTATTAAGTGGGGGTAGCTAGGGGTACGGGAATTAAACCTAAAATACAACTGGCACTGGTCTTAAACTTCCCCCTCCATATCTAAATTTATGTGTTTTTTCCCTGGGAAGTTTTGAAATGAAGGCACTGTATACGTTTACAACTCAGTTGGATGAGAGGACTGAAAATCCTATCTCCATTGGGAGCCGAAGAGGGGCCACCTAACGGCCAGATTATAATCAGCAATGCTAGAGCTTTCACAAGAAGACAGATTGAAGGAATTCACTATGAAAACTGGATAATTTTTATTCAATACGAGTACTGTAAAACTAGTAGGACTGGAAAGAATCACCCTTGGCCTTCGCACCGCAAGACTGGCGAAAGGGAGGAAACTCACCGTATATTCTTAGTTGTCCACATAAATTAGCGATATTTCATTAGTAAAATTTAATCAGTCAAATGCCGGTTTACTGCATTTTTATTACAATATTTATCAATTATCCATTTTTGCAGAGCTCCTCAACAACTGTATAATATGCTCAATAAGTGTTTCCGGAAGATCACATAAGATACAAAGTTTCATTCAATTTTGTGAGCCATATTGTTGAGGTCGTCTAAGACTATTTCTCAAAGAATTTTGTTTTAAAGTATGAACTCCAAAGTGAAGTTAGGGATATTTCAGCAGGATCAAACCTTCCATACCAGGCGTGTTTCCGATTTGCATATTTTGTTTCAGAATGTTCAATGAAAGAGCATGTGGTGAATTTGATGTTGAAGCAAATATATGAGAGTAAGTGAGTAAAAAACTTCGACGATACCTGCAATGAATTTGGTGGAAACTACCCTTTCCCATTTCTGAATGGGTCGTCGGTAAAACGAAACAATGTATCTGAGGGAATACTCTTTCCAATATGAACGGTGTTTCCTAACTACGGTTCCTAACAGCAGGGAGTGATTTGATAGGTCATTTTAAGAAAAAAAGTTCTTATAAACGTATGTCCGGTGTTGCTTCGTTTCTGACATTCAGGGCGTTGAAACTAAAAAGAAAAGTAACTATAAAATATCATGAATATCCTGATGATTTGGTTGAAATGTTGGTACTAATAAGGTGCTTATTTTGCACTAACTGGATTGAAATTATTAGAGCATCACAGCTAACGATATTGAAAAGAAAGTATGCCACTGAACGTTTTTTGCAGATTTTTGGATTAAACTACTGAAAATACAACTTTTTGGTATTTTATTTTCATCATATCTAGCTGTGTTTTCGAGAAAAAAATAAAAGCCGCTCTATATTGCATATCATGAACACCTGCCATGGACATATTACGGTCTTTTCTATATACATATTTCATTTCAAATTGGAAATGTTCATTTTTATTTTGGTTTATTGGTTGTTCTTTGTTCACCATCCGTAATAATTTAGGACATTCAGAAACGAAGCAATTCCGGACATATGTTCATACAAACTTTTCTTTTTGAAATCACCCCCTGTAGTGAGGAACCGTAGTAAGGAAATACCCTTTATATGAATACAACGTTAGGTTGCAAATATGAACCCTGCATGAGAACATGGGAAATTGGCTCTAGGTCGGATTGGCTCAAATTTCATTAAGTTATTGTGATTAGGAAAATGTGTGAGTCAAATAATTTTCTGTGTGATGTTGCTAAGATATAAACGGGCAAAGTTCGTGAAAACTTCGTACTTGGGAAAGGATTGACACAGAAAACAATTTTTTGTTAGCCGAAATAAGACACATTAAGGATGAAAACGTTTTGATCGAAATTAATAAATATGTCCAATTATAATCTTAATAGCATTTGATTACATTATATGGTTCACTCAAAAAAATAGATTTTGTTTTCTTTCAGGATTATTCCAAAACTAACAACTTATATTTTAGTGAAATATCACAGTGTCTGTCTATTTACTGTAGGCGACCAAAGTTTGTGAAGTTTCGATGACCCTCTCTGTTTGGAATAATATTATTTGAATAAAGGCGTATTTAGAACCACTGATCAAATTAGAGAACTCGTATAGGTATTTGAAACAATTTACAACAGTTACGGATATCTAAAATTACTGCAAAAAATGTCTGTCGGCAGGCTGGGACCACCCTACTTTTCAAAAAAAGTTGCGTAAACTCACGAAAATGGAATTGAAAAATATTTTAAAATTGTGAAAAAATTCTGAGAAATTTTACCCTTTTGCTCCCTCGAGAACGCATAGAAATTCGAAAAAAATTTAAATATTTTCGGACGCCTTTTCGAAAAAAAATGCGATCAATCACGAAAAGAGAATAGAAAAAAATACCTAAAAATAGTTTTTGTAAAAGCCTTAGACATGAAATTTTGTTTTAACCATCTGGCTGCACCCCTACGATCAACCCTCATCTTCAGAAGACTTGTGCAATCCGGGAATGAAGAGGGTTTCACCTTCCAACGTGCGATCGCAAGCACTTGAAAGAAAGTCTCAATCTTTTATGGAATTATTTAAATTTTCAAAACTTCCTTGTTTGTCATACACTTGATGTTATGGTTTCACTTTTTATTTCAATATGATATAAATAAAGTTTGTATTTAAAAAGACTTCTTACATTTATTTACAGCATGTTAAGCCAAGTGCAAAGATGTGCAACACTTACTCACACAGTCAGAAGCCAAGTAGAGCAGTTTCATTAATATTCAAAGAAAGAGATTTCAGACATATCCATAAATTTGCCTGGAAACAATAAATAAATACACTTGTTAGAATTTCCGCTGAAATACGAACCAAAACTTTTCTAATCGCTTTCAAAATTTCGTCCTCGATTCATATGAATTTCCTGAAATAACTTCAAAACATCCAGTAGACGAAACAACGATACAAATTTAATTTGAGAGTAGAGTGTCAGAGTCAATAGTTTCAATTACTCGCTTCAGAGATCGAAGTTACGATATAGGTACCTAACGGATATAACACAACTAACAGGTCTGATATATGAGGATACTAAGTGGAAATTGAAACTATATAGTCACCGGAAACTACTGGACTTTCCATGACGTGCCTTACTTTCGAGTAATAGATATCTTCAATTGGATTTCAGTAAATTCGTTTCAGGTTGGTCATTTCCCGGTATGAAATGTGACTTGGGATGCTGTTGTGGGAAGGCCATTCTGATTATGACATTTATTATAGGGTGAGCCGATGGTACAAATAGAAATTAGTCGAAAAAATGTAATGGAGAGTATTCTGTATAATATGCTGGTAGACTTGTAAACAATATTTGTATCAACGTGACTATGAACAGAAATTGTTCCAAGGAAAGAGTGATAATAGATAATAGAGAACTCAATTTGTCAAAAATTCAAGAAACTGTTTGATTTGTTGAATTCTTCTAATCAAAACAGTCACAACAAATCCAACAATGTTTTTGAAGCAGCTGAATACCAGCTTAATTATAGAGATGCAATGGCGACATTCTTTAAAAAATTGTGAATCATAAATAGAAAAAATGCAGACATCACTTCAAAATGTAAATTAGTAAAATGTTGGATTATAACCCTAAATGAAGTCAAAAAGTTATGGGGCAAATTGTTATCGGGAGATTTGAAATATCTGCAGATGTAATTGCTCCTGAGAGAGATGATGAAAATTTTTTCAAAGCAATATTACTTTCAGATTACGAATATACAAAAAAAATAACAACACAAAATGCATATAATTATGTGTGTTGCTATTTGAATAAAAATCTCTCAACGTTTATAGATGTCAAATCACATTAATAAATACATATTTTCAGTTGAATTCTTATTGTTACAAGTCTCAATCGTACATTAGTGATAATCTGTAATTAGTGTTGTGGTATTGTTATATTATTTCAGGTTAAAATGTAGTTTAGGTTATATGTATGTATTTTGTTTATTGATGTATGTACTCGAACATTTTTATTGTAACAAGGTTTAGAAAATAATTTACTTTATGAGATTTCAGGGATATCGTGAGTTTTATTTGAGAACCGTAAAGCTTCGGCACAACAATAATGAGAATAAATAATAATAATAATACTCCCTCATAAACACTCATGGAGTGTACCCAAAGGCATAGCCTGTGCGGGTAGAGGTCGGATATTATTATTATTTGCCGTGAAAGTCTGAGAATCCGCAGTCAGCCTTCATAATATACTTACTAAACTGTGAATGCAGATGAGTATTCTGAATGAATATTATTATTAAGGTTCAGTGAAACGAAATACATATTTCATATTCAGTTTGCCCACATGAATGCCTCTTGAGTACCTATGATGGTATATGAGTGAAATAATGCCAAGTATGAAAAGTTCCTGGAAATATTACTGATTACATTTGCAACAATTTGTCGTCAGTGACCAATTTGTGAACGAATTCTGCATCAAAGAGCAGATTTATTGATACAATGCCCGTCATGGTATCAGCCATGGAAAAAGTTTTTTTTATGTGATATGTACTGTACTTGAAGAAGATATGGATATTTTAATCATTAATAATGATTTGAAATTGTAGAATATTATGGAATGCCTCTTTAAATTATTCATCAAAACATTCAACCATTACTTATACTTTCATGAAGTAATGATTTAGGAATTATAATTGATGAAAATCTCAGATGGGAAACTCACATTAACTAGGTACCTAATAGGGAGTTAATCTACAAATTCTATTTAATGAGAGAGATAGTATCAACTTATCTACTAATAAGTAATACATGCAGATTTCAGAAATGTTATACAAGGTTTTCTAAATAAGAATCGAAAGTTGGTATCACTTCCGGTGAAACCGGAAGTGAAAAAAAATCATTTGTTTGTCAAAAAGTACCGCTTATAATATTTATGGGATATCACAAATTTCAATCAATTACCTTCAAAACTAACGAAGATACGGGGGTATACCATGATGCTGTTAAACCTGGTTACAATCCAAAGCTTATAATATGTTACCTTTTGTTATCCGAAAATCAACCTCAAGAAATTCACTACGTCCACTGAAATTTATGTTTATAATTACTATCGGGACATTCTGAAAATTCTAAGAGCATAAAAGATGTTTTCACCACACAATTCTGAACCTTACTTGTTTTGTATTTTCTTAATTCACATCTTATATTTCTTCTTTCCCTTATATTTTCTTCAGCTTTTTTTATTATTACTTGATTTATTCTTCCATGTATATTTCCTTCTCACTGCATATTACAAGTGTGTACTCACTTAGCTAGAAAACATACTGACCGACAGGACCAGCAACGACCAAAAATTGGAAGGGATCAATGAAAACATTCAAGCTCATACTGATCGACCAAAATTTCCAACAAGTTGGAATTTCAAGCATTGGCTTTGAAAACCGATCGAGGACGATCATTCAGTGTGAATTATCCAATAAGAATACACGTGTTGGAAATTTTGGTCGTAGTTGAACGGTCGATGACGGTCGGTCATGGTTACTCAGTGTGCTGGCTGCCTTAGAGTGTAAGAGAAGTGAATCTGCTAATTAAAAAAAAAAAGAAAAACAAAAACTTCTTTACAAATATTATTTTTAGATGTACCAAATTTTGTACAGAGTCGGCCAAATTGGTTTTCAAACTGAACAGATGAAAACTGGTGGCTGTGTCTGAGAGTCAAATTTTATGACAAACCTAATGGTGAAAACTGCATATCGATATCTATCATCGTTTCTGAGTTACAGCATGTTTTTCGAAAATGTGCATTTTCGAAAGGTTGCTGTAACTTTTTTCCTGTCAAAAATTTCTTTTTTTATGAAAACATTAGCGAGCACTTTTTTACGCAGAATTCAATAGAATTGATGGAAAAATATATTTTTTAAATGTATTTTCCTGCATATTTCAATGGTGATACGTCAGAATAATATTTTCAAATAATATTATTTGTAAAAATAACACAACAAAATATCATTCCACTAAATCAACATAGGAAAGAATAACATTTAGATGATATCAATAACAATGAATTACGTTGTGTAGATAATAACACGTCGTTTACAGAGTTTCCGAAGCATATTGTTCATAACTGGAAAATCGGAAAGTCATCCAATCAAGGAAGATTAAGAAATACAAGAATTTCTTATACAACTTGACAAAATTTTAAAGTGATCAGATGTGGAGAAATGCATTCATTCATCTTCCGTCCGGTCGATTATTTTCAATTGTTGTAAAGCAATATCACAAACGTAACACCTACGAGCAAATGTCATTACTTGAGATTATTTTGGGAGAAATTGACTATCAACTCATATGTCAAACAATAAGAATAAATGAAATATTTACCAACTTACATAGCCTCCTTCGAAAGAATGATATAAATCTTGATCATTCAGCTTAAAATATACAAAATTAACCATTACATTCAAGTTAAAATACTGTTGTGTTTAAAAGGTTTTGAAATACCCTTACCCTTAACCAAACGGTTTCTACATGAAGTCAACTATGGAGAGACTCGACTGCGGGACATGCAAAAATCAAACTAGAACCTCAGTATAACTATATACTGTAGTAGAAAATTAGAATTCAATTCCAACCAATTCATTGAGAGAACATCAGGATAATACTATATGGCCATGTTTTTTTTTCAGGTTTAGAAACGCTGAGAAACATTTCATCTTCATTAAAATCCATAATGAAAATTAAAAAAATACTGTACATGCCCTCATAAGGCTATGGTACCTGATGGGATATTCTAGACATGGAGAGCGACAAAATTATCCACCAATGCATTTACAGCAAATAAGCACGAGTTCCCCAAATAGTTCGAGTAATAAACTTATATTCACATGGCAATATGGAAAAAATGTTTTTTACCATCTTGGACACGCTGTAAAATAATATGTAACTATTTTGTGAATACCGTTTATGCATATGAGCACATTTTTCCACTTCTGATCACATCCATTATCAGAAGAAATTCATACATTTTCACTATCAGCAAGTTTCACGTTTATCTTTGGCGGGTAACTTTCCAATTTTTGTAATTATCAGCAATATGCGTTCTATATTTCAAATCGTGTTATTAACTACACAAAGTAATTCATTGTTACTGATTTGTGTGTTTCGATTACAAACTTTATTAATCATTTCCTCCACTACTTGTAATTAGTTAAACTAATAAGTTTTGGTGTACATTGTACATAAGAGAAAAATGAATTGTAATTAAATCAATCATGATTTTTTATGGAAGACACCACAACAATGCATTTTGGATTATTCAACTTAACCGCCCTCTAGCGGCTGTCCCAATCATACGATCCTCTTATAACTTCTCAAAATTGTTTAGGGCCTTGAACCATACAAAATATAAAAAAAATATCAAAATTTGCTGAAAGCCATTTTCATAGGGTTTTGTACCCTGTCCTTTGAACACAATTTGGATAATATAAGTGAAAGATTATCCAGATCTCTTTTATCGCTATATATGAATCTAGTTACAGTTTTCCACTATTTCTGTTGATGTATAAACTTTCTCACGTTTGTCCCATGCAGGGATATGTTTGAAAAAAGCTAAAATTAATGCTTCCGTTTGTATCACCGGCTCGCTTATAATTGAATATTCATTCCGGTAAACTGCCAGTGACTTGCTACACGCGCCTACAAGCTTCAGCCTGTTTTGTCTCGCTTACCATACTTGACGTTTGTAAATTCAGGCGCCGATCAGCGCCGACAACCGGTAAGCGGGCATCCCACTTTCTTTCTGTCCCTACCCTTGTAATAATAATAATAATTTTTATTTATCCTTTGAGATCATCATATTATGATATAGGACAAACGAGCAAACAAACAAATTGACAAATTAAGATTTTATAAAATATTCGTTTGTCATAAAAGCAGAATTCCACTAAATATGTTTTTAATTTTGTCTTAAATTCAATAATATTCCTCTTATTTTTTATATCACTGGGAAGATGATTGAAAAATCGTATTCCATTATAATTAGGACTGCTTTCGTAAAGTGAAGTACGGTGCTTTGCAACTCTAAATAAATCACGATGCCTCTAAAGATAATCAGGAGAGTCACAATTTTCAGATAAGTTGCTGATGTTGAGTTTAACATATGTTATAATTTTATAAATGTAAATTCCTGGTACAGTCAGTAACTTGAACTTTTTAAAATGATTTTCACACGTCATTCGGTAATCTAAGTCATAGATTAGGCGACTTATTCTTTTTTGGATAATAAAATCTTTACGAGCATTGACCGTACTCCCCCAAAGAACAATATTGTATGAAA
Organism: Chrysolina americana; assembly: GCA_958502065.1. Lineage (NCBI taxonomy): Eukaryota > Metazoa > Arthropoda > Insecta > Coleoptera > Chrysomelidae > Chrysolina > Chrysolina americana. The sequence goes on from OY293411.1 coordinate 26,757,935, forward strand.
TATGTGAATATGATAAAGCATAGTACACATTTATTAATTTATTGATCTCGTGTGAATATATATTTCATTTGCCAAATTGCATAATAGCTACTATTGAGTCTCCTACAAACCTGATCAACATGTGTATTCCAGTTCATATTTGCATCTAAATATGTGCCGAGAAATTTTAGTGAATCCGAAAAAAATATTTTTTTTGTTGTTGACGTGACCAAAGTAATCATTTGAAATTTTTGTACGGGAGTGAAACTGTAAACATACCGTTTTGTCAGGAATGACAATTTAGGAATTTTTTCTACACCAATCGGTAAATTCTGTCAACAAAATATTTATTCTCTTCTTCTGGGGTTTTAGCATCAGTGGTGATTGTCGTATCGTCTGCATACAAAAAATGTGTTCGCTGCTCAAATAATTTGGTAAATCGTTGACGTACAAATGAAAAATCAAGGGTCCTTGGGGAACTCCTAAATCAACATTATGTAGTTGAGATCTAAAATCATCCACTTTCACATAGATTTTCCGATACTCAAGATAAGATGCGAGCCACGACAAAAAAATGCCACAAAATCCCAGTACAGATAATTTTCTCAGAGCAACGTTAATATTAATAGAATCAAATGCCTTAGAAAACTCAAAGAAAAGTACCCCAACAAACCTTCCTTGGTCCAATTCAGCATGGACTTAATCGAGAAAGGCCACCGAGGCACTCTCCGTCGATCTTCCAGGGCGAAATCCATGTTGATGCCTAATTATAAGATTATATTTATCAAGAAAACCAAGCATTCTGGAATGTACGCATCTTTCAAAAATCTAACATATGACAGTTGGTACAGTAATCGGTCTAAAATTTTCTAACAATGTTCGACTGCCTTTTTTGTATAATTGAGTGACAATACCCGTTTTTAATTCTCTAGGAAATGTACCATATTCAACACTCGTGTTAATCAAATCTGCTAGAGGATTTGCAATAATGTGTCATATGGTTTTTATGATTTTTTTTTGAAAAACAGTCAATGCGCACTAGTGTAACGTTCTTTGAAGAACGAATCATATCTACCACTTCATGACCATCTACAGGGGCAAAGTAGAATGTATCATTAATGTTCATGGATGTGAAGTTATTGAAACAAGTGCTGTTGAAATGCTTGATCACAGCATTTTTGGGCTACTTGGGCACAACAAAATCCTTATTCTATTGTGGAGCAGACAAGTCAAGGAAGATTTGGATTTATTGTGTGGGCAATTATTTTCAGGTAGGGCTTCGCGAGACCAAGAGATTAGTCTTGGTCTTGTCTTGGTCTTGATACAAGACCAAGACCAAGGCCAAGATCAAGACTCTCCCCCCATTAGTATTGGTCTTGGTCTCGAATGAGAAATAGTGAACTTAAATCTACTTAATACTAAGAACATTTTGATGGAAAATGTTATGGCATTTCATTTCAATTATTTATTTTTCATATGGTAGGTTTCTAAATTTTGTTCATTCAAAATCGAAAACGCATTTTTCAAAATTTGTATTGCAGTTATAGAGTTCACAACGTATATTGTAAGGTCGCAGTGTTCAATAAGTATTGCAATTTTGCTGATCAGTCTTGGTGTAAAGTTATATTTTGATAATTGAATAATAACTTCAGTAACAACGTGATGATATATTGTGAATTATTAGTATTGCTTGTCAATTTCTATGACAACAGTGAATATTTCAATAGACAGTATGTTACATCTCCCTTATAACAAAAAAATAAGAATAAGAAACTATACAAAAGAATAAATTACTCACAAATCGAGAGGTTTAACTGGCTTTACAATTCTTCCAGATCCAGTTATTACTTGATTAGGCTGAACAACGGAACTTCAATCAGTCAAAATTTCAGTTGATGAAGATGAAATCAAATTTGTTCCTTTCAAACTAGTTTAAGCAGAATTTCTTTCAACTGCTTTGTTGTCTGTTCACTCGATCTACAAATTACGATAGTTTTCTGTAGATCCAAGTGTTCTTCTTTGGTATGAAATATTCTCCAAATTTTTGTTTGATTATGGTCAAGCTTTTCTGCTGTTCGACTGTGAGATTGAATGTATTGAATATTTGAATGATGCTGCTTGCACTTCTTTATTGGGTTTTCTTGCCAATTGTGTTGCTATCGCGTACCATTTAAATTGTTGTATCCAGTTATTCTATACACTAGCCATATTTTCAGAATTGAAATTGATTTTCTTGGGTGGCCGAATGCCTGAAACTCCTGTTCAAAGACAATCAACTAGAGTAGATATAGTGGGGAATGGATACGCAGATGTTTGAAAAATTCACTGATATATAACATTATTATTATCAATAATATTATTATTAACGATATTTCACTTTTAAATTATGCACTTCACCTTCCTACCAGATTTTTTTGTGTACGACCCTGTATAATCAAAACATTTTTGTCCTAGATCCTGTAGCCTAGTTAATTTTCGTTTTTAAATCGATTTCACAAGAGAAGTCTAGAAATCGAATTTTGACGCACTATTGCCCCACTCTAGATAAAAATATTATAGTCCAGATTTCTTTTGAAAATAGTTTATTTTCATCCCTTTACTGCTAAAGGTATATGGCTTTGGAAATGATGTCAAAGTGTCTAGCAAGGTTTTGTTTATTGTTAGTCTCCATGTCAGTATAAAGTGAAATATGGCGTGTAATTTCGCAGTGAGATTTGAATGTTATGTGTGTGGATACAATGTAACACCAAGTCAAATCGTACGTTTGAACGTCAAAGAAATAAAGTAGAATTGCCACAAAATCTGCCATTTCAGTATTCTCTCAGAGATACAATCTCCCGATCCAACTGTACCTAAAGTTTTGTTGCAAAACTCTCATAAGTTATGTTTAGTATGTGGTAGATTTCAAAATCTTGGTAAAATGTATCTTCTGCTAGGTTGGATGTTGGATGTATTTCTGAAGACATGAATGTTCGCACCTGACGGAGTCCGAATCTGTGGTGATCATTTGAATGAGGAGGCACATCTTCTGTCACCTTTCATAAATGGGCTCAGAGGAATAACAAAGCTATACAATTTAAAAGGTACCTAATGAACTCAAACATATTTTAGTATCGTTACGAGAAGCTGTGCTGAACTATAAATCAACGAATGAATACAATAACGAGGATAATTTTACTGATGAAGAGTTCCAGGCGTTAACTCCAATAGAAAAAGTGCAGTTCACAGACCTCTTTGAGTTTTGCAATCGCGTCAATATTCATTAGAAAAATACAGCTGTAGCGACAAAAGATTTATGTTCCGCAAATTACGACAAGGACTTACCGATCAATTCTTGATGGGCATGTTTTCCTATTCCAGTCGTCAAGCTGTGAGTTTGGCAATTCAAAGTATCATTATTACAACAATTCGTTCCACAAAATGTAAGGTATCAGCATATAGAGAGAGGCCAATATATTGCTAAACATGTTTCGGATTTTGCAAACACCCTCTTCAATCCTGAATCAAATTATCTAAGAGTAATCGCATTTTTGACGGGATGTATATGAAAATACCCAAAAGTCGGCCATTTCAAGTATTACGTCAATCGTACTGTGTACACAAGGGATATCATCTCTGGAAACCTGCCTTGAATGTTGCTCCGGTTATATCCTAGATGTGCACGGACCTTATTTCGCTGATTCAAGAAATAATGATGCGAAAATGTTGAGACATGAGTATGAACGAGATTTGATGGGTCTGAGGAACTGGTTCCAAGAAAGTGATATCTTCATGTTAGGTAGGGGATACCGTGACGCACAGAACTTCTTGGCTGACTTAGGTATAGTAGTGAAAATGCCTGTAGCACTTGGTCTTGGACAGCATCAACTTACAACCGAAGAGGCAAATACATTGTTACAATTCGTAACCTAACCGGTGAAGAATACGTCTCAAAGAAGGTTTCCAACGGAATAATACTCCAGTTACGGCTCAAAATAACTTGTAGAAACAACTATAATCTTTTTAATTATCTGACGTGTTACATCAAAAATTGACAAATCAAAAAAACATTCAAAATCATAAAGAAACTCAAACACCGAGTGATGAAACAATAAATGAACTGGTGATCTTCTCAAATCTTGATGATTTTCAACACACTCCCACCTTTTGGGTCCAATGGAAATGACTCAAAATTCGAAATTGAAAATACTAGAAGGTCAATCTATCAGGTGGATGAACTATTCTGCCAGACCTCGTCTTTGTACATGATTCTTCCAAAGACTGAGATGAAACTTCCTTCTGATTACTATTATCTTCATTTGTCTTAACATTTCCATCATCTTCCCTCTCCTTCCTCAGTTTTTTCTTTAAATCGTCGTCTTCTTTGAGGTTCATTTCTAAGGGATACAGCCGTTGAATTGGTCTCATAAGATGTCCAGTCGAAGTCCGTATCTTCGCTAACCGAATCCGACCATCTTTTCCGGGAAATACGTTTTCGATGATACCCAAAGGCCATTGTAATCTCTTTAAATTCTTGTTTTCGATCAAAATCAAATCTCCTACGTTTACTTTTTTGGAAATATTATTATTTTTTCGGTACAAAATCAGCTGACTGAGATATTCGTCTCTAAATCTCCTTTTCAGAATAACTCTCAGTTTCTGAAGATATTTCAAATGTCTTCTTACTGTATTTCCGTAGATATTGTCCAAGTCGAGTGTTCCGATTTCTCTGATATCCTGCATGAAAATGGATGGTGTTAAAGGTATCATATCTGTATGATCTCCATACAGATAAGTCAGTGGTCTCGAGTTAATAACAGCTTCACATTCACATAACATTGAATGCATTTCTTCATATGTTAAACATGCCTTTCCTAATTGTTTGCGTAATAACTGCTTCACAATCCTTATTAGACGCTCCCACCAACCTCCCCACCATGCTGCAGAAGGTGGATTGAATTTCCATTTAATTCTTTGTATGGTACTGATTTCTTGTATTCTGTTCCAATCCAAGCTTCTCAAATGATTTTCTGTGCCCACAAAGTTTTTTCCATTATCCGTATAGATGATTGATGGTCGTCCACGTCGTGCAATAAATCGCCTAAATGCCAGAATAAACGATTCAGTCGATAAAAAATTGACAATTTCCAAGTGGACTGCACGATAGACTGCACAGGTGAAAACGCAAATCCAAACTGTTTCTTTGGTTCGTAAGAAAATTGGTCCAGCTAAGTCAATGCCAACTATTTCGAAAATACATGCATCTCTAACTCGATCACTCGGCAGGGCAACTTCAATATCACTCAATGGATGAACTTCAAACCTTTTACACCTCATGCATCTGTCAATTACCTTTTTTGCAGTTCTTCTTCCACTTAGTATCCAAAATTTCTGATACTACAAATGACGCTTTGAATACCAGCATGGCAGTTCTGTAAATGGTAATAACGATTAATTCTTTCAGTCACAGGATGTCTAGAAGGTAACAAAATTGGATACCGAAAATTGTAGGAATCATCACGTTCACTGATTTTAGTTTATATTCTCATAATTCCATTTTCGTTTAGAATGGGGCACAGAGAAATGATCTTTTCATCTCGAATTCCATTGAAACATTCTTCTTGGATTGACTTGATCAAATTAATTTCGGGTCCTTCAACTTCGTCAACAGACAGCTTTCCCTTCTTTTTCTGGTTGGAATTTTGACAATTATAGACAAATCTCCTAATCCATCCTACTAAATTCAATATCTGTTGATATTTCGAAAAATATTTATAAAATACGGAAAATTTGATATGTTCATCAAGGTAGATGTGGACTTTTTCTTTTCTTGGATAATCTCTTCTTCATTCACCTCAAAATTTTGTTCTGGCCAATCATTTTCATTTTCTAACCAGTCTGGCCCCTCCCACCATTTCGACAACAACAGTTGTTTTGGTAAACAACCTCTCGATGGAAGGTCGGCTGGGTTCATATGACCAGGCACATGAAACCAACGTTCTTTTGTAGTGAATTGCCTTATTTCTTGAATCCTATTCCAAACGAATGGTTTCCAGATATCTTCACGACGAATCCAAGAAAGAACGGTTGACGAGTCTGTCCAACAAAATACTTCTATCTCTTTCCGTCCCATACTATCTAAAACTGAGTTCAACAGTCTGACACCAATGGTTGCCCCCAGTAACTCAAGTTTGGGTATTGTTAAATTTTTCATTGGTGCAATTCTATTTTTAGCTTGAACTAGCTGTATTTTCACACCATTCAAAGATACAGTTCTCAGAATAAGTACTGTAGCATATGCATCTATACTCGCATCGCAAAACATGTGAAGACTGCTGTTGATAGCATAAGGTATACACATATATCGGGGAATTTTCAATTGTTTCATAACCGATATGTCCTTTCAACCAATTCAAAAATGGCATTTTGATATCTTGTGGAACCTCTGCATCCCAACCAATTTTCAAAATCCAAGTTTTCTGTAGCAGAATTCGAGGAGATAGTTGAACTGGACAAAGAAATCCAATTGGATCAAATAACTTATGAGCAATCGACAAAATGATTAGTTTTGTGATAATTTCTGTTTCAATATCACCCAACCACTCAAAGTTTATTTCTAGAGTATCATTACTTCTGTTCCAGATCAAGCCTAATACATGTGACACTACATTTTCTGAAAAATCAGTGGCATTTTTGTTCAGTGAATACTCCCAACCACGGAGATCAAATTTGCCCAATGACATCACCTCACTGGATTCTGAAATGAAATCATCAAGTTCTTCCTCGCTGCTGACACTAGTCACACAATTGTCTACATAGGAACTATTTCTCAATTTTCGGATGTTAGATATTCTGAATTTTTGTTCAGGCTGTTCGAGAAATTTGTTCAAATGGAAATAAATGACAGATGCTAACATAAACGGGCTACACGTTAATCCAAATACAACTCTAGCATGACGATATACTTTTAGATTTTTATCAGAATCATACCACAGAAACTTCAGAAAATTTCGATCTTCCTCTTTCAGGCTAATTTCTAGGAATGCTTTTCTAATATCTGATATGACCCCAATCGTTTCAAGTCTGAAACGGATCAATATCGTTGGAATCAGTTCTATCATATTAATTCCCTTTTCAAGGCAGTTATTTAAAGAGGGAAAATTCTTTTCTTTGGCAGAGCCATCGAACACGGGTCGTAATTTAGTAGAAGAGCTGCTCAGTTTTATGACATGGCGATGAGGCAAAAAATAACCATCTAGCTCCCTACAACTGACTTCCTCTATTATACCTTCCCGAAGCCATTCCGTGAATACCGTGTTGTAGTCCTCGTTATATCCGTCAGTTTCTAACTTTTTCATCAGACCATCCAATCGATGCTTCGCAGAATAGAAATTACTCGTTAATGACGGATGACCATCGATCCATAACAACCCAACTTCATACCTATCAGAAAAATTCACGGAAACAGACTCCAAAAATGATTCCATAATATAAGTTTCATGCTGTTTTTTGGTTTTTTGTTGGCCAGGATCAGCAATACCCAATTAGTCGAGATTCCATAGATTGGAAATATTTTTCTGACAAAACAAAGAAGTACCTATCATTGACGATGATCTTTGAATATCAGAATATCAACAGGAAATTCTACCCATAAGCGTCCAACCCAATTTTGTTTCAATAGCAACCAATCCGCATTTCAAAATATGTTTACTGCCAGTGAAGAGTTTGCCGACAATATCTGCACCTAATAAAATTTCAATTGGCCCTTCTTCAGTATCAGATATAGAAATTCCTAATTCATCAAGTTCTATTTTCTATGGACCATCTCGAATTGACATAATTTGATTACAAATGACTGTCTGACTGAGAGCCTCGAAATGACATAGATATTTTTCAGCAACATCTTTCAAAGAGACTTTGTAGCGACAATGATTCACAGCCTCTGAATGAACTCCTCCAAAAAGTGCATGAATAATTTCTTCTCGACCTATTGACTCATATCCCATTTCGACTGCTAGATTTTTGGAAATATAAGAACGCTGGGAACCTGTATCTATGATGACCCTTGCAATTCGTGATGTGCCAAACCCGCAAATTTTTACAGCTAGAGTTTGCAAAAAAATTCTGTCAAATGAAGAATTGGACAAAGTTTCAACAGTAATAGGTACTTCTAGATTGTTATGAGAATTCGGAGTTCTTTCATCGGGTTCTGGTACTGAATGGCACATTAAAGTAGCATGATTTTTCCCACATCTATCACATTTGATATTAACATTACATTTGCGAGCAACATGTGCAAATTTTCCGTTTTTCATCAAATGATAGCTTTTTTGTGCTACTATCATCACAATTAAATGACGTATGGGATGTTTTCTTACAAAATATACATTTGACTGTTTTAGCTGCAGTCGACAGAGCAGATGCTGTTGGTATCGACATTGATGAGCTTGGTGATTTATTTTCAACTGTCTTTCTTTGATGAATATCGATTTGACAAGAGAAATTTTTTGTTCATTTTCCACTTCTCTTCTCAAAAAATTCATCAATTTATCCAATTTAGAATTCAAAAGAGTCGTTGAATCAAAATCACAACTACGTTGCCAAACTCTTAAAACATCTTCCGGTAAACATGATTCGACTAGCGGAAAAATCATAGCTGCACATTTATCAGATGTTATTCCAAGAGATTCTAAAGATCTTAACTGCGATTCGATTTGATCATATAAAAAACTGAGCTTTACTTTAGAATTCAGATTTGTCAAAATTAATTTCAAAAGTTCTCGAACGTAAATTTCTATCAGTAGGTCTTCACGACCAAAACGAGATTTGAGACTCTCTATGACCTTCGGGTAATTTTCAGCTGTTGGCGGGTAGCTTTTCACCAATTGATGGGCACGGGAATTAGGTACAGTGGATTGAATTAAATACTGAAACTTATCTTCAGTGGAAATGGAATCATCAGTATGAATCCTATTGAACTGAGCCCAAAACGGTAACCAATTTCTTATTTCGCCACAAAATTTATTGAGTTCTATCTTGGGTAACTTAATATTTCGTTTAACATGACTTGCGTTGACAGTTGGGGCAGTTAAATGATCAGATGAATTAGTTAATGAATATTGATCAATTTTAGCCTTGAGTCTGTTATATCTACCTAATAGTTCATCCGACCTTGCTACTTCTGCATCCACGTCATCTCCTGATGTATCCTCGTCCAACATTTTTTCTAGCAGCTGCTTATCCAATCCTTGAATCACCTCCATTTTCTGGTCGAGTACTCTGGTGTTCCCCTGTACATCACCCATATCGAAATCTGCATTCTCCAGCAGTCCCACCGTTTCTAGATAAATTCGCATGAACGAAGTTCGGTGGACATCCAAAGCCTTGAGTAATTTTTCCATGGTCCTGTCACGGTCGCCAAATGTTACAATTCGTAATGCAGCACCTAACCGGTGAAGAATACGTCTCAAAGAAGGTTTCCAACGGAATAATACTCCAGTTACGGCTCAAAATAGCTTGTAGAAACAACTATAATCTTTTTAATTATCTGACGTGTTACATCAAAAATTGACAAATTAAAAAAACATTCAAAATCATAAAGAAACTCAAACACCGAGTGATGAAACAATAAATGAACTGATGATCTTCTCAAATCTGATGATTTTGAACATACATCTAGACCACTTTGTTATATTTTCCATGAGTTTCATCAACAACTTGAAGTAATAATTTGGCCATAGTAGCTGGAACAGACTGTATAATTGATCACCTGCCATGAACAATACTTCTAATAGTATCTCATATTGATGAATATTTGTATCTTGATTACGCAGAATAGTGAATTTTATCCAGAATACCGAAACGTGTTGTATATAACAATGAAGAACAAATGAAAGTGTTGGAGGGCATCTGGCGCCAAAACTAGCCTATAGAAAAAGTTGTGCCGATTGAATTTCTTGATTGGAATGACTTGGACTGAAACATATAAAAAATTCATCCAATTCGACAGGGGGCCACTTTCCCATGCTAACAAAATAACAAGACTTGCCCACTATCAGAGATTCAATGTATTTAATTCCGACTAATAAAAATGAAATTGAAATTATCATCTCACAATTAAAATGCAATAAAGCTCCTGATTTGGATGGAATAACAAACGAAAATTTGAAAATGTTTGCTGCATATATATCTGACCCACTGTGTTTTATATTCGATCAAATAATTTCCCATGGCGAAATCCCAAGGCGAAATCCCATCACTTTCAAAAACAGCTGTGATCAAACCTTTATACAAAGCAGGCAGTAAAACAGAACTAACGAATTATAGACCGATTTCTCTCGTATCATGGATAGCAAAATTATTTGAAGAAATCATGAAAACTTGCCTTAGTAAATATGTGGATAAAAATAATATACTGAATGACAAGCAGTATGGATTTCGGCAGGGTAGATCCGCAGAAGATGCCATAATAGCTCTTATGGAAAAAATAAATAATAGTATGGATCAGAAAAAACCTACACTCTGCATTTTTGTCGACTTAGCGAAGGCTTTTGATACAGTGTGTCATGAATCTTTGATAGGAAAACTTGAGAAAATTGGCATACGAGGACTTGCCCTTGACCTCTTCCAAAGTTATCTTTGCGGAAGAAATCAACAATTAAATATTGATATAATGAGTAAGGAGAGAACTGTGACCTACGGTGTCCTTCAAGGTACAGTTCTAGGCCCAATTCTTTTTACCATATATATAAATGACTTATTGACTCTGTCCCTCGATAACATCATATCCTATGCAGATGACACCGTAATATTTTTCGAAGAAAAAACTAATGAAAAAAAAAGATATGGTTTGACTCGAACCTCCTGACACTCGATCTAGAGAAAACTAAATTCCTTCCTTTAGTTTCATATAAATCACACGTACCAAATTTCTCGCAGATAACTTTTGATGATGAGCATATTGAAGGAGCTACAGAAATAAAGTATTTGGACATTTACATCGATAGTTTCCTGAAATGGGATATACATATAGAAAAAACTACGAAGAAAATTAGAAGTTTGATATATAAATTCAAAATATTCATGCAAGTTGAATATCTCAATTCTCATTAGTTGAATCTATTGTTTGTTATGGTATACTAGCTTGGGGTGTAGTATGAAAAACTCATTTGAACATTCTCAATATCACACAAAAAAGGATTCTTAAGATCATTCTGAACAAAGATATGAAATACTCAAGTGAATTACTATAGAACGAGGCTCAACTACTGAACATGAGACAACTATTTTGCATGAATTTTTTTTTGCATTTTTTCAGAAATAAAAATTTTCCTGAAACCCTAAAACATCCGTACGAGACTAGACAAAAACTAAAAAAACAATGCAAACTAGATGAAACCAAAAAGGCTTGTGGACAAAGATTTTTCAAATATATCGGGCAGAAGTTATTCAATATGCTACCTGAACTATTTAAAGTACCTATGAGTTACTATGCTTTCAAAAATAGGTTATTTAAATGGCTTATGGAGAACCAAATTCATATTAGCACATTGTTAGACGGCTAGGACTCATCATCCTGTTGTTTATCAATTGTGATATCTTATCAGTGTTGTTTTTATTTTTATTGGGATTGTATTTTATATTTTCACTCAACCCGTGAACTCTTTTACTTATGTACATTATTATATGTGTATGTGTATACAGGGTGAGTCAACAAGATTCCCGTGGTCAATTGCTCCGTCGTGAATAACTATTTCGATTTCTTATAGTTTTTTGCCAAATAGACCATTTAAGACTACCTTACAAAATGATTCTTATTCATACAGGGTGCATCATTGAAGCGTGGCTGACCAAAGTTGGTCTTTTTCAAATGAAACACCTAGTATATTTTCATATATTGCTATCCGCTGTTTCATTGGCTGCTCGACGATTTTTTCAATTTTGGATTCCGTTGCGGCGTTGCCGAGTTATCTAAAAAATATCTATTTTGCAGACTTCTCTTTGAAAAATATCGTGTTTCACGTTTCGAAATATTTAGTGGAGATAATTCGGGAATCGATAGTCGAAATGGTGAAGTTAATTGTGAATATGGTGAATATTGTATAAATTATACAGGATGTTCGGTACAACAATACAAACTTGGCCATTTCCAAACATCAATATTTTAATTTTTTCAAATGGAACACCCTGTATATTATCATTCACATCAACTCTTTTTTAATTACGCTTCAATTTTTATTCTTGATGTCATGTGCCTAAAAGAACCGGTTTCCGAGATATTGTGGTTTTTGAAGGAATTGTTCAATGGCAAATCAACAATCTTGCATATTTTTCACCTACACGTTTCTTTACAGAAAATATTGACACTGAATGCCGTTTTAATTATTTTATCCTTCTTCAAGAGTATTCTTGAAAGATTGTGAATAACTAGCATAGCAAAAGAAATTTTGAAAAGTAACTATTTTTTCTAGTTTAGTTCTCCATGGCTACCGCTGAAAAAATTACTATCGGCATTTGTATATAGAGGTAACTGTCAAACTACAATCCGGTTGTGTTGCCAAATGTGGCATTATGAAATATTGTTTAGAGGAAATAATTCAAATGGTTTATGATTTGGGGGACAGTGACGGTAACTGCTTACTGGCATCTAGATTATACCAACAAAAGTTTCCTGAGAAAAAACATACAGATATGCGAGCATTTCAAGCCCTCAAAACAAGATTTGAGGAAACCGGAATAGTATCTCATAAAAAGTTTGAATAACGTTGGTCACTGAATGAGTGATAGGGCCATTTTTTTCAATGGTCATCTTAATGGAAGAGAATATCTAAGATTTTTGCGACAGCTATACATTTTATTAGATGATCTGCCATTGGCAACAAGGCAGAGAATGTAGCTCCAACAGGATGGTACGCCTGCACATTCCCAGACTGATGTACGGGAATACATCAACAATACATTTCGTGGAAAATGGATAGGTAGAGTAGGGCCAGTTCAGTGACCTCCCAGGTCACCGGACCTCACAAAAATTAATTTCATTCCATAGGGATACATTAAATGGGTTGTTCATCAAACTCCGCCTAAAACTCCTGGAAATGTGAAAGCAAAAATTTGGACTGATTTCAGGGAAATTTCAGAAGACATGCTGAAACGTGTGGAGAATAGTTTCCAGAATAGATTGAGACTCTGTATTAGTGAAAATGGCAAGCACATTTAATAAATATGATAATTTATTTTATTATTGGGTTAATATGATTTATAAAGTTTAATTCCAAATATGATACAAAATACGAATATTGTCAATATTTTCTGCGGGAAGACCCCATCTTTAGGATGTCGAATATCTCGGAAACGAGTTGTTTTAGGCACATGACATCAAGAATAAAAATTGAAGAGTCATCAAAAAGGAGTTGATATGAATGATAATATACAGGGTGTTCCATTTGAAAAAATCAATATATTGATGTTTGAAAATGGCTAAGTTTGTATTGTTGTACAGAACATCTTGTATAATTTATACAATATTCACCATATTCACAATTTACTTCACCATTTCGACTATCTATTCCCGGATTATCTTCACTAAATATTTCGAAACGTGAAATAGGAGATTTTTCAAAAAGAAGTCTGTAAAATAGATATTTTTTAGATAACTCGGCAACGCCGCAACGGAATCCAAAATTGAAAAAATCGTTGAGCAACCAATGAAACAGCGGATTGGAACATATGAAAATATATTGAGTGTTTCATTTGAAAAAGACCAACTTTGGTCAGACACATTTCATTGATGCATCCTGTATGAATAAAAATAATTTTGGAAGATAGTCTTAAATGATCCGTTTGGCAAAAAAAATATAAGAAATCGAAAGAGTGATTCACAACGGAGCAATCGACCATGGGAATGTTGTTGACTCACCCTGTATATATATTTGTATATATGTGCATGATGTCTAATTTAATATTCGCATGAAACTTTTATATTTAATGTTGTTCAGTTTCCTTTATTTTAGCAGTAATATGTATTTTTCCAGTTATGTTTTATACATCATTTTTATATTATAACGATATTCATAAATTTTATATAATATGACCGCCCAAAGACAAGCTCCTGAGCTTAAACGGTATCCCTGTCATATTTATTCATATTCATGCTTATCGTATAAATTATATTTGAAAAAATTGTAATCAATAAATAAATATAAATATAAAGAAAAATGTAAAATAGAGCTCAGAAATATATATTTTCCACAAGACCCAACCGTTGGCCGGCCAGGTCACCGGACCTAACGCCTAGGCACTTTTAACTATGGGGAATGTTGAAATATCTTGTTTTTAAATTTCCGACCAATTCTAGCTACGAATGGGAAGCGGCAGTGATGCAAAGTTTTGGTTTTCTCACTCCTGTTGAACTAATTAATTCGTCAGGGGGCGTCCATAAATTACGTGAGGTGTTTAAGGGGGGGAGGGGGTCGAGTCAAATCTCATCTAATCTTACGTTGGAGAGAGGGGGGGTCTCGGCAAATATCACGCAATTTTTTTTCTGAATGAATTACTTTGTGCAAGTGCCAATGGCTTAGAGTGGCTAGATCAGAACGAAGTTGAAGGATCAGATGATTTTACTGAAAATCATATGGACATGTTGGTTCCAATAGTCTCTCTTGAGACCGTGCATGATTCTCCATGGACTGAATTAGAGTAGATACTCTTTTTTAATCTAAGTAGTTACGATTTAAGTATTCTATTGTTAAATTTTTATTACACTTATAATTAAACTCTCAGCAACATTGATTACTAGTCATAACTAGTCGTAAATAAAAGCACGAAGCAAATTTGTTTTTTTCTTTTTACAATAACAATCCAACACGTTTACGTAAGAAACTCACATTTTGAAAAATCTCACGTGAGATTGGGAGATGGGGGAGGGGGTTGAATAAAATCTCACGACATCTCACCAGGGGGGGAGGGAGGGGCAGAAAATTAAAAAAACACCTCACGTAATTTATGGACGCCCCCTCATAAAATTTGCCCCTCAGACGCAGCCATCAGATTTCATCTATCTAGTTTGAAAACAGGACTTTCCCTTCAAAAGTGTCCAATTTGGCCCACTCTGTACATGTGTATCTTGTATTATTTGTGTTCCTATTGAGGAACTAAATAAATAAATTCGAAATGAATGAATAAATATGTTTCAAATTAGATTTCCGTATGTAGCAAGTTGTATTCTTGAAAGATAAACAACTTTTCTCAGTGTGCCATGCATGATTTCACTCAACATATGATTTCAAGGTTACTAAAATTTGCCCCTTCAACATCAAAGGTGCCGAATTTACCTTCGCTTCTGTATAGTTCCAATATCCTGTGATCTTGGCTGGACTGATACCAAAAAATCCGTCAGACAAGTTTTGATTTTTTAATTAATGATTGACGATTTTGCGTGCCTCTCTTTAAAAGGCGCCCGATGCACGTCCGGGGCCTGAACAGTCATTTCTCTATAACTTCAAATTGATATAAATTGATTCACAAACGTATTCCGACACTGTAGCGGCGCCACTGGTATCGAGTATCGACTGCGACTAGAAAGCATTGCGTAGTTACCGTAGTTAGTTCGGGTCCATAAACTTTAAGGAGAGCAACTGGTTGTAAACTTTTCATCACAACTTTGTTCGGCTTTCAGCTAAGTGCGGTTCTACAAAATCTTTCAACTTCACGAATCAAGGTAGGATTCTACTATATTTCGCAGTTCTGTTACTGGAAATATTTTGATGATGAGAAAATATTCTAAAGTGTCTCGCTTGATGAACATTGCAGATTTATGCTTGTTTTAAAATCAGTAATGTAGATGGGATCAGGCTGTTGCTGGATTGATTAATTAAAAATCAGTACCTGAACTCATCAAAGAAAATACACAGAGGAAGTCAACGAGAAAGAGAGAGGTGGAGAGAGAAAAGAAGAAAGAGAGGAGGAGAAAGAGAGGGAGAGAGAGTCAAGCAATATTCCGGCATGTCTAAGTACTCCATTTGATATGCACAATTTCAGGATTGAGAATGAACAATATGGTTTCTATCATCAGATATCAACTAATGAAAAATATTATGAAACCGTAACCTGTTTCGGTGCTCCCGCTGGCGGACGTTACTATCACGGAAAGAGGAGGGCGTCCACCAATTTTATACGTCGTTAATGTGTACTGACTGTTCGACAACCGAAAAGTAGTTCTAGTCGTAGAACAGGATAAATCAAACAACAGGTTCGACAGACTCGCGGAAGGTTGGTAGAAGCCGCCTCTAGAAAACCCACGGTTGATTTTAATACACCCCTTACTAAACGGTTTTTGGTTGCCAGTATTATGTTGGGACTCAGACAAAACGAGATAGATTTTACTGCTCTTGGTGATGTCCTCCAAAGGCAGTATTGTCGGGTTTGATATGACCCTCAGATCAAGAAGTGAACTCTAGATAGGCCCGATGCTATGTAAACACCATACTCAATGAAGCAAAGACAAATGTGTTCATTTACATTCACCTCTAGTCTCTGCTGTTAGCAAACATCTACCCTCTGTTGTCAAATTGATAAATGAAAAATCTGAGCTCGGTAAGTATCAAGCAATGCGTAATTTTATATTCCGGTGTATTATTCTAGGCGTGCTAGAAATAGTTGGAAAAAAATCTTTTCCCAGAAAATATATGTCGTTTTCAACTGATGAAACAGTAGGTACTCTGAAAATTTCAGGCAGTTACTCTTGGCAAGACTAGAAATTTCCTTTGGGTTTCCAACAGTTTTCGTGGTTTTTTGACATGCATAAATACGTTTACGTGAGATTTGGGATACTAATAGTAGTGCAGTGGATTAGTTACAAAACAAAGGATAGTTAACAAACATTCCACAAATGAGCTAACAGTGGCGTGTCGGACGTAGAATGTAAACGCATTCTTCAAATATAATATTGAAGTGGAATAAATTTCCTACTGACGAGAAGAAGTTGCAAATATGGCGTCATGTTCTCAAATTGGATCCTTCGAGCTTGAAGAAATATTTGTATATTTACCTATGTTCTGCTCATTTTCCCACCAGTCAGATCATTAAAAAGACGAAAGGAAGAACACTTTTGAGACCAGAAGCCATTCCTGATGTACAAGCAGTTTGAGTAGATAGTTAATAAATTTCACCAAATAGTTATATGAGGGAGTATTATTATTGTTTTTGGTTAAAAAAGGGCACCTGGAAAAATATATTCCTTCAGATTATCACAATCATTTCACAAGCCCAATGATGTAGCCCTGCAGAATAATTTTTATTCCAAATTTTAACTGAATATTTCAAAATCTACAGGAGTTATAGAAAAATAATTTGTAAAATATTGAAATTACAGCGGACCTATGATCCTTTAATTATAAAATAAGCCAAAGAATGACCTCCTTCCATATGTTGATGACAAAAAAATTCGAAAACAAATTTCCCCATTATTCTCGGTGATTTTGTGGGGTCAGTGAAAGTCATTACTCTTAAAATTTTCAGTAGGAGAAACAGTGATTTCTTCGGATTGAATCACCATATCACATGGTGAAATGATTTTTGGTACGACAAAATAGTAGTTGAGTAATAAACTACTTTGATAATAATTCCCCATAGACCAGTAAGACTTCACCGCAAATTTTTAGAAATGAATGAATTAATGTCTATTCTCATTTGACAAGATATGATAGTTACTAAGTATATACTTCGCTAGAATATTCTCTCTAAAAAATTAATGTTGTACAAAATCAATGGCGGAGCGCTAATAAAAGTCCAAACAAACTCTTAATGTTTAATGGACCCCACTATAGTCCCATTTTAATTCTGTAAGTTCAGAAACCAGTTGGTGAGAATTCACTGACGCTCGGTGGATAACTGCATCAATTTGACAGTAGACGAATTATCCGTCGTTAGGAAGAACAAATGTTCTCTCGAGTTGGATTAGGTAAATGGTGCAGATTTATTGGATGGCGTAAAGAGCTGCTACATATAAAAGCTAATGGAATTTGTATTATGCATGTGATGAAACTCTCTTGATTGTTGCCACAAATGAGTAATAACGGGCGCTCTATTAGATATTCTACAAATAATCATTATAGTAACGTGGCGATGTAGTTTTTGATGAATAACTATATAGAGCAAAAAATAAACAACTTTTGAGTAAAGAAATCATGACTAGAATGGTACCTGAATTGCCCTTAATAGTGAAAGAAGTTGTTACATTGAATGTGACAAAATTATTCTCAATTTATTCTGACAGACTTCTTTCATACTTACCGCGATCTTTTCTGGAGCTCTGATGTCAGCCAGTGAAACCAGAACAGAACGGAGGATGTAATATGAACGACTTTAATATGGACATGGCAAAAATTCTAGTTCGGGACCCCAACAACTCCGTAGAAATCAAAGGCCGATCTTACAGTGGCCAGCCTAATCAGAACAAGAGTACTCATATTGATGAAATCACCCTTTTCAATGCTCGATATTATCATCAGCAGCAACGTTTTATGGAAAAACCATGTAAAATTCAAAGCTGAAGTGTCTGTCAAATACTTCGTTTTCTGTTTCTTGCCAAGAGCTATTTCACTTCTCATTAACTGATGATGATTCATGACGTACAGATCAAACCTGTCCTGAATTAGGATACTTAAGTCCGAGATAGATGGACCTGGGTTTCACAAGCTTTTATTTAACTTGCAATGTATGTTACAATGTTTATTCGGCTGGATAGATGGACCTTGCTAGGGATAGGAGCAACACAGTGTTGTTAAAAAGGAATAAGTTTCAATTCACTGCTTCTTTGAGCTTTGAGTTTATTTTTCAGCAACTCTGTTTAGCCCCTGTTGTCACATTTATCATCATATCGAGGTCATCCTTCATAGAACCATCTTTTACAAGACAAACATTCAATCCACTCTTCGTTCTTTTTCGTTCAATATTGTTTCTCATACCAAACGCATTCGTTTTGTTTTCAGTCACTGAAAATATCTGATCATCAGTCATTCCAAATTCCATCAATTTCAATCTGAGTCTGTAGAAGTAACTGGTCCTGAAATTCTCAAATATTTCTCATTTTTTGTCGCTCAGTACCATTTTTACTCATTTTCATTTTGTTTTCTTTTTCCTTCTCTTCATTTCTGTATTTACTTTTTTTTTTTTAAGATCGGTGAGTTATATTTTCTGGCCAGCTCAAAACAGTTGAAATCGCTTACTCTCTCCTTTTGAGGGCTTGTACATTGCTTGCGCATAGTATTAAGTGTATTTTAACAAATAATTTTGAAGGCATGACCTCACCATGTCGTGCCACTTCTGATAAACCATCGGTGGTAATAATTTCAGTACATGAGTTAGCTTCAGCTTGTGTTACAGGCATATTGTTCATCCTGTGAACCCATTTGACAACTACTAGGGCATCATTTTCATAGTACTATCATCAGAACAAATAGAGTTTCCAATTAAAGAGATAGCTTCACACGCCCTACACTGTGTTCTTCCCTGAAAGAGGAGAATGGGTTCGGAATGAAACTGATCTATGTAGGGAAAATGAACGTTGGTTTACCGATGGTTCCTAAACTCTGGAAGGCGTCGGAGCCGGAATATACGGGATGAACCCAGGAGTGAAACGCTAATTCAGTATGGGCAAATTATCTTCGGTATTTCAGGCAGAGGTATATACCATTGAAATGTGTGTAAGGGAGCTGGAAAATCGACACCACACGAAAAACAATAAAAATATTTTCAGATAGTCAAGCAGCACTGAAAGTGCTTGAATCCAACTGCTTTGAATCCAGAGCAGTATGGAACTGCCGAGAAACCTTATACCGACTTGCACAACGCAACAATGTTAACCTAGTCTGTATACCAGGTCACACGGGCCTAGAAGAGAATGAAATAGTGGACGCCCTAGCAAAAGGTGGTGCCAAAATAACGTTCACTAGGCTAGAACCGGTAATTGGTATAGCGCATAGCTCTGCGAAGAATGTTATAACATCCTGGGTAGACAGTAAAGGACTCGAGTATTGGCGTGGTCTACCGGGCCTAGCCCATTTCAAAGCATTTATTGCCTGCCCAAGGAAAAAACAGATCTTCGACAAACTCAGTAGAGCACATCTCAGAGTTATAGTAGGTTCGCTCACTGGCCACTGCAAACTCAAACACCACATGCATAAAATCGGACTTGCACAAGATGCAGAGTGCCGTCTATGCATGGAGGAGGATAAAACGGCTGAATACATTTTATGTACATTCCCCGCAGTGGCCAGAACCAGATTCTCAACATTTGGCAATATAACAGTAACGCCAGTGAACCTGGTAAATTGTTCTCCCAATTTCATTACGAGATTGGATATACTGGGAGAAATATAACCATAGGTTGAGCTACAATAGGCCATTGGCCGCAGTGGAGGGCCAGATATGGGCCCACTCACGTTCAAATCTAACCTAACCTAACCTAACCTATCCTATGTTATTTCTGAATCCTGAAGTATCTGAGATAAAATCGTTTTTAGGAATTGCATAAGGATCCAACGGAATGATTCCATAGGTTTTGAAACCGCTGATTCCATTGATTACACTTGCTGATTTTCCTCATTCAGAACTTAAAAGCTCGCCAAACTGAATTCGAGTGATTTTACGTTAACAGTTATTATTTATGTATCAGAGCTAAGTAAAAGTATGTTTCCAAAGGTTTGAAGAACAAATAATCTAATGGCTGAAGCCAGTGACGTGTTTGGGGAGGTAAACTTAAATGAGGTCGTTCTTTTCGGAAAACTTCAGCGCTTCAATGCAAGTGGTGTGTGATGTTTGGCTATCAAGGCAAAAACAAAATATTCTTGTAAAATTATTTACACAAAAAATCAAGCTTCGAAAAGAAGACTGAGATGATCGTTCAACTAAGTAAATACGAGACTTTGATATTGAGATAACATCACAAAAAAATATTGGTTTGTTTTGATGGTGACAACGAACAAATGTACCAAAAATTGAAGGAAATATAATGTTCATTAATTTTATACCTAAAGAATTGTTTTTATTATTTTTATCTTCATGCACTCATACACTCAATCAATAAAAAAATCGTTTCGTTTAAGTACCGATGGGTTAAAATGAACCGATACAATATTTTCTTGACTGTAATAAAAAAACAATTAGAAACCTCAACATCACATTTATGTAATGTATACTAAAATAATACATTACAGCCACTGAAAAAATATTTAACGCTACAAAAATAAATCGCCACTGAAAGGGCTAGTGATCCTATACCAACAGAACAGGTTTTTATTATGAGTGTCACGTTATTATACTCTAGACAAAGATGTTTCAATATCCAAAATTTGGTAACTCGAAGAATGCAATACCTAACGCACTCTTTCAGAGGGAGATGAAATGTGTGATAAGACGTACAACGCAGGTACGTTTTCAGGTTCATCTTTCTCTCAAAGGCTATACCCATAAATTCATTGAATTTAAGGGACTCGTTCCAGTTATCACAGAAAAAGTTAATATTTTTTTAGAAAAGGTTTCGTAAGAACCCCATTTTACTGGTACACGGCTTTTATTGGCGAATATGTATACGGTGGAGTTGTTTCTTTGACTCTGACGATTAAAAGCGGATATCAAATATACTTCTTACCACATAACTACTGTGTGATAAAAAAATTAAGTCAAACAACGGAACTAAGTTTTTTATGATTATATGAAAACTACAACAGCTATTTCACTTACTTACTGTTCAACCCCATTTGTTCGATATCATTCGTAGATTCAGAACTCCCTAATACTACCCAACCACAGATTTGACGAAGATGTAAGTTCGGAATATTCTGTGGCGTGATAATCCCAACGAATTTCTTAACTGAATTGAATTACGCATAGTCACGTATGGAACTACTTAATTGCGTTCCGTTTCTTGCCACAAGATCGCTTCTTCAGTTCGCAAATGCAGGAGTCTCAATGCACTACCGACTAGCGTCACAGGAACTTCTGAAACAATGCTATGTGGATGACATTTTAGGAGGTACAGACACGTTTGATAACTTTCTCAAGCTACAAACTGAACTATTAGGTTCTGCAGGATTCAAATGACACAAATGGATATGAAATGTATCAGAACTGTTAGTTTCGGAAATATCAGAAATTCACTCTGATGTTACTAACTCATCTGAAAAATTGTTTGAACACAGTTTTAGGGATGTTATGGAACTTAATTTCTGATACATTAAGAATTTCTGTTACATTTCCACAACAAGGTGACTTTTCTACGAAAAGGACTATTTTAACTCATATTTCTTCACTTTGATTTGGTTTGAGCCCGTTATAGTCCTTGCGAAAATCCTTATGCAAAGAATACGGATGAGTAATGTAGAATGGGATGAACTATCACCTCAAACATTATGAGATGAATTGAAACATTTTCACGCAAGTATTTATCATCTCACCCATCATCCGTTCCTCGATTTTCAATATCGTACCAGGAAATTTCTTAGGTCGTGCTTTGGACAAATTGTCAAATAGCTAGGTATCTGTAATATTTCGAACAAAGTTCGAAAATTTGTGCCGGAGAGTATCAACATAATGAAAAGAAAAAACTCGACAAAGTCCAAGTACCCTTTCCTTCGCACGTTTCAACCGAATCAAAAAATAAGGCAAACATCTGTCAGAAAACAACTTCTTCCCTGGCTAATGCCACGACAGACATTGAACTACATCTAACAGATATTGGTGCAACGAAGACTTAATTGCAAGTGCTTATCTTGTAATTACACAGCATATCTTTCGTTTGGCCGAGGATGGCCACATGCAGACATGCAATGTTTCGAGGTTTTTGTAGAATTAGAGAATTGGACCCAGTACAGCCAAAATATTCAGTAATATTGGAAGCAGTTGTGACAGCATTTTATTGACTTTTACTTGACAAATATTATTAACAAAACTTATAAACATATAAAAACAAGGAAATAAAACAAAATAAGGATTTAGTCCCAACAGTTTTGACTCTCATCAGTGCCACGGTCGGACAACATTATAATTGTCTTATCCCTGCCAAATGGATAATAATCAACTGTCCAATAGATATTTTCTCGCAAATCCTATTGGTAAGATTCGAAACATAGTTAGGGCGTCAGTATAATTTGGGTAAACAGCTTTGTATACATAAAATGAATGTGGTCAGAGCAAGGATGTTACGACCCTTTTATGTTAGTTGTTGGGATGTCTTCGAAACTCTCGTGAATAATTCTACTGATTATTTAATTTTTTTCCTCCGTCAGGAATTTACCAGTCAGGTCCCGATATATCCGGAAGGCCCGCTAGTGCAGCATTAACTTCCGTGGGGTAGGTGATTACTGGGTCTGAGAATCATGTGCCCTGAGAAGGCGGAGTGAACCAAGAATGACAGCCTTCTATCTAAGTTCGGTTAATTTTCGAATTTGAGAGCAACATTCCACCAAGTATCCTAATGAAAAGAACCAGCATTTCAACTGAATAGTTTAGGTGAAGCCTGCGGGGTCCAAAGAGTAAATCTCGATATTTTGTCCGTTTTTCTTCCCCTTCTCGGAGGATGTTCCTATGACGAAAATAGTCCTACATTGATATCTGATGCTTATTGGCTTGTATTTACCTAAGGGTGGAGATTGAGTAGTTCCAATAAATTCGACATTTTTCCTTCTACACAATGGACTCAATATCCCCCGGAGCATAAGGCAACACCAATGTCTCGTCTATATCGTATGAGTGTGGTAGATGGTATAGAAATACTCGTTGTGGATATAGGATAGGACTACATAAGCTGGACAGGCTTACAGCAAATGCATTATGGTCTCAGCTGCCCCATGACACGCTCTGCATCTAACGTCAGGGACCTCTATACCCATCACGCGACTACGGTAGGCGAAGATGTTGTATGAATCTCGCGGTTTCCGACTTCAGCCCACTTGACCTGAGAAAAGCAAATGTTAGATGTCTGGATAACTCAAGGTCTTCAATGTTCTTGAAGAAGACCCCATGCATTGGCTTATCCTTATGCCACATAAGTAGACTCCCACACTCCGAAGCTTTAACGTGTTTTTTTTTTTGCTGAACGGGATCCAACTTGGTGACAGAGTTTGGATTTGTCCGTTCAGAGTCGAATACGAGACCGAGTTCATCGGCTGCACGGGTTGCTGCCTTGAGAAGAAATGCTCCAATCCCTGCTATTTCATGATTGCATACCAAACAGAGAAGGGGATCTGAACTCCTGATGACTCTAGAGGCTCCTTCTAGTACCATTCAGCTATGTAGACACTTCACAAGTGCACGGCATCCCCGTTGTGTGGGGAAGTATAACCGTGGAATAGACGATTTAGGATGGAAGCTGCATAATTTTTCGAGTTGATACGTCGAGTTGTCGCAGCTCTTACAGAGTCAATTTCATTACTCCAAAGGAGTAAAGTAGAATCGGATCGGCAAGCATATTAGTTGCAGCAACTTTGTTCTTCTCCGGCAGTTCTGATGACCAGATTTGTCGATGTTTATGCTGATACTTACCGGGAAGAGAGTTTTTAACAGAAGTTACCTCTTGGGTGTGGCATTGTTTCACCCCTAGGTAGGTATACGTTTCTCCGGCATCCAGATGATGTGGGATGTTTCCGTTTACGAGCTGAACGTCCTATCCGTATTCTTCGCATCGTCCTCTTTTGAGATGAACCGTGACACATTTGTCGATCCCATACTCTATTCCGATAGTATGCAGGTACTCTTACACCATCCTTGAGGACTAATGAAGATCCTCTTCTCCGGAGGCATGAAGTTAAAGGTCATTTATGTAAAACAGATGTGTGAACTTATGTCTCCAGTTGCTGGGGGTGCCGTAGTGCCACAGACAATGGCAGTAGTTGGATGCAGAAGAGAAGAGGGCCGTGGGAGTCTCTCTGAAACACGCCCCTTCTGAAGATAACCTGCTCTGTTTGGACTCTGACTTGACCAGATATTATAGTAAATCGAGCCCTCCAGAGCGACATCAGCTGTTCAATGCATTTGATCGGGTACCGCAAATTCTCCTTGCAGCGACCGCTTTTTCTGACCCTCTTTGCTCATATCCGTTCATTCACCGGCTCAACGGCAGAGAGTATTCGCATGTA
Organism: Chrysolina americana; assembly: GCA_958502065.1. Taxonomy (NCBI): domain Eukaryota; kingdom Metazoa; phylum Arthropoda; class Insecta; order Coleoptera; family Chrysomelidae; genus Chrysolina; species Chrysolina americana. Next base: position 26,783,023 of record OY293411.1, read on the forward strand.
CAGGATGCGGGTAAACATCTTATACATGCGTTCAAGCATGTAATCGGTCTGTAGTTCTTCGGATTAGACAAATCTCCATTTTTATGGATTAGCACAGTTCGCCCCCGACAAACCAATCCGTAATCTGGTGCTCCCCATCTAGTCATGAGTTGATAACTCTTGCTAGATGTTGGTGGGTACATGGAAATTTTTTCGAGCCTTTGAGGGCCCGTCGAACTTCTTCCGAAGTTATCGGATTGCGCAGTTCATTGAGCCCACGCTGACGAAGCATTCTGCAGAAAGCTTCGAACTGCGCTAGGGCTGGATTATCTACGTCGAGTGGTTGCGGAACCTCATAGATGTTCTTCCAGAAGGCTTCCACCCGATCAGTCGCCGGCGGGTTATCCACAACACGAGGAGGCTCTTGGAATAGGTGAGAACTTTCATCGCAGAACTTCAAGTTTTCCGCGATGCTTCTCGCCAGCCTCACTAGTGACTTTTTCACAGTCACCAGCAGACAGTGTTTGATGGTAAACAGCACGCCTTGATTTATACAGACTTAAATTTGCGGCAGTTTGCTACCGCTTGGTGTTACAGGTCATTTCTAAATGAGGCAAAATCCTATAATTTCACATGATAACGCAACCTACCTTGGGGTCAGCGATCCATAGGAGCAGAAATGAGCAAATAATCACCAAATTAGGTGCTTCTTGCTTCCTCCGAACCCTTCTCGCTAGTATCATCTATACTAAAGCGAAACCAATAAGCTACCCTCTAGAATTTATGTTCACCCTGTTTAATGAGAATACCCCTCTAACTCTATTCAGTCCCATTCATATTTCAGAAAGCAAGGTGATTATATCCAACCAGCATTGTTTACAATAGTATAACCTGCATTTTGCCTCAACAGACAGATGGATGTCAATGTCAGTCAGCTGTTCATGACATTTGGACTTTTGTCACAAGAAGCTAGAGTCTTATCAGCTGTACATTTTCTCAGTGAGTTTGGTAATTTTTCTTCAAGGAAAAATCTTCTCAATCACCTTTGTGGATTTGATTATTACTGAGTTTCATCACAGCATCGATAACCGATATACCACTTTGAAGCCACACATCATCTCAGGTATGTTACAATTTAATAGCATATTATAGCTATACGAACCTTCGTTGCTTATGCTTGCCTATTGCTTCTTTTATTTCCCTGAGTTCATGATACTCGGATGAACTTATTCTTGACTTCTTCATTTCAGGCCTATCCACTCTTCGTTCTTCGCTGTTCGCTTTTCGTTCTTCGTCCTTCCCTCGCGTTTGTCCTTACTCTTGTTTCTACTTCTTGTGTCCTGAGAGACCTAACCGTTGACTGAAAGCAGCCCATCTGTAGCTAGCGCATTGATCCTCCTACTACCTGCACGACTTCTGCAGGCGCAGCTTACATTCGGGGTACCTAGCCGAGTGCTACTGGATCACCACCAACAGGCAGTCTATTGTCTCTCCATCGGGACCCTTCAGGAGGAGTCCGGAGCCCTAGGACATACTGAGCATTCTAGCTTGCTCGCTACAGCTAAGTAATCATTAGCTTATTTGCTATTCTGTATTCTGTGTTAACTTTAATTACCGTAGCTGACAGCTCTACCTATTGGTTCATACATTTGCATGCTTGCTCTGTAAACTATTAGTTTTTTAACACTACTTCGGAGAGGTGAACTGTGTTTACTCACAATTCAAGGTTAGAATGTTGAAATCTGTGAACCAGGTATAATTATACTCGGCGAATTGCCGCTCTCTCCGAACAGGAAGTCTCTTACGACTCTGTTATCATACTGGTAGGTTCATTGATTCCCTCTGTCCTCATTTGTGGTATTTGATTTGCAATTTGTTAAACCACCAAAACATAACCATCATTAATTGAATGACCTTCAGTTCCAGATGACTTGACAGATTTTCTTCTTCCCAGCCAAAACCCTGCTACCAGCCGATTGGCCTAGTCACTGCGCGCCATCGGTCAAGGTTCGACCATCTTGCAATTAGCCCCCCCCCTTAGAAAACCCACTCCACTCTACCCAACTTTCGCTGAGCAATAACCGGCAACGCTGGAAACAGCGTATCATTAGTCTGGACGGAAAAAGCAGCATGCTCTGGGTATATTTCACACCACAGAGCATGCATTCTCGCCATGTATCCTCTTCGGATGGGCTCAATGCTCTCATAGCAATGCAGAAGACCGTCCCTTAGTAATTAATGTTATATTATGAGCTGTAACACTATGGAAACTATGGTTGTTACTGATTTGAAATCATAAAATTATAGCAACTGATTGTCATCCACAAAATTATGATAATGTCTGCGTAATTCACGATCATGGAATTGAAAATGATTTCTAAGTTGAATTCTGCTGGTCCCATTGTAGAGAAATACTTTCAAATGAAGAAAAATTTCGAATTCAAATCTCAGGCCATTGATTCAGTCCAGTCACTGAGATTTCGCGGAATACTTGTATTTTTACGACAAATAAAAGAAAAGATTTTATTACCACGCTTTCCTTCGATCACCTTTTTTATGATCCTTGTTATTTCTGTTCGTTTTTTTCTGACGTAGATATATAGAATGTCTGGATCATTTATTTAAATGGAATAGAGATTCCATTGGAAAATTCAACATATATTTGTTATTGTGATAACGAGATAATTTCCTCATTCAATCTTCTTTACTTGATATAAAATGCATATGAAGGATGTTTTACAATTTCCACACGATTCATGATGATAACCTGTTCAGAATTGATTGGATAGCCTGGTGTCCGAGCTATTGCGGTATAAAAGTTATTGTTCGAACCATAAAGAAGAATAATGAGCGTGATGACGTATCCCCAGAGGACGAATATTTTGTCAGTGTTCACAAAAAGACGATCGACTTCAATGGGGAACAGTTGCCAACGCAAATCCTATCTTCGATGGCACTTCCAAATTCACAAAAATCGACTGAACACCTCTGACGACCTGACGATGACATTTTATGATGAGAAGTTGTGACTAAGACCGAAACGCAATTCCTATTTTTGAGGGCACTTCAAAATAAAAAGATTAGACTGAAGCCCTCTGACGACCTAGCAATGACTTTTGATGATGAGAAGTTAAATGTAGACCGAAACGAATATCTCATGAACAATCCCAATGCAGGAAAACGCAAATCCTCTTTTTGAGGTTATTTCAAAATATGAAAACATCGACTGAAACCCCTCTGGCGTCTTGCCAACGACTTTTTATGATGAAGAGTTGTAATTTAGACCAAAACAAATGTCTCATGACCTACCACAAAGCTAGCCAACGCAAATCCCACTTTTGAGAGCACTTCAAAATATAAAAATATCGACTGGAACACTTCTGGCGACCCGACAATGACATTTGAGGATGAGAAGTTGTGACAGACCAAAACGAATGCGTCATGACTAACCTCAATGCAGGCTAATGGAAATCCCATTTTTGAGGGCACTTCAAGTGCACAAAGTAGGCACATTGTCTGCTTTTGTGGATGTAGACTTTGAACGTTTTCCAATGCGTTCGGAGCCGGTCCATGATGAGATTGATGCAGTTCTAAAGAAGAATCCGCCAGGCAAATCTCTGTTAGATGCAACTCATGCACATTACAAAGGCCATATTTAGGCGACAGTAATACACGAATTGTTCAAAGCTAGCTAAATATCCCAAAGTCTGGCAAGGACAAACATCAACTAGATAGTCATCGTCAAATCTTCGCTGCGTAGCGTGATTGCTGAACTGATGAAAACATTCAAAAACAGTTTCTGCAACTTGGGAAGAGGCTAAGAATAATCAGTTTGACTTCCGAAGGGGTCATAATATGATCTCCCAGATCCCAGATCAAATAAATGAAAACAAATAATTTCAACCACAGTCAAAATTACCCTTCTCTCCACATATTTCCACAAAGTGGAGAAATGAGGAAAATAGCTTACAAAAAACAATTACTGTCATTCATTTCTGCGATGTTCCTCAAGGAGGAAACTAATACAAGTGCTGACTGATAGTTACGAACTATTGAATGACCGCCTGAATGCATGCATATCTCGAGGTTCTTTCCTCTCATATGTGCAAGGATAGGTCAGACAACAATAGAGTCATCTCATTTCACAAAACTAATGACTATATTTGAAAGCATCATAGTATTCCCCTTCGAATGGAGCCGCGACTTAGAATAAATCAGACGCAGTGCCAACCGCGTGGGGAAACAAAACAGCATACCTCGGTATCAGGTAGAGTAACTAACTCGGTCTCGTATTTAACACTGAACAGACGCACCCAAACTTTGCTACCAAGTTGAAACCCGTTCAGCAAAAAGCCTACTTGACAGCTGCGACGGATAAGCAAATGCATGTGGTCTTCTATGAGAACATTGAAGACCTTGGTTTATCCAGAAATCTGACCTTCGCCGAGTGGGCGCGAGTCGGAAACAGAGGGATTCGTAATGGCCTACCAAGATGGTGTTCTCAATACCTCAATACCCTCATCTATAGGTATAGATGTCCCTGACATTAGATGCGATATATATCGTTGGGCAGCTGAGACCATAATGCATTTGATGTCAGCCTGTTCAGCTTATGCAGTCTCAGCCTATATCTACAAGCATAACGCGGAGCTAGGTGTGTTGTACTGCTATCTATGAGACTCGTACGGTATGCTCCGGGGGATAATGAGTCCGTGGTGGAAAATGAGGAGTACCGAATCTATTGGAACTTCTCATTCCCTACCCTCAGGCAAATATAAGCCAATGAGCCTAATATCTTTATCCTTATCGACCAACATACTGAGTCATCACCCCACAGAGTGGAGAGTGGTAGTATCGTGGCTTAGGTGATAGGGTCTTACTGGGAAATTCCTGACGGAAAATGAATGAAAATAATACTCCCTCATAGACATTGATAGACCCTCCTCGGCCCCCTCCAATTACCAGATTTTCCTGTCCCCGCATCGATTTATTTCCATCCGCCTCCTCTTGAAAACCCTGGTAGGGCTGGTTCTAAACCGGGCGGAGCGGCGGCCTCGGTTGATTCATCACCGGCTATCAGTCTCGCAGCACTCAATCCAAGGCCCCTCCTTACCTCCCACTGAAGACAGACTTTCAAGATCTCGCATACTTCTGTAATGTATGAGTGGCTATGTGTTAAGTGTCGGGAAAACATATTAGTTCTTTTTCACGTCGATGTTCGGTGAGCTGGGGCCCATGGGTCGCTACTTCCGTTGCCTGTAACGCCTCAGCCACCCTTGAGGTTGACTCTTCCTAAATTCCTTTTTTCAAATAACATCAACTCCAAATTCGCAAATGAAATACCATTGTATCTGCTTTTGAGTCATATTTCCAGTCATTGAACAATTTGGAACAATTTGAATAATTTGGAAAATTGCGGTTGTCCTAACAACTTTTAAAAATGTAATGAAAAACATTGTATGTGATTATGAGCCCATCAGTAAACTCTCTGTTATACTACAACTTTTTGAAAAATAACTCATCCTTCCTCGTGAAGTATATCAGAGCCCCATAGTTTTTATGCTGAGCAATCTCCTGAATAGAATCTGGTTGAATACACCAAATCTTTATATGTAAACATGGACCGAGGATTAAAAACTACTGATGGTTTTTACCCCGATTTCAGCCAGACGATGGATAAGATTATAGTAATAATCTCCTTCTCAAGAAGCGTGCTAGGGTAAAAGTGGGTGGATATCTCTCGAGATGAGTGGAATCTTACATGAAAAACAAGGCGTCATTTGTGATAGTGCAGGAATTCAACTCAAAAAAGTATATCGTTATAACATTGTGTCTCCCGTAGATATTATTGATATGAATTATGTGAAATTGTCTTTTTAATACTGCAAATTTTTCTCTTATGCAAATTATCTAAAATTTATTAGAATATCATCTGATAGTTGCAAGATTCAAGAATACTCGAATATATTGATAGAATAACGTAGCTCATTAAGCCTATTATTGAATTTTCAGAAATGTATAAGTGCATCACTTTCACAAGGATTTGAAATTCAAATAGCAAGAACTGATAATATTAAGGACCTAGGCATTTTACATGATTCCAAATTGATATTTGAATCGCATGTGGAATCAATTGCAGATTCCCCTTCGCGAATGGTTAGATAATTTACTGAGAAATTCTAAATGTGTTTCGAAAGTCATGCTTTCAATGTGTCTATAACGCATTTCAATTCAATAGGATTAATTTTGCTTGCGTATTTTGGTGCCAACAACATGAAACGAACATAAACCGGCTAGAAAAACATTCAGAATAATTTTATCAGATGTTTCAGCTACAAAGGCAATCACAACAACAACGGTGAAATCGATAACGCCAGAGCACATTTCAAACTGTCATTTAGAAGAGATCTCTCGTATATTCAAAGGATGTGTTGATAAATGGATGAAGTGACATTCACATATTCAATTTGATTATTCGTATTTCCGTTTCTCCACATATGAAAAAATGCAATCAGCACGCCAATATCCAAATCTTGTAATAAAATGGAAATTGCATGAAAACTGCAGAGCATCTGTATTATGTGCGCGCCCAAAAACTATTTGAGGAAATTATCTATTTTCGAATATGTTGAAATTAATATTTTTTGACCGGAAGTGACTCAAAATTTTTCATTTCAGATAGCACCCTGTATATTTTTTGCAATTTTTTATTTTACCAAAAATTACCTCTACAGCGAAAAACTTAGTATTTTAAATTTGATTTGATGGAGGAAACGTCAATTGCAGTAGACTCTTTTTGCACAAGTTGCATACAATATTTTTTGTCTACGTTCATGAGAAAACCAAAAAATATTTCATTTAGGTGGCACTAAACTGTAAGAAAGACATTGTTTGTTCAAATCTATCTGCTAAAAGTAATACAAAAACATTTTTTGTAATTCAGTTGATATTCGAAGGAACTAATTAAATTTTTAACAAACTGCATTTTCAAGTCATTTCATAGTCCACTATGTGATGAATATAATTGACAATTATATGAAACATGCAACTATTTAAAACGTAATAGAATCTCACAGAAAATGGACTAAATTTATCGTCGATTTGAAAGTTAATGTCTGTCAATGACAGAACGCTATAGTAGAATGACAAAGATGAATTCATTAAAGTCTTTATTGTCCTGTGCAATAAAGAACCAGTTTTTGCATGAACGTAGAAAAGGAAATATTTCTCACTTATAATCGTCATCAATAAAAAAAACATTCATCAAGTTGAAATCAACTATGTATTTTACGGAACGTAAAACCGTGAGGACACAAGAATATAATAACTAAAGCACATGTTCGAAATGTTGACCAATTGCTTCTACACATCTTTCAGCTCGGAGGAGTTACCTAGTTCACGCGAAGTAACACTTCTCAACACCTCGGCATTAAGGACTCTACATTCATTCCTTATTTTGTTTTTTAAATCTTCCACATCAGTAGGAGTCTGGTACTCACGATCTTTCAAATACCCCCAAAGGAAAAAAATCCATTGTTGGTGAATCTGGAGATCTTGCAGGCCATCTTATCAGTCCATGTGTGCCTATCCATCTATCTGCAAATGTTTCATTTAAATGATTTCTTACAGCTATAGCACTGTGGGGGGAGGTGCACTATCCTGTTGAAAATGAATGTTTATTTGCATATGTGAAGGAATATTTCAAGTTCATCCCGAATGAATTCTAGGTACATTCGACCAGTTAACGTACCATCATAAAATTTTGGTCCTAAAATTAATCCATAAATCATGCCGCACCATAATGACTTCCTGGATAATTTGATAATTAGTTTGTCTTAGACCAATAATGACAATTATGTCGATTTACAGTTGAATTATTATGGAACGACTCTCATCTGACCACAATATCCAGCTGATAATACCATCTTCACGTGCCGAAGCTAACCAAACAAGAAACGCAAGTCTCCTCTCGTGATCTTGGCTAGTAATCTTTGATGCAGATTAATTTTAAATGGTTTGCATTCGGCAATTTTGAGAATGCGCTGCACTGATGAACGAGAAATACCACTCTCCTGTTCAATGTTTCTAATAGAGATATGGGGCTCAACAACCACTCGTCCTAAAACTGCAACAGTATGCTCTTCGTCCGTAGCATTTTTTTCTTCTAGAGACAGTACGCTTTCTATGAAATGATCTACGTTGCCAAATTCGAAGCCAAGCGTGAGGAATACATAGCGCTTGGCATTCGTCCATCAGGGTATTTTTCTTTGTATGCACGTAGGGCATTCGACTTTTATTTTCGCATTTTCCATAAGTCAGTATCGTAACCAATTTCTCTTGGTTAATGAAGATATCATAATTTTCATGATTATTCATTCTTGAATGTTAGTTTCTCTGACACGCACAAAACTATTGAGAATTATTAACTGTCAAAGTTACAAACAAATCGTCCACCTTATTATCACGTATGGGCGTAACTAGAATAGTGCAAAACTGAGATATGCCGGTTCTATGATTGGTACATTTTTCATATTACATCAGCATATTGTTTCTGTTGTATTGGTATGAGGATATTACTTTGAAATCTCAAGTACCTACATATGGAGAACTATTCATAGGTCGCTTAATTCGTCACCCATTTTCGATTTTCATCTCTCTTGAAAAATATTCAGAAATCAGATACGCCCCTACGTGATAGGGGGCACGAAATGTATTCAAATATTTCCATGGCACACTAATGTTTTCATTTAATAATTATTTATTTTTCCAGTTCTACCTACTATACAATATTAATAATTTAAAATTCCTCATCTCGAATGCAAAATTGTTCATGAATTTTCAATTATTATTGAAATCAAAATCAAGATTACACAAAATATCGTAACCTACTGCAATTCTTTCAATTTGAATTTTCAATTTCTTTTGTCCATCAAATCAAATGTAAAATACAAAGTGTGATACATCGTTGAAAAGATAATTTTGAGTAGAAATAAAAAATATATATTGAGTGCTATTTGAAATTGATTTTGTGGGGTCAATTTGATAATCTAACGGAACTTGTTTGAAACATTCAAATTAGGCGCCGAAAGTAATCTACGAGCATCCGGCAAACGGTCATTGGAAAGAGAAACCATGAAATAGTATTGTGTTCACGATGTTTTTTTTTGTACATGTTCCGTATGATATTGTATGGGTGATTAAGAATAGAACACTTTCATTCAGTGCCAATAGACTCTGAAAAAATGTAAGCACTACTTTTTTGTTTATGGGTGAATTATCTACCCCAAGTTGAATAAGTATTTGTTGTCTTTTGGTTAACCTTAGTTTACGAACATTTTGCTCATTTTGTGTTCATTCCGATACCACAAATATTTTTATCGAACTTTGATAACATTTTAGAGATGACTTTGATTGTTTCAAAGTCACCCAATATTTTTTGGACAATTTTATATACCCAGCATTATTTGAATATGATTTTTATTCTATTATAGAGTTGATTACAATAACAAAAATGGGATGTACTTACAAACATAAAATAGGCGGAAGGCGATATTAATATTACACACAAGATATACTTACTTGAAAAGGCTCTAGAAAGGCACACAAATAAAGCATCAAAAAAATTTGATATTATATTCGGAACATTATATAATAAATATAAAGGTTTACATGTTAATAAACCTGATGGTCAAACTTTTTTCAGTGGAGAAGAAGAACGAGCTATGATCAGATCTGTTATTACTTGTAGCGACTGGGGATTTCCCTTAGGCATAGAAGACGTACAAATGATAACGAAATCCTCTTTGGATGGACAAGGGCGACAAATAACAAAGTTCCAGAACAACACGTCTGGGGTGAGACTGGATTTACTACCTCTTAAAATTGCACAATAATATACTTACCCAACGCCTGGCGTCGAACATAAAACGTTCTCGTGCAAATGTCTCCGGAGAAATCATCAAGGAATATTTAAAAAATTTGAAAAGTAGCATTGAAAATGTACCCCAAACAAATATATTCAACTATGACGAAACTAACATGGCAAACGATCCGGGAAGAAAGCGCTGTTTATATTGAAGAGGAAAAAAATACCCAGAAAATATAATCAATCATTCGAAATCTCAATTATGTTTTGTGGCTCTGCTTCGGGTACTTTACTACCACCTCATGTTATTTATAAATCAGAGCACATGTGGGATAGGTGGACAGAAAATGGTCCCAAAGGTGCTCCTTATTGTTGTACCGAACGATGTTGTAGCTCTGGTTCTCGATATAACAGGACTAAGAGCGGATGGATAAAAGAAAGTTGTTTTACAGACTGGTTCAGAAGCAATTTCTTACCGCATGCTATCAGGTTGTCGGGTAGAAAAGTGCTCATTGGTGATAACTTATCCTCCCACTTCAAGAACGAAGTGTTACAACTTTGCCATGATAACAATATAGCCTTCGTTTGTCTACCGCCTAATTCTACACATTTGACACAACCGTTAGATTTTGCATTTTTCCGGCCGTTAAAAATCGCTTGGAGGTCCATATTGAAGTGGAAAATGGAAAATCCAATATTTTCATCACTGAAGAAGGTGTTTCCAATTTTGTTGAAAAGTACTCTGGATAAAACGAATCAATCGGGCAACCATGCAGGGGCCGCTGTAGAGCACGATTTGAAAAGCGGTTTCGAAGCGACTGGTGTGTACCCATGCAAACCAGAGAGAATATTGAAAAAAAATCCCATATGAAAATAAAGAAAATGAACAATCTTCTGAGATTTATGAAAGCAATTTGGTTACATGTCTGAAAGAAAAACGGTACAATAGCACCCCGTCCGAGGCCTGACGCGAAAAAAGACAAAGTTGAATGTTATAGCTGGAAAAAGTGTTTGTTGTCCAGAAGAATCAGACCTTGAAGATATCGATGATATGCCAAATCTTACCGAGGATACATCAAGTGAGGTTTCAACAAATAATGTTCAGCACGAAGAAGTCGAATACATTTCCGTTGAACCCGAGAATATTGAAGCGACGACATTTCTTTTAGTGCGCATATTATCAGGTGAAAGAAAATCGATCAATTATCGGTATGTGTGCATTGTCCAAGAAGAACTAGAATATAGTGAATGTCTTGTCCTAGGCTTGAAGTCTACTGAATCAGAAACAACTGTTTTTAAGGAGGTCGAAAATGATACATTCATAGTATCTTTTGCTGATATAATTGCAGTGCTGGGAAAACCAAAAATAGAAAGTTCTGACACCCGTATAAACAAAAAGTCAGTTGATGTTTTCGAAAGATAGGGGCTACCTTTAAAAACCATTCTTTTGTGTACTTTTTTACCTGTTTAATTTTTTTAAATAGTTCAGTATTGAATAGAAAATTCCTTCTTTCAATTTTTTTATATAATAGTTACAACCAAATTAACGTTTGTTCCTGAAGTTATTTTGTATTCAGCTGGGGAATCACGTTTTGTTCAACAAAACATTTCAAATATTGTGAAAAGATGTGTATGAATGGGGTGATCAATGTCACCCCTAAGCCGTACAAATTTGATACCAAAAATTTGTGAACCAATAAGTGAATGGCTGCATTTGATAACTCTTACTAACAATACGTGGACCATCAAACAAAAATATTATCGCTATCAAATTTACCCCCCATATTAGTATATCTTTGAAAACGCTATTATTATTTTTTTGTAGTTTTTTGTGGATATTTGATTGTCTTCCATATCACAGTCTGGATTATCTGTTATATTGTTTCAACGGAAATCTTGATAAACTTCAATAAATTGTAAGAAAACTGAAAAAAAAAACTTTCAATTCAACCCCATCTTATGATATTTGTTTACCCTAGTTAAAGGTTCCTTGAACGAATTGGAGATCATGAAATTTTCAAATTTTTCTTTTTGAAATGGCTGATTTTGGGACACCTGGTATACAAATTATCTTTTGTTTGCAAAAACTGCTAATAGTGCCATGGAAAACACAATGCTATTGGATACCATATTTATAGATTTTTGTGAAGCCTTTGATAAGTTAAATCATTTTTTTATCAAGAAAAATCAACAAGTTTGGAATATCGGCACGACTTTTACATCTTTTGAGGAACTATTTACGAAACAGAAGTACCGAAATTGATTTTCATCTCTTTTTGTTAATAGACTTACGATAACTACTGTACAGTGCCCACTAAGAAAGTGAGCAAAGCGCATTATTAATTTCATGAATGATTTTTACCGACAAAACTTCTATAGTATACGAAATTAGCGAAAGACTACATTATTTTTATACTTTGTTCACTTTCACTTGTAGAATTACGGAACATGTAATGGCTTCAATCATTGATGTAAATTGGAAAAGAAATTGGAGATTAAACCGATCCTTTTTTTATTTAGTGCATATGAACCAAACTAGGAAGGGAAAAAATGTATGTAGTAACTGAAATTAGTTACAGAAAGAACTCGCTTGAAGCTCAGGTGTTGTGTGGCTAGACTAATAATTATCATTACTTCGAAGTAATATCTCGATGCAAGCATAATCGCATATGATCGCAAGAAACCATCGGCTGATGTATTATTATCTATATTGCACCGAAATGTACCAGAATGTCCACCTGCGCCAAAATTATATGTTAGTGTATATGTTCCACAGGAGCAATCTTGCATCAATTTGAAAAAAAAGGATTGCCTGTAAAAAATTACACAAAGAGTCAAGTTTGGTGTTATCGATAATCCGAACTTGACTAGAGCTGCTGATGAATTCATTTGACATGTTTGTGAAATAGTTAGCTGTAATACCGAAAGTACTCCAAAATAATCAGGTTATACATCGATAACTTGTTGCATAATTACAGAGAATATCAAATAATCCTCCCGTTTCTCGATCAGATTATTCAAACTGTCAAACTGACACTCTTCGTAATTATGCAGGAGGTTTGATCTAATTTATTTCTCAAATTACAGAGGACACTGAAGTGGTTTGACGTTTTTCTATTTTAATGGCGTAGGAAAATACAAATTGGTAAAATCAGAGATTCTCTATATTATCAACACAATGTAAGAATATTGCAATCTCATTTTTCGATTTTATGGAACTTCTGGTAAATACTTGACGAGTATCGCACTGATGATGACATAGCCCATATTGGCTGAATCTTGATTTCATATTGGGCCAATATGGATATATTGTGAATGTAAAAATAAGATGTCGTATTAACAATATTGAGTAAATATTGGTTCGACCGATTCTGAATATTGGCATTGTAATATTGGATCAATATTGGTTGAATGATTCTTAAAAATATTGTAATCACAATTAATATTCCTCTCATATCGAGTCTAGGAATAAAACCAATATTGTGTATCCAAGTTAAATAACATATTAGTTGAATATTATTTCACCAATATTCAACAAATCAATATAACTTAAATGTTGGGTTGATATTGGTTGAATAATTTTTGCCATTATCGATAAAGCAATATTGTCTACATACTGTATTCAACATCTAGAATAAAATTGGATTCCCAATATTCCTCTCATATCGATTCTAGGAATATAAAAAATTTATATTCCAATTTGATAGTACATTGGTTGAATATTCCTAAAAATAATAATCACTTTTGTTAATAAAATATTAAACGAAAATTTCATGCCAATATTGAAATGATTATATTGATACAATATTACAAAGAAGTTAATTCTATTACCAATATTTTAATTTGAATATTGGTGGAATATTCAAAAAACAATATTGAAATGAATAATTATAATAAAACCTGTGTAACAATCCGCTGGAGCGCTCTTGATATGAAACATAAACTGAAACCTAGGTAAATATATGAAGTTGTTTTCACAACTTGTTTTTAAGATAGTTCACGTGGTTAAGACGACCAAAATCTAGAATAAAATTGACTTCTTTATTGAAGGAGATCTGTTCCGAGTCATTACACATTTTCATGAAATATCCAAACAATATATCCAAGTGTACTAATATCGCTGAATATTTTGAGGCCAACATTGTTTTTAGATTATTCTGACAATATTACACAAGAGATACTGGACCAATATCGCCAAATGTTTACATTTTTTTCTCGCCAATATTGCATTTGAATATTTTGCCAATATTTTCATAATACTGTACCAATATTGTCCCAATATGAGTGTGCTACCTGGGAATAGCCGAAAGTGCTTTGCAATTTAATAAATTCATTTACACGTATTACAAATTACTCTTGATTCAACTGAATATTTATTCGAATTGTTATTATAATTTACATTGACAATAAAGCCTCTGAACGAGCTTCAACATTGAGAAGTATTCTCACTGGACAGTAAAAATTACTGATTTAATTCGCTTGAATACTTGCACTTCACAGTCAAATATACAGGGGGTTTAAGTATGTTACTCATACAAAACCCCGACTGATTGAACCCCTTCAGACCACATATAGCAAACCAAGAATATTATTTGAAATGAAATTAGAAAGACTAGGTGGAAGCTATCAAAACTCCTTTCACTTCACAATCCTCCTCCAACTCGCTTATTTGAACAAAAACTCACGACTGACTCATTCAAGCACAAACTATCGATCCATCCTTGGGGAACTCTCAGCAAAGACCACTAGTGACTTGCCTACCTAGAGCCCTTAACTCCTATTGGCTGAACCCTTCATGTAATTTCGGCCTTTATAACGGAACGATCGCTGAAAAGCTTCAGACATTATGAACATGTTGAATTACATTTAATTATTGATTTTTTCATTATATCATATCTGGATGATCGCCCAATCAAATAACAGGATTCATCTGGGAATGCTTCAAAAGAGAATCGATCACAAAACTTTTTATCTCAGATGTTTGCATAATTTTCTGGATGACATATTGATTTCATCTCACGTTTGAATATATTGCTTTTTGGCAATTCTAGGAAGGAAGGAGAATATTACATTTTGAAGGAATTGTAATTCCAATTCGATGACGGTTCACTCAGTGAACAGATACATCTTCAAGGCATCTGACCAGCAGTTTGGAATTTGTTGTGCTTTCATGAAATAGGACAAAAGTGCCCTCTAGTGAAGTTCCTGACAATTAGATATCATGACTCATTCTTCCGGTGTAGTAGACACATTTTACCGCTAGTAATTCAGGTAATATATAGCTTGTGCGTAAATTTTCTATCCCGCTCACCTAGTCAGAGTCAGTGGCCTCACTATGTCCTTTTAGTACAGTCCTCTAAGTTTTGAAACAAGGATCAGTTGTACCACCACCAAATTTGGCATGCTGGTAGTTGGAATCATGTCAAACAATAATAAAAAAATGTTTACCAAAATTCCGGGGGAGGAATCCAAAAAAAAATGATTTGAGGAAAAAATTGTATTTTTGATGTCACCTTGGAAAAAATTAGGATTGAAAGAATTTGGTTTGAATAGGGTTGAAGATCATTCAATTCTCTACAAGAATGATTCTCAGTAATTCTCTATAAAATGAGCCCAATTTCTCAGAAAACGTGCTTGAATGCCGACATCAAATGTCAGTCTCGTGTAGCATATATACAACATAGTCCAGGATCATCGAACCATATTCAGCCCTATGCTGTATCACTTCCGTCAAAAATAACGTCACCTCTATTCGCCATTTCCGTTGTTTTGCCATTACCAAGTGAGTTCTTTCTGTAACTAATATCAGTTACTACATACATTTTTTCCCTTCCTAGTTTGGTTCATATGCACTAAATAAAAAAAGGATCGGTTTAATCCCCAATTTCTTTTCCAATTTACATCAATGATTGAAGCCATTACATGTTCCGTAATTCTACAAGCGAAAGTGAACAAATTATAAAAATATTGTAGTCTTTCGCTAATTTTGTATACTATAGAATTTTTGTCGGTAAAAATCATTCATGAAATTAATAATGCGCTTTGCTCGCTTTCTTAGTGGGCACTGTATAGTAGTTATTGTAAGTATATTGACAAAAAGAGATGAAAATCAATTGCGGTACTTCTGTTTCGTAAATAGTTCTTCAAAAGATGTAAAAGTCGTGCCGATAATCCAAACTTGTTGATTTTTCTTGATAACTTATCAAAGGCTTCACAAAAATCTATGAATATGGTATCCAATAGCATTGTGCCATGACACTATTAGCAGTTTTGCAAACAAAAGTTATTTTGTATACTAGGTGTCCCAAAGCAATGGCAAAATAACGGAAGTGGCGAATAGCAGTGACGTTATTTTTGACGGAAGTGATACAGCATAGCTAACGCCCATATGCACCGTATATACTTAATCCAGATTAAGCACTTAATCTCGATTAGAATGATTATATTTATCATGCACCGCTCTGAAACTCGGGCTTAAGCCAGCTTAAAACTAATCGGTCAATATCGACGGATCAAGTTGCTTAATCGAGATTTCCTAACCTAAATTTATTTGTCATTCCATCATATTTCACATTGATTAAGATGTTTTTGGTTTTTATAATTTTAAATTTTCTCCTACACGAAATATGCGTTGCCATTATTATTCTGATTACTCCCCACAAAAAAATTATAGGTATCATTTAAGCTTTATTTTTAAATTCTGTTTTGCATCATGTTAATCCTGTTATATTTGTGAAACTGGTTTCAATCCCAAAAAAAACTTATCAAGCCTATTTGATAAATGACATAAAAATGTATAGTAATAATAATAATAATACTCCCTCATAAACACTCGTTGAGTGTACCGAAAGGCATAGCCTGTGCGGGTAGAGGACGGCTATTATTATTATTTGCCGTGGCGCTCTGGGGCGACTTAGGTTTTAGGTGATGTATTCACTTTTCAGTTGTAGGAAAACCCGGAAAACCCACAGCACTACCTCGGGTGGTCGGTGTGCACTGTAACGAGTACTTTGTACTTCGTTATGAATAATAATAAATTTTCGTAAAATCCACATATTACTCTTGGAGAGACCCTCGTATACATCGTTGTGTTGATCGGTCGCCTGAACAATCCAACCTTGCGCGACAGAAATGGAATTTCTACAAAAACAGGAATTGTCGTTCGAGAGGGCTACGATAGATTTTTGGCTTCTTTCTCTCGTCGGACAGCTCGCTATCGATAGCTAAAGACTTGATAATTTTTTTATGGCTGGTATGAAAGAAAGGTGGTGAGTCCGTTCAAATATTATGTTTTGTGCTATTCTTCAAAGTAATAGTTATATATTAATTCAGTTTTCTATTCCAATTTGGCTTTGGTGATAGTTTTTTCGATAATTTCTTGTTTCTTTTTTTTGCACATGGCCTGAATTATACAGAATGTTAATATTCACAATTCTTCGAAATCCTTTGTGAAATATTAAAATATTTCTGATATCACGTTCAAGGAAACGGTGATTTTTATGGATTCAAGAATTTTCGTCATACTGCTATTGTCAACATTTTTTCGCTTGTTTATCTTTCTTCCAGGTACATTTTACAATATAATCCAAATTCTATAAGCACTGCCCGAGATCATTTACTCCATTGGAGAACGTTAGTTTGACGCTGAGAATCTTTCCAGGAATGTTGGATTTCGACCAGGTATGTGTGATTTTTTTATTTGCTTGTGACTAGTAACTTTTGGATTTTTTGTCTCAATTTGATTCACTAGTTGCTGTCATAGGAGTACACATGCCTGTCTGAATTCCAGTGTTGCGAAAGTAATTTTTGTGAAAAACGTCAGTGATGCTAAATTTTTGTTTTTATCAAATAGATCTCTTTGTGATTATATTTACAGCACAAAATATTGTATTGAACTCACTACTTTCTGGATTCCTCAGCTAATCATTTTGGTCTTGATGTTGTCGAAGCTGCTTACGATCAGTTTTTTTCTCATCTGTTCTGTACAACATTCTTTCCTTTATCTCTTCTAGATCTTCTATTCTTTTTACGCATGTTCCTCTACTGTCTCATTAATGTCTAGTATCTCCAGATTTTGTGATTGCAAATTAAAATTTTATTTCTTAAATTTTAACATATATTACCGGGGATGTTCAATTTGTAGGATGTAACGAAATATAGAAATTAAACGTTTGAACATTATTTTATTCGTTGCTAAATCTACCTTATCGTATCACAGGATTTTTTTTTGTAATTAGCAAAGGGTTATTACAGGGGAGACCAATATATTCTGTTTTCTTTCTAAATACAGTATCTAGCATTTTCAAATAGTCGACACGATTTTTTGTGGTCATTGGTTTCCAATTTTTTAAAAGTTTAAGTAACCTTCGAGGTTTACAAAAGGTACCTTTTATAACCATTTAATGTAGTCAATACCCGTGGCTTATACATTCGATTGTTTTGCATGCAATGGAGTCTTGCCTTCCCGTGAAGATCAAAATCGAAGCTGGTTTTCGTTCAGTACACCTTCTCAGTCTACTACCACAGGCCTAATCACCTTCAGTAGTCAGCTCAGTACAGCCTAAGGGTGCTCTTCTAGAGATTCCACTGAATAATCGCTGAATCTCCAAACGAAGAACCTGACGTACAGAGCTTCGATACAATATTAAGAAGGTAGAACATCTATTCAGTGGTGGTACGTGGAACTCCAACCCCAGTTCAACGACGTGCTCTGCACTACAACATCAGCTGGTAACATTCACCCTTTGCAAAGCCACATTATTATTGTTAGAGTTACTTAAACAGTTTCATACATTTTCTTCTTCAATCAATATCAGTTATTTACTTGATTGAGCCTTCAGCTTTCTTAACGTTCATAACTTGTTCTGTTATTTCATTAACTTGGCCCTCAGCCATTTTGTTATATGTATCATATTTTTTTCTTTTCATCCAAGCCTTCAGCTGGATCACCTTGTAAATACCATTTTGAACAGAACAGCCTTCTGCTGTTCCTTTGTACATATCATTGAAAATAAATTAGAAAAATATCACTCTATGATTTTTTTTTGTCGTATTCTAGAGCTGAAGGAAATTACCTTTGCCTTTTCTTTGAGTTTAGATTGTTTCCTGTTTTGTTCTACATAAAAGAAAATAAAAATTCAAAACTAGGTGGTGCCCACCTTCAGCTTAAGATCAGCAATAACCAAAAGCCAATTGCCGACTCCACCCCTTTTGCTCTACACCTTCAGTTTGGTGCTTGACGTGATGACGTGAATTAGTTATTTTTCACCATTCATCACAACCAGTAAGTACGATAACAAGTACCATTACAAGTTGGCGCCCGCGTTTTGATTGGTTTTTGGTAGCTGTGACAAAAAAAAAAAAGAAAAAATTTAATTAATTTTATTATGAATTAAAGGAATTATTCTAGTGGCCCGTATCTGATAAGGTGGTTTAGCAAAGTTCTATCATATATTTTTTTTTGAAATATATATATACATATATCTATTTAAATTTTTTTCTCGTTTCGACACAATCTTTGGTATACTTGGCGTGTTTTTGAGAGAGTAGTCACAATAACTTTTGAGGACAGATAAGAATATTACCTATGAAATTCTGCAATTGCCATATCCGGTATCTTTGAGTGATTTTTTATTTTAAATAATTTATTTCATTTGATAATTCATTTTGTCTTTGATTTGTCTCTGAGTTACTAGAGATTATACCTTTATCTTGGTTTGGGTTAGGTACTTGATAATTTTTTTAAAATGGATCCTAATCATTTGAAAAGTGAGGAACTACAGTATGAATTGGCTATTAGAGGTTTGAAACCAGATGGCACTGTAGATCAGAAAAGGAAAATTTTAAGAGGTGCATTAAGTCAGGAAGATGCTGATAGAAGTTTTTATAGCTTTCCACAGCATCCTTTTAAGTTTGAGGATGATATAAAAGGAATTAAAGATACCTTACAAGATTTGTCTAACATCATTAAAGATTTTTCTGGTACTAAACAAGACCCAGTATTCAAAAGAATTACAACTAGATTAAAACATATGTCAGGGAGACTGCATCGGTTAGTTATTGAGACAACTGATCAAACTACTATTAAGGATAATATTCATTATGATATATTGTCTTTAGAAGCTGAATTAGATCTTAAAGTAAATGCTGATACCTCAACTCCTATCTCTAGTCCACAAAATATATTTTCTAAAAAATCATTACCTCCACATAAGTGGAATATAACTTTTGATGGAACTAGTCAGAAGGATTCCGTTAACTCATTTTTGGAAAAAATAGATATGCTCAGATTATCTAGAAATGTAACAAAACACGAACTTTTTGATTCCGCATGTGACCTTTTCACTGGTGTGGCTTGGACTTGGTTTTTGAGTGTAAGATCAAAAGGAACAACTTGGGATGATTTGATTATTAAACTCAGAGAAGATTTCCTGCCTTATTTTTATGAGGACGATTTGGAAAGGGAGATTAATTCTGGAACCCAGGGTTCAAATGAAAAAGTTGCATTATTTATTGCTTCAATGGAAGGACTTTTTCATAGACTCTCCAAAGTGCCTGATGAACTTACACGAGTCAATAAAATTAGGTGAAACCTGTTACCTTTTTTCATTTCAAATTTAGCCTTACATGAACCCAAAACTGTATCAGAACTGACTGACTTGTGTAAGAGATTAGAGGAATCCCGAATATGGTCAGAAAGGTATCAACCTCCTCCTCATCCACGTTCAGGCTTATTAGAACCAGATCTTAGCAATACTATAGATGAAGGTTCTAAATATAGTTTTCATTCTCAAAGCCATAGTAATTTTCAGCAACAGAGAGTTAGCACCAACACCTCAACTATGTCTTCAACAGTTTGTTGGAATTGTGATAGGTCTGGTCATGTCTATAATAAATGTTTTTTGAAAAGAAATATTTTTTGCTTTGGCTGTGGACAGAAAAATACCTTGAAAAGTAAATGTAACAAATGTAGTTTAAAAAACGCGCGAGAAACTGGAAACAAAAGTCTGAACGTTGTCTCCAGTTCTCAACGAAGAAGTTTAGAAACACAACCAGGCTCTTCTCAAACTCAACAGAACAAAACAGACAAATCAAGGTCAAAGAAAAAGATTTAAAAACGTCCCCATTGGAATGGAAAAATTATTTATTGTTTGTTAAAAATTTCTTGAATACTTTCAAGACTTCTAGTAACATGTGTCCTGTGTTCATCAAGAAAATTAATGATAATGGGCCTTATCTAAATATTGAATTATGTGGCATTAAAATATTAGCACTGGTAGATACTGGTTCAAACAGTACTATTTTAGGAGCTTTAGGTTTTTCAATTTTACAGCAAAATAATATTCCTATTCAATATGATAATTTGATGAGTGTTACTACTGCTGATGGTAAACCTCAAGATTGTCTGGGGTATATCAAAGTGCCTTTAACTATTTCTACAATAACTAAAGAAATTACTATTTTGATAATCCCTTCAGTTAGACACAAGTTAATCTTGGGTATGGATGTTCTGAAAATTTTCAATGTTGGAGTAAATTTTGCTAATTTTAATTTTGAAGTTTCCGATGAAATATCTAATAAATACAATAAAATCTGTATCAAACCTCAATGATTTTCAAAAAAGTAAACTCAATGAAATCATTAAGAAATTTGAGAGTATAGCTCCTGAGGACCGGTTAGGTCGTACTCATTTAATTACTCATTGTATAGAAACAGGTACAGCACAGCCTATCAATCAAAAACAATATCCGCTCTCTCCAGCTATGCGTCTTCATCTAAATACACAAATAGACGAAATGTTAAGGTTAGGGGTTATTGAGCCTAGCAATTCAGCGTGATGCTCGCCCTTATGGTTGGTTTTGAAAAATTCTGGGGAATATCGAGTATGTTTCGACGGAAGAAAACTGAACCAAGTGACGATACCGGATGCATATCCTATGCACAATATAGATGCTATACTCAACAAATTAAGGGATGCTTCGTTTCTCAGTTCGATAGATCTTCGTCATGCTTTTTACCAGGTACCATTGGAGGAGAGTTCCAAGCCTAAAACTGCATTTGGTGTTTATGGTAGGGGATTATATCAGTTTTGTGTAATGCCGTTCGGTCTTCTGAATAGTCCGAAAACTATGGCTCGGCTTATCGACATGGTTATAGGTCCTTCTCTGGAACCCTATTGTTATGCGTATTTAGATGATTAGATTATAGCAACTCCAACATTTGATTTACATTTGGAAGTTTTAGAACGAGTTTTTCTGAGATTGAAGGATGCCAATTTAACAATTAATTTGAAGAAGAGTGAGTTTTGCATGTCTTCTTTATCTTATCTAGGGTATGTGATTGATGACAGAGGCCTACATACAGATCCAGCCAAGGTAGAAGCTATAACGCAGTATAAGATTCCGACAACGACCACAGAAATTAAGGCGGTTAATAGGTCTGGTGGGATGGTACCGATGGTTTATTAAGGATTTCTCCACAATTGCAGCTCCCATCACGGATTTGTTACACGGTAGGAAGAAAGGACAACCTATATCTTGGACTCCGGAAGCGGATGAAGCTTTCAAACAGATAAAATTTCGTTTAACTAATGCTCCTGTTCTAGCAAGTCCTAATTTCAGCAAGCCATTCATTATTCAAACTGACGCTAGTGATTTTGGGCTCGGAGCCGTCTTGTATCAGGAATGCGACGGATTAGATCATCCTGTTGCGTATGCTAGTAGGTCATTGACATCTTCTGAGAAGAAGTACACCGTAACAGAAAAAGAATTGTTAGCTATTTTGTTTGCCATGGAAAAATTCAGACCCTATGTTGAGGGAACTCATGTAACAATTGAAAGTGACCACAGCTCTGTTCAATGGATTACAACTCTGGCAAATCCAAGTGGTAGGTTAGCTCGATGGGCTGTTAGGTTGGGTCAGTATAACATCACCATTAAACATCGTAAGGGTGCGTTGAATGTTGTCGCTGATTCGTTGTCTAGGTCTGTAGCAGAAGTTTCGGTAGTGGATGTGTCCAACTTCAACCCTGACAAGTGGTACAAGGGAATGATGGAAAACGTAAATTCAGTTCCTGATAAATATCCAACATTTCGTGTAGAAAATGGCATATTATATAAACATATTTTTTCTAATATTCCTATAGAATCGAATTTAACAAATTGGAAAATTGTTGTATCTACGAGTAATAGAAGTGAAATACTAAAATTTTATCATGATAATGAAACTGCGGCTCATTTAGGAATAACCAAAACTTTTTTTCGTATCTCAGATCTTTATTATTGGCCTAGGATGAAAAAGGACATATGTGCTTATATTAAAAAATGTGTAATATGTGGTGCTAGTAAATCTAGTAATTTACCTCAGGCGGGTCACATGGGTGGCTATAAAAATAGAAATTTTCCATTTCAGTGGATATCAGCAGATGTTATCGGGCCTTACCCAAGATCGAAGAACGGTAATGCCTATGCATTAGTGGTTGTAGACTGGTTCACTAAATATTGCCTTGTATGTCCAATGGCAAGGGCCCTGGCAAAAAATATTGTTAAGTTCATTGAAAATGAGGTTTTCCTTATTTATGGAGTACCACAAGTTTTTTCATGTGACAATGGGTCACAATTCATTAGTAGGGAGTTCAAGAAGCTTATGAATGACTACAAAGTTCAAAAGATTTTCTATAATGCAAATTATCATCCCCAAATTAACCACACGGAAAGAACAAAGTCATTGTAACAGCGATTAGATCATATGTTCATGAAAACCACAAGGACTGGGATGTCAGTATTCACAAAGTTGCTCAAGCAATAAGATTAGCTAAACACGACATCACTGGGTATAGTCCTTCATTTTTAAATTTTGCAAGATATATTCCGTTAACTGGAGATTTTTATGGCAAAATCGCAGAAAATGCTGACAATATCGTATCGGTGAGAGACAAGTTGCAATTAATAGAGGATATTCAAACATTACCTTCTTTGTATCATGATGTTAGGGAAAAATTAGAAAAAGGTCATATCAAATATGAAAAACAATATAATTTGAGGAAAAGGGATGTAGTATATCATGTGGGAGTAATTCTCTGGAAAAGGAACTATGTTCAATCCAGTAAGGTGGATAATTTTTCAGCTAAATTGGTACCGAAGTATATTCCATGTGTA
This sequence comes from Chrysolina americana, assembly GCA_958502065.1. NCBI lineage: Eukaryota > Metazoa > Arthropoda > Insecta > Coleoptera > Chrysomelidae > Chrysolina > Chrysolina americana. Next base: position 26,807,023 of record OY293411.1, read on the forward strand.
GTGTATAATATTATATATAAATTAGTCTACAACTTACGTGATCTTGATGGTAATGACTTGGGTAATTGGCACGTTAAGGATATAAAAGGTAGTTTTTTCGATAATGAAAATTTTCCAGAATCTGTAGATTCTGATTAATCTGTCAAATACCTTCTTTTGTCTCGGATAAATATCTTTGGTAATATTTTCATCTACCAAGTTTATTAACTTCTAATATATGTTACTGTGACGATCAACTTGCCGAAGGTTTTAGTTTGGAGTCATCGGGGTTCGATTGTAGTTTGTACCATTCAGTGATACCTTGCTCATTTTCAGTTGACAAAATTGATTTATTTCTTGTTTCGAGAATATTAGTTGTTCACTGAAATTGCAAATTCTTCTTACCTTTACCGAAGCCTATCTAGTGTTGATGAGACTAGATTTAACGGTATCTTATCTGTATCTTGGTAATTATCTTAGAAAAAGTTCCATACAACTGTATCTTACCTCGGAAATAATATAATATTAATCATTTATCTTAGGGAGGTTATGATTATGTTTCATGCCTAAACTTATCTTATAATACTGTCATAAATTATCTGCATGTATTTTTTTTTTCTCAAGATAGTAGTCTTCATCTGGTAGGATGTCCTTTTCGGTTTCAGGAAGGATTTTCTGACTACTATTATAGAAAATGTCGTTGATGATATGTTCTTCGTTGAACTGAAGTTCAATAGTTCATGTGATTTGTCTCGTGCAGTAGAGACTTCGAAAATATTGAATTCGGTTATGCTCTTAGGTGGTAGCTTAGCTGAGACTAGTGCTATCTCACTTGTAGGTACAAACATGCATGAATTGGATTGGATGATATCCGGATATCACTTCGGAATGATTTGGTTGTCATAGTTAAATGATAGGTAATGTGATGGAATTTTTGAATATTTTTTCGAATACTATTTAGCGTGCAAATATTTTCAGTAGCTAATTGTTACAGTAATCATAGTATGGATTTTTTTTTGGTTTCAAGAAGAATTTTGAAAATTAACTTTGTTAATTTTTTCGGGGAGAGGGGATGTAACGAGTACTTTGTACTTCGTTATGAATAATAATAAATTTTCGTAAAATCCACTTATATTACTCTTGGAGAGACACTCGTATACATCGTTGTGTTGATCGGTCGCCTGAACAATCCAACCTTACGCGACAGAAATGGAATTTCTACAAAAACAGGAATTGTCGTTCGAGAGGGCTACGATAGATTTTTGGCTTCTTTCTCTCGTCGGACAGCTCGCTATCGATAGCTAAAGACTTGATGATTTTTTTATGGCTGGTATGAAAGAAAGGTGGTGAGTCCGTTCCAATATTATCTTTTGTGCTATTCTTCAAAGTAATAGTTATACAGGGTGTCCCAACGAAAACTTTCCACCCGGATTTACTGGGAAATGACAGATTATTTTCGGAAACGCGAAAACAGGTCGATTTTAATTTCTAGGGGGACACATGTTAGTAATGGATTTAGTCGAGCAACTTCATCCCTCTGACGGGGGCGGCTACCCCCTTGCGAATCATCATAGGGAACGTGGGTGTAGTGATACGTCATCTTAAAGCTCTCTTTATTCTCTATCCAAACGTCTATAATTTTTTCTAAATCGAATGAATGGTAATTGAAATTAGTGTTGTTGACAGGTTCAATGTAAATAGTCAATATCTTACCTGTTCCTATTCAAATTCAATTTATTAACTATTTTAAGACTCAATGAGTGGACAGATAGAAAATGGCAACATCCCATCCGGTCAGGTAACCCAGTCACCCCACGAAAAACGAAAACAAATTAGTCAAAACAAAGTAAGTAGCCTTGCTGGGACTATTAATTGCGAAGATCTTTCAACCAAGTATCAGTTTTATGTCGCTATTCGCGAATACAACATTACAAGCGGAAGATGCCCACCCCAATTGTGAGCGAAACGTCCAAAGGAACCTCCTTCACAGAGGTGAACCGACCACGGCACTGAAGCCCGGAAACCATATTTCTTAGTTTTTGTTCTGTTGACTTTTTCATAGACCAAAAATACCTGTGTTTTATGGTTCTCCTGCGTGTATGTTCTTAGCATGAATTCACAGTTCGCATGATTCTTATGGAAATATCATTTGATTCGTATTCTGTGAGTTGAGTTTCTGCCTGACAATGGTTTACGCATTAGAAGAACGAATTGAGTTAGTGAAACTTTACTACAAAAATGATGATTGTCTAAGAGCTGCAGCTAGAATTTTCAATACAAGGCATCTAGGGGAAAATGCATCTCATACCTATGTTCAAACGTTGATTGAGAAATTCGAAAGAACTGGGTCTGTGGGAAACCAGAAACATCATCCTGAACGTCTGATAAGGAACGAGGCTGTTGAGGTAGCGGTTTTGGGACACGTGGCTATGGATCCTACTCAAAGTATTCGAAGCTTGGCTGACGCGTCAGGTGTAGCGCGATCGAGTATTCATAGAATTCTCAAGTCACAGCGATTCCATCCATACAAACTGAAACTTGTACATGAACTGAACGAAGACGATTTTGATAGACGTCAACAGTTTTGTGCGGAAATGTCTGAGCGTCTGAGAACAAATCCCAATTTGCTCTTCAATATTTGTTTTTCAGACGAGAGTACATTTTTTGTTGACGGAAACGTAAATCGTCACAATTGCCGCTACTGGAGCGATACCAATCCCAGGTTAATACGTGAGGTCCACACACAAACTCCGCAGAAGTTGAATGTTTGGTGTGGTATTTTTGGCAAAAATATTATTGGACCACTTTTTATAGATGATAATTTGAATGGACAAATGTATTTAAATCTTCTTGAGAATGCCATAGATCCCATGATAACGGATATTATCGAAAACGATGGAGGTTATTCGGAAGACAACCTCCATTTTCAACAAGATGGAGCACCACCTCACTATGCAGTGGCGGTTAGAAACTTTCTGGATGAACGATATACCAATCATTGGATAGGGCGACGAGGACCAATTGAGTGGCCAGCTAGATCACCGGACCTCAACCCGTTGGATTATTTTTTATGGGGGCATCTCAAAAGCAAAGTTTTTGCCACTCCGTCAGAGTCACTAGAGGATCTACGTGGTCGAATTGTGAACGAGTGCGGCAGAATATCTGCAGAAGTATTGGCAAACGTTCGTAATAGTTTCGAAAGTAGACTTTATCATTGTATGGAGGTAGGAGGGGCTCATTTCGAGCAATTAATAAATTGAATTTCGATAAGAACAGGTACGATATTGATTATTTAAATTAAACCTATTACCACACTAATCTCAATTACCAGTCATTCGATTTTGAAAAAATACGAACGTTTGGGTAGAGAATGACGAGAGCTTTAAGATGATGTATCACTCGACCCAAGTTCCCTATGATGATTCGCAATGGGGTAGCCGCCCCTGTCAGGGGGATGAAGTTGCGAGACTAAATTCATCAATGACCCCCCTAGAAATCAAAATCGACGTGTTTCAGCGTTTCCGAAAATAATTTGTCATTTCCCAGTAAATCCGTGTGGAAAGTTTTCGTTGTGACACCCTGTATATTAATTCAGTTTTCTATTCCAATTTGGCTTTGGTGATAGTTTTTTCGATAATTTCTTGTTTCTTTTTTTTGCACATGGCCTGAATTATACAGAATGTTAATATTCACAATTCTTCGAAATCCTTTGTGAAATATTAAAATATTTCTGATATCACGTTCAAGGAAACGGTGATTTTTATGGATTCAAGAATTTTCGTCATACTGCTATTGTCAAAATTTTTTCGCTTGTTTATCTTTCTTCCAGGTACATTTTACTGCCCGAGATCATTTACTCCATTGGAGAACGTTAGTTTGACGCTGAGAATCTTTCCAGGAATGTTGGATTTCGACCAGGTATGTGTGATTTTTTTATTTGCTTGTGACTAGTAACTTTTGGATTTTTGTCTCAATTTGATTCACTAGTTGCTGTCATAGGAGTACACATGCCTGTCTGAATTCCAGTGTTGCGAAAGTAATTTTTGTGAAAAACGTCAGTGATGCAAAATTTTTGTTTTTATCAAATAGATCTCTGTGATTATATTTACAGCACAAAATATTGTATTGAACCCACTACTTTCTGGATTCCTCAGCTAATCATTTTGGTCTTGATGTTGTCGAAGCTGCTTACGATCAGTTTTTTTCTCATCTGTTCTGTACAACATTCTTTCCTTTATCTCTTCTAGATCTTCTATTCTTTTTACACATGTTCCTCTACTGTCTCATTAATGTCTAGTATCTCCAGATTTTGTGATTGCAAATTAAAATTTTATTTCTTAAATTTTAACATATATTACCGGGGATGTTCAATTTGTAGGATGTAACGAAATATTGAAATTAAACGTTTGAACATTATTTTATTCGTTGCTAAATCTACCTTATCGTATCACAGGATTTTTTTTTGTAATTAGCAAAGGGTTATTACAGGGGAGACCAATATATTCTGTTTTCTTTCTAAATACAGTATCTAGCATTTTCAAATAGTCGACACGATTTTTTGTGGTCATTGGTTTCCAATTTTTTAAAAGTTTAAGTAACCTTCGAGGTTTACAAAAGGTACCTTTTATAACCATTTAATGTAGTCAATACCCGTGGCTTATACATTCGATTGTTTTGCATGCAATGGAGTCTTGCCTTCCCGTGAAGATCAAAATCGAAGCTGGTTTTCGTTCAGTACACCTTCTCAGTCTACTACCACAGGCCTAATCACCTTCAGTAGTCAGCTCAGTACAGCCTAAGGGTGCTCTTCTAGAGATTCCACTGAATAATTGCCGTATCTCCAAACGAAGAACCTGACGTACAGAGCTTCGATATAATATTAAGAAGGTAGAACATCTATTCAGAGGTGGTACTTGGAACTCCAACCCCAGTTCAACGACGTACTCTGCACTACAACATCAGCTGGTAACATTTACCCTTTGCAAAGCCACATTATTATTGTTAGGGTTACTTAAACAGTTTCATACATTTTCTTCTTCAATCAATATCAGTTATTTACTTGATTGAGCCTTCAGCTTTCTTAACGTTCATAACTTGTTCTGTTATTTCATTAACTTGGCCCTCAGCCATTTTGTTATATGTATCATATTTTTTTCTTTTCATCCAAGCCTTCAGCTGGATCACCTTGTAAATACCATTTTGAACAGAACAGCCTTCTGCTGTTCCTTTGTACATATCATTGAAAATAAATTAGAAAAATATCACTCTCTGATTTTTTTTTGCCGTACTCTAGAGCCGAAGGAAATTACCTTTGCCTTTTCTTTGAGTTTAGTTTGTTTCCTGTTTTGTTCTACATAAGAGAAAATAAAAATTCAAAACTAGGTGGTGCCCACCTTCAGCTTAAGATCAGCAATAACCAAAAGCCAATTGCCGACTCCACCCCTTTTGCTCTACACCTTCAGTTTGGTGCTTGACGTGATGACGTGAATTAGTTATTTTTCACCATTCATCACAACCATTGAGTACGATAACAAGTACCATTACAGCACTTCAAGCTAGCACTAGACGAGATTGACATCTAGACAACTCACAATACACTTGCTTTTCAACAAGGCATGCGGTCGCCTATCGATCCAATATAAAGTATTTGGGAAAAAATCTGTGGTACTTACATCGGGCTCGAACCGACTATCGCTATGCTGGAGTTTTGAACAGCCTGTGTATTAGTTTTCACTTCTGCAATTTGTAGTTATATTTACTTATTGAAATTATAAAAAAACGTCTTTAACTTTGGGCATAAAAGGATGCATGTTACAGAGACAAAATCCATTAACTTTTTAAATTTCCAAGCTTATGATTGTGATGCGTTAAAATAATTTTTTTTTACGGCAACGTCTCTGGCCGTGATAATGATTGTGTCTGTGATAATGAAAAGTTGCATACATTATTGTTCTTTATTAATGGTTATGCTTTCATACTGTATCCAGTAAAATAATGCCAATAGACACAATGTGTGAGATCACATCAAAAAGTAAGGCCCTAATATTTTCCCTAGTTCACACAAGTCTCCCGAAGACTTCTGATGGTTGTGTTGTTCGTGAGGATGCAGCTGCTTAACGGAAAAGGAACGAAAAATGTTCAACAAATCTGTTACTGATTTTTCATCACTTCTGGAACCAGCAAACCTCAATGCAAAAAGTATCGGAGCAACATGTGTACATACTTCCAACCCAGCTACACAATTACGATGACCAGTTTTCAGATTACATTGACTCAGACACAACTGAAAAATGAGTGAACGTCCTCCATTTCTCCTTTGTTTTGCAGTAAGCATGTAATGTAATGATTTATTAAAAGTAGTTTCCGTTGGTTTACATGATGACTGTAAATAAAAGTAATAATTAGTAGGTAATACGATGTATTGTTACAGCGGAATAACGACAATTCACAAAATATATCAGGTATTTTGAGAATATTCCTTTATTTGAATGTAATTTTCTATGACGCTTAGTTCGTCATCATCCCGACTATTTTTGTATTCATGTTGGTGGTGTGAACATCGTTCGGCGTCTAGGGCCGAGAAGTCATCAAAAACAAACAACAAGCCATATTTTGTGTGAGTGCCATATTGTCATCAGGTGAGTAAATAGGCATTTGAAATGATAGCCACTTGTTCGTTCCATAATATTAAAAATTATGAATTACATCACCGTTTTCATAGAAAAACGAATTGAAACTGTCGTTGTCGCATACACAACTCTGAGATGGTTTTGAGTACTTATTCGACATTCAAATCTCATGTGGATATAGATTTGATGTCACATCATTTCATCCCATCAGTACAAAACGGTGGCAACTGGATTATGACACTTTTCTCAAAATTATTTAGTGCAAGTCTCACGATTTATTGTTCACTAAAAGTAGAATAGAGTAGTACATTTTTTTAAATTATTGTTGTTACCATATTGAAATGATTTTGAGTTATGTTAGGTTTTTTTATGCATTCTGTTTGAAAAATTTTGTTTCAAAGTAGGGGTGAAAAAACTGAGAAATATTCATCTGAATTATTTGAACTGCCATCAAGTAAGGATAAACATGTTTTGGGAATTGCAATTATTCCACCCCTATATATATATTATCGATTCTATTGTGCAACAACTTATCTTTGGGACTACTTCCTACATTTTTGTTTTAGAGAGTTTTTGTTATTTTTCCTCAAGTATCACTATTATATAAAATACAATATTCTCATGAAATTTTCGTCTTTCTCGTAGATACCCCTTCCTCAGTTCTATTATGAGCAATTATAAGCCTATATCGGCAGAGGAGATACAGAGTAAATAAATTAAACCTAAATCTGAATAATTGGCTCCTCATGAATATGGGAAAGAACTATCAAATTGTAACTATAATTATTTCTTTAATAATAATAATAATTTATGTGGCTGTACAACATTATTGCTCAGATACGTTATGCAGGGTGTTTTGGTAACTAATTATCGTTTCAACATGAAGTGAAGTGAAAATTATATAAATATATTTTTTTTTTTTAATTATCAAATCAACATTGAAAGTATCGATATTTTTTGTACGTTTTTCAATCTTCTGAAGTTTTCACATCCATTATTTTTTATGATTGACTTTAGATGGACTTTATTGGGGTTTTATATTCTTATAATCAGTATCGTCTACTTCAGATTGAAAAAACGGCTCTAGTCTTCAAACACCCTAACTACTAGTGGATAATTAATACCATGTTGAACTAGTGAAAATATTATGAAGGAGACTGTAAGAAAACATGTTGGATAAAGTTCAAATTACAATGAGAACTAAACTTTTATCCAAAAAGACTTGAATACTTTTGCATTAATATAAAGTGAACCATGTAAAGTTAATTAACACCACTTGAAAAATATGGTGAAGACACCTAAACAAACATGCAATAATTTGAATTACATCTGTAAATAAATTGGAAACTACATGATAATTCAAGTAATCATCGGGCAATATATGGAAATTCACATTTGAGGTATGTAAAAATGCATGTCCAACGAAGATCAAATCACTACAAAACCTGGATATTTCCTCACAAATACATGAATACTAATCCAGTTATACATACTAAAGCATTAAATCTCAATTGGCACTACTTGAATATAATGGTGAAAACACCTAAACAAACATGCAGAAATTGCCGTTGAATCTGGAATAACTGAGAAATTTACATCAAATCACAAGTGACTGGTGGCCAGAGGCTTAGCGGTCGGAGCCCGATGTAGGTACAAGAGATTTTTTCTCAGATACTTTATATCGGATCGATAGGCGACCGCATGCCTTGTTGAAAAGCAAGTATATTGTGAGTTGTCTAGATGCCAATCTCGTTAGCTTGGAGTGCACACCGAACACCCGAGGTGATGCTGTAGGTTTTCCGGGTTTTCCTACAGCTGAAAAGTGAATACATCACCTAAAATATCAGTAAGTCGCCCGGAGCGCCACGGCAAATAATAATAAAAGCCGTACTCTACCCGCACAAGCTATGCCTTTGGGTACACTCAACGAGTGTTTACGAGGAAGTATTTTTATTTTTTTTCCATAAGGAATGTCCTGTCCCCGAAGCTCCGATACTACCGGAGGGCGCGCTGGTGTATCAATAACCTCAGCAAACACTCCCCACGTCCGTGGGGGTAAATGATTACTGGGTCCGAGAATCATGTGTACTGAGTAAACGGAATGAACCAAGGATAACGGCCTTCTGCATTCTTCCGGCTAGGTTTTCTGCCGAATCACGGCATGCCGGTATGATTTTTAGATTCGAGAGCAGCGTGTCCATCATTCTACCAAGAACCCCTATTATCAGAACCACCATCTTGACAGAATGGTCTAGATGAAACCTGCGGAGTTCAAAGAGTAGATCTCGATATTTGTTCTGTTTTTCCTACTCTTTTCGGACGATATTCATTTCGCCAGGAGATGAAAACTCAATGACGAAAATCGTCCTACTTTGGTGGTCGAGGAGGACTACATCAGGCTTATTGGCTTGTAATTGCCTGCGGGTGGGGAATGAGTAGTTCCAATAGATTCGGCACTTCTCAATCTCCACAACGGACTCAATATCAATATTATGGTCTCAGCTGCCCCACGACAAGTTCTGCATCTAGTGTCAGGGACCTTTATACCTATCACGCGACTACGGTAGACGAGGGTGTTGAAGATACCATCCTGGCAGGCCATTATGAATCCCTTGGTTTCCGACTTCAGCCCCATTGACCTGAGAAAAGCGAAGGTCAGGTTTCTGGATAAGCCAAGGTCTTCAATGTTCTTGAAGAAGACCCGATGCATTGGCTTATCCTTATGTAGCTGTAGGAGCCTGTCACACTCCGCAGCTTTCACGTGGGCTTTTTTCTGAACGGGTTCCAACTCAGTGACAGAGTTTGGATTCGTCCGTTCAGTGTCGAATATGAGACCGAGTTCATCGGCTGCACGGGTTGCTGCCTTAAAAAGAAATGCTCCAATCCCTACTTTTTCATGAGAGCATACCAAGCAGAGAAGAGAATCTAAACTCCTGATGACTTTACAGGCTCCATCCAGTACCATTCTGTTATGTAGACACTCCAAACTCAAAAGTCCACGGCCTCCCCGTTGTCTGAGGAAGTATAACCGTGGAACAGACGATTTAGAATGCACTCTTCTATGAAGATGCATCTTTTTGCGAGTTTTTACGTCGAGTTGTCGGAGCTCTTCCTGAGTCCATTTCATTACTCCAAAGGAGTAAAGTAGAATCGGAACGGCAAGCATATTAGTTGTAGCAACTTTGTTCTTCCCAGACAGTTCTGAAGACCAGATCTGTCGGAGTGATACTTGCCGCGGAGAGAGCTTTTGACAGTAGCTACCTCTTGGGTGTGGCGTTGTTCCACCCCTAGGTAGGTATACGTCTCTACGGCATCCAGATGATGTAGGATGCTTCCGTCTACGAGCTGAATGTCCTCTCCGTATTCCTGGCATCATCCTATTTTGAGATGAACTGTGGCACATTTGTCGATCCCAAACTCCATTCCGATAGCATGCGTGTACTCTTGCACCACCCTTAAAAACTGGTGAAGGTCCTTTTCTCCGGAGGCATAAAGTTTAAGGTCATCCATGTAAAACACTTGGGTGACCTTATGCCTCAGGTTGCTGGGGGTGCCGCAGTTGTATCCGCGCGTTTTCCGTAGTGCAACGGACCAGTAGTGAGATGCAGAAGAGAAGAGGGCTGAGGGAGTCTCCCTGAAACACGCCTCTTGTAAAGATAACCTGCTCTGTTTGGACTCTGACTGGACCAGATGTTATGGTAAATCGAGTCCTCCAGAGCGGCATCAGCTGTTCAATGTATCTCACTATTTGATCGGGTACCGCAAGGCATCTGAGCAAATGCATGATGAGTTCATGCAATGTTGTATTAAAAACCCTTCCAGAACGTTTCTACCCGATCAGCCGCCGGCGGGTTTTCCACAACACGTGGAGGCTCTTGGAATAGACGAGAAGGTTTATCGCGTAACTTCATGTTTTCCGCGATGCTTCTCGCCCGCTTCATTAATGACTCTTTTGCAGCCACCAGCATTTGTATCCTATCAATTGCAGCCACCAGCATTTGTATCCTATCAAGATAGTGCTGTTTGATGGTTAACAGCACGCCTTGATTCAGTGTGTGGTGAGCTCGTCTTAAATTTGCGGCATTTTGCCGCACTGCGGGCGTGAAGGGCCTATTGGCCGCCACGTAGATCGCCACACACTGGATACGAGACGCGTGTTGTCTCGTTGACCTGATCTTAGCTTCCATCTTGTGAATGCACCGCTCATGCCTCCCAATCAGAGGGGTGGTATCCCTCCTCTCCGCTTGGGACAGGGCCTGAGCGGCGTCATACACGGCAGAGTTGATCTGCCAGATGTCAGCCTCTTCTGAAAGGACATCGTGAATATCCGCATCCACTTGTGCCAGTTGTTGTGGCTTCAGGGGCTTCGTGTTATGAAGCGCCCTGCAGGTTCTGATGCCTTCCGCTGGTGGTATGGTGCGGGGCTCCTCTACAGCCAGGTCGACACGTGGCATATCTGCCACATCTGCCACTGCGTTAACCGGCTGAGGAGGGGCTCTAACATAGCCTCGAATCCCTTAGATTCTGTGCGGAAAAGGCAGCATGCTCTGGGTGGGTTTCACACCACAGAGAATGCATTCTCGCCATGATGTATCCTCTTCGGACGGGCTCACTGCTCTCGTAGCAATGCAGATGACTGTCTTAGTTCATCCGTCCACTCAAAGGGTCCGTTTTCGTTGCGGTCGTCATCGTTTGGCAAATCATCGTTTTGGGCCCCACCACCTTGCCTATGACCCCTAATCCGGAGGGGTCGGTTGTGGGGGCCTCTTTCTCGTGCATATAGAACCGAGTAGTAGGGTTTACCGGGGGGTTAGCCTAGTCTACCCACGGCCGACATCAGACGGAATGTGCATTCCCTCCAGGGTGCGCCTTGGCTGCCGGTCCGGTTTTGAACCGGTTGCTCAGGAAAGTGGTGTCGCAACTCACCAAGGCCTTGGATGGTGGTTGGCCCTCCCTGCTGAGGGAGTATTATTATTATTATTATTATTTACATTGAAAGTCAAATAATGACTTTACATTATATTACAGAGGTATGTAATTTTACATGAATATGCATGGCAACGCATTATCAATATGGGATCATGTAATCTGATGGAAATAATTTTTACAGTGAGGCCTTACAATCCGAAATGTCGTCAAGTAAGATAAACCTACGTTGTTAAATTTTGTTATTGTTTCATGACTACGAATTTCAAATATATCATGGATAATACTTCTCAGTAGAAATTTTCAGTATTTCCCAACATGAATATTGTTATGATGAAGCAGACACAATGGAAGTTTTATGTAATAAGTTTTAAGTTGTGCGATTTGGGATATCAATTTTTGAAATGAAAAAGAATGCAAAATAAAATTGAACAACAAATATTATATTCTACAGAGATTATTTTTTGGGCGTGAACAAAATAATATTGGCAATGATAGATTTGTGTAGAAAATAAATCCAAAATTATCAAATTTACATCAAAAAACAAAACTTTTATCCTCAATTTATAAAAAAATTTATATTATATTCATGAAACAAATTGTTCAACTAATATTTTCAATAGAAATTCCTGACAAGTATTTTTCACAATTTGCCAAGCTTTTTCGACATGGACTTATTTAATAAGAAAAACTGCATCCAAATCCACTCCTCCACGAGTATTCAATATAAAAATTGCTGTCATTAAAGTATGATTATACTTTATCACAAAAGAATTGTTCTTCTATTTTCAGTACTGTCTTTACTGAAAATTGGAAGAAGTGAAAATAATTACACTAATAGTGACTAATAGAATTAATGATTAAATAAGAAATCTCACAGTTCATTCAATAGCGTGTAGTAAATTAATAACTGATTACGATATCGTAAATAAATGAAAATGTAGGTTTCAGTCTTCTCATAGACCTACACGAACATAGAATATTCGATTAAATAAAAACCTGAGGCCTATTGGTACGATTTCAGGCGAGAGCTGAATATGTTAGAGTATCAAGAATAAAGCCATTTCGGTATCGACAGAAAATCTACTTACTACATGAAGATTTCAGAATGGTTGGAGGGATATTCGTTGAGATACCTGTGAAATTGATTTATCTTAGTCGAAGACAAGTTCTACTCTGTGTCGAGAGAATACGCCTGAACAATCATCATAAAGTGGCCACATCTGAATTTCGTAACATGATTTATAGGTCACATTGAACTCAAAAGGGTAGATATCGAATCGACCAATATTCACGAGAGATTGAATCTGATATATTAAATCGACATTGAAAATTTCTCCATGAAATGCTGGATTTCTTCTGAGGCATTGTTCTGTATTTCTACGAATAAAAAACGAAACAAAGCTTCAACGTGAATTTTATAGGAAATAATTAGCTACTATGTTGGTCATAGGTTTTTATGATTTGATATTCCGGTTGACCATTAGAAACGTTCAATATAGGTAGCACCTTCACATTCAAAGGTAATTTAAGTGAGAAAAAAAGTTACCATTTCGCAATATTGGTACAATGATACTTGGATATTATTAAGGGAATATTCTTGAAACTTTCATCGATATTGGTTCACTTATATCAGGATTATATTGGTACAATATCTTGAAAATATTGGCAAAATGTTCAAACGTAATATTGACAAAAAAAATGTGATTATATCGCAATATTGGTATGATATTGCATGGACATTTTAAAAGTAATATTGATGGAACATTTTTAGAGCAATGTCATCAGTCATTTGGATATAACGGTAAGATATTCAAATTGAATTACTTTCAAAAGATGTCGAAATACTGGTAACTTCTGCATTTCATCCAATAATCAGTGTCGAATGAAAAACAAATTTCATAAAATTGTACCAACTTATAAAAATTAAATCGTAATAGAATCATGGAAGATGAATAAATTTAGTTATAAATCCTTTGATGAATGAGAAAGACATCTCTGTTCAAGTTAACATGAGTGTTCAGGCAAATATTGTTAAAAGAAAATTCTTTGGAATTTATATTTCTTCGAACAAAACCAATCTCAAAATATTTTCATTGTCAGTCAAAATGATGTCCAAATGCAGATTTATTAGGTTTTTTCAAGTGTTCGTTGATGCGAATAATAGGTCACCGTTATTCGCCATTTCCGTTATTTTGCTATGATTGGTAATAGCAAAATAACGGAAATGGAGAATAACGGTAACGTTATTTTCAACGGAAGTGATACATCATAGGGCTGAATATCATTTCTAATCTTTACTGAACAATCAGACATACAGACTCGTCTCAGTTTAAATGTTTCTTCATCTTTTGAAAGTTCATTAAAATATTTTTGCCAATGTTTTCGACTTCATAACAGCCTAACTCTGGTACAACAATGCCAAATGGCAGTCGATTTCGTAGTTCTATTTGTTGATAAGTGTCATAAGACAGAATTTCTCCACAATGGGTAGATATGCGAGGTATGAGGCGACCGTTGGATGTTCACATACCGGACCCCACTCCTCACCACTTCACGTTCCCTTCAATGGAATTCACTCAGATAGATGCATAATATGCAACATCATGCCTGTACTCGCTATCTCTCAGATGATAATATAGGAAATACTAATATATATTATCAAGTATCATTGACATTTCAATGAGAATTTCGTTGCTAGGCAATTTGAGAAAAAAACAACTCTGAAAAAATTATGAGTCGGTACGAAGAATAATTTTTTGTCGGTTTTTTTAGTTGAATTGTCCAAAAGCAAAGAAATTCGAATCATCGTGTTCATTTAACTTTCGGCAAGACAATTCAACCTTAAGTGGGTAATGTGTATCCAAATACACACGTTTTTGTAAATTCAGTTTTGGATAAATACAGTTCAAAAGTGGCAGGGAAATAGCAATGTGTATCTAGATACACATGTTACGTATGCGTTTATGAATGTGATGCATAACTTTTCGAATTTAGAAAATGTCAATTTCATTTTGTTTAGTAGTGCAATGGTTGCTGCTCATGTGCATTCTTCGAGTGTCAGGTAAGAAATCTATAAATATCTAAGTTATTTCTGAAATAACTCGATAGATCTTGCGCAAAACGGAAAAAGCACACATTACTTGTTCCTAATGAAACCCGTCTACAAAATCATGTCTACTTGAATTCACATTGTCAAAGTAACGGAACTTGATCGATGTGCATTCAAATTCACATTGCTTGTCTGAGTACTTGTAAAGAGTTCCACTACCACGCACCCTCTAACGCTGACAGACTTGAAGGACAGGGTAGTATCAGAAAATATTTTATGCCGAACTATTATGTTTCCACCAAGTGAAAAATAACAGGCAAACATCTGTCAGAAAACAACTACTTCCTTGGCTAATACCACGACGGACATTGAACTACAACTGACAGATATTTGTGCAACGTTCTTCAAAGAAGACCCAATTGCAAGTGCTTGTCTCGTAATTAAACAGAAAATCATCCTTCATTTGGCTGGGAATGACCAACTGCAGACATGCATGATTCGAGGTTTATTGCCTCTCATCAGTGACAGGGTCCCTACCAAATGAATGATAATCAACTGTTTAACTAATATTTCCCCACGGATTTAATTAATGAATATGACAATGTCATAAGTTGGTCGTCAAGAACTACCAGAAAAAACAATAACGTAAAAAAATAATAACAACTTTTAACTTCTTGTCTCGAATTTGTATAGTTAGAGAAGTAATAAAACTACTAGTAGTCATTATCTTGGTTTTATTACGAGTTCAAGAGCGGTAGCAGTTTTCCAGCAACAAAAAGTTACAGTCCATTTGAAAACAAAACTCATACCCACAAACATGGTCCATCGACCGGGATATTGATCGAAATCTATTGAAATGCGTCTTACTGAAGTAACTACACAAAGTATTCAGCATTTGTAGCCAAAATAAGTTTCCTATGCTGTTAGCTATCCAGAGAGAAGAAAGAACCATCCCAAGAGCAAATAGCATCGCTGTCTTCCGTCGCCTAGAGTCAAAGTCAGTATTTTCCTTTTCATCCCCTTTCCTTTCCACAATTGTTTGAAATATATTTGATCTTGACTTTGGTGTTAGTTGTTTGAGAGTTGACATCGATTTCTTATCTTACCGAGTTAAAATGGCTAACATCGACATATTAGTAAAAAGTAGGGCAGTGATAAAAGGTTAAGTATCAATTTTCTCAAAATTCGTCATGAAATTGGCCCCGCCGATAACTGATGAAAACGTATTGCTCGAATTAGAACAACGTTTAGAGCGCTCTGCCTCTCTTCTCAATGACTTTGAAGCAGTTCAGCTGGAAATTGAATTATTGTCGACTGATGTAGATTCACAAATTCTAGAACGCGATACTTCGAGCAATCGTTTTATACTTCCACCACAAAGGCTAAGAATATTTTGAATTTTGCTGAAGTGGATCAAAATAGTAACGAAATATAACTTTTGGAAGTCAAAGTCCTTTTTTAAAAACTAATTTTATTGACAAAAATACGTCTGAACAGTGCAAGACCTAAATTATTACTGACTAATAAATTAAATGTTCTTATAAAGATGAAAATGCTTGTGCATCAGTTTCCTGGAATCGCGAGATTGTGCCTCAGCATAGTCAGCGGTTCACACGGGAATGGGTGATATAATTCCTCCCCCTGAAGATTCAACGTAGGAGGGTTAGCGAGGAAGTTGAACCCTAGACATCTCGATTTCTTGTGGTTGTTCGTTTGGTCCCTTGGTTCTGCAGCCTTTGAAGTCAATCTTTTTGTACACCATGTATACACAAATCGATGCTATGATTAGGTAGACGAACATCGTCCAAAAACTTGGAATGTGTGCTACGTCTTTGAAGGATATCGTCGGTTCGTTCTCCATTATTGCTGTTTTTATTGAGTGGAGTTCGTCCAGGTTCAAGTTATCAAGTTGGATCCCTATGCTTGGTTTGGGTGGCTCTGACTTCCTCTCGTCTAAGTCTGGTAGGATGATTGGTTCACTATTGGTGACTTGGAGATCGTTTATTATAATTTGGTCACCACAGGATAATTGGCATCCAATTGGAATGTCAAAAAGGTAACTTCCAGGTAGCAGGTTTTCAATTTCATTTTGATTCTGGCACCTAAGTTTGGTCGTTTGTTGAGACGGTAGGAGGACAACCCATTTGTTTGAGTTGTCTAGTTGTCTGATGGCTGGTCTTGATAGATGGATGGTTATTTTCTTGCAAGTGGAGGTGTTTTGGACATTGAGCAACTGGATTTCGCATGGATTATCTTCTGTCAGCTCCCTGATGTTAGTGGACGGGCAGATATACGTTTGGTGGGAGACCTCCAAGCAAGGATTACTCAAGAATGCATACAATTTCTCATTTTTAGTCAAATACTTATTTTGAGGTAAAACAGCCTTAAACTGACCCATAGTTAAGGTTGGAATAGAAAAAAGATGATAATAATCAAATTTTGAAGAATGGGTAATTGGAATATGTAAAATATAGGTTATTCTGAAATTTGATATATAACTTTCGAGAGTTATGATTCTTTCGAATAGCAAAGTATTCTCGAAACTCATTTCAATTGGTAGTTGGTCTTTGTTGATAATTTTCTTCAACTTTTGCAGCTCATGGAACAAATCTCTCGTTTTTATAATACTGGGATGAAGAACGTTCAGTCTGGAAAATTGTATCGAGTTTTCGACATCCTGTAAAATTGAATTTATGATTTCATATGTGTTGATTATCTGGTTCATGATATCTTTGATGAACATAGAATTTTCTCTATACGTTTGATTTTCAACAATTTTGGCAATTTGATTTATTTTTGACTCTAAAAGCTGTTCGTTATGTTTCACTTGCTGAACTGTACTATTGAACTGATCAATTAATGAGATTGAAAGTGAATTTTGCCTTTTGATGTTTGTTACTAGATCATTTTGATTATTTTGTAATTCATTTATCAGACGATCGTATTTTTCTCCGTCACTGGAATCTAAATTTCCTGTGATTGATTTGAAAATTGATCCAATGCCATTTATGAGACCGCGTTTTGTTCTGAGCGGATGTGGTAAAATGTTGGTCAGTCTGTCAGTCACTCTTTCTTCTGAAAATTGTAATATTTTCAAATAGTTTGATGTATCCCATGAGTAGTCTTTGTGACCGCCTACAAGTGTCCTCACGTTTTTAGAGTGGAATTTTAATTAATTCACCTCAGTAATTATTGGATTCAAGTCGTAATAATGAATAAGTGAATACGCGTGTGATTCTACCTTGGCTGTTCCAAGTTTGAGTGGAATAAGTCCTGGGTTGTTCTTAAGGTTTAGTTCAGATATTTTTTCTTGTAGTCCGAGTGTTCCAGATAATCTGAAAAATTAATTAATTTTTAATGGGAGATAGGTATTTCTTGAGAGGGCGTTTAAAATTTTCCATGTGAATTTTTTGCTGGTTTTCCGTAGATACCGTTTTCATTGTACGATCAACCGTCAAGGGTCATTGGTTGAAATGTGACCACCAATGATATCAATTGGTTTGAACTTTGTGACCGAATGTATGGAATGGTTGTATGCCAAAATTGCATACAACATTTTAATTTTTGGAGGAGTTTTCAAAAATCCTCGAGTATTGAGTAGCCGAACGTGTTCTAAAATAGTAGAATGGAACCGTTCTATCATTCCGTTGGACTGCGGGTGATGTGGTGAAATGAAATGGACTTCTATTTTGTGTAAAGCCAGAAGTTCCGAAATAAGGAAGTTATTGAATTCGGTACCATTATCAACGATAATTCGCTTGGGGATACCATGATGAGAAAAGAATTGAATGAGATTATCAGTTATGTCTGTACCTGTCAATGAATTAACAAAGTATGCCTGCGCGTACTTTGAAAAGCTATCTATGATTGAAAGAAATTTTGTGTTTTCGATAGTGAATGTATCTAGATGTACAATATCAAAAGGTTTTGTTGCTGTGGGGGTGATGTTGAGCTTCATTTTGATGGGATTTCGCTCGTATTTACTTTGTTGGCAAGTAACGCATCGATTAATAAATGTTTGAATAGATTCTTTTATGTTCGGCCAATAAAATTTTTCTTTTATTCTTGCAAAAGTTTCGTCAACACCCCGGTGGTTTGATTTACCTTCATGATGGTTTTGGATAACTTCCCGAATGTCATCTTTTTTTGTGACGTCCAGAAGCTTTTTGGTACACCTCTTAAATTTGATAGAGGGCCACTTGAAATATTTTTGAATTGTTGCAGAAAATGTTTCATAAAGTTCGGGGTTTTCGAAATAGACATGATACTGCACCCCTGGGGCGACATATTCTTTGATGAAATTCAGAATATCGATTTCTGTATCATTTTGCGATATTTGAATATTAATTCTCATTTTTTTCTCGAATAAAATGGTAGTTTTGGGTTTGGCCGGAGAATTGAGAACCGAGCTTATAATCAACTGATTGAGCCCTAAGTTCACGGCACATTGCGCTATCGGAATTGCTACAACAGGGTTCTGTTCAGCATTCGAGTGGATGGTGTCATCGTCGTGGTTTTCGGGTTCTGGTGGGGGTTCATTACTTGTGGAAGGTAACTCAATGTCTTCCGTTGGTAGGGGTTCATCTCCTTTACGTTCGGTATCAGGTTGTACTTGTAAAGAAAGGTTGTCATTTTCTTCATTACTTGTGGAACGTATCTCATTGTCTTCCATTGGGTTTTCTTGCACCTCGTTGGCAGGTATCTTGATAGGAGTATATTCAGCATCTTGATTGGGTTCTCCAATGATCTGAATATCAGAAGAGGGTTGATATTCTGGGGTTTCAAGGCAACGATTTACTGGGTTTCCTTGATCACCAAAAGTAACACATTGATTTGTTAGGCGTTGTGATTCGTCTAATATATCATCCAATTCTTCCCAAAAGGTTTTTGTATCCTTAGTATGGATTTCAACACGGGATAAAGCATCGGCATTGGTGTTCAATTTGCCTTTTTTGTAGATTATGATATAGTCGTATTCGTCCAATTTTATCCGCCATCTCAACAATTTTGAGTTGGGGTCCTTCAGGGAGAAAAGCCACTGAAGTGGTTTATGATCGGTGACAATACTAAACTTTCTTCCAAAAAGATAGGGTCGGAAGTATTTGGTAGCCCATACGATCGCGAGAAGCTCTTTCTCGATGACTGAGTAATTTTGCTCAGAATCGTTTAGAGTTCGAGATGCGTATGCAACTGGCAAATCTTGGCCAATAGGGCCCTGAGAAAGGACAGCTCCTAGGGCAAATTTACTTGTATCCGTCGTGAGGTTAAAAGGTTTCGAAAAGTCGGGGTATTGCAGAATTGGGTCGTTGATCAACAGGTTCTTGCATGTATTGAAACATTCCAAAAACTCTGTGTTGTGTTCGATTTTTTCACCCTTCTTCAGGCATTTCGTTAATGGTTTTGTCAGTCTAGCAAAGTTATTAATAAATCGTCGATAATAACCTAACAGACCCAGGAATCCTTTGATCTGTTTGGTGGTTTTTGGGATAGGGAAATTTTTTATGGCTACGATTTTATCCGGATTTGGTACCACGGAGAATATTATCCATTACACGCTGGAATGTTGCCGGCGTGTTCTTCAATCCGAATGGCATTCTGAGATATTCGTAATGCCCATGTTCGGTATTGAAAGCTGTTTTCTCAATATCGTCTTCTTCCATCTCAATTTGGTGGAAGCCACTCTCCAAGTCAAGAGTCGTGAAATACTGGCATTTTCCCAGTTTGTCTAGCAGATCAGTGATGTTGGGTAAGGGGTATTTGTCGTGTATCGTCTTCTCATTAAGCTTGCGATAGTCAACGACAACCCTCCATTTTTGCTTCCCAGAAGCATCAACTTTCTTGGGTACCACCCAAATAGGCGATGACCAAGGGAAATTGCTTGGCCTGATAATTTTCTGATCAAGCATTTTTTTGATTTGATCTTCGACTTCTTGCTTGTGAATGAATGGGTACCGGTATGATTTTGTATATACTGGTACTTCATCAGATGTTCGAATTTGGTGCTTCACACGGCTAGTAAAAGTCAGCGGGGTATTTTCATAGTAAAATATATCAGAATATTCTTTGCATAAAGAAAGTATCTTGGATTTTTCCTCGTCATTTAAATGGTCGCAACGAATTTTTGAAATGTCTAAATTTTGTTTTGGTGATTCATCAAAATTATGAAAATCAAATTTTTGAATTTCGTTCTTATCAAATCTCTCAACCATAATCGGTTCTGAAAATTTCAAAGTAACTGGTTTCGTGGTATTTTTTAAAATTGTAGTGATAGCTTTGCCTTCGTTCGCGATAGTCAGATACTCTGGCACTTCACAGTTATGAAAACGTTGGTGAGGTATTATAATTTCACCGTTCTGGATTGATGTTTTCAATTGTATCACTTGCTCAGATCTTGGAGCAATTGTAATTAAATTGAGGTCGTTTTTTGTTTTCTGAAATTTGAGTTTTATCTTCGCGTAAGGGGTAACAAGATATCCGTTACCAAAATCTAGGTTTGCTTGTAAAAGTTTTAAATTGTCAAGACCAATCAGTCCTTTGAAAATATTGTGGAATTTGAAAAGGAAAAATTTCAAATATTTTTGTTGTGGTAGATTGAATAAATTCGAAGCTGGCATAGACGCACTATATTTATGAACTGATTTCTGAAAGACTGTCGAAACGATGAACGGATCGTATTTAATTAAATTTGGAAAGAGTTTTTGGGCAATTTCTGTATCGATGAAAGATTTTGTAGAGCCCGAGTCAATAAGAAACTTAGCATCATATTCCGGAAAGGTTATTTATGATAATTCACTGGAACTAGAATTATTAAAAGATATTATTTGCGGAACTAGGTTTGGTTTTTCGTGGTTGATATTTCCTGAAAATTTTCCTCGGAATTATCAAAGTTAGTATCCTGATTTTCGTTTTCGTAATATTGAAAATCGTCAAAATGTTCAGTATAGTCCTCTTCAGAATAATATTCTTGGTCGGTATAGTTGGGTACATTTTGGGTGTCACTAACTACTGTATTAAATAATTCTTCGGAAATAAAATTCCTCTGAAGTTGATTTTGAAATGAATTCGAGGGGCCTGGTCGATAATTAGGGGCGTTTCTTGTTGAAACACTCATTGGTATTGGTTTGTATTGGTTCGTGTTCCTAGTGGACACACTCATGGGTGTAGGTTTTGATTTTGATTTGGTCTAAAAACGTTTTTATTTTGAAATGGTTGCCTGAAAACTTGTGAATTAGTAAAGAATTTTTGGGGTTGGCTTGGTGTCCTAGGTTGAATTGGTATTGGTTGCGAAGGAAATTGATTTTGTTGTCTAAAGAAGTTATTTGGTGTACTGAAGTGATTTACTTGAGAAGAATTTTGCTGTCTGATTTGAATTGGAGGTCTAGGTTGTGAAAAATTTGGTCTAAAGGTATTTTTATTTGAAAAATTTTGGAAATAATGTACATTGTCTTCTTGTAAGACGAACTGTAATGCTTCACTTAAAGATCTGGGTTTCATACAACGTATGGTAGTACCCAAAGGTTCCTTCAACCCAGAAAGAAAGGTTTTCAATGCCAAATCACTATATAGCTTTCTTTTACACGTTTTAGATTCTGCAGTTATTTCATGTACGTCAATATAATTGCACAAAAGGTTCAATATATTCAGACATCTATCATAAAACTGTTGAGGTTTTTCATTAGGGGCTTGCCTGAGCATAACCATATCTCTGTTCAAGCAAGTTTCATCCCTCTGATCAGCAAAGTTTCTTGTTAAAGTATCTTTAAGTTCTCGCCAATTTGAAACATTTTGAATATTGGCTACTATTTTAGCGTTCCCTGATAATTTTGAAATGAGACAGTTCAATAAGTAAACATTTTGAAAGTATGTCGGCTCAGCCGCATTATAAAAACTTGTAATTATTGAATCTCAAACTGACAAATATCTATTGAGATCATTGGGATTGCCATCAAATTCTGGCACACACCTAAGGTATTCTGAATTGAATTGATTAGTCATTTTATTGTTTGAATTACCAGTACTAGACAAGGAAACTATAGAGTCAGCTGAAGGGATTTCGATATTCAAATTTAAATTCCCAAGAATTTGTGACAAACTATCAATGTCCATTTGAAAATAATAACTTACATTAAAATTGTAAAAACTTTGAGCATCATTTTATAAGGTAGACGACTGGTTCCTCGGTTTTTGATTTCCAGAAAGACTTCCTTGCGAGACTGGACGATTCTGTTCCACTATCCGATGATCTGCCTGTTGAGGGTAGCTAGAGGTCCTCGATGGACTGGGTTTCTTGAAGTTTGAAGAGCCGCTCCTTCACAAACACCTCCACAGGACGAAACAACAAGTTCGATACCCGATTAATCGTTAAAACGAAAATAGCACGTTCGATACGTTACAATTTCAAGTATCCTACCGACTGCGCCAAATATAACTTTTGGAAGTCAAAGTCCTTTTTTAAAAACTAATTTTATTGACAAAAATACGTCTGAACAGTGCAAGACCTAAATTATTACTGACTAATAATCAGTTTCCTGGAATCGCGAGATTGTGCCTCAGCATAGTCAGCGGTTCACACGGGAATGGGTGATATAATTAACGTAAGCAATACGAGCATGACGAATAATTCAGGTTCCACGAGTCCTACGAGTAACATAGGGGCCACAAGTCCAACTAATCAAGGTATGTCTCAGAATATCAGATTGCCAATAATTGATTTGCCAAAATTTGACGGTAGCTTTGACGTTTGGATAGAATTTAGACATATTTTCGAATCACTTATCCATAAAAACAATTCAATCAATGAAATACAGAAATTTCATTATCTTCGTTCTGCGTTGGAAAGTGGCAAGTTATAGCTAGCTTAGAAATGTCTTGTGCAAATTATCCAATTGCCTGGTATCTAGTTTCCAACCGATATAACAATTCCAGAATTTTAGTACAGAACCACGTGAAAGCTTTATTCAATTTGGCAAATATTCATGATGCATCTTCTATCACTCTTAGAACCCTCATGGATAACGTTAAAAAACATATGCGTGAAATCATTGAACCAACCCACTGACAATTGGGATACGTTGGTTATCCATCTCATTTCTATGAAACTAGATTCCAATACAAACAGGGAATGGAAAAAAAAGAAAGCTTCTCATCCATATCTTAGTTCGGAGAATTTATTCACATTCATGAAAGATCGTGCAGACCTTCTCGAATCTATTGAGCAAAATCAATACAGTAGAAAGAACTTGATTAGAAATAAACAAGAGATCAGAAGCAAAACTTTTTTAACCTCAAATCAGTCAAGCAAGATTTCGCAGAAAGTATGTAGAAACGATCAACATTTCATACAAGATTGTCCTGAATTCAATAAGTTATCTGTCAATGATCGTATTGAACGAACCAAGAATTTGAAGCTGTGTATAAACAGTCTTAGATATGGTCATTTGATAAAACAATGCCACTCCAGTTCTTGCAAACGCTGTAAATCTAGACATCATACTCTTTTACATATCGAATGCAAAAATAACTCGAATCCAGAACAATCTTTGAATAGTGTACAAGAAAGCGTCAATTTAGCTGCTAGTCACATAACAAAAAATCAGCAGGTTCTTCTCTCAACAGTTCTTCTGCGTGTCATTGATAATTAAAATAAATCTCACATAGCTCGTGCTTTATTAGATCCAGGTAGTCAAAGTAGCTTTGTCACCTCAGAATTTTGTGATAGTTTGAATCTTCCTAGGAAAAGAGTTGATATCAATGTATCTTGCATAAATGAAAATCAAATCACTATAAAATCTTCTTGTATCATATGCATACAGTCAAATCACAACTCATTTTCAATGAAACTGTCATGTCTTGTTGTTCCTCAAATAACTACCAATCTACCCAACTTTAAAGTAGACCTGACTTCAACCCATCACATATAAAGTTTGCTGACCCTCACTTTGGCATTCCCAATAAAATAGATTTACTTTTTGGAGCTGACTGTTTTTGGCTATTTTTGTGTGTCGGACAAATAAAATTAGGGCACCAAGGTCCTATTCTCCAGAACACTAGGTTTGGATGGCTAGTATCCGGTACTATACAATCATTGCCTCCAGCAGTAGTACATTGTAACTTTGTTCATGATTCAGATAGTCAAATTGACAAGCAGCTCTGCCGATTTTGGGAACTAGAAACTTTTTCAAATTTCAAACCTTTTTCGCAAACTGAAAAGACTTGTCAATCACACTTTCTAGAAACTTTTTCACGCAATGAAAATGGTCAATTCGTAGTCACAATTCCACTGAAAGATGCTCCTGAAAAATTAGGTGACTCCTATCAATCTGCGAAGAAAAGGTTTCTCACTCTAGAACGTAAACTTGAAAAGCATCCAGAACATAAAATTGAATATTTCAAATTCATAGATGAATTTCGAACATTGAGTCACATGTACAGAGTAGAAAACAAAGATGAAGAGAAATTTGCTTATTATATGCCACATCATAGTGTCATCAGAGAAAGCAGTTTGACTACACGTTTGCGTGTTGTTTTTGATGCTTCTTTCCCAAAAAATACAGGTTTATCTTTCAATGATATCCAGATGATAGGTCCAGCTATTCAGCCTGATCTTTTCAATGATCTGATTCGTTACAGAAAATACAATTATGTAATATCAAGTGACATTGAAAAAATGTACAGAATGTGTATAGTTGGCCCTAGTCAGACATCATTGCAACGAATTCTATGGAGAGACATTATTCAAGATCCTATTGATATTTATGAAATAACTAGAGTAGTTTATGGTACTTCATCCGGTAGTTATCTTGCCATTAGGTGTCTCTACCAATTAGGGGTTGAATGCACAAACCCAGTGATATCAAACGTAATTAAAATGTTGACATGTTGACTGGTGGTAGCACAATAGCTGAAGTGATATTCATTACAAACACAGTTTCTGATGTGCTTCAGTAAGATGGTTTCAAATTGAGGAAATGGGTGTCCAATAGCCCTGATATTCTTGCGGGCATTAATAGTTTAGAAAGTGCGGATATTTTTGATTTGAGAGTCAAGGAAAATACCAAAACGTTAGGTTTATTATGGAATGGAAAACTGGATTGTTTCACATACATGATTAGTGATAGGTTTCAGAAACGTGTCACAAAACGATCCATACTGTCGGAAATATCGCAAATATTTGATCCACTCGGGTTACTTAGTTGTGTAATAATTACGGCAAAAATTCTGTTACAAGAGTTATGGTCTTAAAAATTAGGATGGGACGATGTTCTTCCTAATCACTTACACACAAATTGGATATATTTTCGAGAAAAACTAATTCATCTAAACGATAGCAAAATACCCCGAAAAATAACTTGCATGGATCCTATTAGAATAGAACTACACGGATTTTCGGATAGTTCTTCTAGACCGTATAGTGCTTGCATATATATGAAATCAAAAATGAAAATGGTGATACTTACATCAAATTAATTTGCGCTAAATCCAAAGTAGCACCATTGAAAGTGCAAACCATTCCTCGTTTAGAATTGGTCGCTGCTTTGATGTTAGCAAAATTAGTAGAGAAAGTGAAATCAGCCTTGGAAACGTCACTTATTGGTGCGATTCCACAATAGTCTTAAATTGGCTAAATATTTCTCCCAACACAACAATCTTCAAGTTTTTGTTGCTAATCGCGTTGCAAGTATCCAAGAATTATCAAATGTTAAAGACTGGAGACATGTCTCCACTATAGATAACCCAGCTGACGTGTCACGTGGTGTGAAACCCAGTATATTACAAAAACTTGATATTTATTGGCACGGGCCAAGTTGGTTGATGTCTGTTCCCAGAGAAAAATTTACCAGAAATGAAAAAGGATTTGAAATCTCTTATCATTTGTTCTATTGCAATTCCTGAAATCTCTAATTTCATTCCTTTCAAACATTTTTCTAATTTGACTCGATTGGAAAGGATTGTAGCCTACTGTTTACGTTTCAAACGAAATTGTTGTAAACCTAGTTTTGAGCTATGTTTCACATATTTACGTTGTGATGAAATAAGAATGGCTATTGTACGTATCATAAAAATAGTACTGCAAGAAAGTTTCAGCGAAGAAATACAGGCTCTAAAAAATAGTGAACTTCTCCCAAAAAAGAGTAAGCTTTTGAAACTGAATCCTTTTTTAGATAGTCAGAACATTTTGCGTGTTGGAGGTAGATTGGCTAACCCAGATTTCAATTTTGACAAAAAATTTCCCATCATAATATCATCGAAACATTGGTACACCAAGCTCTTATTTGAAAGAGTGCACAAGATTTTGATGCATGCTGGGCCACAGCATTTGTTAAGCTTCATCCGTGAGAAATACTGGCCACTTTCAGAACGAAATCTTGCTAGAAGGATAGTACATGAATGCATAAGGTGTTTTAAGGCTAAACCATGTATAATAAATCCAATTATGGGAAATTTACCTAGCAGAAGAGTTATTCCTGCCCCACCTTTCAACACCACAGGCGTGGATTATGCAGGCCCGTTTTTAGTTGAAGACAGAAAAGGACGGGGCTTCAAAATCACAAAGTTATATATAAGTCTTTGTGTTTGTTTTACAACACGTACTATTCACTTAGAACTTGAATCAGACTTAACGAAAGAAGCCTTTTAAGCAGCTTTCAGACGTTTTATTGGACGACGAGGAAAACCTGTTCAAGTCTACTCTGATGATGGTTCGTCTTTTATTGGAGCAAATAATGAACTCAAAGATTTCAGCAACTTTTTTAAATCCAATTCTAATGAGTTATCTGCTTCTATTGAAAATCAAGGCATACCTTGGTCGTTTATTCCAGCTCATTCTCCACATTCTGGTGGCCTTTGGGAGGCTGGAGTAAAGTCTATGAAACACCATTTGAAAAAAGTTGCCGGTAATGCCACGTTAACTTTCGAACAACTCTATACCTTGCTGGTTCAGATTGAATGTATTTTGAATTCCCGTCCAATCTCTCCCTTATCCTCCGACCCTTCAGATCTTTCCCCGTTGACACCTGGGCATTTTTTGATTGGGCGCTCCTTGATGTTAGCTGCTGACCCAGACTTGACGCACTTACCTGTGAACAGGTTAGGTTAGGTTAGGTTAGGTTATCCCACTTTCAACACGTACAGCAAATTCAACGCCATTTTTGGAACAGATGGTCCCTAGAGTACGTCTCCGAGTTACAGCAGAGAAGCAAGTGGTCTCAACAACATGGTAGACTAAAGCTTGATGTTCTTGTATTGATTAAAGAAGAGAACCAACGTCCATTGGAAGCATAGGAAGAATAGTCCAGCTTCATCCTGGCAAGGACAATATTGCTAGAGTAGCAACTATAAGAACATCAACAGGAACTGTCAAACGTGCATTTACTAAGATATGTCCCCTTCCAATTGAGAAAACAAATGAATAATCTTCATTTTCTTAGTTTACTGATTATTTCAAATATCTTATGTTGTCTTGATTATGTTCTTTTCAATGATTTCATATTTCTTTTTGAAAGTGATACTTTCAAAGCCGGGGGCGATGTTGCGTTTTCACGTATTTTTTGTATTTGTGTAGCAACCCTTAATTAATGAATATGACAATGTCATAAGTTGGTCGTCAAGAACTACCAGAAAAAACAATAACGTAAAAAAATAATAACAACTTTTAACTTCTTGTCACGAATTTGTATAGTTAGAGAAGTAATAAAACTACTAGTAGTCGTCATCTTGGTTTTATTACGAGTTCAAGAGCGGTAGCAGTTTTCCAGCAACAAAAAGTTACAGTCCATTTGAAAACAAAACTCATACCCACAAACACTGTCTGCCCCTGAAGCTATTCATGTTGAAGAAAATGTTAACGAGGAAATTGAAGACGAAAAACTACATTTTACTGTGTTGACAAATTTGGAAATGATGGAAGATGAGATACAAACAGAAAATGAAGACGATTGTGAAAATGAAGTACTAGAAGAAATTCAGGATGAGACAGAGAGAATCAATGAAATCTCTAATAATAATCAGTCAATTAATTTAGTGAAAGATGTTGACAAAACCAAAAAATTAAAACAGGAAATAAATTTAAAATAACAGAAAAATAGTACACTAGGATTAACGAACCTTTCGAATATTCTGCTGACCTCGGTGGTGATAAGTTTTCACCATCACGTGAGGTATTGTCTCCACAAAGCTATTTTAAACTATTTTATGCACTAGCGGGCGGTAAAGTACACATTACCGCCCGGTTCGCCGGGCCATATTGTTTCCTGCAGCCTTTGCTGCAGGAAACAATATGGAGGATGTCATCCTGCGCAGCATTTCTGGTTGTGGGGATTGGTAGTACCCCTCATGTGGTTAGGCTCCAGTCAATGTTGCCTCCATAAACTGCTACCAGGAACTTTCCTCCAGCGTCGCTGATCTGCTGAGGAGTAGCGTTTGGTGTGAGAAACGGGGCCACTACTGCAGAGAGGGAGGTATTCTTCATGTAGGTACTGCAAATTTTCTTTTTCCCCAATCCTGCAGTGGTATCATAACCACTCACTGTGTAAAGGAAAAGTATGTCCTTGAGAGGAAAGGAACAGAAACTGGGCGAGTAGAGGACACTGGGACCACTACCTCTTCCACTTTTTTGAAGGTAGATGTTTCTTGTGGACGTAGCAAATGCTGTCAACAGAATAAGTATGTCCACATCTTCAGCAGTAATTATGTCGCTGTCGAATTCGCTGGCCTTGGATATGGCTGTGTTCACGATCATCACGTCGGCGTCCTCATATGCCTGCTTCACTTCTATGCTAGCATCCGTCATTCGTGTCATCAACATCGAAATGAATGCGCTCTTATTATGATCGTTTGCCAAGAACTTTTCCTGTGCTATGGCCACCATGGTAGATGAGGAGAACATGACTTTGGTTGCTGAACGGCGAGCTCGTTCTGCGGCTTTGGTGCTTTGATAGCCTGCGTTAGTGGGGTATCCATCAAGTACAACAATCACATTGCTCCCAAAGTGTCTCTGCACGTAGATCATGTACGTAGAGCATAGCATCTCGAATGTGGTTGTGTGAGTTTTGTTCCACACCACTTTATATAGCAGGTATCCTCCATCAATCACGTTACATTTCCTGTTGCCAAAGTTGACTTCGTCTATGGGAGTAAAGAGTGGGTACATTGCAGACTTCGTTCCCTTGCGCATTCCCTCCTCTCTAAAGAGTGAATTTTTTACCAGCAATTTTCAACGAGCAAGAAACGGAAGCAAGAGTCACGACCGTAATCCTTCCGTTTCAGTTTCAATTCTTCAAAATTTCCTTCCACCACTTTCTTCATGCATGACATGCCTATCTGTCGCGCTAAGTGACAGTTCACTTCGTCATGACCAATGATTCCTGTGCTCAGAGAAACTATCGCCTGAATGTGAAGGAATGGGTGATGTTCCATGCGCGAAGTTTCCCAATGTCCATGTTGTCTCTCACTATTCTGGTTGGTCTCATGTCCACATGCTGTTCAGATGACTCTGAGCGAACATCAGCGAACGATTCTATTTGTTCACAAATGCTTTGAAGGCACAACATGCCCAATATCCATCTAGCAAGCACAGAATATCTTACACCGCGTCCACGAGTGAATTAATTAATAATAGAGTCATGTTGAAAGAATAAAATGAAAAGTGATCTAATATGACCTCAAAAATCGAAAACAAATAGGTCTAGGTAGCGCAGGTAGAATAGACAAATTTCAGCCTTCTATGTTGAATATTGGCTCATCGTTTGCATTCCGCAGTTCCACAGGAGCAGTGTTCAAACATCTATTGTTTTCCAGCTTTTTACTGCTGTAGCTGATCATACACTCCCCTCGGCCCGACACTCTCTTGTCCTTGGGAGGAACGACTTGACACCTGGTGGGCAAGCAGGGGTGGGGGTTATCTATAGTTGGTGATTTCAAGTAGGAATTATAATAGCAACCACATTTCATCATAATTCTTGTATAACAGAAGAAATAGGGTGGAATTCTGCATTTTGTGGCGAAATTTGAAAAATTACCTATTCTTCGAAGCGCCATATCTCGTTAACAAATCGACACACAAACATGAGCGAGGCAACAAGTTCGTAGGGAATTTGACGATCTACAAAAAAGTTGGTCGACGTTTTTGCTGTAGAACGTAAGACAAAAAAGTTATTGAGGAAAAACCACACCAAGGTCGAAAAATTTGCAGTTTTTCCCTCCCTACTTTTTTAGCACAGGGTCCTCGAGGTCCAAAACTTGAGAAAATGTTAATCAACCATCCCTGAACAACATCTTTTAAAGCTTCTTCTCCTAGTTTACCGAAAGTATTTTTGTATCTTTCATATTCTCAACATTTGTTTACAGTAGGATCCCGTTTCATTTCAGCGTACATAATTTTTTTCAGGTACTGGTTTCATTAGTGATTTGGTCATCCATGGGTTTCTTCTTATGTCATCATTTTTCATTTTAACTTCATTTGTACTGATCTCGATGATATTTTGAATTTTTTCAATCAATAAATTAGCTGCCTGGTCAACGTCATATAGAGAATATAAGTCCAGCCAATTTTCATTCTCTGCGTTTATTTTCAACTTATATCTGTCAACGAAAAATTTGTATTTTTGAGTGAATTGATTTAGATTTCTTTCAGTGTTATTTTCAGATGACATTATCTGATGTATTATTGTCGAAAAATCATCGGTTACATCTGACTGTAAAATGATGGATTTATATAAGAATTTTTTGGATACATCACTAAGGAAACAGTGATCAAGACAGGATCGGGAATCGTTTGATACCCTTGTAAACTCATTGATATACGAGATATATCCATGTGAAGTCATGAGATTCATGTAGTTATTGGATATTTCATTTTCACTTTTTATATCGATATTTATGTCGCCAATTACAAAAAACGTATTGTTATTATTTTGTCGAAAGCATTCATCTAGGCTTCTCAGAAATTAATGCTCAGTTAGGTGACCTGTACAAAGCGAACATGGTGAAGTTTTTGTTTTCAAACTCAAATTTAATTTTCACGACTTTATTGTTATTCGAAAGATAATAATTTCATCGCCGTAGGGTATATGTCCATTGATGTTACACTATCACACCATCATTTTGATTGAGGGTGCCAAAATTATAAATCAAATCATAACCAGCGATACTGAATAAAGAGATATCCATGATAATCAGTTATAATTATGACATCAAACTCGGGTGATATTTCGTTTAATAGTATTTTTAAAAGATCTAGATTTTTCTTTACACTTCTTATGTTCATATGAAAAATCCTTAAGTTGTTTTTCGAACATTTCAACAAATTATTTGATCCTTCGTTAGTTTTGGCAACATGTGTTTCTATTGTGTCTATAACGAAATTATTGATATACGAATCCAATGAGGTTTAAACATAGGTATTATATACAGTGTGCCCCAGCTAAAACTTGTCACCCCCCTAATATCCAAACTCATGAAAAAAATTGAAAATCGCTCAGACCCGTCGAATTTTATTTCAAGGGGGAACACTTTCACCAAATACACCATCAATGTGTTGTCAACCACCTCAACCCCAGCACCCCCTACTTCAGAATTTTCAATGGGACTACTATACTTGCGATACATCATTTTGAAGGGAATTCAATCCCAAATACATCGGTGTACTGAAATTGAGGATTGATCAAGTGTTGTTGAAGTTTTCATGAAAACTAATTTTTTCCAGATATTTTTATTTTTCATCACCTAACATGTTATCAACGTATGAAAGGTTCAAAATGTGAACCATTCAGTTCCATACAGAAGTATAAGCGATCTTCGAAATTTCTTCGCACATTGCTCAACATTTCTGGAGTCACTGCACGACACTCCACAACAATTCTCCTGCGTAGATCATGAAGAGAAGTTGGCTGGGTAATATAAACTTTGAATTTCAAATGACCCCATAAAAAGAAGTCTAATGGTGATAAATCAGGAGATCTAGCCGGCCATTCTATTGGTCCTCGCCTTCCAATCCATCGCCCTGTGAAATTGTCATCTAAAAATTGACGTACAGGTGCAACAAAATGTGGAGGAGCTCCATCTTGTTGAAACGTGAGCTGACCGTCAAGTAACCTATCATCGTCTTCAAGTAACTGAGTGATTCTGGGGTTCACAGTTGTATCAAGAAGTTCAAGATACGTTTGTCCGTTGAGGTTACCATCAATAAAATATGGACCTACAATATGGTCTCCCAGAATACCAGCCCAAACATTCAATATCTGGGGAGTCTGTGAATGAGTTTCCCTTTACCAATGGGGATTTACGTCACTCCAGTATTTGCAGTTGTGCCTGTTCACATGTCCATTTAAATAAAAAGAAGATTCGTCAGAAAAGCACACATTGTAGGGGTAATTATTATCACCAATCAATAATTGACTCATGATTTCACAAAACTCTGTACGTCTGTCAGGATCATCTTCATT
This sequence comes from Chrysolina americana, assembly GCA_958502065.1. Lineage (NCBI taxonomy): Eukaryota > Metazoa > Arthropoda > Insecta > Coleoptera > Chrysomelidae > Chrysolina > Chrysolina americana. The sequence goes on from OY293411.1 coordinate 26,840,049, forward strand.
TAATTCTTGTACATTCTGCATTTTATAAGGATGGAATTTTGCGTCTTTCAGAATTCGATGTACGCTGCTTTTCGAAACTCCAGAAATAGTCTCAAGTTGTCTTAACGATTGAATGTTGTCCATCACTGCATGTCCTACAACTGCAACAGCGACCCCTTCATTTCTCATAGGCTTCTCTCGTTCATGTTTTTTATTCAGCACTGATCCCGACTCCAAGAACTTATTCATCAATTGAAGCACGTACTGATATGATGTGGTGTTTTCTGGATGACTTTCATTGAAACTTCGAGCCGTAGCTCTAGCACATCGTCCATTTTCAAAATACGCAGCTACAATGGATATTCTCTCTTGTACAGTATAAACCATTTTCGAATGTTTTCAAATTGTTGAATGCAGTGACTCGAATACATCAATTACCAAGGCGTAAACAAAGATATGCGTATACAAAAACACATGAGGGCAATTTTTTTTCATAAAAACGTCTGTCTCACCTTCGAAACTATTATTTCTGACAGCATATTATTTTTCAATACAGTGGCGTACCCACAGTGAACCTTTCTTACGACGCTAACATTAAAACTTCAACAACACTTGATCGATCCTCAATTTCAGTACACCGATGTATTTGGGATTGAATTCCCTTCAAAATGATATATCACAAGTATAGTAGTCCCATTGAAAATTCTGAAGTAGGGGGTGCTGGGGTTGAGGGGGTTGACAACACAATGATGGTGTATTTGGTGAAAGTGTTCCCCCTTGAAATAAAAATCGACGGGTCTGAGCGATTTTCAATTTTTTTCATGAGTTCGGATATTAGGGGGGTGACAAGTTTTAGCTGGGACACACTGTATGTAGGAACTAGGAACATACATTTGATTTTAAAATTTAAAAACCGAAATGGATTTAAAACTAATAAAGTGAAACAGAATAGTTCAGTTTAAAATCCACCGTGGAAAATTGTAAATTAGTAAAACTGTTCAATTGTAACTTGTAAAAGTCGTAAAAATATGATGTATAGTTATAATATATTAATTAGACTCAGTGATATTCACAAAGAAGAAGAGAGAATAACTAAATAAAATGAATTTTGGTAGTAGCAACGAGTTAAAGAAAATGAGACACTGGTAAGTTTGTTTTGGTGAATGACCTAGTTCTCGGCTTACCATCGGAGGTGCTGGTATTTGATTTGTTAGGGATCTTTACAGTTTTCACAGTCTTTGATGTCGTTTCTGTTTTAGAGCCAGAATTCTTGTTGGTGTACTGATTCATCAATTTTTGCGGTGGATTCTCCACTTTTTTGGGGGGGGGTGTCAAACGGTTCTAGTGTGAATTTACGGGATTGGACGGTTGGGGTTGGGGAAGCACTGCTCGTTGAGGCCTGGTTATCTTGGTTATCGTCCGTTTCTCTCAGTTGTTCCGCATAGTAGGCAACTCCATTCGCTAATAATTTATTCCCTCTAATGTAGCATTCGTTTTGTTTATCTTGCTTTGCCAGGAATAGGTGCTTTCTCAGAGTTTTCTGTTCTTCTCGCTGTTGTTGAGTGAGATCCTGAGCTATGGATATTTGTTTCCCTTTTAGTTTGAAGCAGTTCTGAAGCACTTTCTTCTTATTGTAGAAAGAGACGAACTGTGACATGAAATTTTCTTTCAATGACCATGTTAAATTCTTCGTAAATTACTAAAAAATGTTTAAATTCCAAAAGGGACATGATGAAAAATTTCATCACGCTGAAACCCAAAATATTAGCATATGTAGTTTGTAGGTACTTCAGCATTTTTTCTTGTCGAAATCCTCACAAAAGCCTACTGATGATTCAGATATCTCTGATAACCACACGGAAATATTAGTTTTCCAAATTTCTACAAAATCAGTTATAGGGTTGTAAGCGTAAACTCTCCCAATTTTTTAACTTAAAGTTCACTGGCTTTCAGGACAAAAAATGAGTTACACAATTTTCGTTAGAGCCAATTCGGTGCCTATTTCTGAGCAGCCCTTATAATTTTTTTTTGAAAAGTTATCGAATATTTAGGAAGTATCAGGTCTCAGTCAGACGAATTCAGGTAATTTTTGACCTGACTCTACTTGTTCCCAAAAAATCAACTTGGGTTCACATCAAATTTCAAAGTTATGGAAGAAAAATTTGGAAAAATAATAATAAAACCAACAAGTTTTCCAGAAAATATACACAAGTAATTACTTGTAAATATGGGATTTTTTTCAAGAAAGTGCAGATCGATAACTTTTTTTAAAGATCAACTGTAAGTATTCAGCAATCACTTTAGAGTTATATTTTTGTTACTCCCAACGACTCCTCTGATTGGTTTGGAAATTGTTATATTTAGATTTGTCCCAGCTACAGAAATGTACTTCGGATGTAGTGGTAGTTGAATTAATGATATTTTTGCCTTTTGATTTTTTGTATTTTCCAAATATTCTCGTTTACAAAATAGATAACCATTTATGTTCAACATATTGCTGGTATAATATTTCGAAATAAGTTCGAAAATAATGTGCCAGAGAGGTATCAACAATGTGAAATGAATACGGAGTCCCCTTTCCTTCCAAGCGTTTCCACCAAGTGGAAAAATAAAGGCAATCATGTGTCAGAAAACAACTACTTCCCTGGCTAATACCACGACGGACATTGAACTACATCTGACAGACATTTGTGCAACGTTCTTCCAAGAAGACCCAATTGCAAGTGCTTGTCTAGTAGTAAAACAGAAAACTATCCTTCATTTTGCTGGGAATGACTACCTGCGGACATGCATGTTTCGAGGTTTATTGCCCCTCATCAGTAAGTCGAACAACATTATAATTGTCCTTTTCCTGCCAAATGAATAATAATCAAACATTTAACAAATATTTTCCCACGGATGACACTACGACCCACATCTAAGTTGATCGCAGCGCCATCCGCACGGGAAATCAAGAACAAGACAAAACAATCCTAAGCAGCACATGATTGTTTTTATAGTATATCAATGCAAGTCATTGGCAAAGCATGTTTCGCTTAGGTAATCTCCAAAAATACTTTTACATTTGAAAAAAAAGCTAACATTCATTCACATGTCAGATTAAACAATTCCACTCGACACAACGCTTTTTCACGATGGTTATTTAACATTGTGTTAGCAAATGAACCCACATTTACTATTGTTTTTCGTTCCTGTCCCAGAGCGCTAATTTACGTTGCCCCGCCGATTTTATCTCCGTTTCCATGGAATTTATGTTGTATGTGAATAATGAATAGAGACGAGTAAAGCTTGAAATTTCCGTTGTCTGGTTTCAACTTGTAGTCAACGCGAGATATGTGATATATAACATTGGAGACTATAAGCAAATTCAGTATATGATGCAGAGATCTTTTTTAACATTATTTTTTTTTAGTTTCGGAACGTATATCGCCAACCGCAGGGTACGCAGTCAAAATTAATGAGCATATCTCAAGTATAACGGAACTCAGAAATAATTATAAAACTTCCAAATTCACTGGATATACTATACAGTTCATCTACTCCTATATTCGATTTTGATTATTCACGTGATAATTCCACACGCGTATAATTTTGAACAAATCAAATTGGGTCTTTTTGTATGATCACTACGACAACGTATATTTTTAAGTACATTTCAATCAATAGTTGAAATATTTTGTAAAAAACTGAACCCAAATTAAATCTGTTATGTACCTAGATTTATGAAAAACACTTGTAGTAGCTCTAGGTAGCTATAAGATGAAAGAATACCTATACTACTTTATGTCCTGAAATAGTAATTATGTGCTACTAGAATGGGTGGGATTCAACAACATATAGGTTGAGAATCCATTGGTGAAGAAACTAAACCTGTTCATGTACCTATATGAAAAACTATCAAAATTCTTATTTTCGTCCACTTTTAGTAGCCCGAAGTAAATGAAAAATTGAAGAATATAGTATCCTACATTGTAAAATAGTATTTTCATGCCACTACAATAAGTATAGAAATCAACATAATATAGGCTGAGAAGCCATTGCGCCGAAACTGAAAAGCACACTAAACCTATTAGTATAGGTATATTAGGAGATGTTGAGCTAAAACCTCAAATTAAATTGGGCCGTTTTGATTTTTTAGATTCTAGGAGGTTTTGGGGTACCGAATAAGTCTAGCAACTCTTCATAAAAGTACGGGCACGGATTTTCGAAATTTTGGGACTTGAAACTCTAAAATATTTTGAATCGCGAAAAACTCGAAAACCATGAGAAATTCGAAAAAAACTGCCGTGAAAAAATGTAAAGCACAAAATTCTCTACAAAAAAGTATCCTAGGTATTTTTTCCTAATCTCAAAATTTTCACCTTAAAACGGGTTTATATACTCAATAATAGTTTGAATCGCGAATAACTCGAAAACTACGAGGAATTCAAAAAAAGATACCCGAAGCAAAAAATGTAGAGAACAAAATTTTCTACAAATTGGTTCCTAAAAATGTTTCCTAACCTCAAAATTTTCATCGTAGAATGGGTTCATGTACTCAAAAACACTTTGAATTGCGGATAACTCGAAAACTATGAGGATTTCAACACATAATGCCGGAACAAAAAATTTAGAGCTCAAAATTCAGTACAAGAGAGGTTTCTCTTTCGTTCTAACCTAGGAAAATGAGAAAATTTATTTATTTTGGGGTAAATCGTTCTAGATTGCCTGGTCTATAAGGCTACATAAACATCATTTCACTACTAATATCTTCTTTTCTTAGTTTCTTCATAATTCGTACCTCTTCTAGATTCTCTCCTCCACAATTTTTGCACTGGCCCCAGTGAAAAATCCAATCTTTTTATGTGAAAGACACCGTGAAGGCTACAGAAAGCAGTACGCACTTGACAAATGTTTACTACACAAAACACGTCGTCTGCACCACAGAACTCATAATTATATCATATGATATAATTATGAGTTCTGTGGTCTGCACACGTGCGTGGTTATCGGTGATAATGGCTGTGGTTGCCGAATTCTTCGCGGGAAATAGACGAAAAGAAAGCTTTCGTATTCTTAAACCAAGTAATTGAATACAATGTAACGACCCGCAATCGATTCTTTGTAACGTGTTTTCACAAATACAACATGAATTTTTCGAAGAAACTTACTCTTGGATAATTAAGGAAATATTTACGGAAAATGGGACATTTTGACTTTTCTATGCATTTTCAAAATCTTCATAATGAGGATACATCATACTAAGAATGTTTTTATATGAACTTGAAGCTGAGCTTCTACACTTCAAAATGAATACCCTCATCTTTGGATAAGAGAAACTATTAAAAAGTCTGTGAATATCGAAATAATAATCAATCGAGAACGAAGATCGTGTTCATGATCGCGTTTTTTGAACGTCAGTTCATTTGAAACCAAGAAGTAACTCATGTATGTCATATACATGAAAATATTGATAATAATACGAACGACAAATCTCTCGTTGGATTTGCTTGTTTATATTGCGTGTGATGGAATATATTCATTGAAACTTCAAGTGCTTGTGTGGCCAATATACCTCTACATCTCGCAAGATTTTCGAAAATTTCCTAAGTCGAAAATTATGCTACCTTACCGGAGTACAAAATAGAGAACTTACCCATCATTATGCAGTTTGATTCTTTGAAAACGGAGTAGTTTTCAACGAGTTAGAGCAATTTTAATTTGCGCTTGGGATGTAAATTTGCTTGAATTCGCACTGGCGAGAATTCGCGAGCGGGTGCTCCGGCTTTCGGCTTTGAGAGAGAATTACTCAGAAATAGTGGCTCCAACAAAAAAATTAACAGAGACCTTTTTTCTAGAAAATTTTGTGGTTTACCTTTTTTGTCATGGCAGTTTTTTTCGAATTCCTCATGGTTTTCGAGTTATTCACGATTCAAAATATTTTTGTGTTTCAAAATTTCGAAAATCCGTGCCCGTACTTTTATGAAGAGTTGCTAGACTTATTCGGTACCCCAAAACATCTCACAATGTAGAAAATCAAAAGGGCGCAATTTTTTTTGGGTCTTATCCTATTTAGCCTGTACTATATATAATATGTACCTATATGAAAAATTGATAAAATAATAATTTTCTACCACTTGTAGTAACCCAAAATTAATAAAAATATTAAAATATAACATGCAACGTTTTGAACTGGCATTTTTATGCAACTACAATGAGTAGAAAATAAGAATTTATTAATTTTCAAAATATTCATGGTCTTGAAAAAATTTCCAGAAATAATTCAACCTATAATGGTATTTCCAGTGATTATTTCTTTCGTCTATTAAATATCAGTCATCAACCAATCATACGTTTGTTTCCTGTTTGACAGGACCAATCAACACGCTCTATTAGCGACTATTTACATGATGCACAATAGTCACCGACTATTCAGCATGATACTCATATCAAGGAGCCTGAGCATCTGACAGTACTCTAAATAAATACATATTAAACGTCAAATAGAATCAATCGTGTTAAAGCTGAATAATTATTTGAAAATGAATCGGTTTGGAAAAATCAAAAACGATGAGATATCGAGGCTACAATCCCTGACAATACAGTGTCATTCATATGACAGATATGAAGAAATGGATTCAAGAAATAATCTTCATAAATATAACATGACCTTGATTAATTGTCGACTATTTTATTGCTGCTAAATTTCTCTTGTATTTATTAGTTTTACTCGACATTATTTTGGCATTAATAATCAGAGATGAAAGCCCTCGAGATTCGCTCTCGGGCTCTCATCAGATTATTAATGCCAAAATAATGTCTCGTTAAATTATTATAAAATACAGTCGAAATTTAGATGCAATAAAAATAGTCGACTATTTATCAAGGTCTTGTTATATTACCCTTGATAATATTTAAGCAACACCTAACATATAAAGCAACCATACATACGTGTTACGGACTTGTTAGTCATCAGTAGTGTGCAAAGAAATAATCGAAAGGAATTAAAAACAGATAGACAACTTCACATTCGTTTCTTCAGTTGGACGACCCTGAATTCAATGGGGGGTGTTCTAACTATTTTCGTTACAATCCTACCCAGGAAAATATAATGAAGAAGAAAAAAACACAAAATGGTTTATCAATCAGTTATTCTTCATAGGTTGGGAGGTTTTTATAGAATCTATCTAAAAGAAAATGAACTATTATACTGGCCAAGAGTAATACTGTGGCGTAGATAAGAAAATCACTAATAATTTGGTGATTTAACCACCAATAAATTGCAGTTAATAATGACCTGAAAGTGACATTTTACAACTTTAACACTCTGTATCACTTATAACTACACATATAATTTTTGTGTGCCCATAGTAACTTTTGTTCAGAAGCCCGAGTTCAACAACATAATATTGAAATTTTAGACAATTTGACTGAAAGACTTTTTACATAAGAAGTGTGCGTGATCCTTTACAGTACTGATTTTTTGCTAGTAACATATGACCTAATTTATTTGATGTGAAATTATGATATTTTCATTATTTACAGTGTGGTACATAATACACACACAATAGTATAGTGGAGGAACATAACTGACCCAATCACATTCAACTTAAACTAATTCAAATGGTCCTGATATTATTATTTCATTCTCATATTATTTCATTGAAATGAAACCGAATCAATATTCTAACTAGTCAACTCATTTTCAGTTTGTTTCATCCATATTGAATTTCCAACTCGTTATAACTTATAACTTGGTATATGTGATTAATCAATTTATATTTGAAACTTTTGCATACACTATCGATCTCCCCTACATAATTATAGCAGGTGTTGCGAATTTGGCTGTGGGTAAGCCACGGAATTATAATTAATGTTACTACATAACTTCTTGTATAACCGCAGAGAACGGATGACATTTCACGAGAGTTATGAAATAAATTCAGTCCGTACATAAACCTTGAAGAAAACTGGCCAAGCATGACATCAACTTTGATATGAATATGGAACACTTGGAAAATTGACAGGAAACTTGGGTAACTCAGCAACTCAGTGGAATAATTCTGTTTGCATCTCACACGTTCAGCCAGTCACCCTCAGATTGAGACATTAAAATTGTGTGGTTAAAGATACTTTAAAACAGATGGGAATTATTATGTTCCCGAGCACAGTTCTTCTTATCAGAATCAGACCAGCGGGAGACGATTAATAATACTAGAACAGGGGTTCTCTTGCAGAGTAGAAATCATGCCTTATTATATCTAAATTTTCACTTATCCCATTACCATTATGGATGCTCCTACCATACCTATCGAAGTATATTATCATCTTCATGCATACATAGCATGGCTTGTGTTTAACATGACCCAGTTATCGTTTTATTTGCGGTGATTATTATTATTTCATATATTTGCATTGTTATTTCACTCACTCAATATCTTCTAGATTCAGTTAATTCTATCTAGCGAATGTTGTACTCGAAACAAATGAGACAAGACATATTGAACTAAGTGAAATGAATACGAAGTACCCTTCTTTCCAAGCGTTTCCACCAAGTGGAAAAATAAAGGAAACTTCTGCCAGAAAACAACTACTTTCCTGGCTGATATCACGACGGATATTGAACTACAGACAAATATTTGTGCAATCTTCTTCCAAGAAGTCCCAACTGCAAGTGCTTGTCTTGTAATTGAACCGAAGATTATCCTTCTCTTGGATGGGAATGACCTCCTGCAGACATGCATGTTTCGAGGTTTTTGCCTTTCATCAGTTACAGGGTAGGTTGGAAAACATTACAGTTGTTCTGTCTCTGCAAATGCATAATAATCAACTGTATAACTAATATTTCCCCACGGATGAATCTACGACTCAATGAATGAATGAAGGATAATCTTCTATTTAATTACAAGACAAGCATTTGTAACTGGGTTTTCTTGAAAAATCGTAGCACAAATATTTGTCAAATATAGCTCAATGTCCGTCGTGGTATTAGCCAGGGAAGTCATTGTGTTCTGACAGATATTTCCTTTTTTTTCACTTGGTAAAATTGCTTGGAGAGAATGGTAATTCGTATTCATTTCACTTTGTTGATACCTCTCCGGCACAAAATTTCGAACTAGTCCGAAATATTACGATATATTCAATTGCAACGTAATGAACCTGAATGATTATTATATAGCAGAAGTCGAGTTGGAATTGTACCGCATATTTGATTATCGATGGAGTAGATGTTTGAATGGTTTGATGTGAAAGAACAGGACAATTTTTTTTAAATGGAACGAAATTTAAAAAAATTTCAGGTGGTTGGAATCGTACAGTCCACTCAGTTTTGAGACGAGGATCGGTTGTAACACCACAAAATTTGGCATGCTAGCAGTTGGAACAATGTTAAACAAGAAAAAATATTGTTTACCAAACCCAAAAAAAATTGATTTGATAAAAAATAGTTTTTTTTGTTGTCATCTTGGAAAAAATTGAGTTTGAAAAAATATGGTTTGAATAGGGTTGAAGACCATTCAATTCTCTAAAAGAATGATCCTTAGTAAGTTCCTATAAAATGAGCCCGTTTTCTCAGAAAACGTGCTTGAAGGCCGACATCAAATTTCAGGCTCGTGTTAGTTCCAAACGTTCAATGTGTCATAACTTTGCAAAAAATAGTCAAAAAATTAAAAATGTAAGTGCATTTTGGTCGTGAAGACTTCTACTTTTTCATGCAATTATAACATGTGGGTATCTGAGTACCTGAATGGTTGTTTTTACCACGTTACATAATCCATCATATCTAAGGCAACAATGGACACACATTTGGAGCAGTTTTCTCAGTATCTGTCAGTTCGAAACATGAGCTGCGAGCGTAGTTCAGAGTGCCGTTTTCCGACTTATTATATACATGTCAAACCCTACTGTCATGTAATGGTTTTTGTTCTTGCTGTGAAAATGTATTGAGATAATTATAGATCCAGCTGCGATTATCTGTCTGAAAGTGAGTAGAAATTTATAGTAGAGTATACAAAACGTCAAAAATTCTTAGAGTGGATTAGAGTTGTATTAAATGCTGCGTTTTCTATGAGATTATTGGTGCTTATCTTTCACAAAAAGTAGGGTGGAAATGTGTCAGGGTATTGAATTATTCTGGCAAAGAACAAGAGTGTTGTCAAATGCATATACCACAGCTTTCTCTCTCCCACAGAAGAGATATTCCATTTGGATTTGTTTTGTGGACGTTTTTCCCATGGGGATTATTTGAGTTGATAACTGAGTCATCAGAATATTCTCTCCCCCGGATTATTCGAAGTGAAAAAATAATGGAATATATATTATCATGCACTGATTCAGTGGCGGTGTAAAGGGGGGGCGGTGGGGGCGGTCCGCCCCGGGTGCCAAGAATCAAGGGGTGACAGCACGGTGACAAAGAAATGCCAACTCTGTCGCGCAGATAGTAGACGCTGGCTGTTAGAATGTCTTGATAGATTTTACGAAGAACTAGAGCATCGCTACAAAGCAATGGATGACATTCTCATAACATTTGATGTTGTTCAGTCTGAAACTCTACTTACGTCAACAGAAAAAGAACTTCGTGATATAGTTCCAAATCTTACAAAAATATATGATGAATTTTCTGCAGAGGACATTATTTTCGAGATTTTACGACTGAGGCACCACTTGGAAGCCGCCAGCATTTCTCTTCAAGAAGCGATCCAATGGACTACCCTGAAGCTTCTGAAATTTATTGTGAAATGGGACTATTCTGAGTCTGTTCCAAGTCTAGATCTATGTCTAAGATTTTTTTTAACTATTTGTGTTTCGGTGGCTACTTCGAAAGAAGTTTCTCAAAATTAAAGTTAATAAATCTTACTTAAGATCTACAATGAGCCAAACACGACTTTCCAGTCTATCCATATTGTCCATTGAAAAGGAGAGGAAAGTAAATTTTGATTTTAGCAAAATAAAGTCACGTAAACACGTTTAATATTTGTCGTTTTATGTTGAGGGTGCTCAATAGAAAGTCGCCCCGGGTGCCAACCTATGCTACTCTTCCACTGCACTGATCTTCTCTGAAGTAAACATAAGTATACGATTAAACAATATCATCCGAAGGTTGTATGCATATAATGATGTTACTGAATGATATGATCACATCACATTAGCATTTACATCCAGCATGAGAGTGAAAGTGTATGAAAATAAATAAAATGATAACAAAGAATGGATAACTCCTGAAATACAGAGGATAATAAAAAAAGAGAAAATTTCCATAAAAAAATTTGAAACCGACCAAACACAAAAGAAAAATATCTTAAACAGAGTAGGCTAGTAACCAAAGCAGTAAAAGTAGCTTATCCAACCAAATCCCAGACGTCCCATATGATGATCATCACATCCAAGAGCAGAGCTCCATTTTCTTATTTCCTATTACCGTACCTGAGATTCAAGCAAAAATACAATCAATGGATTCCAACAAAGCCAGTGGCTTAGATGACATTGGTGTGAGAGTGGTAAAAACTCTGATCCGAGAGTGTTCTATTGTGATTAGTGCGATGATTAACCTTTTCTTCAATAATGGTTGTGTACCTGCGGGAGCAAAATATGCAAAAGTGATTCCTCTATTCAATTCTGGAGATCCGGAAAAAAAATCCCAATTTATAGGGATATTATATAAAATCGCTCGATTCATTTCGCTGAAAATTAAAAAGCAACTATACCACTAACATATTTTCAGTCACCTTCAATACCTTATCTTGGTCTGGGGAACAGCTCAGGAATAAATTATGAATCCTTTGAAAACACTACAGAATAAGGCTATCAAGAATGTTCATTCTCTGCCACTCAGATATCCTACCATTCAAGGTAAATCTTCAGTTACACTGAGCATCTGAATTTTCTATAGTTTAGAACTAATGAAATTTTTATACGAAATCCCAATAGACTTACCTTGATGGACAAAATGAGGACGGAGATGCGCATGCGCAAGCACATTTCCGTCACTCCTTTTTAGTAGTGATGTAAATGCGCGCGCAAGCCCGACACTTCGCAAATACGCGCGCGCATGCGCATTTCCGTCCTCATTTTGTCCATTTTCTTTATATTGAGGTAGCCAAGTGAGACTGTTGCTCTATAGTCTATGACTCATAAAATTTTTATACGAAATCCCAATAGACTTACCTTGCTACCTCAAGATAAAGAAAATGGACAAAATGAAGACGGAAATGCGCATGCGCAAGCACATTTCCGTCAATCTTTTTTAGTAGTAATGTAAATGCGCGCGCACACCGACATTTCGCAAATCCGCGCGCGCGGATTTGCCAAGATATGGTCATGTTCTTTTATGTAAAAAGTAGTATTTAGTTTTGTGAAGCCGAACGCTGAATTTCTCTATGCGTATTACAATAATGACCAATGTTAATGCTTATGTGTATGCGCATGATAATGCCCACGTGGGTACGAACATATGTGTGCGCATGTGTATACATATGTTTGCGCACATGCAAAAAATAGTTTCCGTGATTTATCACGTTTTTTACATTCTGCCAGTCTGCATTGTACATTCATTTGAAAACATTTTAAAAGTGTAGTTAATGTCATCATAGAAAAATGTATTTGGTATATCAACTCGTTTTTCATTAGTCACTGTCTGAAATATTTTATTTGGTAGTGAATTGAATATTACTGAAATAAAATTGGCAACGGCGCAAATTTAGATTTGCCATTGTGAGAGAGCTATCATTTGCCGTTCAAAATGATTGCTTATGCCTGCTGAATTCTCACTAGGGGTGGGATTCCGTTTACCATATAATGCTATAGTCGATAATTATGTCTCTTTTTCTCATATGAATTTAACGATAATGACATCTCACTTATTTGATCGACCATAGAATTCTATAGTACACGGAATCCTATCCCAGGTGTTTACTTTTATTTTATTTTTGATTATTGAGGATTATTTTACTCGTAAATTGCTAGTACTGTGTGTATTGAAGTATTTTCGGCTCAACATTGTGCGTTTGAATTCGAAAAATCGGTGACAACCAAAAAGCCGGTGAAACCCGAACAAAGAAACCGTTGCAACATTGCATAAACAAAAAACCAGACATTTTGCGTTCAGCAATGAAATTCCAATGATTTGTTTACGTTTTGAAGAAGGGTGACTTTTTTGAAAAAATTATAGTTTTTTCCACTAAAGAGTGCTGAAACCAAGTGAATAAGTGTGTGTGTGGTGTTTTAAGTGAAAGAGAATAACATTTTGTGTATTTTCCATAACAGAAATTCGATGTATCGAATGGTGAAGTTTCACAAGAAAATGGGCCAATATATCCGAAAATAATGGTGACCGCCAAAAATTTCATTTTTTGTTTAGGAGACCAAACTACGTAAGTTGCAAATTTTTTTTAAAATTCAGATGCTCAGTGTAACCGAAGATTTACCCTATTCGGTTATACTCTCCTCGAGGGTATCTTTCACTGAGTAATATTTATAAATATAAAATTGCGTTATATATACAATATATTATCAAGACTCACGAAAAACATTCTGTCACCCTCTTGACAGCTGTGTCTGACATTCATCAACACGACACTAGACAAAAACATAATTTTATTCACCAGTAGTGTCTTCCAAATATGGTTTAAACTCTCTTTATCATGAAGGCTTGAAAGTGTATAATAACATACCTATTACTATTAGGAATGCCCAAATGTAAGCATACCTATTCAAACGTAAGCTGAAACAGTACCTATTATCGCTTGATTGAAATGCATTTGTTTTGGGGCCTCCAAGCTGTCCAAAATATTGTTTGATGTCTATGTCCTTTCCCTCGCATACAATTTCTCTATATATTGTTAATTTTTCATTATTTTTAATTTTTTGTATATTTTGATGGTATTCTCTATACTAATGATAAACTCATGTATTTGCCCTCACTAACAAAGGACCCCGCACTTTTTGCTATATAAAATGGCTTTTTGTCAAATGTTCCAAATTTTTGGTATTTTGTAGAAGTCGGTCTCCTTAAGAAATATGTCCGGGCCCAACTCGATCCTATGACTAGTTTTCGAAATACAGGGTGTTAAAGTTGAGAAATGACGACTTTTCCCCATCTTGTATCTCTAGAGATAATCAATTTATTTGAATTTTTTGCATGCAGTATTTTAAAAATATCATTTGGCAACTATCCTCCCCAAAAAAAATCCAAGAACTCTTTTCCGTTACAGGGTGATTTCAATTCATACTCTTGCGATTTTTCGAATTTCGAAATATTGATGCTGTATGGTTTGGAAACACCTGCAGGGTGAAAATCATCCCATTTTATCTTGTTATCGCTTCATGTAATATCATCCCATGTCTGGATCATACAAGGCGATTCACAAATGCTGTGGTATACCGTAATCAATTTCACTTGAGTTTTCTCCCCCTCCTTGTATAGGTTAGTGATTGCAAGGAACAACTCAAAGATTCCCGCGATATACTATTCTTCTTGTGGTTTTTACCAGGTTCAACTGGATCCTGCTGAATTGGATCTAGCTCGGCGGAGCAATGTGAAGTCTTGTGGTGTCGGAGTCTTATTATGAAATGGACTGTAATACTTTATTTTTGACAACTCCGTAGCTGCCACTCGTCTGAATGAATTTAATCTCGTAGTTTGCTTTATTTGAATATATTTCTGATTTTCATACACAAAATGACCATATTCAGACACGTGGCACGAGAATAGTATAATGACTTGCGTCTCCGGTTGCATCGGGATTACATTAGTCCCGTTCATAAAATCGATGACTTGCACCGTTGATAGTGGTTAATGTGTCTATGTTTTCAGTTTATAATTCCAGTTAGTATTTATTATAATACTTTATACATACTACAAAGTAAAAAAATACAATTTGAATAAAAACCGTTTTGCTTTTTTTTTGTTGTCACTTGGGAGATTATGGTTCAAATCCTGATGAGTCTATGTTTCCATTTTTTTTATTGAAATCGAAGAGAGTAGAGCTTGATTATTATTAAATTCTTCAATAGTTTCTTCAATGACAGCGTGAAAGTTCATGATAGAAACTATTATGGAGAAAAACAAATAATTTGTGATACGATTAACATTTTAAAAATGCTACATTTGGTTGTGGATCACATCCAGCTGAAATTTTGATAAGGTGTATGTTATGAATTGATAGAAAATAGACTTTTCTAATTGGAATTTTATTATTTTGACAATTCTTTTTGTCATTCATCTAACAAGTACGATTCTTTGGTTACCAAGGTATATGGTATATACAGGATCTTAACAGTGTACATCATTTCTAATATAGAAATATGATAAAACCACTATGAGATAAGTGACACAATAGGATGGGTATCAAAGAATGGCTAATTTACCACCAGAATTAGCCTTATTAAAGAGATATTGCAGTTCATAATAACGTCAGTCAGTAATAAAGTTGTCCTTATTTTGACATATACGCACGCGCATTGTGAATCTGGAATATGGACCACTTTATTAAAATACTGCCTGCCTTTATTTAAGGATGGTTAAGGCCAGAATTTGAAGTTCCTATATTTTCACTACGGGTGAGATCGTGGACACGACATAAATCATGCCTGATAATTACATGATTTTTTCAACACAAATCGATATCGAAGTCTCTTTTGGCCTTTTTATCATCACAATAATTGTATCTAAGTATGAAATATATTACGTAGGATGACAATTCTGAGAAACTAGATTTCATCTATAGGTTATGAATAACGAACGCCTTTGTAAATAAGAGACGAACAGATAAAACTGCAATATCTCTGTTTTCAATCACCGAATAGTGCCAGTCACTAATAAAATGAAGTTGCCTTTACTGGCTGGCGTTATGGCAATAGATTTCTATTATTTCGAAAAAAGCGTTCTAGTTCGGAGAATCTTTATCATAACAAAGCAATCGGATACGGATACTATTAATTAACTTCAAATTAACATTTCAACAATTCATTTAACTTACCAATCAGTATCTGTAGTCGATTCTTGTCGTCGTTGGACGAATATTTTCACCAGCAAGGCAGTGCTGAAACAAAGGTTAATTAGGAATTTCCAGATCTGTAAAGTTGAAGGCAATTCATAGCGATGATTGAACGTCACATTGCATAATTAATTTTCTTAACCATGTGTATTTGTGCAGTTCAGGATAAAATACTTCGTCATTTGGAAACTCGGTTCGTTCAATCGAGAACTCGTTTGATCAATCATCCAATCATAATAAAACCCTCCCAAACTTTCCACTACCCGTTGCTTCTACTTGGCCAGGGTAATTTATCAAGTTATTCTCTCCGAACTATACACACTTACATTTTCCTAAGTATGAGCATTTGTGGATGGAAGTGTAGTAAGTAAGCAAAGTACTAAGGGGAAGCTGAGTATCCAATGGAGCACAAAGTGGGATGCAGGAGTTAATTTATTACAGCTATTAGACCTGTCGGATTACTTTGAAATAGTTTGTACAATCATTGGATATGAACATCCTTTCAGTGCTTTCCATCCAAGTTTTTTAAATTATTTATTCGAGTATTCGAAAATAATTACTTTGTTCATGAAAATAATGAAGTGTACACACAACCAGCATGCTGTGTGATGAATTATTCTCTGAACCATGAGTTACGTGATGAACAACTTGTACCAAGTCAGTCTGAAAATGAATCGCCGCGATATGTTACCACATTACCGCTTTCAGAAGACCACGAAAGGCAAATCTTTTGGGTCACCTAAATGAAATATGTAATAAAGTTCATGAAACACAGCAAATACATGGGTTATTGTTTGTGAAATGAAGGGTATCAGCTTGAATTTCAACGTATCAAAGATGGTTGATTTTAATGTAATGGCAAAATTTATCGTGCATTAATCTGAATCTGCCCATGTTCTGTCCTCAAATATCAGAATGTCTACCGATTATCGTTTATTGACCAAAAATGCATGACAAAGACCTACAAGCCCAAAGAACAACAAAAGAGAACTTTTCATACGACTATTGTTCTGAATAATTTCTGATTTACTGCAAGTATACTGATATTAAAATTTTTGTAATTGATTTGTTGGTTTTCTAATTTATTTTTGCAAAATAATATGTATTTGTTTAAACTGAAAAATAAATATGTATCTTTTATTTTACAAGAATCACCACCTTGCCTATGACCACTAATCCGAGGGGGTCGGTTGTGGGGGCCTCTTTCTCGTCCATCGTGAACCGAATAGTGGGGTATACCGGGGGGTTAACCAAGTATACCCACGGCCGACATCAGAAGGAATGAGCATTCCCTCCAGGGTGCGCCATGGCTGCCGGTCCGGTTTTGCACCGGTAGCTCAGGAAAGTGGTGTCGCAACTCACCAAGGCCTTGGATGATGGTTGGCCTTCCCTGCTTATTATTATTATTATTATTATTATTTTTTATTTATTTTTTTTCGTTAGGAATTACCCAGTCAGGCCCTGTCTCCGGAGCTCCGACACTTCCGGAGGGCGCGCTGGCGTGTCATTAACCCCAGTAAACACTCCCCACGTCCATGGGGTAAGTGATTACTGGGTCCGAGAATCATGTGCCTTGAGTAGGCGGATTGAACCAAGAATTACGGCCTTCTGCATTCGCCCGGCTAGGATTTCTGCCAAGTCACGGCAAGCCGGTATGATTTTTAAGTTTGAGAGCAGTGTGTCCATCATTCCACCAAGGACCCCTATTATCAGAACCACCATCTTGACAGAATGGTTTGGGTAAAGCCTGCGGAGTTCAAAGAGAAGATCTCGATATTTAGTCCGTTTTTCCTCCTCTTTTCGGACGATGTTCGTTTCGCCAGGAGCTGAAAACTCAATGACTAAAATCGTCCTACTTTGATGGTCGAGGAGGACTACATCAGGCTTATTGGCTTGTATTTGCCTGAGGGTGGGGAATGAATCACTTCTCATTCTCCACCAGGGACTCAATATCCTCCGGAGCATAAGGCAACACTGGTGTCTCGTCTACACCGTACGAGTGTCGTAGATGGTAGTACAACACTCGTAGGGCCGCGTTATGTCTGTGGATATAGGCTGAGACCGCATAAGCTGGACAAGCTGACAGCAGATGCATTATGGTCTCAGGTGCCCCACGACACGCTCTGCATCTAGTGTCAGGGACCTCTATACCCATCACGGGACTGCGGTAGACGAAAGTGTTGAAGACACCATTTTGGCAGGCCATTATGAATCCCTCGGTCTCCGACTTCAAACCACTTGACCTGAGAAACGAGAAGGTCAGGTCTCTGGATAAGTCTACGTCTTCAATGTTCTTGAAGTAGACCCCATGCATCGGCTTATCCTTATGTAGCTGCAGGAGCCTCTCACACTACGCAGATATACATGGGCTTTTTGCTGAACGGGTTCCAACTCGGTGATAGAGTTTGGGATTGTTCGTTCAGTGTCGAATACGAGACCGAGTTCATCGGCTGCACGGGTTGCTGCCTTGAAAAAAAATGCTCCCATCCCTGCTATTTCATGATCACATACCAAGCAGAGAAGGGGATCTGAACTCCTGATAACTTTACAAGCTCCATCCAGTACCATTCTGTTATGTAGACACTCCAAACTCAAAAGTCCACGGACTCCCCGTTGTCTGGGGAAGTATAACCGTAGAACAGACGATTTAGGATGCAAGCTTCTATGAAGATGCATCATTTTGCGAGTTTTTACGTCGACTTGTCGCAGCTCTTCCTGAGTCCATTTCATTACTCCAAAGGAGTAAAGTAGAATCGGAACGGCAAGCATATTAGTAGCAGCAACTTTGTTCTTCCCCGACAGTTCTGAAGACTAGATCTGTCGGAGTTTGTGCTGATACTTGCCGCGGAGAGAGTTTTTGACAGTAGCAACCTCTTGGGTGTGACGTTGTTCCACCCCTGGGTAGGTATACGTCTCTCCGGCATCCAGATGATGTAGGATGCTTCCGTCTACGAGCTGAACGTCCTCTCCGAATTCCTCGCATCGTCCTCTTTTGAGATGAACCGTGGCACATTTGTCTATCCCAAACTCCATTCCGATAGCATGCGTGTACTCTTGCACCACCCTTAAGGACTGGTGAAGGTCCTTTTCTCCGGAGGCATAAAGTTTAAGGTCATCCATGTAAAACAGATGGGTGACCTTATGCCTCCGGTTGCTGGGGGTGCCACAGTTGTATCCGCGGGTTTTCCGTAGTGCAACGGACAATGGCAGTGGTGAGATGCAGAAGAGAAGAGGGCTAAGGGAGTCTCCCTGAAACACGCCCCTTCTAAAGATAACCTGCTCTGTTTGGACTCTGACTTGACCAGAAGTTATGGTAAATCGAGTCCTCCAGAGCGGCATCAGCTGTTCAATGCATCTCACTATTTGATCGGGTACCGCAAGGCATCTGAGCAAATGCATGATGAGTTCATGCGATGTTGTATCAAATGCCTTGCGATAATCGATCCAGGCCATTGATAGGTTACGCTTATACTGCACGGAGTCCTGCGTGATGCATCTGTCGATCAGCAGGTTCTCCTTGCAGCCAGCGACCCCCTTTTTTGACCCTCTTTGCTCATATATCCGTTCATACACCGGCTCAACTGCGGAGAGTATTCACATGTACAAGATGCGTGTAAACATCTTATAACATGCGTTCAAGCATGTTATCGGTCTGTAGTTCTTCGGATCAGATAAATATCCGTTTTTAGGGATTAGCACGGTTCGCCCCTCGACAAACCAATCCGGAATCTGCTGCTCCCCATCTAGCCATGAGTTGAAAACTCTTGCTAGATGGTGGTGGATACTTGGAAATTTTTTCCACCAATAGTTATTCAGGCCATCAGGACCTGGAGCAGCAAAATTCTTCGAGCCTTTGAGGGCCCGTCGAACTTCTTCCGGGGTTATCGGATTGCGCAGTTCATTGAGCTCAGGCTGACGAAGCCTCCTGCAGAAAGCTTCGAACTGCGCTAGGGCTGGAGTATCTACGTTGAGTGGTTGCGGAAATTCGTAAATACCCTTCTAGAAGGTTTCTACCCGATCAGCCGCCGGCGGATTTTCCACAACACGTGGAGGCTCTTGGAATAGGCGAGAAGGTTTATCGCGGAACTTTATGTTTTCCGCGATGCTTCTCGCCCGCCTCACTAGTGACTTTTTTGCAGCCACCAGCATTCGTATTCTATCAAGACAGTGTTGTTTGATGGTTAACAGCACGCCTTGATTTAGTGTGTGGTGAGCTCGTCTTAAATTTGCGGTAATTCGCCGCACTGCGGGCGTGAAGGGCCTATTGGCCGCCACGTAGTCCGCCACACACTGGATACGAGACGCGTGTTGTCTCGCTGACCTGATCTTAGCTTCCATCTTGTGAATGCGTCGCTCATGCCTCCCAATCAGAGGGTTGGTATCCCTCCTCTCCGTTTGGGACAGGGCCTGAGCGGCGTCATACACGGCGGAGTTGATCTGCCAGATGTCAGCCTCTTCTGAAAGGACATCGTGAATCTCCGCATCCACCCGAGCCAGTTGTTGTGGCTTCATGGGCTTGGTTTTATGCAGCGCCCTGTGGGTTCTGATGCCTTCCGTTGGTGGTATGATGCGGGCCTCCTCTACAGCCAGATCGACGCGTGGCATATCTGCCACTTCTGCCACTTCTGCCACTGCGTTAACCGGCTGAGGAGGGGCTCTAACATAGCCTCGAACCCGAAGGTGGGATACATAATCCCTTAGGCTTTGTGCGGAAAAGGCAGCATGCTCTGGGTGTATTTCACACCACAAAGCATGCATTCTCGCCATGTATCCTCTTCGGGCGGGCTCACTGCTCTCGTAGTAATGCAGAAGACTGTCTCTTAGTCCATCCGTCCACTCAAAGCGTATATATTATTAATAGTTTTTTTATTTATTTATTTTTTTTTTCTTTAGGAATAACCCAGTCAGGCCCTGTCTCCGGAGCTCCGACACTTCCGGAGGGCGCGCTGGCGTGTCATTAACCCCAGTAAACACTCCCCACGTCCATGGGGTAAGTGATTACTGGGTCCGAGAATCATGTGCCCTGAGTAGGCGGAGTGAACCAAGAATTATGGCCTTCTGCATTCGCCCGGCTAGGATTTCTGCCATGTCACGGCAAGCCGGTATTATTTTTAAGTTTGAGAGCAGTGTGTCCATCATTCCACCAAGGACCCCTATTATCAGAACCACCATCTTGACAGAATGGTTTGGGTAAAGCCTGCGGAGTTCAAAGAGAAGATCTCGATATTTAGTCCATTTTTCCTCCTCTTTTCGGACGATGTTCGTTTCGCCAGGAGCTGAAAACTCAATGACGAAAATCGTCCTACTTTGATGGTCGAGGAGTACTACATCAGGCTTATTGGCTTGTATTTGCCTGAGGGTGGGGAATGAATAGTTCCAATAGATTCGGCACTTCTCATTCACCACCACGGACTTAATATCCCCCGGAGCATAAGGCAACACTGGTGTCTCGTCTACACCGTACGAGTGTCGTAGATGGTAGTACAACACTCGTAGGGCCGCGTTATGTCTGTGGATATAGGCTGAGACCGCATAAGCTGGACAAGCTGACATTGTGATGGCTCAATAGATGGGGCGGGGGCACATTAGCTAAAAAAATTATAATGCAGTGAGGGGTCATTTATCACATCGTTGAAAAGATATTTCAATTCTCTTTTCAACCATACATGCATTTGAAATGTCAGAATAAGTGCGAATTTGGCGGATATGCATTACAAAATGCTAATAGTAGTCAACATTCTAATTACTTTCCCTTATCCTGTTATTCCCTTCGAACCATTGAAATTCATAAATTAAAATATCAGTCATGTAAATAGAATTAATATAACTGAATAATATTTCTATTTTTGCAAATCTCAACTGGTTATATGCATATTTACTTTCCATAATCTGTCAATAACTAGATTGCTTTATACTCGGATAGTTACAATGTAAATTAATTTATGGCTAAAATGCTAATGCATTGTTGGAACAGAGCAAGAGGAATTATGATTATGCCTGTAATAATAGAGATATGTTTTCACTCTACTGAATGATAACCTTAATTCTATTTCCGTCGTTGTGAAGAAAACACCAAAATGAAAAATATTCCCGAAAGCGGGATGAAGAACAATGAATTGAAAGAAGTTATTTATAGACCAATCAATAAAGCGGATAATATTCAACAGTTATCATCTAATACAAACAAAAATAGCGAGACGTTATTTCTATATTTTTCTGTAATCACAGGTGAGTACGAGTACAAAAAAATATTCAATATATCTTTAAAATGGGGGATAAACACGTTTTATCAGATTTGTTTGTGAAATAACTTTCTTGACATAACATAAAGTAGTAGTAGTAGTATTCAAGGGGAGGCTGTTGTTACAGCCGAGCAAGTAGGCCCCCATGAGCCCTTTTTGCCATCCCCTGCTCTCCTCATGCATTGTGCTCTGCCTGCCTATGATTTCCACCTGCTCTTCTCAAAGTGTGTAGTGTGTGCTTGTCGAGGGAGCGAGTTTCTTAAATGCGCCTTCCCAAGCCCTGGGGGTCTATTCTCGAGTTCATGCGAAAACATTTTCAAACGTTTGAAGAAGCATAGAACGATATAGACACCACGCGTTGGAAAGAGACAAAACATTGAATTCGCATACGGTAAAATTCGAGAAAAGACTATCGACGGATTTCAATCGATACTTTATCGGCGCTTATGTGCGAATCTTAGAGGATTTTTTCTCATCTCAATTATGTGGGGAACTCCAGTTTTATTTGCTGTTTGGATAATATTTTTTGTGTTTTTGCGAAAGGATATTCCAGAAAAATCGACAGTGCTATCATTCAGGAATTTAATTGAAAATACATATAACCGATATATAATGCCTCCGTGCTTCCGGTAACGTTCGTGTTATCTAATACCTATTAGTCAAAGTACCCCGCACATTTCTTATGGGAAATGGCTTTCCGTGCATTTGGCTGAATTTTTGGTATGTTGTAGTTCTTGATGAGCTGATCAAAAGTGTTCACAGCCACAAAGCTCAAAAATTAACAGTTTTTGAGATATGCAGCTATGAAAATGGATTTTTTCCATTTTTTGGGGTATTTGCTCATCCATCTGAGAGCTCTCATTTCTTGTTGGGATGGAATTCGACTATTCGGCGCATACAACCCGGCTGAAAAATGGTCTTCCTCAGGTATATTAGGCACCGTTTTCGAAAAATGTTCATACACTGCTCTACACTGTCTATGGAACGAGGTACAAGTTCCAAGATCTTCCCTACATCTTTCCATGCTACAAGATAACGCTAGAATAATTTATATTTTCGGAAAATGTCATATTTCGGATATTTTTTGAAGGGAGGCCATTATATTTGATCCCAAATATATCTAATATCCAATAATATCAAATATGTTTTCCAAAATGTTCATAACAGGCTCAAAGAGCTGTAATGGGGGAAAACGGAGAAATCTTATTATATATCGTCAGAGATAACAATTGTGATCACTTTTTCTTTCATTCACATATGATATGTCATTTATTTCTCACAAATCTCGATAATCTGACATGGGATGCCAAGACATTTTCCTCAGAATGGCTCGAAATGGATAAAAGTATCTCACAGCCAAAAGAATCCGTGAAAAAGTCTGCATATTTGACACCTGATAATACTTTCCAAATATAATAATGGAAAGTTCAGCTGTTGGATGCAAATTATGGATAGAACTTTTGATATTTAGACCTGAGTTCCTGAAAATACTTACTCTTTTTTTAAATGTTGCGTTGCAGTTTCCACATATATAAACGACTATCTATTCATATGATTTCTTGCAAAATAAATAAGTGGATCAATCGAAAACGATAAGAGGAGTAACACTGAAAATGATAATAATAATAATAATAATAATATTGATATTGAATATATCATCTTAGCATCGCAAAAAATTGTTTAAAATATTATGATGGTGCTGTTGGTGTTACTGTTGCGTTTGGGGTCTGACATCAGTTGCAGATCGGTATTCCACTTGTTGATTGTTTTGCTGATGGAAGAAATGAGGGTAGAGGATGTTCTATATATATTCAGTCCATCCATGCGAGTGACATATATTTGTTTCTTTATTTGCAACCCTAATATATCATTTTGCTTGTTAGAAGGCGATTATTACATCCTTACGTGTTTTTGACACATCCGTTTTATTCGGCTGGAAACAATTGATCGTGCAATCTCTCAGATATTATTTTTGTGAAAATTTTATTGATATTATTGAGGCAGGTAATTAGTCTGTAGTTCTTGGCTAGTTCTGTGTTTTCATTTTTGGGTATTAGGTATGTTCTTTCATTTGTCAGACAATACAGAATGCTTTGGTTGTTGTTAATCATTCTGTTAATAATTCTTATGTGCTGCATGCCGTCAAAACCTGGCGATTTTCAATTGAATATATTTCCAATGGCTGCTTTTAGTTTGTTTTCGTCGATGTTATTTATTATTATTATTATTATTGTTATTATTATGAATTTTATTCTTACTAATATATTGTTTTCGATCCATCCACCTATTCATTTTGTAAATAATCATATAAATAAACTGTTATTTATATTTGTAAACTTTAATGTAACATTTATAAAGAAGATAGTGTTTTCAAGAATTTGGGTGTAGAAAGTTCCATTCATAGTTTGCTTCTAACACCTGAACTACCCCATATTACCTGGAAAGTACTATTACGTATCAAAGATGCAGACATTTTCACGGATTAATTTGGCTGTGAGGAGCCATTCTGAGGAAAATGTCTTGGCACCCCATTGTTAAATTATCGAGATTTGTGAGAAGAAAATCACATATAATATGTAAATGACATCGATAATGATAATAATTGTTATCTCTGAGGAGACATGATTAAGATATTTTAATTTTCGCTCACTACAGATCGCTGGGCCTCGTTATGAACATTTTGGAAAACATACTAGATATAATTGAACATCGGATATATTTGGAATCGGTTATTATCGTTTCTCATTAAAAAATATTCGAAATATGTAATTTTACGAAAATATAAATTATTCCAGCGTCATTCTCAGCATGGAAAGGTGTTTGGAAGATCTTGGAATTTGTACCTCATTCCATAGGCACAGTGGAGCAGTGTATAAACATTTTTGACAACTGTGGAAGACCATTTCTCAGTCGGGTTCTAGGCATGGAATATCGAAATTCCATCCCAACAAGAAATGAGAGCTCTCTGATGAATGAGCAAATACCCAAAAAAATTGAAAAAATCCATTTGAAAGCTTCATATCTCGAAAACTGTCCATTTTTGAGCTTTGTGGCTATGGATACTTTTGATCAGCTCATAACGAACCGCAACATACCAAAAATTCAGTCAAATTGACGGAAAGCCATTTCCCATAAGAAATGTGCGGGGTCCTTTCTGGTGTGTCCTAGCATGTGTATTTAATGTATATCTCTCCATATGGACCAACTCGCGCAGCGTGTCCAGTCGAATGTATCGGTCACTGTTCGAGACGATCTTGCCATCTGCGATTCAGGAATAAATCACTACACAGGATAGGCGTATATCATTACTAGTGATACTCTGTTCGAATATCATCACATTTTTTTTTTGGGACAAATTGAAACTCATAAGCGATCACGGGGTACGTTCTTTTGATGGACGTCGATGCTCGCTGAAGAACAAGAAGAAGAGAAATTAATTGGTTTATTACTGATATGAAAGTGATGATAGACTTGGTCCCTGAAGCATTTCTGCTCTGGCCAGAAACATACTCGGGTTGGTGTTATTCACCCTTAGATGAAAAAATTGTTAAATTGTTACATCCGTCAACTGGCTGCACCCTTACAAGCAACCCTTAGAATTCAGAGACTTGTGCGAGCTAGGGAAGACGTAGCCCTTACCATTAAACGTGTGATTCCATGCACGAGACCAGTGACTATGCTGGAAATCGAACCCACGCCCCTATAATTGAGAGGAAAAAACTCTATTATTACATCACCACGGTCATGTCATATCAACCATATTTAGGCAAGCCTTTTCTCAGTATCTTGCATCCATAAGGTCAAGCACGACCTTAACGGTATTGTGTTCCTCCTGGAAAAGCCCCTTCACCCTGTGAACAATACTGACTACCTGTGAGGATGTAGAATGTCTTCTACGGAAATCATTCATTAAGCTTGTTGTATATGTTCAAGAGATTTCGCTATAGCTCTCAGCAGCAAGTTGGGTTTGTAGCGTTCCATCATGTCTCCCGATTTCCCTGGTTTCAGCATTAGGATCATCTCTGCTACCTCATGGCGCTTGAAGTGATATTGCCATAAAAAGTAATACCTTGAAAAATGTGTACTAGTTGCGCAAGGGATTTTGTCGAAAGATGGATAACGAGAATTGCATCCATCTTCTTCATTCCAGGCGATGTGTTCTTGGACAGTCAAAAGCTCAGAAAAGGCCCAGTTGTTTAGCCTTTCTGTCTAAGTCCACGTCACCACCTCGTGCTCTGGAGTTATATCCGCCGTTGTTAAAAAGTCGTCATGGTAATAGCATTCGAACAAATCCACCTTTCCACGTTTGTTGATGGCTGACATTTTAGAATTTTTCCTTCCTAATACCATACCTATGTCCCTTATCCAAAGTTCACCATATTTTATTTATGTAAAAGTTATGATTTGCCAGTTTTTTCTTTCCTTGTTTTTCATCGGGTTTATAGTTTGGGAGCTACAAATTATTTGAGTAGAAATCGAGCCAACCTGAATAACTTTTGGAACAATGATATTCAGGAAAAATAAAAAACACCTCAACAATAGTATACAGGAAGGCAAATTTCGACATAATCAGATTTAAAGTTAGTTTCCCTATCGCACTCCCAGAGCATGTCACCATTTTTTTTATTGGATCACCCTATATTGTCTTGCATTATTAGATGTTCCATGTTGACAAAGTAGATTACATTATGGTCTGAAGCTCATAATTTGGAATCTGAAAATTATTTGAGTTGAAAACGAGCCATCCTGAATGAACTTTTGTACAATCTGTTACCTTTCATAGGTGTTTTTTTGAAGTATACTTCAAAAAAAGTCTTATTTTGCCTAGTTGAGTTTGAATTCGATATTCTCTTCATTTTTTATTTGTCTCATTCTACAAAAAAGGATTACCTAGCAGGTAAAGTTACAATAAGTGTTTCTGTTTTTGTAAATTCTTGAGAAGCAATGGTTTATACGCTTCGAGAACGAATCGAAATAGTGAGTGTGTACTACCTGAATGGAAATAGTGCTAGGGCTGCTGCTCGTATGTTCAATGATAATCATCCAGGAAGGAATGTACGACCCAAATACGTTTCGGAGTTACTGATCAAATTTATGGAAAATGGATCTGTTAACAATGAAAAGCATAACCGTGCAGGCTATTTTCTATTGCAGTTTTAGGGCTCGTTGGACTAATGGAAAATACGCTATCTCTTACTAAGTTATTTCGAGAATCAGGAGTCAATCGTACAAATGTTATAAGGATCCTTCATAAGTACAAATTTCATCCATATAAGATTAGACTAGTTTATGAATTAAACGAAGATGATTTCGATAGACGTATTAAATTTTGTGAAAGTCTCACTGAACGGATCAACTTGTACCTATCAGATGTTTTTGTATAAAATTTGTTTTTCGGATGAAAGTACCTTTAGTTTGAATGTAGAGGCGAATCGGAAAAATTGTCGATATTGGAGTGAATCGAATCCTAATTTATACCGTCAAGTTCAAACCCAATGACCTCAAAAACTGAATGTTTTGGCAGGAATTTTAGGTGACCACATGATAGGACCTTTTTAATCGATGATAATTGACTGGTGAGAAATATTTGGATATATTGGAGAATCGAATAATACCGTGCATCAATAGGGCAATTGGGGAGGAAATGAATTTGTTCGAAAACGAAATAGTTTTTCAGCAAGATAGTGCACCTCCTCATTATGCAGCTCCAGTGCGACAATTTTTGGATGATCATTTTTCTGGTCCTACATAATGGCCACTAGGGTCTCCCTATCTCACTAATTCATATTTCTTTCTATGGGGTCATTTGAAGTCTAAAGTGTATGAGATAGAATCAACAACATTAGAAGATTTGTGAGAGAGTATCATGAGGCATTGCAGAAAAATAACTCCCGAGATTTTCAACCATGTGAAGGCGGCAATGGAAGCTCATTTGTACCATTGTATGGAATTTGGTGGAGATATTTTTGAATATTTACTATGGAAAATTTGTTTCTTCTCATTATCAAGTTATCAGATTTTGATTTAATAAAAAATCTCTTTTTCTGATTTATTGCTTCCATATTTGTCTCTAGAACGAATATTTCAAAATGTG
Organism: Chrysolina americana; assembly: GCA_958502065.1. Lineage (NCBI taxonomy): Eukaryota > Metazoa > Arthropoda > Insecta > Coleoptera > Chrysomelidae > Chrysolina > Chrysolina americana. The sequence continues at coordinate 26,868,335 of OY293411.1, forward strand.
GATTCCTGTATAATTGTTGACCTGTTTTTTTATTTTAACTGCAAATCATTGTTTCAAAAGTTATTCAGGATGGCTCGTGTTCAACTCAAATAATTTGTAGCTCCCGAACTATAAGTTCCAGATAATATTTTTTATACTTTGTTGAAATCTGCTCATCATGGAGCATCTGATAATATAAAACAATATATCATCATTTAAGAAAAAATTGGAGGCTTGCTCTTGGGGTGCGATAGGGTAAGTTAGATCAAATGTGAATATGTCAAAATGTGCCCCCTGTATACTATTATTGATGATATTTTTCCTGAAAATCATTGTTCCAACAGTTATTCAGGGTGGTTCGTTTTAAATGGGATGCATTGTATTGTTTTTTAACCAATACTGACCAAAAAAGGAAATAGACAGTAAGTGAGAAAACATTGAACTGAGATGAATCAAAATGTAATATATTCAATGGCCTTTACGTAATTATAGCCAAATGAATTAAAACCAGAGGTTCAATTTTTGTTAGGAGAATAATCAATAAGGTACGTCATACTGTTCTCTCATAGTTATTCAGTGAAGGTCTAGTTCTTAAAAAAATATCACTTACTGCCATTTGTCCTTTTTTGGGCAGAATATAGGGTGATATCGTTCTCAGGTGATTTATTCCGTGATTCACCCATCACTAACTCATTGTCATGTTGTAGTATATGGTTCATTGTCTGTTGTCTAACATACTGTAGAAAACTGCTGGGAAATGCTATTTCAGTATTGATAATAATTTAATGATTGTCTCTTACAGCCAACACTTTGATGTTTGTAAATGGTTCGTCCATAGTTTGGACCTCCCCCGTTATACCCCAACTGAAATCAAATAACTCAGATATCAACCCATTACAAGAACCAATAACGACAGGCCAGATTTCATTGTTAGCCGGACTACCCTCTCTGTTTGCAATATTCGGTCCACTGGTATTTGGTAAACTGGCTGATGTAATTGGAAGGAAGAATACCTTATCCTGCATATCTTTAGTTGCACTGCTATCAAATACATCAGTGGCTTTCGGAAGCAATATTTATGTCCTTTACGTTGGGAGGAGTCTCATGAACGTATGCACGGGACTGTTATTCGTTGTTCTGCCGATTTATTTAAATGAAATTTGCGAGGACCATAACAGAGCAAAACATGGATGCCTGATGATGTTTTTTCTACCTTTAGGAAGTCTTTATGGATATCTTTTGTGACCCGTAACCAATGTGAAATTGTTCACTCTACTATGTGCAGCGCCTTTGATACCACAGTTGTTATTATTTTGTTTATTCGTACCTGAGTCGCCCATCTACTCAGCTTCTAGAGGAGATAAAGAAACCACCATCAAGACATTGAAGAAACTACGGAATAACAAAAGCTTCAATGACATCGAAGAAGATTATAAACAAATTGAAATTCTATTGAGATCCCGCGCAAAAGTTGATACGGGTGGATTAAAGAAACTTTTTGAAACACGAGCTTTGAGAAAGGGGTTTATAGTCGGTTTAGGATCCAATATGGGGACACATATGTCAGGTGTCCCTGTCATCATGGCCTTCTTAGGACCTATCTTCAACGATGCCAATACAAACATGTCTGGGAACACAGTCGCCATCTTGGTAGGGGGTGTAAAATTATTTTTCTTTTTCATAACGATCACTATTGTGGGAAGACTTGGAAGAAGACCTCTTCTACTGCTTTCCTCTATTGGTGCTTGGATATCCCTCGCTATTTTAGCTCTGTATTTTTATTTGAATGCAACCCATTCACCAATAGTCGATAGTATAAGGTGGTTACCGATTGTTTGTATATTAGTTTATATATCATCTTATGCTTTGGGTCTAGGTTCAATTCCATCTGCCCTATTGAGTGAAATGTTCCCAAACGACCTAAGATCTCTTGCTTCCTCTGTTATTTTGACATTAGTCAACATTTTTGGATTCATCATAACCACTGCCTTTCCAGTCATATCCGAGTCATTAGGAGTTCACTACTGTATTGGAATATTCAGTTTAGGTTGTTTTTTGATATTTGTCTTCATGTTCTTTCTGTTGCCGGAAACCAAAGGAAAAAGTTTTTTAGAAATTCAAGAGATATTGAGCAAATGACCTATAGCTTAATATTTTTCGTTGATGCCAGCAATTCGTATACCAGAATTATCAAATATATTTTCCTGTTATCGAGCTCTTTGATATAAATGACGGAAAAAGACATGAAGATATATACTGATTTCCCAATATTCATATACGGTTCCCTTGAAAATGGCTTTTTCAATATGTGGCTTCCTTCAACAGAACATACAAAACTCTCAAATTAAATTATTTTTTTGTTCTAATCGTCATCAGGCTGTACTTCTACGGGCAACCCAATGAAGTCCTCAGGATACTCATGCGAGCTGGGAATTTCAGATTTCATTTTTTTTTTATATTGAAGTGAATATACATATCAAGAAACATGACGTCTCTCTTGTATCACAAAACGCACCTAAGCAAACTGAATGCTTGTGTTGTGCCTGTCCGCAATCGTCCAAAAAAATTGTTATTGTAAAAATATTCATTGATGGTGATAGTTCTCATAATTCCGATAAATTTAAATTTAGTTTATTACCATCAAGGTAAGATTAGTTTAATGTTGGGTAAGTTTTTTATGGTACTGAAAATATGTCAAATGATGTAAATTATTGTTTAATTTTATTTATGTATTTATGTAGTTTTCTTAATGTATCATATTAAATAATTTTGGCCCGATGAAGAGAATGAATCTATGTGTATGGCTTTTTTTGAACATTGTATGTATATTGTGAGTTTATCTAGTGATCTGGTATTGTTCACTATTTCCGTTTGAAACGATTGTTATGAAATTCTAGGCGTTGGTAGCCAATAGGCATACAAGCTTCGAATATTAGGTATTTGCAGATGCTCATATAATCGTAAGGTTGAATAGAGTTTTTGTTTCTCAAATATAACTTTTAGAATTTTGTTTTGCACTAACTGAAGTTGTATTGAACAATTTCGGAATAGATCGCCCCACACCTTGATTCAATAACCTCATATGAATTCAGCTAAGGAATAGTAAATTACCCTTGATGTTTTATTGTACATTATATCTCTAAATGAATACATATTTTTGTCAATCAAAGATACAAATGGTTTTCCCACTTCAGTTTTTCGTCTCACATGACACCCTGACACCCAAATATAAATGCTATATCATATTTCTAATTTCTTGTAAGAAAGTGAAATGTACTTAGTTTTCTTAGCATATAAGGTAAGTAAGAAAAAATCAAGTGGGTATCATTGGAATACGAGATAGCATTCACCGATTCACAAATATCCGATACTATTTATGTGAATATAATATAATAATAATAGCCCTCGTTATCACTCATAGATTATATCCAAAAGCATAGCCTGTGCACGCAGAGGTCTCCCTTAATTATAACTTGCCCTGACGCTCCGGGGCGACTTACACAAGTTTTTGGTGTTGTATTCACTTTTCAGCTGTAGAAAAACGCGAAAAACCTACAGCATTACCCCGGGTGGTCGGTGCATAATTCAAGCTAGCACCAAACGTCGGGATTGGTATTTAGGCAACTCACATCACACTTGATTTACAACAAGGCATGTGGCCACCTGAAGAGGCCCATATAGGTACTTGAGAAATTAAATTCTCTCGTAAAGAAAAAACAAAATTGGGCCCTTGTTCCTTTAGTTCAGTCGACAGGTTAAAAAAAGTGGGGTTAGGTGGAAAAAGGTCGGAAGTTAATGAAACTTCAGGAGGTTCTTCAGGGATGGTTAATCAACATTTTCTCAAGTTTTGGACCTCGAGGACCCTGTGCGAAAAAAGAAGGGGGGGAGGGGAAATGCAAAATTTTTGACCTCTCTCCGGAAAAAACATATCGATACTTTTTTGTAAAGCGTAAAATTTTATACAATTTTGACTGAAGAAACATGTTTGTATGTGAACTCGCTACCGAGATATGGCACGTCAAAAAAAAGGTCATGTTTCAAAATTTACTAAGAAATCACAAAAAATGCAAAATTACAGCTTATTTCATCTGTTATACCCGAATTATAATGAAATGATGTAGTAATTATGGTTCTTAGTTGAAGTCACCAACTTTGGACACCCCTCTCCTCCTTCCCCCACACAACCCCAATTCTCAAAAGCTAACTTTCTGATGAAAGCCAACCATACCTATTCACATCATTTTGGTAATAATATCAGTTACTTTTTGAATCGATATCCCCCCGTTCCCCTACATAATTATCCCAGGACACGAAGAAAAAAAGACGTAGCCCTTTCGTGAAAAAAAATAATGTAATTAACAATATTAAGTTATTCTCAAGGCATATATTATATTGAGGAATAAAGATATTATAGCTAATCATAGTGGGTAGGTACTCATTCGTACTCATTACATTTCCTGCCGAAATTTCTTAGCCGCTGGTTCTGCTCGTAACAGCTCGTCGTCCTCCTGAGCGATAAGGCTGTCAATGATGTCGCTGTCGTCTTTTTCGTCCAATATTTCTGGTGAGTCTTCCTCGATCAAATCAGTTGCGGAGGCGTTTTCGCAGGAGTGGCCTGTGCAGTGCTTGCACATTGCTGAGCATCGGAGACCTGCTTTCTTGCAGCCGCAAGCTCCGCTGCTACAGCCTTTGCTGCACTTGCAGGAAACAATATGGAGGATGTCATCCGGCGCAGCATTTCTGGTTGTGGGGATTGGTAGTACCCCTCGTGTGGTTAGGCTCCAGCCCCATACTGATGGAAGGAGATCATTGCCCAGACATGCCTGTACTTGCTGGTAAGTGCGGAGGGAGTGGTACTTGGCAGCGTCCCTTGTTGGTCGTAGGCGGACTAGTTGTGATTTAGCCTTCGTCACTGATCGTGTGAATAATTGGTACCTTTGGTCGTCGAGATTGTCTCTGTCAATGTTGCCTCCATAAACTGCTACCAGGAACTTTTCTCCAGCGTCGCTGATCTGCTGAGGATGTTTGGTCTGAGAAACGGGGCAGCTACTGCAGAGAGGGACGTATTCCTCACAAAGAAAACACGCATTGGTGAAGTCGAATTTCGCAACTTGTGAGGAAGGTGCAGGAGGAGCTTTGGATGTGTCACATCCACGACGTGTAAATGCAGCAATTAATTTCTCATTGTTGTACCTTGTTTGGCCAGCACTGTGCACTCTTACTTCACTCAACTCACGCAGAAACTGTTCATCTGCCGAAAGTTTCCTTTTTACACTGGACTCCAACAGTCTGGCAACTCCTCTGGCTTTCACTACAGTTAGTTCACCTGCTTCAACTCCTTTACAAATAAAACACAAGTCTGATCCACGAGATGTAGACGCCATCTCAGAAAATTACCCAAAAACCAAAACTGTCACTAACACTCGATGCTCCTTTCGCTAACAAAGTTATTCACTTCAAGAGCTGAAGGTTTCTAATGTTACTTATCTAACTCAATCTTATATATACTCTGAGTGGTTAAACAATCTCTTTTCCATTTTTACCAATCCCCAATTTTAATTTTCTTATTACCTAATTTCACTATTCTATCTGAGGTACTTATACCCTTCTATAATTACTCTTTTTCGATTTCTTCTTGGAAATAATGAAAAATAGAGTCATGTTGAAAAAATTAAAATGAAAAGTAATCTAATATGACCTCAAAAATCGAAAACAAATAGGTCTAGCAGGTATCGTAGGTAAAATAGATAAATTTCAGCCTTCTATCTTGAATAATGGCTCATCGTTTGCATTCCGCAGTTCCACAGGAGCAGTGTTTTAACATAATATATTGTTTTCCAGCTTTTTACTGCTGTAGCTGATCACACACTCCCCTCGGCCCGACACTCTCGTGTCCTCGGGAGGAACGACTTGACACCTGGTGGGCAAGCAGGGGTGGGGGTTATCTATAGTTGGTGATTTCAAGTAGGAATTATAATAGCAACCACATTTCATCATAATTCTTGTATAACAGAAGAAATAGGGTGGAATTCTGCATTTTGTGGCGAAATTTGAAAAATTACCTATTCTTCGAAGCGCCATATCTCGTTAACAAATCGACACACAAACATGAGCGAGGCAACAAGTTCGTAGGGAATTTGACGATCTAAAAAAAAGTAGGTTGACGTTTTTGCTGTAGAACGTAAGACAAAAAAGTTATTGAGGAAAAACCACACCAAGGTCGAAAAATTTGCAGTTTTTCCCTCCCTACTTTTTTAGCACAGGGTCCTCGAGGTCCAAAACTTGAGAAAATGTTAATCAACCATCCCTGAACAACATCTTAAAGTTTCATTAATTCCGACCGTTTTTTATCTAAAACTGCCTGTCGACTGAACTACTTGTGACAAGAAATTTTTAATTCTACTGGATTGCTGTAATATTCTCCCAGCTTCTCTCCCAACAAAATTTTCATTATATATGTTTGATTTTTGTTAATTTTCTGTAATGAAAACGTTATTAGTATGTGTCATTGGTATGCCAGTTGAAGAATATTCACTATGATTTCTGTTTGTTGTTACGGATTGAAATTAATTTCAATAGTAATAATTTTTTGTTTTTTTTTTTCAATTAGTTATTCAGTTTATCTCTATAAAATTTGTATTCTCTGTCGTATTCTGCAGAATGAGTGTGCAATACTCTTGTTTTAACATTTCCATATGCCTTCTAATGATAATGCTGATTGTTATCAAAAATTGTTTTTAAAATTGTTTTTTTCGTTAACCAGCTGTCATCCCCCTACGAACGACAGCCCTCAGAAGTCGAAACTTGTGCGAGCTATCTACCTTTTAATGTGCGATTCCTAGCACGAGACCAGTAACCATGCTGAAAATCGAACCCACGTCCCTCTGATTGATAGACTAGCGCTCTACCATCATGACCACTGCGGTAATGATAATTACTAATAAACACTCATTATTTTCTGTGGCGCTCCACGGGACAACTTATTGATATTTGGTGGTGTATTCACATTTCAGCTGTAGGAAAACCTGTGAAAGCTAAAGCACCACCCCTGGTGGTCGGTGCACCCTCCAAGCAAGCACCAGACGTCGGGATTGGCATCAAGGTAACTCACCTCAAACTTTACAATGAGGCATGTTACCAGTTGATGAAAGCAGTTGGAAATCGATATGATGATGGATTCGACTAGCTTTTCGTCATTACAAGATTTACACTGATGATCGACAGAACCGTGAAACTAAATGGTGTGCAGATAGTCACCTATTTTCGATTCACATCTGCTAGAAGTTACAGAAAGTACTGTAGAGTAGAACTTTTCCAAGCGTTTTCCATAGGCGATTTGGCAGTCGTATGGGCTTTTTGAATAGTTTTCTGTTCGTCGTTTGCCGTCAATCCTGTAGCGTAGAAAACCAACAAAAACCTGGATAATTCGTAATCTGTTTTCACTTCAGGAACTGATAAGCTTACCGTTTCAAACGTACCCGTTCATTCGTAGTGATGAAATAGACTCAATAGCAGCTTGCATACTAAATCATCGGCGGTTATAATTCCCAAAATCTCATTTTTAAGGCAGCAGCCGATGAACTTGGTCTCGTGTTTGATATTATATACATATACTTTTCTTTCTCAACATCCTATCGAGTCGTGGCTACCACACAGTGACCGATTCTAAGAGTTATAGACTACGTGAAAAAGTAAAATTTTCACTAGAGATCGTGAACAGTGGCATCTACCATTTCACACTTTGGTGAGCTAATACATTGAATGGTTACACAAATACGTGATAGTCTTTGAAAAACCACAATTCTCATATAAAGAATGTACGCTACTCGTCTGGTTTCATTAGTACGGGTGATTCAACATCTCATGAACATGCCACTCTCAACCAAACCGAGTACAAATCATTCCGAAATATCCCTAGTTGAGGTCTTCAATCTTCTAGTTAATGTGGGCAAAAAAAGTGATAAAACCAACGATAACCTGGATGAAATCAAAGAAGAATTGCAGTTAGGAAACAAAAAGATCTCAAAGTTAGAAGAAGAGAACGCTAAATTATCAGTTCAGGTCAAATCTTTGGAACGCGTTATTCAAAAGAACAACATTATTGTCTTTGGCATCAAAGCTGCGGATATTCCAGCATCACTACTAGTCCTTAGCAATATGCTTGAAATAAATTAAGGTATATCGGATAATAACAACGCCTATTTTATTAGAAATACACCTGATTCAAAAGTGCCGAAAATTGAATTAATATCCTATTTGAAGAAAAGTGAAATATTCCGAAATTTGTACAAGCTCAAAGGCAAAGAAGTTAGTGTTACAGATGATCTAAGTCGAGAAGACCAAGTCATCCACAACGCTCTCAGAGGTTATCTCAATAATGCTAAAAAACACGGAGTGAAGGCAAGAATTCGTAAAATCCAGTTACTGATCAACAACGACTTCCACTCTATCGCGGATCTGGAATCTCGTTCTGATCTCTTCACAGTATGTCTGAATAGTATCACGAACTCACACCATCTCAGCAACAAATTCCAAGGAAAACTCTGAGACCAAGGCCCTAAAATATTCAACATTGTTTCACGAGTGAAATTGATACGAACTCATATATTAAAACTTTGTTAATCACCTGTGCTAAATCCATATTGGTGTAAGGAAATTACTTATGTATACGCAAAACACTATCTTCCTAGATACATTATTTTCTTTAATTTTTCTTACACAAACAAATCTTTGAAGTTTTTACCGACTTTCGGGTCGATATTCTAAAATTCTAAATTTCAGTGTTTTATAGACAGGCATTAAAAAAAATTGTTCATTCCTGTATTGATTCACACAAACATTTTATTTTTGTCAAGGCCTCTTCTAGTGGTTGAAATAGTAATCTTATTATTGCTCATTTGAATATTCGTTCTTTGATTCCAAAGGTTTTGATCTGAAAGAGCATCTTCAATCTCACAATTATCCGGTGCTCGGCTTACCTGAGAGCTGGTTAACTCCTGTAGACGATGACATTGTAGAGACTGAGGGGTACAGCTTGTTAAGAAGAGATAGGCGTACAGGAAGAGGGGGTGGTATATGTATCTTTGTTTATAATTCGTTAGCATATCGAGTAATTGATACATCTCACTCGTCAGTTGAACAACTGTGGATTGAGCTGCATGTTGAAAAACAAATATTCGCAGTAGGGTTCGTTTATAGACCACCAAGCTATTCTGCTAATGATTTTATCACTGTACTGGAAGATATTTTTTCTGTTATTTGTTTGGGAGATTTTAACATTAATATGTTTGCAATTGATAATCCATTTTGTAATAAAATTAACTCAATGCTAGAATCTCTTGGACTATCGTCACTTGTTGAGGTACCTACCCGTACTAAGTTGACTTCTGCAACACTTATTGATCTCATGATAGATTAGAGATGATTTCGTCAAAAATGTTGCCGTTATCTCGGTCGATAATATGTCTGATCACGAGCTTACCTTTGTTCAATTAACTGCTGTTACTGAAAGCAAACCTGAAATCTATAAAACAATCAGGGATTTCAGAAATTTTTCATTGGACAATTTTTATAAAGACTTGCAAAATTCACCTATATGATATATGAGGCACAAAGTATTACTGAAAAACTTCAGTATTTGAATGACTGTATTCTGACTACTGTCAACCAGCATGCTCCTAAAAAAATTATCAAAATTACCAAGAATTATTCACCATAGATTACAGATAATACTCGCCTACTCATGAAATTACGTGCTAAGGCGAGAAACAGATGACAAAAATCGAAAAACCCGGTTCATTATGAATATTATAAAACACTCAGAAATTATACCACTTGCTTGTAAAAATGAAAAAAAAAAGCGTATTTTCAACACTTACTAAGAACCAATGGAGTAGACAAAGTGTGGAAGGACATAAGTTTTTTGAGCACGAAAAAAAAAAATAAAATAGACCTCCCAGAAAAATTAAAAAAAGCTAGAGAACTTAATAACTATTTTATAAGTGCAATTCTACACGTTCCTCCTGATTTAGACATCATCACTTTCTATAAAAACAACAGAAGAATAAATAATACAGAGTTAATTTTTCAACAAATCGACGAATCTCATATACAGAAAATCATATATAACATGAAATCTAACGCACAGGGCTCTGATGAAATGAATATAAAACTAATACTCATGTGCTGCCCGCTGATAATACCATATATAACACATATTATAAATGTCTGCCTTCATACAGGTGAATTCCCAAGCTATTGGAAAGAAGCCTTGGTGATACCCATTCCAAAAAAAAGTAATCATGAAACATTCAATTCAATTCAATAAGTATCTTGCCAGTCATGTCAAAAATTTTGGTAAGAATTGTCTACATTCAATTGTTTCTGCATTCATCGGAACATAATTTATTACCTGAAACTCAATCTGGTTTTAGGCCAATACAAAGTTGCGAAACGGCACTTCTGAATATCACGGATGATATTTTCAGAGCAACAGATGACAAAAGAGTCACCGCACTAGTACTCTTAGACTTTTCAAAGGCTTTCGATACTATTAGTCATGACATTTTATTTGCTATTCTGGAACATATTGGCCTATCGAATACTGCGGTCCAATTTTTCAGAAGTTAATTATGTGAAAGTGTACAACGAATTAAAATAGGAAACGAAATATCAGACTCCTTAGGGATATCTTGCGGCGTACTACAAGGCTCCACTCTGGGACCTCTTCTATTCATTTTATATACCTCCGAATTCCAACGAGCTATAAACCACTCGACAATTAATTTTTATTCAGACTACCAACTACATCTGTCTTTCGACCCCATGAACATGAATGGCGCTGTGGAGGCATTAAATAATGATATATCCTCATTGATTGCCATCTCTAGACGACATTCACTTCATATTAATGCTACTAAAACATCTCTATTGGTCTTTGGTAATCAAAATATTGTTAGCGATCTAGCCACTACCTTTAAAATCACCATCGAAGGGAATCTTATTGCTCCAGTTGAACTTGAAAAATCTTGGTGCAGTAATAGATACAAATTTAAAATTTAAACACCATATCAACAAATGTATCAGTATTGCCTATATGTACTTGAAAATGATATATGCAAACAGACACTGCTTCAACAAAAAGGTGAAAACTATATTATGCGAATCATTAGTTTTATCAAGATTTAATTTTGGAAGTGCAATATTCAGTCCGTCTATAGACTCGGAAGATAAACGAAGAATACAGGTTGTTCAAAATGATTGTCTTGATTCATGGTATAAGACGTGGTCATCGTATATCTCACAAACTGAATTGGTTCAATATGTCGAAACGAATGAGGCTACACACTGCATGTTTATACCATAAAATAATTACGGAAAAGTGTCCACAATACCTTTTCAATAAAATAAGATATCGAACTGATATTCACAACATCAATGTCAGATTCAAAGGTAAAATTACGCTTCCTGCTCATCGAACAGAACTATTCAAAAGATCATTTTCCTATCAAATAACGAAGGTGTACAACTCAATTTCTGAGGAGCTGAAGACTTTGTCGCTCTTTCATTTCAAAAAAGCTTTCGAAAGATATCTAAGTGACGAACAAGATTGACTGAAAAAACTGATTAAATATACATAGTTTTCACTGTTCACGTTTTTGATGTTTCTCTACTTTTTATTTGGTCAAATTACAAAATGCTGTAGGTTTTTCAAATTTAGTATTAGTTTTCTCTTCTTTTTCTTTCTTTTTTTTTTCGTCAAGCTCAAGATGAAAAACAGAGGCTGTGTGGTGAGGCACATCCAGCTGATCTTCTGCTTTTTCCCAATGTCATTTACTGTTACTAATGTATTATTATTGGAAAATAAAGACCTATTATTATTATTACTATTATTATTATTATTATTATACTCAATGAGGTGATCTAGATCATGTGGTCAAGTTAGAACCCCATTGTGGAGAATGAAAAGTGCTGAATCTATCGGAACTACTGATTCTCCACCCTCAACGTCTTTTCGATATTTATAATATAATGTGGAAAAACACGAAAGATCAGATGGTGTATCGATCGCATTAAGATACGTGATACTTCTGTTATCAATCTTAACGCATTTGCTGTTAGTTTTTTCAGCTTATGCCGTTTCATCGTACATCCACAGGAACATCGATGCGCTATACCTACTACTATCTACGACAATAGAGGACTTTGGATGCGGATCCGAAGTCCTCTATTGAACACCGATTATCTGATACGATCAAACAATCAGCAGTGAATTGAGTAGCTGTCAATATGCAAAGATCTCTCTCGATGATGCAAATTACTTTAGTTGGTGAAACGTCGAGACTATCTCATAATGAACGTCGACCTGAAAACCCAAAATGTCATCATGCAAGTAACGAAGGAAACCTTTCACAAATAAATTCTGTTCTCCTCGACCATCAAAGTAAGACGAGTATTCAGCTATTGGCTGAACTTATATCGTTAGAACAGCGGAGAAAAAATGCAATTCATTCTTTGGGCCGCGGTCGTGTGCGGGTTGAGTCCTTGCCTCATAAGCCAGAGAGCGTGAGTTCGAATCTCAGCATTGCCACCGGTCTCGTGCATGGCATCACACGTATTAAAAGGTAAGGGCTACGTCTTCCCCTAGCTCGCCCAAGTCTCTGACTTTTGAGGGTTGCACGTAGGGGTGCAACCGGTTGACGGATATAACAATTTTAACAATTTTTAACAATTTTAACTCCACAGGTTTTAGCAATAACTTTATGATGGAAATTATGGTTCTGATCATAGGTTTCCTTGGTGGAAAGATGAACACGCTTCTCTCGAACTTGAAAATTACCTACACTGGTTTGCAGTTAGACAGCCAAAATCTCATCTATTCAAATGCAGAAGGCCGTCAACATTGATTCACTCTTTTTACCAACGGCATATCATTCTCAGGCTCAATAGTGGGAACTGGTCATTTGAGTAAATGATCCAGCGTACCCTCCAGACGTGTAAGACACCAGAGATTGGTCTTTTTTCTCATATGATATAATATAGTTGATGATTTCCCAGGGCTCTGAAGGAACGGCAATGTTTTCGAATTCGTTCCCTAGAGAGGTGTTCTCAGAGACATCCGTCATTCAGAAATTGAAGAAAAACTCCAAAAGATTGAAAAATAATGGTTAATTACAAATAAAAATTACAATTATATTAGTTCATGAACGGCGATGTGTGGATAGCTTTAACATTAATAGGAATGTTTGCTTATTAAGTATTCTCTACTTCCTTTTGTTCGTGCTCAGCCAAACTTGGTAGCCTTAAGATAAACATAAAGTAATAAGTTGTTTCTGCTCGAGAACTTTTGTTCTCCAATCATTCAGACCCACTTGCAGCAAGTTGAATATAAACCGGTACTTGATGAAATATTCAAGATTTGAGCATTCAAGTGAGTATCGCTGCCATTTTCCTTTTATAACTGCTGTTCTTTTTTATCGTGTAATATTTTGAAATCACATGTACGCATTATTCTTGGGCTGATTGAATGGTCTGAATGAAATTAAAATACGATTAATTGCTTTGCATATACGTAAGTTATATGGAACTCTAGAAATCAAACTCTCATTAAAAATAAAACAAAAAAATTTTGAACTGAATGAATGACTGGGGATCTTTAATAGACTATTTATAATTTCTTGGCTGAATAATGAATTCTTGAATAAAAGGAATAGACCGAAGAGATGATAGTATATAATTAATGTTTTTGAATGAATTGATAGAAGTATAGATAAATTAAGTGATTCACATATCAGCCTGAAATATAAAATTTTAAACAGAGTGATCTGAACTCTAAATTTGGTCAATTAAACAAACCTGTGGTTGATGGTGTTAGAGATAACGTATGTAAGTACTACAAACCGGTAATAAATCAAACTATAATTTTTTGTTCAACGTGAATAAAAATCCAAAATGTCTTCAGCTGACTTGTACATTTTTGGAACATATTGAATATTTCGATTTTGGTATTCGTTCACTGTAATTTTTAGTTTCTTTTACAGTTTTACTCAAGTCATTAGTGCATGTGTTACATTTCATAACTCAGTTCAGATGATGACACTGTGTGTCGAAACAATTGTAAGCATTACTTTACAAGTATATATTATTTGTGTAAATGGGAAGCTTTAATTTTCTCTATATTTATCAGTCATGATGAATTTACATGTATTAGATGCCACCACGATTGAACATATCAATTCCGTTATCATTTTTTTGGAAAAAAAGGTATGTTTGTCAGAAGTTGTTACAAGTACTGGTTTTCGAGATAATTTCCAATTGTTCTCTCATTAAATATGTATTTGTATATAGTTAAATGTAATCTCTTTCTCATACATTAAATTTATTTTTTTTTTATTTATTTTAACGCGCTTCCCTGTGATTTCATTTTCCCTCTTTGACATCAAGAAAGAAGCGCCTGGGCAGTAGCTCATAAATCGTCGGCAAAGTTAGACGTACCTTGCTATCTCGCAGTTTTCGTTCTCTCTCGCTCGCTCCCCATCTTTGGGAAAAACTGGTGCAGTTTCATACAAGAGGCACCGGCCGGTTGCATAATCCAGCTAACTTCCACGGCGTGGGCTCAGGGACTACGCAAAGGGGTAAGGAAATCACAGATTCCGTTGTCAAATTACCATTGAGATTTGTGAATGATATAAACAGCATTCATTCGTCAATGAACAACATTTAGAACAAATACAGTCCACACTCTAGTTATAATAATAATAATAATAATTTATTGGATAACAAATACAGGACAATAACTCAATTACAGAAGCAGTAATTTATATTTATTTATATATATATGTATTTGGTAGACAAAGGGCCCCTCTGGTTCAAAATGTGAGAGGTAGCGTAGGACTAACTCTCACTTCTGTTCTTCCACCAGCGCTACCAATTTACTTACAATTATGAGAAGATGTAGAAAAGAGAAAGGAAAAGGAAAGAATAGAGTTGAAAAAGAATGAAGTTGATTGGGTTGGAGAATTAATTTAAATAAGATCACTATTCAGGATAAGTATAAAAAGGTCTGAAACATGATTGTCATGTAGAGGAGGAACTATCTTGTAATAAGATTCTCTTATAAGTCTTTTTGAAGGAGTTCGTCGATAGAGTGAGATGATGACTTCCAAGGGTATTCAGCTTGTTCATGATAATGGCTATAGTATAACTGAAAGATTTGTTGAATATTTCTTTTTTATGCTTTGGTATTGTGAGTATTGTTTGGCGTCGTATATTCAGGTTATGAATATCAGTTCTGAACGATAGTTTACAATAAAGATACGGAGGTGTTTTAACCCTTAGAGCACCATCGCACACAATTGTGATGCCTTATTCAAAGTATCATTAAGGTTCAGGTTACATGTTGTATCGGCCTGATACTGCTTCACACGATTGTGAATTATATAAACAAAACGTCTGTATCAAATTGGCGCGGAATATTCGTCTCAGTGGAGTTTTGTATGGCAATAGGTGGAGGTGTGTCATGACATCAATGGGTTCCAGAAGTAAATTCACGTTTTTTAATTCTAAAAACCAAGAAATTTCTCATTTGATGCATGCAATTCATTGATGAGTGATCATAATAGAGTTTTTCAGTAGGAATAGTAATAAATTTCAGTATCGCGGACTCAGAGAATATAATTAAATTCATCTTGCACAATTGTTAGTGTCGGTTCTCAACACCGACAGAATGTGGAAAAAGTTTCTGAGATCTCATTTTATTTTTATGGAAAAATTAGATCTGGATCATCTGCAGAAAAATCCAGGCGCAATATTCGATTCATTAGATAAAATTGGATCAGACTTAGAAATTGAGGGAGAAGAGAACATATATGAAACATATGTTCCAGCAGAACTTGGAACTCAGAATGAAAATACCAAATGATAGTTCAGAAGGATCGGAGGATGAGGAAGGCAATGTTCCTTTCTCAACCTTTCAGAAACTACAGTGGAGAATAGGCAGTTTTGTCAGCAAGGGAGACCCATAGAGATATATAGTTGAAGTTATTGAGTTTCTTGTATCTGAATTTGTTATTTCATTCACTTTGATATTTTTGTGAAGAATATATTTTAATTTTACGATTTTATCCTAACTTCACTTCTGAAACCCTTAATACGATTGTACCTTATTGTCACAGCATACCGTTACTCATAAATGTGAATTTTCACGATTATGGCTAGACATTGTTGAATACACAATTGTGAATCTTCACAATTGTGACTCTGCATTGTTGGATACCACGGCACACAATTGTGAAGGTCACCAGTGACCCCAAAGGACATATCGATGTGACAGAAAACACCAAAATGTAAAGTAACAAAATATTGTCCATATGCTGCATCCATGTTTAATACCCAATTTTTGAATTTTATCTCTTGGTTCTGAAAGGGTTAAATTTGAAAATCTTGTGAAATAAACATGCCATGTGAGGAAGACGCCTATTATACATGTTCAGCCAACCCAAACCTTTGAGTCTCAATGAAACCCTTTCTCTTTTTCTAATACCACAAATTAGTCTGATGCAAGAATTTTGAACTTTTTGAATTCGTTTGGAATCGCTGGACCTTATACGAGGACCATAAACTATATCTAAGTGATTAAATTGTTACAACACCAGTGCATCACGAGGCAATTTTTTAGTATCCAAGTTCAAGAAAGATCTTTGAGAGTAAATTAATTTTAATGATGCATACGCGTTCCTGAGTTTCTGAGTAATGTGTATCGTGAAATGTAAATTTGTATCAATTATCAATCCCAAATTTTTGGAGTACTGCTTGAAAGGAATGGCTGAATCACCAATTCTAAGTTCCAAATTAGCTAGCGTTTCATTTCGGACACTGTCTGCACAAAAAAGTAATGCACAAGATTTATTCGGATTCACTTTGAGTAAATGTTTTGTTGATATTTGAAATAATGTGTCTAAATCTAAGTTTATCAATTCGCTGGCAGCTGCACTATTTGTATAATCGAATGCGAGATATACTTTAGTGTCGTCCGCGTAGAAGTGAAAATTTACATGTTGTAATGCAGTTGGAAAGTTTGACGTATAGAGAGTATATAGGAGGGGGCCTAATATGCTGCCTTGTGGAACACCACACCTTAATTTTGTTGAAGAAGAGATTTGGTCATCTATTAGAACACACTGAGTTCTATTACTAAGATATGATGATAACATTTTACAGACAGAGTCACTGAATCCAAAATAATGACACATTGATTTAAGAATTTGGTGATCATATCGAACGCTTTCGAATAGTCCAGCAGTACCAATACACAAGCTTTACTGTTATCAACAGCTCTAAGAATGTCATCTACAACATCTGCCAGTGCTGTAGCACAGCTGTAGCCAGATATAAATCCAGATTGTTTTCCAAGAACACTCTGATTTGAAGTTCAATATCTTTTTCTAGTATCTTTGAAAGCTTTAGTAATAAGCCAATACATCGGAGTTCATTATAGGTTTCTGTGGTTTTCACTTTAGGAAGTGGGATAACTTTAGCATTTTTCTACAAGTCTGGAAAAATGTTTTTTTTCTAGCACTCGTTGATTATGAGTGTGATAATGGGGATCAAAAATGGGCAGCACATCTGAATAAGAGTAATAATATTGATGTTGTCGGTACCTGTGGCTTTTGTTTTTATGTTATAAATAATTTCTCTAACTTGTTCTCCATTGACAGACTGGAATTTTAATGTAGTAGATATTCTCTCATTGATATTATTGAGGTAAAAGTTAATTAATTCTGAATCAGCTGCAGTATTATTGAAAGATGAGTTAAGAAATTCAAAAAATTCATTCGCATTACACAGATGCTCAGGAATAGTGTTTATTTTTGATTTAGTAACTTGAATCTTTTTTAGTTCAGCCCACTTTTCTTTCACAGTACTGTTCTGTAATTTGAAATTTAGATATGCTTTTTTTTCAGATTTTGTTGCTGATGTAAAATTTCGTAATTGTTTATAATATTCAAAATGTATTTGTAGTCGTGTCATTTTGTAACTATGTAGAGCCTTATCTCTCAATTTCTGCATTAATTTTATATTGTCTGGGATCCAGGGGGAGTGTATATATATATATATATCTGATTGGGGTTAAAAGATCTCACAGGTGCGTATAAATCAATGATATTAAACAGGTAGTTATTAAGCAACGTGACTTTGGTATTTACATCATCTGCATCGTATATACTATGCCAAGGCATTTGTTGAAGTTCCCTTTTGAATAATTCAATATTAATGTTCTTAATTGGCCTATAAGATATTTTTCTCTTTGTATTTTCAATAACACAGTCAATTTTGAATTTTCAATGAGTACAATAGTGATCAGAGATTTGTACATTTTCTACCACTGGCTCACAATTCTCTGTAACTAGATTGTGATTATTAAATCCAGCAGTGCTTCTGATGTATCAGACATACGTGTTGGTTGATCAAGTACTTGTTTGAAGTTAAATGATTCAAGGATAGAATTAAAAGTAGTTGTTACGTTAGATGTGATATCAAGCATATCAATATTAAAGTCACCAACACACACAATATTACTGAAGTCTGAAAAAATATTGGAGAACAAATCTTCTATCTGATAATAAGGAATAAATTTTTATTAGATTTTGGTTGTCTGTAAATGGTTCCTATAGCTAGTACGTACCTTTTCATATAAACTTTCAACCATATATATTAAAAAATTTCAGTACTGTCCTCGATAAGTATATCATATCTGAAGTTATTTTTGATGTAAATACCAACACCTCCGCCCCCGGTCGACCTATCCCTCTGAACAAAGTTATATCCGTCAATTTGTACAATTTCGGTGTTCAGGGCAGTATGCAGCCATGTCTCAGTTACTCCTATTACATCCCAATCATTATCACAGACCCATTCCTTGAATTCGTTGAAGTTTGAAGTTAGAGATCTTACATTAGTATGTGCAATTTTCAATATTTGTGACATTCCACTCAACTAGAAAAAATAAAGATGAAATTAGAGTTAGGAGAAGAAAAGAGAAAAAGGACTAGGAGAGTAGAAAAAATAAATACCTAAAACAACAATGTAACATAAAGAGAAACTCTTGTCAGAGATCAGTAGTCATACACAATTAAGCCTCTCCGGATTTGGTATTCATAAAAGGACACCAATCTTTTTCTCATTGATTCGCGAACTCTTCGAAAATAAAAGTATCAAGTGCTAGTAACTTTAATTCAATGTTTTGTGTACTGTCATGTCAAAAATAATATCATGAAGCATAGTTAAATAGTTTTATTTATTATTATTTGGATTATAAATTGAAAAATGCTGTCATACATTTCACATACGGACTTGCTAACGCAAATGCATATGAGTCTAGACGTTTCAGGAGCGTTATCCGAACCGCAAAACTCCTACATAAAAAGCGTTTTCAAGAATTCACGCTCAGTAAAGGCAAAAAGGAATTTTTGAGAAAGCTATAGTCATCTGTCGGATGCACATCGAACGGTAAACCCTAGAAACTGCAAAAGCAGTTCTTAATCTGGTAGGAGGACACCCGGAAACAAGCTCCAGAAAAATTTTGCTTAGGTTTAATTTCTCTCGTTCTGGTTAGCAAAAACTTCTTTCGATAATTCGTTATATCCCTACCGTACATGCTCAGAAAGTGCAGGCACTCCTCCCTCGTGACCTCCCGTTACGTATCAACTTCCATCGTTGGTTCCTACGTCTCATTCAAAATCATTTATATGACAATCAAATTTCTCACGCAACGCTATACCCAATATTCACAACAATAATTTGTGGTCAGAGGAAAATCCCCATGCGATACACGAATCATATTTCCAAGAACAGTTCTCTCTTAACGTGTAGGCAGGAATCCTCGGAAGAAACTGTACAGGCTCATTCTTCATTCTTAGAAGATTGAACGGAGAGAAATATCGTAATTTTCTTGAAGAAGATTTGTTTATTTAACTAGAAGATGTGCCGCTTAGCCTACGAAATGAAATGTGTACTATTCTTTTAGCATCCAAGCGCGAGAATTTTTAAATCAAACTTTGGGCAACCGTTGGATAGATCAGGGAGGGCCTCAAACATGGCGCCCTAGGCCATGTATTTTTTTTTGTGGGAAATTCCAAAATCCCCGATTTTCTAAACACCTATCGAAAATAAAAAAGAAATGAGAAATCGAATAATTAACAATTCAAAATACTCCAGGAGGTGGACTACAGGCAGAAGGTAGATTTCGACCATTTATTGTGATTTTGATTTAGAATTAGGTATATCTAGTGTTCCGTTGTTTATCGGTGTTCAAAAACTACCGTTTGAAATGTTCCTATATTGAATAAAAAAAAAGTTACAAAATTGTTTCAATTTTTGACAAACACCGTATCGATTAATTTAAATAAAATTATTTCCAGAAGGGCTGCTAGCTGGTATAGCGACTTTTGACAACCATATCTTTTTCACGTAAAAATGATAGATCAGGGGATTTTTCTTCTAGAATATGTGATACATATATGCACGACTGAGTGGTTTTCCCCAAAAGAAACAAAGGCCTATAGGTGGGGCGCCCTCTACAAGTAAGGGCCAAAGGAGATCTAGTGTGAATTTTTCATATTGAAAAATTTCCACACACCAATTTTCATTCGAATATCTACATCATTCCGATAATAATTTACGAAAAACCAAAATAAAAATTAATTTTCAACACAGTGTCTCAAAATTGAAGGCCTTGCTGATCCAAGCTCATATAAACTTCTCACCTCAACTGAGGAATCGTCCTATGAAATATCGGACACTTATCACGTAAGACCCTGTGTAAAGCCAAGCCAAAGATAAGAGTCTCACAGACGATATTCCAGGCAGAAATTGCAACAATAGTTGAAGAGTACCTAAAGCAATAATTTAATGAAAATACTTTCGCCATATATTTCGACAGCTAGTCGGCTACAAAAGTAATCAGCTCTATGCAAAATAATTCCAAACTCATTAGGGATTGTTTGGGAAGTCTACAAGAGTTAGGCAGCGAAATTAGACTGTCCTTAGCCTTGGTACCATGTCACAAAGGCAACTAACTCGAGAAGGAGCTTGTTCCTATTGGTCCTAGAATCAAATAAACCCCTTCATTGTTGTCACAAAAAAATACTAATATATTAGACAAGGTTGGTGAATAAAAAATCTAATAGTGTCCTGAGAACACAGTAATATTTAAAGAGTTACCTCGAGTATGTGGATATTGTTAGCTTGAAAACCTTCCTAAACAATGAGTTTAGAAGATTTACTAAAAGAACGAGTCATGCGAAAGAGGCCAGAATCTATACAAGAAACGAGTTATCGACATTTATGTAAACAATTTCCTAGATAATGGGCTACCTTATCGTAAAATCCCTTTTTTTATTTTCGAAAACTCATAATGCCAAGGAATCAATCGAGCAGATAACCTTTCAATATGTATACAGCGCATGAAGAACACGCAACTGAACAATTGCTCAATATTTGATGAACCTTTTTATGACTAAATCTAATCGAACAAATGAACATCTGGAACCAATAAAATTTTCGTCAATTTGTACTTTCAGAGGTAATTGTTGTTATTTTGGTGTTTGGTTAGTTTCTTTTTCTTAAATGGCGTATTCTACTTTATCCAACAAATAGGAAATTCTATATACCTTCTGTCAAACTACTTTTCGTTATTGATTCTACTTTTATTGATTCATTCATCCTTTTCTGAATTTATATTTATGTGGGTACATACAGTTCGATTATTATATCTTTACCCGTGCGTCATCATGATTACATATAATCCATCAGAAAAGTAAAATCTCAAACTGAAATTGACTATGAATAAAAAGTATCGAACCAGTATAATCCAATAAAGATATTCTAGAGAAGCGAAATGGTTCAGAATTAATTTTAAAGAAATCGAAAATAATCGAACGAGAAATTTGGAAAATCAATATATTGCAGTAACGGATATTCATCAAAATCTAAAAATTCGAGAATCATAAATGATCTTATCGATCTTTCGAAGAACTGAAATTCGAAGAACTGAACATTACAAGAATATAAAACTGTAATACCGTCAAAGGAGAATGGCAGAAAATGGGAAGACAGATATTTAACCAAACCAGCAAATCATAAAAGCAATATTTTGTAGAAATGGAAAAATATCGGAACAGAATATTATAAGAATTAAATTTGTCGATTCCATAAAGTACAAGACCTAAAATTTCCATATTGAAAATAATCAGAAGAATAAATAATAGAATCTAAAAGGACAGAACCGAAAAATATCAGAATTTGGAGAGGGGATAGCGGATGGCTCTAGTCTCTCCGAGATGGAGCAGCGTGCGGTCAATATTACAACCTAACCTAACCTAAAATAACGGAAATGGCGACTAATGGTTACGTTATTTTTAACGAAATTGATACAGCATAAGGCTGATTGTTTGTTGTTGTTGTTCTATACGTCAACCCTCAGAAGTCAGATACTTGTGCGAGCTAGGGGAAGTCGTAGCCCTTACCTTTTAATACATGTAATGCCATGCACGAGACCGGTGGAAATGCTGAGATTCGAACTCATGCTCCTACGGATATTCTGGCTTATGTAGCGTGCACTTTCCCGCATGCCATATATTGAAATAATCTCCAGTTTGCAGTTGATTGAAATGATTGATGTTGTGGGACGGAATGGTCCCTATCCATCGTAAAAAAAAACGTTCATAAAATCAAATGCTTTAGCCATAATGCTTCGTGTCGAATAACGTGAATAACCCTGTATAGATCTACAGGTGTCAATCAGTTGGCAAGTTCCGGAATCAAAGAAAACAACAAATAATTAAAGTCACTGGCCATAGAAGTTCAAATGGTTTCGATTTCATTCATGAAATAATCTCAACAAATACAACTCGTGTTATCTGCGATTATCGTACATTCCTTCTCGTTTTCGAAACATATTATGTTGCTTTAGGCAACAACACTCGCGCAAGCGCTCGTGTTATCAAGTCAGTACCACGTTGTATACCTTCAGACGAGCATGACGAACCTTGTAATGATCCTCAATTGGCAACCGGAATCTATAGTCTAGTTCCTAAATTGTAGATAGTGACTCATCGGTTGTACGGTTCATAATTCATGTGAAGCAGGTCAAAAAATAAAACATAAATAAGCTAGGTACTTTGGCTTCAAATGAAGTTTTACTTTGTCACTTTCGTACATACCCTCCGCACTTTCAAATCCCGTAAAAACCAGAAAATGTACGATGAGTCACTATCTACAATTTATGAACTAGACTATAGCAACTGTTTAGCTCGTATTCCGCACGGTTCTGTAATTAACTGTTTGCGGTGCCTTTATCCAGCTGAGTTTATCAAGAATTGTTATTGCTTGGAACTATTTGTTCTAAAACCTAACTGGGCATATTGGTATAGTGATGACTGGTTCAGATTGGTAAGTTCGTCAGCTTTCTCATTTCCAAAAAATCCGTTTGCATCCTGATTTTCAGATCATTCTTCAGCGGCTTATACAGGCCACACAAGCAGATATTTCGACATAAGGTTCCGTGAACATGTGTCATTAGATGGAGAATTGGCTATGTATATGGACATCTACAAGAGACAAACCACATAATAAAGGAAGAAAACATGAATATCTCTCATACTTGTAGTGAAGGAAGAAAGATGTACTTGTTGGAAGCATTGTAAATAAATTAATTAAATGAAAATTTGAATTTTGAAACCATTAATGATCATTTAGACTTCCTCTCCACTTTTGGATTTTTTGATTATTTTGTTTAAAAGGTTGTGTCAATTATGTTATTGTCCTGCGCAGCTACCGTCACGGGCACATCAAATCATCATGCTAAGTTTCATCAAAATCATTGTTTTCAAAGGTTTTTGAGTAGGTAATTGATGAAAAACTGATTTTATCGAAGAAATTTCACCTCTGAATTTGAAAACGAAGCAACGACACACTCATAGAAAAAAAAATTCACCTGTCCTGAGAGTATGGTGATTTAACCCTGGTTCAACGTATACATCGCAAGATGATACCAAAATAATTGCCAGACTTTAAAGGAAAACAAAAAAGTACCCTGAAAAAAATTCAGTTAGTGAAAATTGAGTGGATTAGATGAAAGCACTTTAATAAGTTGGTACCAAAAATAACAGCCAAACTTGAGAAACATATTAATAAGCTTAACCGAAAAATTGATAATATTGATGAGAGATTGAATGAAGCAATAACACGACGGAAATTGTAGTTAAATCTATTTATAAAGAAGTAGGTATTATCCCTAACTAAACAGATGTTATTGATCAAAAGCTCAAAGTAAATACTATAAGAATTATTGGAATCAGGAAAGAACGAAAAGAAAACCTAATTCATAAGGTAGTTACTGTGTTTAATGATGCTATGAAAATTGAAATGTGCCCCTTGGGAAATCAACAATTTTTTCAGAATTGAAAAGGCTGGCAGAGATGAAGCGAAACCCAGAACAATTAATGTGGAATTTGTTTCTTCATTGAAAAGAAATGAAGTCATGGCGGCTGGAACCAGCAAATCATATCAACTTCTGCGAGACGCCAAACTCAGATATGGTAGTGAATATGTATGGTCAAAAAATGGTAGAATTTAGGCCCGACGTGACAACAATGTTCCAAAATGAAATTTGATTATAAAAGTAATCCAGTCTTTCGCATATTTTCCTATACTATAGGATTGTCAGCAAACGTTGAACAGAAATAATTTAACAACCCCATACGACTGTCTAATCACATCTACCCAACGCCTGGCAAAGTTTTTCTACAAGAATATACTTTGCAATATTTCCTGTAACAACTACCACGAGTCCAATGAATTTTTTTGGAGTTGTCTGAATACTGATTATGATATTATAATCGCAATCGAGACATGATCACAAGAGGGATTTCACAATGGAGAAGTAGTATATACAGGGTCCTTTTATTTGGTACAATCTGACAGCAATCTTGAATTCACTGGAAAATCTAAAGGAGGTGGAAATCTAACTGCCATGAATAAAAAAAATCAAAATATCAAATATTATTAAATGTGGTACCCTTTTTTAAGGTGTTGTGAAGGAATTCAAGGTAAATAATGTTGAATATGCTTGCTACATTTGGTATATGACTCAGCAGTTGAATTTTCACAACACCAGATAGTTCAAAATGGAATCGATGTAGACAAATTATACATTTTTGGAGATTTCAATATATCCCCCTTAACATTATGTTGGAAGTTGCGTCTGAAAAAAAATAAATAAAAAAATCAATTCCAAAAAATCGAGGTATGATTATAGGAAAGCAGATTTTCTTAAATTGAGTGAAAGTATTAGTGATGCAAATTGAAATAAAGTATTACCGGAAAAATCCAATGTAAATCTAGCTTCAAATGAATTCTACATGATATGGAACAAAATTGAATATGTATTCATTGAATTACACTCAAGCTTTTTTATCGAATTAAGCTGAACATTAACAATTCGAATTATATTTCCTTCAGACAATTCAATTGAAATAATTCATTCGTCTTACGGACTCATAACGGAAAATCAGATCGTCTTATTAGCCTTTCAAGATCACTTGGATGCAAATTTTGAGATATGTGTATTTTGTATCATTTGAAACCGCTTTTATCGAGACGTCTCCAAGCACTTGTATGACAAATATTCATTTCAGAGGAAATTTTACATGTATTATGTTTAACTGCAAATATTGAATTCTTATTGAAAAGGGCATAATGTCTAATTTACCGCATACATACCTTATTTATCTAAATTTCTTTAGTTTTCTGGTCCATTTTATCTCCGTATTTTTTCCTCGGCTTTTCAAATGAACCAAAATATGTGAGATTTTGGATCCAATACCTAACTTTCACATAGTTCGATGTGGTTGTCGTTTTTCGGGATACAAGTATAGCAAATCTGATAACACCATTATGTAGGTGGGGAAAAAAGTGCAATTTATTTTCGAATCCTTCGGAAAATAAAGCAAAAAAAATAAAAATAATTTTCCAAATATTTTTTTCTGGATATCTCCGGATATACCTACTCGGAATTTCAGAACTTTCCCAACGGCATATTGTTATTCAGGTAGTTGCGCAATTTTTTCCCCATCAACCATCTTCGTATCTCTTATAGTTTCCGAGATCTCATTGGTGAGGATCGCATTTAAATTACCCTGTATATCTGTCGAAATGGGTAATTCTATTTAGGTCTTGTTGAATGTTTTTGGAAAAGCAAGTATTCATAATCCAAAACAGAAAACGTTTGATGAAGATATAAAACACAATTTGTATAAAATAAAAAGTTCATTTTTACTTTGGATTGTACGAAGCTTTCGTAATTATTAGTTGAAAGTCATAACATCCGCAACTACCTGTCACGATCAATGAAAAAAATGAAGCGCCCATCTCTACTTCTCTTCTAGTTTTTTTGTTTCAGGACCTGTGAGGAAACCTCTACGATATTTTTCAAATGAGGCTGTCGTCTGCAGGAAAGATATATATTGTGTGCACATCAGTTGATTGAAAACTGGAAACTCGTTTCTGTTGAGCAGCAATTAATTTCTCATCAATATCTGGTTAGGATATCAATTAATGCACTTTCCTGAATTTACCGGCACTAGGTGGATATAACCTTTATTCGTGATTTCCTCTTCAACATTTTCTGATTCAGATTCTCAACATTGATTGCAATATATAATATGGAGTAGTTTCGAGATTGAGTCCTCCCCTATCAACAAACTGACGCTTGATTACCAATGGAAAACCATTAATCAAGAACGATTTTCAAATGAATGAGCACCTTTGTTTGCTTTGATCAAATTAATCCGAGTTGGCACGTATGGCAAGGGAAAAACAAGTTAATTAAGCTTGACAGGTGAAATCTGAACTAATAGACCCGGAGCCATCGACCGAATTCCCCAGGTTTACAAGACCCCCCCCCAGGGATCAAATTACGTCATTATAATCGAAAATGAAAGTCATTCCACTGGGCTTCGGGGTGTAATCTCGATACAGTTGATCAAATTCTGTAGAAAATTTACGGATTATGACTGGTTTGATTTCACAATGATTCTTGAATTTTCCTGTAGTCGATTGAAAAAAACCGGTGGCAGCAAAATGTCATAACGATTGTTGTTTTGAATTGTTTCTTTTCGTTAATTAGCTGTCGTTCCCCAAATACGAGCGACAGCCCTCAGAAGTCGAAACTTGTGCGAGCCTAGGATTAACGAGGCCCTTCGATGTTTCCAAATAGTTGCCATACCATGGATTGTCTGAAAAATTATCTGTGACTGTTGAAATATGAATGAAATAATAGTGTGGTGAAGGGAAAAATATTGATTGTTCTCAAAATTCAGGAAGATAAATGTATAAAAAAAATGAATCAGACGGATAAGGCAAAATTTATGAAAAATGGAATGTTCAACCGCCATAACTCACATTAATGGAGTGATAATAATCCACTCTTATTTCGAGAAAGACTGTAGTTTCAATGTTTCTGCTGCAATTGAAATGACGGTGAGCTTGTGATGCATTTTGGTGATGAACATTTCAATGATAAGAATATTGGAGATCAAAAAGTGATATGAAAAGAATTATTTCCGTTCAGTTCAGGTCCGAGATATTTCTAAGGACCCCGCACATTTCTTATGGGAAATGGCTGTCCTTGAATTTGACATAATTTTTTATATGTTGTAATTTCTGATGTGCTGATCAAAGATGCCCATGGCCACAAAGCTCAAAAATGGACAGTTTTCGAGTTATAGTGCCTCAAATATAGTTTTTTTTTCACTACTGCGGAATTCACTCATCAATCGGGAAGCTCTCATTTCGGTTTGGGACAAAATTTGGGTTTTTGGCATACATAACCAAACCTGTAATTTTCAATACACTGCTCCACACTGGCCATAAAATATGAGATACAAATTCCAAAAAAATCTTCCATACACCTATTCATAGTACGAAATAACTTTAAATAATGTTTATTTTCTGAAAACGATATATTTTGGGTATATTTTGATGACAGATCGAAATATCTCATGCTGAATATACCTTTCGGAATATTTGCTCAAAAATTTTGATTACTATGCTCAGCGAGCTGTAAAGGGAAAACAGGAAAAAATTATAGTCATACATTCTTTAAAATGACAACTATGATCACTATTTATGTAATTTTCGTATGATATATGATTTTTTTCTCACAAATCTCGATAATCTGTCAATGGGGTTCCAAGACATTTTTCATCAGAATGACTTGAAATGGATGAGAGCGTCTACAGACAATCGAATCTGTGAAATTATCAGCATCTTTGGTACCTGTTAGTACTTTCCAGACCTAATAGGGAAGTTTAGCTGTTGGAAGCTAACTATTTATGAAAGTTTCGATATTTACCCCCGACTTCTTGAATTGCTGATTTTTTTGATATAGTTGCATTGAAGTTTACACATATGAATGAATTCTGTATATTCATATAATCTTTGGCAAAATGAATGAGTGGATCAAACACAATATAATAGTAAGATTGACATCCATAATAATGACAATGATCATGAAACACAAACAATCATCTTGACATGCACAAGTTATTATTTGATATAATTTTAATCAGATAATTATTATTTTATTTTTACTATTATACATAAATTAAGGCTGAGGACTAGGTCTTATAAAAGCCTAACAAAATACAAATTTACTGTATAAAAAGAAAGAAACTATCCAAAAAATCAGGTGTTGACGACTTTTGCACTAAGACCATTACAGGTATCGAAGATTCTGTTGGTTAGGAAATGTTGACGATGTTTAGACTTGAAATTTTCCTTTTTCAATTTGAGTTGGTGTCCCCGTAGACGACCATCATGGTTTTGAATAAACAAGCTGCTCAGATTTGAATAATCAAATTTCATAAATCGGAAACAGAGGATGATATTTCCTCTGAATCTACTCTACCGGAAAGTAGTTAGGTTTGCAGCCTGTAGTCTTTCTTGCTATGTAGGTCGGGTGGTAGAAAGAGTCATACGTGTAGTACGCCGCTCGAGACTCGAGACTGCTGTGTCGGAGGAATAACACTTTCCAACCCATACTCTGAAGGTTCTGTTCGATATTTAATTTTCAATCAACGATTTGAGCTCTCCATAAATGCCAAAAGTGTCTAGTAGTCTTCTATCTGGAACTCTATCGAAGGCCTTTGCAAAATCTAGATAAATTACGTCTATTGGAATTTTTTGGCCGTTGGCGAGCGTCCAGTCGTTCATACATTGTAGCAGATTTGTTGTTGTCGATCTTTCTTTAACAAAACCGTGTTGTTCTGGTGGGATGATGTGGTGGGTTGTTATAAATGTAGTCATTGCTTCGGGGATTAAATGAATTATTTGGTTACAAAAATTACTATTAGAATAAACGTAATAAAGTCATAGATTATCTCAAAAATATAAAGAACTATCCAAGTTTATGTCACCGTGTCAACTGCTATCTGAAACCTCAATCATTGGTTGATTGGATACTACCCTATCCATTCATATTATTATATCATTGGGATTTATTACGTTCATTTTATTGACAGCATCGAGTGCATGACCCTATGAACTTGAGTTTGGATATTTGGCCTTGGTTATGTCGAGCATAAATAAGGATCTATAATACATTATAGAGACGCGAGTACAGCTTCCGCCAGTGGTATTACTACATGTGCAGTAATATCCTTCTATTAATTTTCACCATCGGTGTACACTATTCAGAGCTTTTGTTGAGTTTCGGAATTTGGAATAATCTCAGATTCCTCAAGTAGTTCATCGCATACTGATAGATCTCTTCAGATAGTCCATATTTAGTATCTGAAGTTCATTCGAAAAATCCATTTTCCATTCTTCGAATAAATCCACATCTACCTGAGCTTGCACAACATTGGGCAATTGGGATCGCCGAAATAATTCCTCTGCGCCCTGTCCCTTCCATGATGACCGATATTAGCTGATACTTGATCCGGCTATACAGATAAATTGTCCAAAATTTGACATATTCAAATAATTTAAAAAAATTAAACCATCCACTATCCATCTGCTCTTTTTTATAGATCTGTATTTTATTTGCTTCTTCAGTACTGACTTGACTTCGTCCTCTTAGTCATTTTGAGAATGGAAAAAGGATACTCTTGAATCAACAGCGGGTATCACAGATCCGGAGATTGAGTGTGGTCTGTATAAGATATTTTACTTTTAGTGTTTACTAGGTTCAGTTGGAACAATTTTATATACAAGATAAACTCCAGAAAAAACAGAAATCTGATGAGTTATTTGAACCAGGATTTTTGAAATTAGGAGTCTAGTCCAGATTCTGGAACTCAACGAAGTATCAGCTCTGGATAGCACACACTTTTAATGAAAATGATCAGATAATACAGAAATATTTTTGCAAAAGAAAATTTGGTGCTAGGACCGATGGATGCTGCTCTCGCGTCGTTAGAGTCTAATGATTTTTTGGTTGTGCTCGCTAAAAACAATGAATCAGATATCAATAATTTTTGCTAGTACCGAATAATTCATTCTGCACTAGATTGGTAAGATAGTGTACCTATTTTTGTTTATTATTGCTATCAATATTATTATAAATTCCATTGTTAGTTTGCCTTCTACACCCAAACTCCCCCATTCTATTTGGAAAGCACTCTTAGGTATCAAATATACAGACATTTTCACGCACTCGTTTGGCTCTGTGAGATCTATTTCGAGCGATTAGGAGGAAACTTTCGTGATACCCCATTGCCAGATTATCGAGATTTATAAGAAAAAAATTATATGTTATACGGAAATGACATCAATATCGACCATAGTTGTTATTTTTGGAAATATATAAATTTTTTTCCCCGTTTTCTTCAGAGTTCATTGAGGTCACTGAGCCTCGTTGAGAACATTTTGGAGCACATATTCCATATTATTGTACATCAAGTATATTCAGAATTAGATACTTCGATTTTTCTTCAAAATATGCCAAATATTTGTTGTTTTCTGAAAATTAAAATTGTCGTATAGGTATTTCGTAGCATGTATGATAGATGTATGAAATTTTGGAATTTGTGTAACTTTCCGTGGCCAGTGTGGAACAGTGTATAAAAAACTATCGATAACTGAGGAAGACCTGGGCACCGAACATTCAAATTCAGTCCCAACCCGAAATGAGAGCTTCATATTTCGAAAACTGCCCATTTTTGATCAGCATAGTGGGAAGTGTTGTGTTATTCATCAATTTTGTATCAGATTTACCCTGTATAAAAATAGGAATGATATGTCAAGTCAGTCAGTCAAAGAGAATAGAAAGACCTATTGTACTAATAGAAAATAAAGTTAATTAGTTTTCTACTGAACTTAATTTTGCTACATTTGGCGAAGAAGGTAAAAGAAACAGAACAAATATGTCTTAACTGAATTAACAACAACCAGCAGTAATTATGCCAGTTATTCCAAATTTGAAAGATTCGATAGTCACACAGAAGAATGGGAATACTACATACAAAGATTTGAGACGGAATTGGAAATGCACGGTTTGAATAGTGAAGATGCAATGTCAAAAATGGAATATGTTATTATCCAAGGTAGGTCCAGAGCCTTTTCGCATTTTGGTAGATTGTTTCAAACCGGAATCAGTCAACAATAAATCATACGATGAAATCAAACAAATACTATCAAAACATTATGGCATATAAATATACATTTTCGCGGTTCGCCTTCACAAT
This sequence comes from Chrysolina americana, assembly GCA_958502065.1. NCBI lineage: Eukaryota > Metazoa > Arthropoda > Insecta > Coleoptera > Chrysomelidae > Chrysolina > Chrysolina americana. Next base: position 26,900,059 of record OY293411.1, read on the forward strand.
GCGGTTGAAGAAGAATGAAGAATCCATAACACAGTACATCTCGGTTCGCAGGGGATTAGCCGGAAATTGTAGTTTTGGAGTAGGTTTTGAGGGAACGTTTGAGAGATCAATTAGTGACAGAAATTGATAACGCAAATTGGCAAGAAGTTCTCAAAAAGCCCGTGGCTCACGCTCAAACAGTTTGATCAAACTGCTCCGAAGTGACGTAATTTCAATCGGTTTATTTCACAAAACTTGAAGCAAACCACTAGAAATGACGTCACTTGAAGGCAGTTTGACCAAACTATCGACCGTGAGCCGTAAGAGAGCATCCTGAGAACTCATCAACTTTCGAACAGATAGAAGCTTCCGCTGTATAACTCTAGCAGACCTCAATCCAGTCAAAAAAATTAGCTTCATTTTCACAGACATCTCATACAATGTCAGAGGGACAAACAAACCGGGTGAAGCGGAGAACTCAAATCGGAAAAAAAAAATCACAAAATAAAGGGGAAAGGGTCCAAAAGAGCGTTTATCCAAGAATGATCAATAAAAATAGAGATTGTTCAAACTGTGGGAATTTGAAACACAACAGAAATATCGACTGTTCGGCTTCTAGAAAAACATGTTCCAGTTTCGGTAAAATTTATCATTTTTCTCGTGTATGTATTTATTTCCGCTGGAAACGCCCAAATTGACAATTTTCATAGAGGAACAAGACACATACGTGACAATATACAGACTGATCAAAATCTCGGTAATGATTCTGACAGTTTTAGTTCGACCAATATAAGCAATATTCGAAACATCAAAAATTCAAATAGGGTGATGTTATTAACGAATATAAATAATAAAGAAATAGATATGTTGTTTGATCTGGGTGCAGCTCATTCCGTTATAAATAAAAGGATCTGGAAAATTATTGGGTGTCCAACATTAAAGAAAACTGATAATTTAATTGCTTACACTGATATTGAGATTGAAACTAAGCTAATATGTCAAGGAACCGTCGAATTTTTCAATAGTTGTAAGACGTTAACGGTTTATATAGTTTTATCTGAATATACCACTTTTTGGACTTGACTGGTGCTTTGCGTTCAAGGTACCATTACCTCCAGGTTATAGGGTTTGTAATGTCAAGAAAAATGAAAACAAAACAGCTGAGAAAAATAATTTTCATACAAACCTTGACGGAACAAAGGATATAGAAATCAATTTGAATGATTATAAAGAGCTTTTTTCTGGAAAATTGGAAACAATTATAGGACACCAAGTAAATATTCATATGAAAAGTGACGTACAACCTCAAGCATTCCAATCGAGACCTGTGCCTATTGCATTACAAGAACAAGTAAATGCGGAACTAGATAGATTAGTAAATGATGATGTTATCGAGCCAGTTGATACCATATTGACACTTATTGAATGGGCTTCTCCTATTGTGATAGCAATGAAATCAAATGGTTCAATAAGAATATGCGGTGATTTTCGAGTAACAATTAATTCACATGTTCAAACAAACCATTACCTACCCTCTTCCTCATTTTGAACAAATCACTGCCAAACTCAGTTGCGGGAAATATTTTTCGAAAATATATCTCAAGGATGCATATTTACAACTCAAAGTACATGAAGAATCAAAGAAATACTTAGTTATTATATCACATAAAGGTTATTATGCATACAAACGATAACCATTTGGGGTTTCATTTGCTCCATCATTCTTCCAGAGAGTTATGGATCAAATGCTTTCTAGTATCGATAGTGTGGTTTGTTACATATACGACATCTTGATAACAGCACCAGCATTAACATTACATAATCAAAGGTTACGGGAAGTATTGCATTGATTACAAAGATGTGGTGTCAGAACTCAAGTATCCAAATGTAAGTGGCTTCAGAGGGAAAGTACATTTTTGGGTCATGTAAATGATAGCGAAGGTTTACATCCAACCAAAGAACATATTAAAGCAATCAAGAAAATGCCAACACCACAAAACATTTCAGAGCTCAGATCCTCTTTGGGTTCCATAAAATATTACAGCCGTTTCATAAAACATTTGCATGTCTTGTACTTGCCTTTATATAGACATCTCCAAAAAGGACAAAGGTGGAATTGGACGAAGGAAGATTTTTGAAAATTTTAAAAATATTTCCACATCCTCTGACACCTTGATACACTACGATACAAATTTGCCACTTTTTGTTACAAGTGATGCAAGTAATAAAGTATTGGGAACAGTATTGTTCCATAAATTATCAGATGGACAACTGAAACCAGTGGTATTTGCATCCCGGACGTTCAGCCATGCTGAAAGCAGATATTCAACAATAGATAAAGAGGCCTTTGGAATAAATTAAAATTTCATAAAAATTTGTATGGAAGAAATTTTGTTTTATAAACTGACCATAATGACCATAAGCCCCTGGAGCGTATTTTCAGTGATAACAAGGAAACTCCGATGGTTGCGAGTAATCGATTATTGCGTTGGGCAATGATTTTAAACAGTAACAATTACAGTGTATCTTATCATCCTGGAAAAGAAAACTCGCCAGCAGATGCTCTATCTCGTTTACCTCTTCCTGATAATGAGTCTTCTCCTAATGAACAAGCTGGTCTTCCTAACCGAAGTCATTTACTTCACCTGCGTACTTATCATCTTCCAGTGAAAAAACGTAAATTGAAAGAGGAAACAACAAGAGATGTCATATTTCAAAAAGTTGTGAGATATGTGGAGTCATATTGGCCTGAAAGGAAAAATTTGTCAAATGAACTGTTACATTTTTATGAGAAACGTGAAGAGTTATCTTACTAAGAAAATATCCTGCTCTGGAAAGGAAGAATCTGTATACCAATTTCACTTCTGTAACAGATTTTGAAAATGTTACATGATGGACATCCAGGAATTAACGCAATGCAATCGTTAGGAAGATTTCATGTATATTGGCCCAATAATGAAATGAAGTGAATAGTTTTGTAATAAAATTTCTTTATTCTTATTTTTATTCTATAATTCTACTGTTCTTATATTTCTATATTTAAGAGAATTCTGAGAGAATGAATGTATTAGAAATGGCTTACCTGAACATCAGATCACTGGTACCTAAATTTTTTGATCTCAGAAATTATATTCTATCGAAAAAATATGATGTACTGGCATTGACTGAAACTTGGCTAAATCATTCTATTAGTAATGATTCAATCAGAATACCTGGATATCAATTATTGAGACATGATAGAGATTCTAGAGGAGGCGGTGTAGCATTATACGTCCACAATAAACTCAAATATGCAGTATTAGATGTTTCCTTGGATATCGAACAATTGTGGATATCCTTTTCGATCAATAGAGTTGCTTATGCAGTTGGAGTCATTTATAGACCACCACACACGAATTATAAATTATTTGTCGATATACTGGAAGAAACATTCCCAGTTTGCATGTTACAAGGAAATAAAATTGTGTGTTTAGGAGATCTGAACATGAATATGTTTGATATTGATTCCCCAGGTACTAAGTACATATCATCCATGTTGGAATTTACTGACATGCATCACATGGTAAAAGACGCGACTCGCGTAACGGCATCAGGAATGTCACTCATCGACCTACTCATATGTGATGATCCGAACATGATAATATCTATGTCTGTGGGTGGACTTGATCTATCTGACCACGAACTTGTTTCTTGCAAACTGAACTGTACTAAACCGAAGTCCGATCTAAAAATATATAAATTCCGAGATTATAAAAACTTTGATAGTGATAAATTTTATTCAGATTTTAACAATCTTCCTCTCCAACAAGTCTTCTACACTAACGTTATTGACGAGAAACTGTCTATTCTTAATACACAACTACTTCATTTATTTAACAAGCATGTTCCTTTGAGAAGTGTCAGGATAACAAAAAATAAAGCTCCCTGGCTAAATGACGAAACTAAAAGAATAATGTTGGAGAGGGATAAAGCTAAGACCATATAAAAAAAAATAATTCACCTGTAAACTGGAATAACTACTGGCATTTACGAAACCAGGTGATTCGAATGATATCGGAAAGTAAAAAAGAATATTTCAGTATAATTTCTCGTAATAAAAACTCGAAACTGCTATGGAAAGAATTGAGATCACTCAATTTAAATAATAAAGTTAAACAGGAACTACCTCAGTCACTTCAAAATCCTGATATGATTAACAATTTCTTTATAGATAGTATACCGCATAATATGGGTGAGGATAATATAAAAGACTACTATTTACAGAATAAAATTTGCAACTCTGAATTTCGGTTCAGTCTCGTATCAGAAGAGGAAGTGGTAGAAAATTTATTGAAGGTAAAAAATACCTCTCCTGGTACTGATGGTGTCTCAATTGGGTTCATAAAGCTATGTATGCCCTATATTCTACCATACCTTATCAATATTATTAATAGTATATTGTTGAGTGGTATTTTTCCCACCAGCTGGAAGAAAGCTTTAAATATACCGATTCCTAAAATAAACAACCCACAGGAAATAAATGACCTAAGACCCATAAGTATACTTTCAGGACTGTCCAAACTGGTGGAAAAAATTATTGAAACCCAACTGAGAGCATATTTGAATACAAACAATATTTTATCGACCGCGCAATCCGGTGTCCGACCTAGTCATAGCTGCACAACTGCATTACTATACACAATCGACGATATTGTTCAAGCCAACGATGAAGGACAATGTACAGCTCTAGTACTTTTAGATTTCAGTAAGGCCTTTGACAGTATCAGACACGACATTGTGCTGTCAATTTTGAACTCCTGTGGCATATGTGCAGAAGGTTTGAAGTTGTTCAAGTCCTATTTAACAGGCCGTACACAGGTAGTCAGAGTCAAGGACGAGTTATCTAACAGTAGAATAATCAGTAGCGGTGTACCACAAGGATCAATCCTTGGCCCGCTACTCTTCACAATATACACAAGCCAACTGCCAAAATTTCTAAATTACTGTAATATACATATGTATGCTGATGATACACAGCTATACCATTCATTTTCTCCTAGTGATGATGTAGTAGCAGAGTTCAAAATTAACAGTGACCTTCAAAAAATATCCGAAATTTCAGCTGACCACTCTCTCAAACTAAATCCAAGTAAATCAACGGTTATTTTATTCGGTAAAAAATCAGATAAATTAACTCAACCACTACACATCAATATCAATGGAGCTTCTTTGGAGTTTGCTGACTCTGTAAAAAATCTTGGTCTAATAATAGATAAATCATTGAGATTCAGGGAACATATTACCAAATGTGTACAGAGAGCATATACGGCATTAAGATTATTATATCCCCATAGGCAAAGTTTGTGTAGGAATACAAAAAAGATGCTGTGCGAGACCATAGTACTTTAACAACTCTCTTTTTGCGCGCCTATTTATAGTCCTTGTTTGGACCAGGACACGGTCAGCAGAATTCAACGAGTTCAAAACTCATGTGTCAGATTCGTTAGTGGGATCAGAAAATATGACAGAATAACACACAAACTCAAGGAACTAGGATGGCTGAACATGAAGGGCCGTCGAGACGTTCTATCCCTCTGTCTATATCACAAAATAATAATCAAGAAACAGCCTACCTATTTATTAAATAAAATAAATTACCGAAGTAGCGTTCATAACATCAACATAAGATCTATAGGGTTGCTCACATGTCCTCCTCATAGAACTAAGTTCTTTGAAAGGGGCTTCAAATTCAATATATATATAAGTTATATAATGCACTGCCCTCTCACTATAAGGAATAAAAGTTTTTCAGATTCAAACGAGCCATTACATCATATATGAAAAATCAGTGAGGGATTTTCAGGAGTGTCATTCTCTCAATAATGACATAATGTTCTCTCAAAAGTGATATAATGTTCTATACTAGTTTTAAGTTAGATTGGGTTAGGCTAGGTATTACTATGTTAACATAATAAAATTTTAATATAACAAGGGTTGAGTGGAAGATCACTTAAGAGTGAACTCCCCCTTGAGATTTCCTTCTTTTTTTTTTCTCTCTCTTTTAATCATCAATTGTTGTAAGAGTTGATATTCAGATGGAAATAAAGGCATTAATTATTATTATTATTATTATTATATAGATAAAGATTTTGTTGATCACGTCAAAATATGTGCATCGTGACAAGAATCTAAAGAAAATGACAGAAATGTACCACTTTATCCTTGGAATGCACCTTCCGAACCTTGGTCTCGCCTCCACATAGATTTCACTGGATCATTTGAAGGAAGAATGTAGTTGGTGTTGATCGATGCCTATACAAGATGGTTAGAAATTCTTCCACTGAATAACATCAGAACTGCAACAACCATTGATTCCCTAGAAACTCTTTTCTGCAGATTTGGTTATCCAGAATTCATAGTTTCCGATAATGGACCGCAACTGACATCAACAGAATTTAAAAACTATTGTGATGGTAATGGAATCACTCACATCAAAGTTACGCCCTACCACCCAAAGTCAAATGGATTGGCGGAACGCGCTGTCCGAACATTGAAAAACAGATTGAACGCTAGTGACAAATCAGATGATGTTATGAATCGCTTGAACAAATTCCTATTTTCTCATCGTAACACAATTCAAATATCAACAGAAAGAACGCCAAGTGAGTTGATGTTTGGAAGACACCTGAGAACGATCTTTGATCAGCTGAAACCCGATCTTTCCCGGAACATGGACAAATCTAAACTGAAGCAAAAAATATATCACGATAAAACGTGTAGAAGTCATAATTTCGCAGAAAATTATGCTGTCTGGGTAAATAATACATTAGGAAAAGGATCATCACCTGGAAGAATTTTGAAACAAAACGGCCCTTTATCGTAACTTGTCGACATAAAAGGAAAAAAAAACGGAAACATGCTGATCTACTAATACCGCGTATCCTAAAAGCAAATCAAAACGAAAAACAAATTTCATCTACAAACCATGCACTTGTGAAAACAAGTCACAGATATGCACAAGAAACATCAAGTTTTTTGAATAACTCATGCGACAACCATTCATACAACAATGGACTAGGAGATGCTAGTTATGGCGATTTTCTTCCAGCAATAACACCTGATGAAATTTCTTCAAAGAAAATGATTACAGATAATAAAACTGGACAGGAAGACAGAGTTTCAAATCTGCCCTCTACATCCATTGAACCCCGACGAAACCCAGCCCGTTTGAGAAGACCTCCAGAGAGATATCGATGTTGAATTTTTTTTTATTTGTAGTGTGGGAGAGATGTTGTATTGTTATTCATCAATTTTGTATCAGATTTACCCTGTATAAAATAGGAATGATATGTCAAGTCAGTCAGTCAAAGAGAATAGAAAGGGACGTATTGTACGTATTGAACTTGATTTTGCTACAGGAAGTATAACATATCAAAAGTTCAGACAAATTCACGGAAAGCCATTTTCCGTAAGAAATGTGCGGGGTCCTTTTAGGAAATGATTTATATTTATTAAATTTGAACTGGAATTAGCTGTGGTATCAAAACGACCTCTCCTCATTATATTGCACATGTGACTAACATTTTGGGCAATCATTTCGAAGATCGTTGGATAGTGAATAATGAACCCGATGGCCTCATCGTTCGCCCGGTGTCAACTTTTTGTTTGGGGTCGTATGAAAGATATCGTATATGCTGCTCCGCCAACAACAGAATGAGAATACCAGGAGAGAGTTAGGAATGAATTTCGATCCCTTTCTCCCTAAGAAATTTAGAAGTGCTACACATACCGCATTTTTGATAAGAATTCATAAATGCTTGGAAGTTGGTGAAAACGAGTTCGAATATTTACTGTACTTTGTTCAATTTCTTGATTGTTTTGCGAGTATTTCACAATTGTGGATGATCCGCGTCCATGGTCTACGATAGGTTCAATTTTGATTTGCATTTTAACAAATTGCCCGTCCAGATATCGCGGAGAGAAGGTTTCACATACTCTTTCAATCACCATGTCAAATTCTCTATAAATGATTATCGAATTAAAGTATTCATATTTATATATCAAACGGAACATGAAGGAAAATTACACGTCGCTTAAACTCAAATTATTGGCAAATATTGTTTGTTAACACTCCAGCATTTCTTTCTTGTCGATTCTTCCAAAAAATCCTTGTGTCAATTCGAATATCCCCAATAACCACAAGGAAATTTTGGTTTTTCCAAGTTTATATATATATATATATATATATATATATATATATATATATAATAACAAAGTATTCTCGACCGAACTCTATTAATTAAGTAGAAATTCTCGGGTAGCGGTCTGTTGAACAATGAAACTCATTCGATTTAAATCTTCAATATTTCGTCAACCTTTATTGACTTCTTCAGGAAGAGCTACAATTAAAATTTAAAGTATTTAAATTAAAAAAAAAAATTTAAAAATTTTAATTGTAGCTCTTCCTGAAGAAGTCAATAAAGGTTGACGAAATATTGAAGATTTAAATCGAATGAGTTTCATTGTTCAACAGACCGCTACCCGAGAATTTCTACTTAATTATATATATATATATATATATATATATATATATATATATATATATTTTAGCATAATCTTCTCCTATTTTTTAGCGTAGAATCCATGGGCGTTGAAAACAAAAATGGGGTAGCATTACACAATTTTCGAGATAGCCGAACTCGGCGCCAATTTCTGAGCACCCCGTATAATTTCTTCGAAAAGTTGTCAAAGATTTAGAATGATTCATATCATATCTAGGCAAATTTTGGCAATTTTGAGCTAACTTTCATTGTTTCCAAAAAATATATTTTTTCTGTAAAATATTAAAAACAATAACTTAAAATTGGAGCCCTTCAGAAATATGATATTCCAAAAGAAGTAATATTGAAATTTATAGAAAATTCTAATAATGCTTTTAAAAACATGGTGTTCAATTTAAAAAACAAAGTTGGGATCCCCTTCGGTACAACCAGAAAGTCATAGAAAATATATATGTAACTGAAACGAGCTCCTCGGAAAACTCCCATATGTATACAAATTTTCAGAAAAATACTCCTAGTAGTTTTCCATATACATATCGACTCAGCTCATCGTGGTATACCCTGTAGAGTCCAAGAAATCCAATAAGAGGATGGTCATGATGGTAGAGCGCTAGTCTATCAATCAGAGGGACGTGGGTTCGATTCCCTGCATGGTCACTGGTCTCGTGCTAGGAATCGCACGTTAAAAGGTAAGACCTCGTTAATCCTTAGCTCGCACAAGTTTCGACTTCTGAGGGCTGTCGTTCGTAGGGGGATAACAGCTGGTTAACGGAAAAACAATTTTAAACATTTTTTTTAATTCTTTTAAACATATTTAAACATAACCACAATGGACGAATTCGATCATTCTATCGAGAGTACACTAAACTTTTGGTCAGGAAAATTAATGCAAGGTGTAAATGCATTTAATCTAGTCATATCTCCGGATATGACCATTATCTCCGGATAGGGGCGACTGAATTCCGAAATTTCATAATATTTATATAATTTATTTTCAATTCTATGTATTGAACATTGCAAATACTTGACAATATGAATAAAGACAAATTAGTATTATTATTATTATTATTATTAATATATTTCAGGAACATATAAGTTGATGTGACCATTTGAATACCGAACAACAAAGAACCGATGATCGTCACACAACCTGCTTATTAAAACCGTTATAGACTTGCCAAAATTCGCCAAGTCCTGAATTTGGCTCAACAGACATAAGTTTTACCTATATTAAATACTATTTTTTAGTAATTATTTCATTTGTATTTTGACCCGTGGAAGAGTGCCATACTTGTAACAAATAACCCAGTCTCGTGCAATTTTTTATCAAAAGATTTTTCATTGATTCTTGTGAAATTTTGCCTGATATGGTATTTTAAATGGACGACACATCTGTTTTAAATTTTTCCACTAGAATCTTGTCGTAAGCTCTATGGCACTGTCGTTCTGTCAGGTTTTATGCTATTTCCAGAATAGGAGAGTTTCTTAAGTTGTAAATCTACTTTTTTCATAAAAAACCTCTATCGCTTCAATTGCCCTAAATTTTATACAATTTTGTACAAACATTGAAAACATATACACGGCATATATCAGTTTTGGTAATAGTAGAGAGATATTGCATTAACACCAGCCAGAATCAAAGGCAACTTTATTTTAATAGTGGCTGGCACTATTCTGTGATTAAGACCAGAGATATTGCAGTTTTGTCGGTTCGTCCCTTATTTACACAGGCGTTCGTTATTCATAACTTATAAATGAAATCCAGTTTCTCAGATTTTTCATTCTACATAATTTATTTTATACTAAGATATAATTATGGTGATGATGGAATTGGTCAAAGAAGGCTTCGATATCGATGTGTGTTAAAAAATTCATATAACTATCAGACATGAATTATGTCGTGTCCACGATCTCACCCGAAGTGGAAATAAAGGAATTTTAAATCGTGGCCTCAACCTTCCTCTAATAAAGGCGGCAGTATTTTAATACAGTTGTCCTTATTCCAGGTTCACATTGCGCGTGCGTATGTCAAAATAAGGACAACTTTATTACTGTCTGACGTTATCATAAACTGCAATATGTCTCTATTACCTCAATCTTTCAGTAGATATCTCAAAACAAAATTTAGTTAATTTCTGTTTATTTTGTTTGTTGCAGGAAATTACTGCTAGCCTAGTCGATACTAGAAAGTTAGAACTGTTGATAATAATTCTGAAAAAATGTTTGATGATTTGGTAATAATGCCTAGATGTTCGTTCAAAAAGTTAATTAAAATTTTGTAAAAATATGAATCTGATCCTATTCAATTCCATAAATGAAGAGTAACCCTGTACAATGTTCATTGCGATTATAGATCCTATGTATATTGATTTGAAAACCTAAACCTTTTTATAGAGAAGATCATCATTAGACTTATATACTCAATGGTCTAAAAAGGGCTAATTGGCATCAACGGATCTGTCAAAAATATCCCTAGAAATTAAACATGACGCACAAAATTCCTTAAACTCTAGAGAGCTGTTTCGGCAAATGAAGCAGTTATTCTGGACCTTTTGATCAAAACCAAGGTAAGAGATTGGTTCAGTTTACATTTCTGCACAAGAATTTATAGAAATTCCTACAATTGAAAAGATAGAGGTTTTTCGACTAAGATCTAGGCAACATGCAACATGGACGAAACTCTCCCATTGACGTAGGAAAGGGATAAGCAAAATAATCTTACGTCCGGGCAATAATCATTTTTTTGGTTTATTGTTTGAAGATAAAGAGATACTCATAAATGGAGAAAATTACACAAAAAAGCAACTATGATAAAATGGATTACGATTGGTTTTATTGTGATTTGATTCATGTGCAGTACGGTCATTATTTGAAGGATTTTTAGGTAATAAATCTTCCTAAATAAAATAAATATAGCTATTGTTCAATTCTGAATATAAATGCGACTCAATTATAATGTACAATAGAACTGAATAAATAATCTAATCAATGATAAGCGTACCGAGTGAACTAATTCAGAATGCAAATTGACGGATCTGATGCAATCATATTCTTCAGGGAAAGTTGGTTATGCGGTTTTTCTCAAGTCAAAAATATTGGTCTTATCACCGAATATGTAAATAATGACTAATAATGAAAACTTTGAAGTTCTTCTTACTGAATATTCGATCCTAACCCCAAAAATACAAATTTTAGTCGAAAATAGCGGTAAAACCATAGTAGTTCTCTCTTAAACTTTATGTCAGCTCTCTAATACTGTATTTTGTTTCACTTTTTTTTTCATCCGAGTCTCCTAGGAATTTCAATCCTATTTGGTGTGAAGAAAAAACCTTGGACTCTCAGTGCCATTTGTATACAGATTAAGCATTTATATTATAATAAGTAATATTACGTATCGCCTTTCAAAATTATTCATGTTATTCAAAAGAAACATATAATTGAACCACTCCAGATTGTATGTTTCAAAGATAAATAAAAATATATGATTGCTTCATTGAGTGATTCATGATTGTATAAACAATAAAATCACTTATGGAATTTCGAACAACACTCGAATAATAATTCAGGTTCAGATGTAATAGGCAGTAATGTCATACTGTGAATAACCCATATTTGAAATTGTTCCTACTTGTTGGATCCTGCAGTAATTTTGCTAGTTACCCCACGTCCATTTTCTACAGAACACGTTTTATTGAATAGCAAAAAGATCATTATTTGAAAGCACCAGATTTGACAGAGATGGAATAAATTCATTCATCCACTACACTCATAATTTTTTTATTTGACCTCCTAGTGAAACATATAACTAAATTGCCTTCATACCGATCTCATAAACGCATAGAAAGAATTCACCCTCATGAAATACATGCTAGTTAGGTGGATAATTTACACCCACCCTGACTATTGAATCCAACGAAATGAAATTGGGAATTTGTTCATCGATGCTGCAAAAATTTTATTACACGATTCAATAGTTGAATGCTGGATTAAATCGATACCTGATGACAGACAGACAGACATTTATTTCTCAGGAACTGCATTACAAGTATATATATATATGTTACAATAGTAATAATAATAAGTTACAATGCATTTCGCTCGGAAGAGCATCGAGAAAGAGTAGAGAGAACAAAATATAAAAAAATATTGAAAATCATACAAAATATTAAAGCATAAGACCAAAATGAAAAGAGAAAATAATAGTATATTGGCTCTATTCATGAAATAGTGGAAGTGATCTTTGGAGGTGAGACGCATTAAAAATGATCATCGAAAAACTCAGTTAAGTTGTAGTATACATGATTGTTGAGAAATTTCTTCAATTGTCTTTTGAACTTTGTGACCGGAGTCGTTTTAACTAGTGAGTTCGGTAATTTATTTAGAGTTTTAATTCCCATGTATAGCGGTCCATTTCGATTGATATTGTAGCTGAGTGCTGGCATGAGAAATTGCTGCTTGTTTCGAGTGTCATAGCTGTGGACATCTGAGAATTTCGTGTAGCTTTGTTTTCGTTTGAATGCTGCTATAGCCACTTTATATATATAAAGATTAGTCATTGTAAATAATTTTTCGGTTGAAAAATGCTGCCTATATGATTCAAATCTCGATAATCCTAGAAGTGCTCGTATAGCATTTTTTTGTAAATAAAAGTTGATTGACTATCAACCGAGTTTCCCCAAAATTCAATACCATAGCAAAGCGTACTTTGAAAATAAGCATAATAGACTAATTTCGCCATATTCAAGCCAACATTAGTTCTGATGATATTAATTGCATAGATTGCGCTAGATAACTTTGTATTCGTCACTGATACATGTATCTTCCAATCCAACCTTTCATCAAGCCAGTATCCTAAAAATTTTGTGTTTGTGACTTGTTTCAAGACTCCATCTCTTGTATTAATCTCAATTTGTTCAATATTATTGTTGGGGTGAATTAACAGGCTAAATGTTTTTTTAAGTTTTACTATCAGTTTATTTGCTGTAAACCAATCAAAAATATTATTCATTACGGTTTCGGACGTTTTTACTAGATCATTGATATTGTCATTGAAATTGAGTAGACTAGTGTCATCAGCGAACAAAAAAAAATGATATTGATGGAAAGCTCTGTACTAGATCATTTATATACAGAAGGAACAAAATTGGTCCCAATATTGATCCTTGGGGAACACCGCACTTTAAGGATCCGATGATTGACCGTTCTTTGGAAATCAATGAATTATTCAGTGTTGGTATTTCTACAAAAACTTCACGATTTTCTAGATAAGATTTCATCCACCGATATGACGTACCACGTAGCCCATAGTGCTCTAATTTTTCTAGAAGAATGTCATGATCAACACAATCGAAAGCTTTTGATAAATTGCAAAATATAGTAAATGGGATGGCTTTCTTTTCTAAATCGAACGCAGCGTCGCCAGTGCTTTTTTCCGCTCTGAAACCATATTGTTTTTCTTCAATTATTTTATTGAGTTGTAAATATGTCATAAGTTGATCTTTAATAATAAACTCAAGAATTTTAGAAAACACCAATAAAAGAGAGATTGGTCTATATTCGTTATGTCATTTTTACTACCGTTCTTGAACAACGGTTTGATGATTGCTATCTTCAGACAATCTGGAAAAATACCACTTTCCAGAGACAAGTTTATCAGATGTGTGAAGACTGATTTTATAATGTCTATACAATATTTGACCACTTTTATGGGAACATCGTCAAAACCAGAAGACTTCTTGTTTTTCAATCGTTTTACAACCATTTCAACGTCTGATTCAGTAACAGGTCTGAAGAATACCGATCCACTGTGATTATCATTAATGTTTTTGAGATAAAATGTTGCATTATGCGTGGAATTGCGATTTTCATTGAGATTGCTAGAGATGTTGAAAAAATATGTTAAAAATTCATTGGCTACTTCATGAGGTTGGTCAATTATTGAATCATTAATGTTCAGTGATGTGATTGCAGGTTTCGTCCTAGAATTATTTGGTTTTAGGTTATTATTTATAATGTTCCATGTCGTTTTTATTTTGTTTTCAGATATATCAAGGAGACCGACAAAATACAATTCTCTAGATTTTTTTATTACTTTTTTGAGGATCCTGCAGTATTCAGATATATACTTCAAAATTATGTGGTTGTTAGTGAATTTTTTTATGTACAGGAGACAGCGCTTATTCCTACAAGAATTTTTTATTGCGGGGGTGATCCATCCAGGTTTTGGAGGTTTTCCATTTACTTTGATTTTTTTGAGAGGGAAAGATTTGTTAAATCATTCATTAAAACTCTGATAGAATTTCTGAAAAGCATTATTTGTGTTTATTTCTGTATAACACGGGGTCCAGTCAACTTGCGAAATTATTGTTTTAAAATTGGATATATTTTTATCGTTGATTATTCTCCTCATTTCGTAGCAATTAGTTGATTTTTCAGAAGTGTTCAGCGTAAAAGATGCTATTTGACCGTTGTGATCTCCAAATCCAAAATACTCATTTTTAGTTTATAATAAGCAATCAGGCGATATGTCAGTGATGATGTTATCGAGAATTGATTCATTGTTATGTGTTACTCTAGTAGGAGAATCTATAGTGAAATGCATGTTGAATGAGTTCAGTAGTACAACAAATTCATCTTTCACTCTACTTTCTTTTTCTAAATGAATATTGAAGCCTCCACAAACAATAATATTATAACCCTTCAGCTTTTGTGTTAGATCGAACAGAAGATTATAAAAAGAATTAAAGAAAATGTCTACACTGCTATTTGGTGATCTATACGTGCAAATGACAATATTTTTAAATAACTTGCTTACCGCTGAGCAATATTCAAATTCCTTTTCAATACCCTCCACCACCAAGTTATCAACTTCTTCAAAATCAAGATCATCACGAGAATAAATCATGACGCCACCATGTATCCCTATTTTTCTACAAAAATGTGAAACCAATTTAAAATTACTGATGCTTAAACTATTCACTTCACTTTCATTCATCCAACTTTCTGAAATGCACAGTACATCAATGTTTGCCTGATTGTGGTCGTTGTCTTCCATAAAGGCTCTCATGCAGTCAACTTTATTTCTAGCACATTGCATGTTCTGGTGCATCACAGTGAAATCCGTTTTTTCTATATTTAGCAATTTTTTGGGTCTATTACTCAACGATCGGAATGAATGTTGGTTGGACTGTTGGGTGTTATCCATACGAGTATCTGCTGTAGAGTTTGAAGCACGATTTATGTTTAAATGGTTTTCGGAGTTGAAGTATTCTTCACATTCCTTCAATGTATATGGTTTTCTATCTACGTAAAGCTTATCATATTTGATGTAGACCCTGTGACCATTTTCTTTCGCCATTCTCAAATATGGTTTGAATGCGATGTGTTGTTGAGTCTCCTTAGTTGAGTGGAAGGGCGATACGGCATATCTTGAATCTTTGAAATTGAATGCTTTCTTCAATATTAGTTCTTTGTATTTGAAATTTGTAAACTTCATTGCTACTGGTCTTGTTTTGTTACTTACATTCCCCAGCCTAAAAACCATTTCGACTACTTCAGGGGATATGACAACATCTAGCTTTTTGTTCAGGACGGATAAAATTTTTCCTTTTAAAGTCACCGGATCTTCTTCAGTATCTTCAGCAAAATCATAGAACACTAACCAATTTTTCTTAGAATTAGTTTCCAGTATGTCAATTTTCCGTTTGAGAGTGTCAATTTTATTGTTGAGCAGTTTATTTTCTTCATGAAGATTATTTACTTCAGCTGATAAAGTTCTTATCTCCTTTCTTGTTTTTACTACAGTATTCAGAATCAGGTCAACTTTTTGCTCCCTTGTGAGTGAACTGGGATTTTCTAGCGACATATTTATGTAATCACAATTTCAAATTTCTGCTTGATGTAGATAATGTTTCGATTCACTTCTGACACAAATTTTTCAGAAGAATAATTTATCAATTTCCAGGAAAAAAACCACTTCTCAGTTTATTGTTTGAACTAGGTTTTCGATCAACGATTTGTGGAGCTAACTTTATGCATGCTACTCTCGAGAATACTCCATTCAATGCAAGAATTCGTTCGCTTCATTATTTCACCCACAAGAAAATCTGAATATTTGAATTTTTCATAAAAATACCCTTCAATATTATACCTGTTTTCAGATCAATAATGGACATCGTCTAAGCAAACAAACCCAACGATAATATCCTGATCGAATGGTTCTATTGACTGATGGAGTCAGCACGGATACTTCAAAGAAATGTATATATTATATTATATTTCTTTGGGCCAGTTTATCAATGTCGTGTTAGAGTACTTTGACTCCCGGTTAAATTTGACTCGTGGTTAGAATGAATATGACATTATTTACTAAATGGAGGAATCGAGTCACATTCTCACCATGAGTTAAATTTAGCTCGAACTTAAGTACATTGAAAAACCGGCCCTAAAGGATCGCTTAAATTTCGAAATAGCTAAAAAGTTTCTGTGCCACCAAACAGAACACAAATTTTTCTATGTCAAGTCAGCTTATCGTTTGTCTTCGCAAACATCCACGAAATAAAAGGCATAGAAATGTTACAGCTGACTTCTATAAAAGTACCTAGTCAATCAGTCAGTATTCAAAATGATTGGAAGAACACACTAATGGCGGATTCCTTGTAAGTCAATGGACAAATGAGATATTAGTATTTCTTTCGGAATAATAGAGTTGGAATATAATATTCCCTATACAGGCCGTTTCTTTTATCATGTGGTAACATTGCTATATTCTAAACCGTAATAGATACAAAGACGATCAAATGGGAAAATATGTAACTATTGTGGTGAGCAGTACATTGGTCAGAGAAAATCTACGGGGACTCTCGCCCTTCCCGACTTATACAGGGAAAACTAAAAATACTGTTTTCGGTTTTTTACGAATTGAATGGTTATTTCAGAAAATATAAAAAATGAATGAGGAAAGTTTTATTGTATTCAAAATGTACTAGAACTACGTAATGATAAATTTTTATTAAACGTAAAAAACCGAAAACAGCATTTTCAGTTTTCCCTGTATAAGTTGGGAAGGGTAAGAATCTCCGTAAATTTTCTATGACCAATTTACTGCTCACCATAATAGTTACCTTTTTTCCCATTTAATCGTCTTTGTATCTTACGGTTTAGAATATAGCAATGTTACCACATGATAAAAGAAACGGCTTGTATATAGAAAATAAAAATCATGATCATCTACAAAATATTCATTGGATGCTACAGTATTAGTCTAGTCAACAAGGGCCATTTAGACCAACTTTTTTCAGCAGTCTCCGAAAATTATGATTGAGGTGTCATTCGATTCGGAATGACATCCAGATGATTTTTGAAAAAAATGAAGTTCCGCATGATAAAATTGTAAAAGTTATTAACAATTAACTAAAAAAAAAAAGATGGCTTTAGTATTTTGTAAATATCTCAAAAACTAATTAAAATTTTTTAAATCTAAAAAAAAGATTCAAAAAGAGGAGGAAATTTCCTAAAAAAAAGCTCAATTTCCGGAATTGTAGCATCAATATTTATAACACTTGCAATGTTCATGTTCAAGCAGAAAAAAATTATTAATTAACTATTGATTAACTAATTGAAAAATTGTGATAAAAATTTTTTTCAAGCGGATTATTGTTCATTAATCTATTCAGTTAGTGCCTGAATTTTTCCAATTTTTTATTTTCATATTTAGTATTTTAAAATAATTTTTATTGTTAAAGTGTCCAAAGTGGGTGTGGCTTGCCCGAGCCAGAGTACCCGTTTTCGGCCGTATTTTCATCCCTCTGGGAAAATTATAAATATTGATGCTACAATTCCGGGAATTGAGCTTTTTTTTAGGAAATTTCCTCCTCTTTTTGAATCTTTTTTTAGATTTAAAAAATTTTAATTAGTTTTTGAGATATTTACAAAATACTAAAGCCATCTTTTTTTTTTAGTTAATTGTTAATAACTTTTACAATTTTTTCATGCGGAACTTCATTTTTTTCAAAAATCATCTGGATGTCATTCCGAATCGAATGACACCTCAATCATAATTTTCGGAGACTGCTGAAAAAAGTTGGTCTAAATGGCACTTGTTGACTAGACTATATGACTTGCTTTGACTGGAAAATCCATTTGTGAGTCGGTATTTGGCAGTTGAAATTGTTTGGTGCCAAAGTAGGTATACAGAACAGTACCTACAATGTTGTGAGTGCTTTTCGTAATTTTTGGGTATTACAATATTTTTCCGTAAAATAGTTATTTATAATATAAGGGTTGAAAGTGGCATTGAATGGAGAATATTGCGAAATGAGCGTTAGCGAGTTGAGCAACACTACGAGTAAAATATCACTTTTAGCTAGGCCTTCGCGAGACCAAACCAAGATCTAGACTTAATAAATTTTCCCAAGACCAAGACCAAGACTTGACTTTCGAGACCAAAACCAAGATTCTCCCCAAAGAGTGTTGGTCTTGGTTTTGGTCTCGAAAGAAAAGTAGTGAACGTAAATCTACTCAATATTAAGAAATTTTTGATGGAGAATGTTATTGCATTTTATTTCAATTATCTATTTTTCATATGGTAGTTATTTAAATTTTGTTCATTCAAAATCTGAAATACATTTATCTAAAATCTGTATTGCAGTTATACAGTTTACAATAAATAGGTGTATATTGTAAGGTCGCAGTAGTTAATAAGTATTGCAATTTCCTCGTGATTCCGATTCCACCACTCTGCCGCAACCGTATCTCACTGCTCATTACATAATAATCCATTGTAAAATGATCCAAAAAAACCTAATTAACATTTCAACCATTTTGAACCTTTTTTCACGCCTGTCTGGCGCCGACCTGTGTGCTGTATCGGTTTGATTTAATATTTATTTGAGATTTAAAAAAAAACATTGTGATGGTGAAATGAGAAATTTTTATTTCGCTTGCTTAACCCGTACAAATTGACAATTGTTAAAGACTGAGATGAGACTATCAAGACGAAGACCAAAACCAAGACTGAGCCAGTCTTGTCTTGGTCTTGAAACATTGTAACTAACTCAGAATTCGAGTGGATTCTTTTTGAGAAAGTAGAAAAACTAATGACCTTTTTAACCTTAATACATGTATGTGTATTAAATTACTAATGAAACATCAAAATTAGAATTACGACTGGATCAAATTGAAACAAACTTAATATAATTAATTAGTCCAGTCGTTTGGCGCAACGAGCAAAATAGGTTTATTTATAACCTCAAAACTATATTTATTAAAATCTAAAGAAAACATCAAAAGGACGATTATGTATGTCTTAATCAAGTTGAAGCAGACTTAAAATTACTAATTAGTCCCGTTGTTCGGTGAAATAAAGAAAGTCCAGAGCTCTGATAAAAGGTATGCACAATAATAGCACCTTGGCGAGAAGAGACGCAGATTTATGACGATGTCAGTGGGGTGTGTTAAAACAGTTTTTCGTGGAAACAAATTGTTTGGATCCTTCCTTGGGTTCTGCAATGTATTATGTTCGAACCAGGTTACCAGGTGCTCAGTATATCGTATCCTGTATACTCGAGTAGCACTTTCTTACGAAAGCAATCACTGGATTCACTTAACGATATCACCTCATCACTCGTACGAGTTATCTGACCTACTGACCTCACTGCCTCCTAACGTAGCATCTTTAACCTCACTTTATCGCCTCTCACCCTTCACTCCGTGGGCCGTGAAGGTCGTGTGGTAGAGCGCTCGCCTAACACGCATAAGGTCGTGGGTTCGAAGCCCAGCACGGCCATCCGTCCCGGATCCTTTTCTGGCTCGCACAAGCTCCTTGGAGCTCCTGAGGGGTTTCTCTCTAGAAACCTGGGAAGATTCGTTACAAAAAAAAAAATCACTGACGCATCAGAACTGTCCTTGGACCGCAACGGCTTATTGTCTTCTTCACACAAAAACCAAATCACAACAAAAAAATGCATCGTTCCTTACTCCAGTGGCGTGGACACTTCAAGGGTAACTAATCTGAATCAGGAATCGATTCAACAAATATAGAAAGTGATCTCAAATAGGCGCGGCACAACATCAAGACCAATACCAAGACCAAGACTACATTAATTTTTCTTATCAGTCTTGGTCTTGGTCTCGCAAAGCGCTACTTTTAACAAAATATGTATCATACAATTTTTTCACCTCTTTTTATGCTAGTAAGAAAAAAGGAAAAAGTTCATGAGATCCATAGGATTCGAACCATAATCTATGGATTACAAGGCAGAGGCTCCAGCTTCATGGGCTAATGAACGTTATTATTGACTGTGGTATTCTGTTTTTCGAAAATGATAGTGGACATGAAAGTGTGGCAGGTAAAAAAAAATAATGATTGTGTAGTAGTTACCACAAATTAATGGAAGTTACCAGCTTCTTTGTGGTCGTAGCTATTAGCTGTATTGAAGCAAGCGAAGCCAGACTACTGCTGAATATTGAAGAACTGGGGAAGAAAGTAGATTACCTCGAAGAGGAAAATAAAATTCTGAAAGAAGAATTAGAAACTACCAGAAGGGTAGATAAAAAGAAAAATATCCTCATTTTTGGGCTATCAAAAAAAAAGTGAAAACCCAACCTGCGACTCTATCTACACTGGAATCAATAACCTGCTCTCAAAAAATATTAAAACGAGTGATATTAATGACTTTCATTTCCTCGGCAACACCGACCAAAGCCCTCTGAAAATCGAGTTCACTTCTTGAACAAAAAATGATATTTCAAAATAAAAAGCAGCTTGTTGGCAAGAATGTGAAAATTGTCAATGATCTAACAAAACAGCAAAAAGAGGAATATAAACTAGTAAAAAATACCTCAGCTTAGCACAGCAAGAAGATAAGAATAATTGTTACATCAAGGCCTATCGACTTCACATGAATGAAGATATCTACACGGTGAATGATCTGTACAAACTAGACAAGCCAAAAAAGAAGCCTAACCCAAGCAGTGCCCCTGCCACTCCGATTCAAAACCCCAAAAAACTCGCAGATCCACTGAAGACCACCGAACTCGAACTGACCAGGAACAAATTGTTCGAAGCCCCAGGACTCCCGGAAACTATCCAAGGTGGAAAAAAGGCAAGTACCAGACTACAAGAAAAAAACAAAACAAAGTCAGTGAAAACAACATCCGGAGTTTAAACAAGAATATAGATTAACTAAAATGCTACCTTTCCCAGCTCACTACACAACTTGGCTACATAGTTTTAACTGAAACGTGGCAAATCCATTTTCTTGAAAATTCAATTGAGCAATGAAACGATAAATATTATAGCCATTTATCGATCGCCAACAACGAATGTGGACGACTTTCCAACAGACCTGAAACCAGCCTTGAATAGTGTAGATACTAGTGCACATTACACAATTTTTGTCGGAGATATCAATATAGATATTTTAAATCCCCACATAATATCCACTGAATATTTGTCTGTTATGCATGCACTGGGATTCCTGTCGGCAATAAATGACTTTACTCGATGTATCAAAAACAGCAAGACTTGTATTGACCATATTTTCCTAAAAACTAATAAAGACCTTGAACTCTTGAAACCAATGATAATAAAAACCACCTTATCTGAACACTACGCGATATTTCTTCCTTATCATAATAAATAAAAACAAAGAAAAAAAATACACCCAGAATCAAAATGAGAATTGATTTAATAAAACTTGAATGTGAACTCCGCAGTCTATCGTGGAACACAGTATACGAAACTGCAGATGCTGAAACTGCAGCACAAATATTCGTTACGCTCCTAGAACATCAATTTAAAAAATGCTTATACTATCTTCGACACAAGGATCGACTGAGGAAACGTGGAAGACCTCAGAGTTGAGTTCAAATATTAACAAACGCTATACCATCTATCAGGAACTTCTCAAGTTCCCGGAAGATCAGAGAGTGAAAATTCGATTTAAATTTCTCCGGAACAATATTAAAAACCTGATACGAAAAACTAAAAATGACTATTACAAAAATGAAATGAATGAAAATCAATACGACACGAAAAAACTGTGGGAAATCGTAAACGAAGCCTGTGCCCGAAATAAAAAAACCCATACCCCCCCAAAACCAGTCTACCTGAATGGAGAATATACTGATGACACCTCGAGAATTGAAAATTCAATGAATGATCATAGGAAAGAAATTAGCTCAACTAATCATCCCTGACTTATACAACGCTGCACCACAGAACGATTCTCTACCAAATCCACTTTCTACCTGCAACAGACCACCGTGAAATCAAAAACATAGTTGATTCCTTGAAGAAAAATAAAGCAACAGGAATAGATGCCTTAACAACAGAAATTATCCAAAGAATATTAGCTCTCATATCTAAGCCACTTGCTCACATATTCAATAACAATATGACGCAAGGTGTATTCCCATCAGTCCTGAAAACATCGGTAGTTTTCCCGATCTATAAAAACGGAGATTGACAACAAATCTTGAATTACAGACCAATATCTGTTAAAACGAATTTTTCAAAAAAAATTCTGAAAACGCGACTTAGTAATTATTTGAAAAAATATAGTATAATTTCCAACCAGCAATACGGCTTCCAAGAAGCTATCTCTACCCAAGATGCTATTTTGAAATTAACATGTATTCTGCCCTAGACCGAAGTCAGCCATCCCTATGTGTTTTCGTGGACTTATCAAAAGCATTGGATACGGTGAGTCATACTCTCCTTCTCGAATCTTTAGAGAATATTGGAGTACGAGGCCTCACATTGAATATTTTCAAGAGCTAACTCTCCAAAAGACAACAATTGGTAAAAATAGTCAACTTTCATAGCGAACAAAAAGAGATAGAATATGGTGTGCCTCAAAAAACGGTTTTGGGCCCTGTCCTATTCAACATTTATTTGAATGGTCTGTTTTCGGTTAAGACCAAAGGCACAATCATAACATATGCGGACGATACAGCAATCTTCTACTTGGCCAGGAACTGGGAAACTTTGAAATTAGTTGTGGAGACAGATATAAGAAACATCAAAACCTGAAATATATACATCCTATCAAAAATTATGAATACACTGCATTGGAGTGAATGAATTGAAATTATTTTGTTTTACGCCTAAACGTATCGTAATTTTGAAGATTCTCATTAGATGGATACCTATTATCTACACAATTTGACACCGTCATAGTTCAAAATTCAACGAACTGGTGTAAATAAACATCGTATGATATTGCAGACTTGATTGTGTATACCTATACTTTTGAGGAACTGATATTTTTCATGAAGAATAGTGTTATCTACACCAGACTTATGCGGAACACACTCAAACAGTATTACACATAACACCAAGTTCATATTACTTTACCATCATTCTGAAATCACAGGATTTACCTGGAAATGTTAGTAAATAACACCAAACACTGGTGCCCTTCGAACTATACCGGACCTCTAAGGAAATCAGTCGGTGTTAGCTGGTTTCAGCTCGTGTTTCAACATTTCTTAGTGTTCTCCCAACTTCTGTTACTCATCGTCGGTTTTTCCTGAATTACTCTAACAACAAATGCACTCTACAACCAGTTTGAATAAATAGTTTTGGAAAGATGCCTGAATTTCTGATTCAACATCTTTATTAGCGAATTCAGGAGCAAGTTTGACTGCAATGAAACGACAATTGCTGGTAAAACGTTTCCTAGTATAAGGTCTAGTTCTGCACCAGCATTATTTGATTATCCCAATTCAAGAGCACTATCAAGGATCTTCTATAGTTGGACTGAACACTTCGTCAGTAGTTTTACAGGGAATTAATATTACCAATTGCACAAACTGCCAAGTACGAAGGCGTAGAAGGGTCAACAACAAAATATATTTCAAAACATTTGGAATTGCCACTTCAAAGTGACAATTGTCACTTGCATCTGACAATTGTCACTTTGAACTGGCAATTATTGTCACTTGCATCTTACAATTGTCACATTTAACTGACAATTGTCACTTTGAACTGACAATTCCCACTTTGAACTGACAATTGTCACTTCGATCTGACAATTGTCACTGCAATATGGCAATTGCCACTTTGAACTCATGCAAAAATATTGTTTTTCAGTCAAATTCAAAGCGGCAAGCAATTGCTAATTCGAAATAACAATTGTCATATCAAAGTGACAATTGTCAGTTCAAAGTAACAATTATCAGACGAAAATGGCTATTGTCAGTTTAAAAGACAACTGCCAGTTCAAAGTGACAAGTATCGGCTCAAAGTGACAATTGCCAGTTCAAAGTGACAATTATCAGATGCAAGTGACAATTGTCAGATGCAAGTGACAATCGTCACTTCGAAGTGACAATTCCAAAAGTTTTGAAATATATTTTATTGTGGGCCCTTCTACGCCTTCGTAGCCAAATAGGTACATGTGATCGTTTATAAATAATTTCTCCTAAGTAGGTGTTCTGATTATTATAATATTTGATTAAAGTGTTTCTATTGGAGAGATTTATATTATTGAGTACCTATTCGTCATCCCATTTGTCATTTTACTTTCAACACTAGCGTTGAAAGTGGTTTTGACACCTAATGTGGAAACATCATTTTTTAATTCATATGCCTATAAACTTAAACATAATTTCTATTGACAGTTGTGTATGACGTAGTTTTGAGTATGGCTCTAGTTCTGAGACACCTCGTTAGTATATTCATAATAAAATATGTTGTAAATAACGTTTTTTTTGCTTCAATTCCACATGTACCACAAAACTTTCTGAAAACTATATGGATATCGCATTCGAACATTCAAAAGTAATAAGCCTTCATTTGTTAAAATATGTAGAACGTTCGTCAAAAATTGAAAAATAAATGTCGAATCACCTCCCACTCCTTGCACAGCTTCAAAGTTAAGGTCCAACAGAAAGTATCTTATTTTTACTTCATTGATAACATTTTAATGAAAAAAAATTTTTCGTTCGTAATTTTTCGTCGGTGTTGGTAGGTTGGGCGTTCAATTTCAGTGAAAACGTTTCTGTTATCATATTGAGAGCTCTCCACAATTCTTCCTATTATCAATTTAAAATCAACAACAACCGATAACATTCAGATAAAATTACGTCAGTTTTATGTGACAATATCTATAGATCGATATCTGAAAAAAATCCATTACAATTGATTCCCACTTAGTACTGGAGTACCTAGTACTGTCAGAACTTTTGAATTGCTTTGATATTCAGTAGATAATTTTGTAATCGCGGCGCCGTTTAGAAATGGGTGGAAAAAAATTGCCATTTCTCGTTTTTTTTTTTTGGAATATATTGAGTATCTGGAAATATCAAAAAATCTGTTGCATGCGAAAAATTATTCTTGAAAACCATATTGCCTATCAATCGGTAATTAGGTTTTCGCTCAACTTTTTTGTGTAATGTGTTTCCTCTCTCATTATGGTTATTTATAACCAATTCCTATTAAACAATCCTTCCTGCAGAGGAACGTGTCAATTCATTTATTTCGATCAGCATCTTGTCACTTCAAACTTGCTTTTAACCACACAATTTTCATTGCATGAAATAATTTGCATGCAAGCGTTGTCATATAACGTAGCCATCGCCTCATCCAATTGGTTGAAAACTCTGGCAACTCATTCCATGCAATTAAAATCAGGAAAATAGAGCGGCTCCTATAAGATCAAAAGTAGTCCAACTCATAAAATCTCTACGGGAGAGCACGGTTCTCCCACGAATTTTCCAGAGTTATTTATAGTTTTTCAATCTTTGAACCAATTATCTGCAGTGCCATGAATTGAAAAATTCCGAAAAGATGGAATATTTTTTCCATCGTATTGGTTTCCGATAGATGCCCACTTGCCTTGTTGAAAGCAAATGCGATGTAAGTTGCTTAGATGATAATCCTGCTGACATAATATACATATTTGCATAAGTTACACCGACTACCAAAGGTGAGTTGTCAGTTTATTCGGGTTCCTCTTCAGATGAGAAGCAATTGTGTCACGAAAAATTATTAGGTCGTAATATATAATAATAATAATAATAATAATAGTAATAGATTTTATTGTTCAAGAGTATATCATACATAAGTAAGTACAGTTTTAAATATAGTTCGAGAACAAAAGGCAGAGTTCGGTCTCATCAGTAAATTGAATTACCGAGGAGACGCGCTCTTCCACTCAACCCATGGAATATCGCCTCTGAGTACACTCATATGTTGCTTATGTTATACATTCTTAAAAAAATATGCCATTGACTCATAACATGATCTTTTCATTCGGAAACGTAAAATCAAATTGCAGTATCTCATGCACTCCCCAGACATCAACAATTTTTTTGTCGAATGAAAACAACCTACGATAAAATGAAGATTTTTTTTTAAATATCCAACAGAAAAAAACTACTTTCCCCGCTAAAACCACGCTGGAAATTGAACTACATCTAATAGATATTGTGAAAGACCTTAACTTGAAAGAAAAAATCTGAAAGTGAAAATTTTCATTTTCATTCAGAATGTTGATTTTTCAACAATTAAGTTTTCATAAAGACAGATGAGAATGTTATTCGAATGAATCATTTGAAAATATTCCCTTTTTCCAACATGAATACCTTTCAAGAGGTTTTCTTGAACAGTATAATGGCGACTAAAGTGTCTCTTTCAGTCGCAGATGATTCCACATCTGACTTTATGAACAACCTGTTCATATTTTCAATGAAATCGAAAATCAAATAACCTTCAACTACTGTCAGTGTTGTAGCATTTCACAATTGAATTTTTCCAGATGAAACGAATAATTTTGACAAGGTCGAAATCCCCTCTTTTTCACGCTATCCCACTATGTAGACAATTTGAATGAAATATTTGTCAGAAAACATATAATTTAATCTACAAACATTGAATTGCATCTGAAGACTATTTGTGCAATGCTCCAGAAGGACACTATGGCAAGCGCTAATTGTAATCAAGCATTGAATACTTATACCAAATCTGGTGTCATCCTGTCCCACCCAATGAATGATAACCTCAAAGCACTCTTCGGCAGCACATACATCAGCAAGAGCAAAAGGATGAATCAATCAATCAGTAACAGGTACAATATGAATAATAATTGAAAACACAATAGCCTCACAAGTAAATGAAATAAAATTGATTCAACATTAGCAAGTCGATAACAAACATGAATAAACATTGAAAAAAATGCTAGTACAGTTCAATAAAACATATCTAACTTGAATATTGAATAACAAGGAAAGGATCACAAAGTTTATATGAACAATACTAAAAGTCTTCAAAGTTAGAACTATGAAATTAGTAGAAAGCATTCGCCAGAAGGAGATCTTACGGAATTTTTGAATTTTCTTTAATTGTCTATATTTTGATTTCGTTAGATTGGTGACCAAATAATTTTTTGCCATTATGAATTATAGAAATTATATCTGTGTTAATGTTGGAATTGGTAGTTTCAAATTTAGTGTTTGTCTAGTGTTATAATTTATTTCATTTCCAAAGTTACCGTTAATGGGACACACTGCTTCTAAAATAAAAATGCACGACAGTGGTAACATTTTCTGTTTAACGACGAGTGGCTTGCAAGAATCCTGGAATTTATCCCTGCACATATACCTAATTGGTCTTTTTTACAAAGTCAAAAAGCATATTGAAACAATATTGACTATACATGTCCACCAAAAATAGATTCCATATCTTAGATGTAAGTTTTGAGTCATTCTTAATATGACAAAGTAATATCTGCGAATTAGGTGAACTCTCCTGATATATTGACTTAGGGTAGATCCTTTCTATGAATTTAAAAAAATGTTGGTCCCAGGACTGACCCCAGAGTACCTCTGGGGTAACCTCGAAACATAGATGTATGCAGGTGGTAATTTTCCAATAAAATGAAGGATAATAATCAATAGCTTTATAACAATTAGCACTTGCAATTATGTATCCGTAAGGAACGTTGCACAAATAGACTACAGTTATAATTCAATATCCGTAGGGGAAGTAGTTGTTTTCTGTCAGATATTTGTCCTAATTTCTACTTTGTGGAATTGTGAGGAGAGACAGGTATTTTTCGGTTTCACGAAATATTTGTATTATTGAATTGAACTATCCCGAGAACTATCCTATATATACTCTCGAACTTTGATCGTTTTATTTTCTTTTTAAATATTTTTTATAAGCAGAAAAAAAAACATACAATGCAAATGTATTCTTGGTATTGGTCTTAATAGTCTTGGTCGGGGATCAAAATTTGTCAAGAAATTTTAATTCAACAATTGTCAATTTTTACGGGTAAAGTAGGCGAAATATAAATTTTTCATTTTACCATCATAATATAATTTTTAGGAAACCTTAAATAAATATTAGATTAGTCCCACACAGCACACAGGTCAACGTTCGACAGGCCAGAAAAAAGGTTCAAAATGGTTGGAACGTTAATTGGTTTTAATTGACCATTTTACAATGGATTATTTTGTGATGAGCAGTAAGATGCGGTTGCGGCAGAGTGGTGGAATCGGAATCCCAAGGATATTGCAATACTTATTAACCACTGCGACCTTACAACATACGCCTATTTGTTGTAAACTGTACAACTGCAATACAGATTTTAGAAAAATGTATTTTTGATTTTGAATTAACAAAATTTAAAAATCTACCATATGAAAAATAAATAATTGAAATAAAATGCCATAACAATTTCCATAAAAATTTTCTTAATATTGAGTAGATTTGTTAAAATTGTTGAAATTGTTGAAATTGTTATTTCTGTAAATCAGCTGCACACCCTTAAGAGTACAACCCTCAAAAGTCTTAGAAAGACTTGTCCGAGCTAGGGAAGACGCAGCACTTAGCTTTTAACATGTGATGCCATGCACGAGACCAATGACCATGCTGGGAATCGAACCCATGGCCCTTAGGTTGAGAGACAAGCGCTCTACCATCATGACCATCATGGCCCATCACGGTGATTTAAATTCACCATTTTTCTTCCGAGGCCAAGACCAAGACCAATACTCTTGGAGGATAGATAGTCTTGATCTTGATCTTGGTCTTGGTCTCGAAAGACAAGTCTTGGTCTTGGGAAGATTTATTAGGTCTTGGTTTCGGTCTTGTATCAAGACCAAGACAAGACCAAGACTAATCTCTTGATCTAGCGAAGCCCTAATTCTAAAGGCTTCAAACTTTCGATTGGTGTGGAACTTGTCTATTAACAAAACCAGGGAAATGTTTAAAAACAATTAACCATACCGGTGCAAGTTACTAGAATCGATTCACCTGTTCATACCTGTCTACCAAACAGTTGTAACGGGAAAAAAATGGTCAACCTAAAGTTTGCATGTTCTATAGACTTCAAACTTTCGATTGGTGTGGAATTTGACTATTAACCAAACCAGTGAAATGTTAAAAAAATTGATTTTTGAATTGTTAATTAATCAAATTCTGGACTGAATTTTTTTTGGCATATTTAATTTGATATAAAATACTTTTCATCCATTAACCAGCTCGGTGAAGATCGTTTTATACTAGGATCTTAGACTATTAGATATAATATGGTTTTAGGATACATCTATATAACACGGAAAAGTCACCCTTTTGTGGGTCAAAATACTATTGTTTTCTTATATTTTCATCTGCAATCTTAACATAGTTCACTGGTTATTTCTGGTGAACTAGGAGTACCAAATTGATTTGTCTATTAATTGATATTTTCTGTTTAAAATTGGAAACATTCCCGTTTTGTATCTACAGTGCCCTGAAAATGTCAGAATGAGTTGACGAAAAGTTGGCTAGATGAATTTATCTTCAATTATTCAAGATCTTACATCTCGCAGTCATCATAGCAAAGGTCGTAAAAAACTTACAATATTGTTTATGTTATAATCCTTCCTATATTATATTTCCTAATACAAACGTACTTTATTCATTTTTCTTCAGGTGTAAATAGTGGCATCGATTGCTGAGATCATTAGCCACTATGTGTTCTGGGTAGGCTGTGTTATGAACTCCACATGCCACCTTAGGAGCAGCACTGTTAATTTGAACGAAACAGTGAAATTAAATTGAAAAAGTATTAGCACAAGAACCAGCGAATGGATACTTTCCCCATCAACAGACAATACTGTACACCCCTATATTCAATACCACTTTTTTATATATAGTGGTCTCAGTAGTGTCTGTAGAGTTTTCAAGACATTTTTCATCCAACTGAACCTTCAAAATTGATATCAGTTACAGTTGACAGTCGAGAATAACTGCATCATCATTTGTAAATTTTCTTCCCATGTTTGGATGGAAATGAGTATTTCCTATAATTCGATACTTCTATCTACAGAGAATCTACTGTCATTTCCCAGATTTTTTTGAATCATGTTTATGCAATCACACCCCGTATATCTGTGGTTGATGACGCATTTTTGAATATTTATTTTGATACGAAATCAAAGTTTGCGAATTAAATGATAAGGTATGATCAAATATACTTGAATGGAATAATATAAATATTACGTGCATATTAACAGTGGATATTAAGGTATCTTCATCATCGTCAAATCAAAAGTTGCACCATGGCCAAAATCGCAGGAAAATATGTGATGACTAATCCCACCGAATTTGAAGCTTTCTTGAAGCGAGAAGGTATGAAATTTATTTAATTGTTTATTCATATAATATTCAGTTAACAACCATCCCACGAATTTCTCACGACACAATCTAAACCAAAGAGGCATTGTACATTGCATTATATCAAAAAATATAGAATATATTAGATGCAGATATTTCAATCGCTCCCTAATGAAATAAATAAAGTGACACGTTAATATATTCAGGAGAATAATTGGAATAGTAATTATTGAGAAAAATTGCTTTACACAATTGAGTTTCTTTCTTTTAATCAGGTTGATATGTATCTTTGTTCTCATTTGTTTTTTTAATGTATACATGTTATACATAGTTTTCCTTCATATTGATTTCATGAACTAATTTGACTTATTTACCAATTATTATATATTTACAATTCAGTTTTTATATAATTCCATTGGGAAATGAAGATTTATTATTATTATTATTACAAAATATTCGAAAACACCTTTTGGCAAAAATATCAGACAGAATAATTTTCATTTCTCATTCACTATATTACAAATGCACATTTTTTCAGTAGAATCATTACCAGTGAATAATAACAATAATAAGTATAAGTACTCTATTATCATTAAGATTTGGTCTTGTGGACAAAGCTTGCGTTAAATGAATATAAATGTATAAAAATATTAAAACAGTCAGTACTTCTGAAATGAATTGAAGTTAGAACATAAAACATCAACAAAATGTCAATTTTGACAGCACAGGTAAAAAGTCATCAGTTTTGTGAAAACTCTGTTAAAATAGTCAGTTCTGTATTAAAGGAATATAAATAATAGTAATAATAATAATAACAATACTCCCTCATAAATACTCGTAGAGTGTACCCAAAGGCATAGCCTGTGCGGGTAGACGACGGCTATTATTATTTGCCGTGGCGCTCCGGGGCGACTTACTGATGTTTTCGGTGGTGTATTCACTTTTCAGCTGTAGGAAAACTCGGAAAACCTACAGCACCACCCCGGTTGGTCGGTGCGCACTTCAAGCTAGCACCAAACGTCGGGATTGGCATCTAGGCAACTCACATCACACTTGATTCACAACAAGGCATGTGGCCACCTAAATAAACCCGTGTACTTGAGAAAAATGATTCCGTACCCGAGCCTCGAACGTCTGTCTGATGTGAGATAGAAGTTCCACTGCTAGAGACCTTAGCCACCGACCGAAAAATTAACGAAAATTTAAACATTATCAAAAACATCGTAAAAAAAACACAGAGCGCGCCAATCACACCTTGTGTTCGAAAAACATAGATTTAAATATGCACATTAGCACATTACGACTTGGGAAATGAACATAAACACACAGAAGGAAAATAAGAATACAGTAGAAAACAAAAATAAGAAGACACAGTTGAATATTTCGCAGATAAAAATATCGAATCAACTGAACAGATTCAGTTGATTCGTCAAGAAGAGCACTTCGACCACGCCACTGAAGACCAAAGACGATCACGGCAAAACACTTTGAAATTTTTATTTGTTGATTTTCAATCGAAATCCAAAAGAACTAGACGTGTTTAAATAGGATGTTCATGAGACAACTTATTACAGGGAATTTAAATATGTCATGATATTTTCCAAAGCGTTCTTGATGCCAGAGTAACAATACTCAACTTTGTTTTTTTTATGGGCGCCATATTGGATTTTTGCATATTTGAAAAGTATTCATTTTTCTGATTACATACTATCGCACGATAAGTTTTTCTGACTTATCCGTGATACCACATATTCATTCGAGTATCCAATAAAAAAGCGTAAACAGAAAAATACAGTGCTCAAAAATTGATAGTTTGTTCGAAATTGAGGAGTTGTTACTTTTGATTGCCTAAACCGATTTGAATGTTCTTTGCAGATAATGAGAGTCCGTTTCATTGGCTTCTGACTTTTTGGGTCAAACCTTGCCTGTTGTCATCCTCGAAAAAGTTACAGGGTGATATATTGTTTTGTGCAAATTCGACTAAAAATCATTCAACCCCAGTTTACGCTAACTATTCGAACATGAAATCTCATGAATTTTCATGATATTCTGAAAAAAATGGAATAGGCGCACTGGAATCAGAAATATCGATGTTTTGAGAAAACATGGCATTCTACACCCTACCAATTACAAACAATTTCAGCTCTTTCATTTCTGAACCGATTTGAACATATTTCAGAAATTCTGGAGACTTTTTTGATTGGTGTTTATTACATCGATATCCTGACAAACCTACAGGGTGTCATAACAACTGTAAATTTCATAAAAACATCCAATCTCTTTGACTTATTTTCACTTATTTTGTGAATATTTTTTCGGTTGATTAATTTTCATTGATTATTATTATTATTAGTTCATTGGTTTTCAAAGAGGATTAGATGTCACCATTCTTGAAACAAACCTCGTTAGTTCCTCAACATTCAAAAACTCACCTTCTCTTTCTTTCAGCCCCAGTTTCATTCTGCTCCAAACATGTTTGATGGGATTCATGTCTGAAGACACCGCGGACCAATAAATTCTATCAATATTGTGCCCCCTCAAAGCGTCATTTACGATTCCGGAACGATGGGGTCGAGCGTTGTCATCAACTAATTTGCTGTACCGTTCAGCATTCATACTTTCATCTATCAATATGACGAAATAAGTTTTTCTATTGGATATGATCTCACCCCAGATAGTCACACTTCCACCCCCAAATGCTACCCTTGCTTCCATATTCTCTTCAATAAACCTTTCATTCTTACCTCTCCACACCAGTATTCTTCCATCTGACCTGTACAAATTAAACTTACTTTCATCCGTGACCATACATTTACCCCACTCTGCTATTCCCCAGTTTGAATAATTTCCTGCCCATCGTCGTCTTGCAACTCTGTGTCGCTCTCTCAACAAACAACAGGCTTCCCATCTTCTAGTACGTAAATTATTCTCGTGTATCTGATTACCTACTTACAGTTTGTTCAGTTCATATTCACGCCAGTAGCAGCTCTCAAAGAATTATTCAACTGCCTGGCAGTTATAGTACAGTTTCTTCTCGCGGATATCGAAATGAAGTTGTCTTGTCTACCAGTAGTTTTTCTCACTCGTCTGCCATGTCGGTAATTAAGGTGCCCATAGTATTCAAGGCGACCTATTGCTCTTTGAACGGAGCTCTTGGACTTATCCAAAATATCCGCAATATTTCGAACAGAAAAACCCCTCTCACTCAGTCTCCCTACTATCAATAATTGCTCGTTATTTATTCCATGTATATTCACTTATCGTAAATTACGCTTTGAGGGAGCACAATATTGACAGAATTAATTGGCCTGCGGTGTCTCCAGACATGAATCCCATCGAACATGTTTGGAGCCAAATGAAACTCGGACTGAAAGAAAGAGAAGGTGAGTTTTTGAATGTTGATGAATTGGTGAATGCTGTTATGACTGAATGGGACGCTACTCCCCAGGATATTATTAATGATCTAATAATGAGCATGCCCAGAAGACTTGCAGACGTGATGCGGGTTCGTGGAGGACCAACAAAACATTGATTTAGTTGGATGCATATTTTATTTTTATGTTTGTGTTCATGATGCCCTAGTAAAGTTTGTTACAATTTCTATGAATGGTGACATCTAATCCTTCTCTTTGGAAACCAAATAAATGATAATAATAATCTGCAAATGAAAATCAATCAACTAAAAAAATATTCTCACTTATTTTGTGAATATTTTTTTAGTCAAAGAGTCAAAGACATTGGATGATTTTTTGTGGAATTTACAGTTGTTATAACACCCTGTAAGTTTTTTCAGAATATCGATAAAATAAACACCAATGAGAAAAGTCTCCAGAATATATGAAGTATGTTAAAATCGGTTCAGAAATGAAAGAGCTGAAATTGTTTGTAATTGGTAAAGTGTAAAATGCCATATTTTCATAAAACATCGATATTTCTAAATCCAGTGCAACTATTGATTTTTTTTTTCTCAGAATATCATGAAGATGCATGAGATTACATATTCGAATAGTTGAGAATGAAAAAAAAAATGTTTGGCGTAAACGGGGGTTGAATGATTTTTAGTCGAATTGGCACAAACCAGTATATCCTGTAATTTTTGTGGATGACAATAGGCAAAATTCAGCCCAAACAGTTAAAAGCCAATGAAACGCTATTAGTAACTGCAAAGAACATTCAAATCGGTTCAGGCAATCGAAAGTATCAACTGCTCTATTTCGAACAAAATTTCTAGGTGTCCCGTTGCTATTTTTGAGCACTGCAGTTCATTATTCTACAACCATGAATTACGCATGAGAATAAAGTTAGCGACAAAAGTCGTAGGCGAGCGTAGGTGAGAGACACTTTTTGGAATAAAAGACTACTTGACAGATGGCGCAGGGGGCAAATTAATTTAAAAAATTCAACTATCCTGAAAGTTTTAATATACAATGATAATTCAAGCTTGTTTTAACCATCTACATTTTTTGAGATTTTGTAATAATTGTTTTCACAATTTTGTTTTGATATATTAAGTACCTGCAAGTGCGAAAATGTATGTAACCTAACCCGATAAATCTGAACGATTTCAACAATGGGACAGAAAATATTTTGAATAGTAAGTCAAAGTCAAAGTCAAAATATACTTTATTGTCAGAAGTTATAAAAATACTATACTTTTTTGAGACGCAGATACTTGCAATTATTCGAGAGATTGCAATGTGATAAATAAAAAATATCACTAAACTCGAAAACACTTGGATAGTTTTCAACGATATGAGCAATCACAATTAAGGACGGTGATATCATTCAAAAAGGTTTTAGTCTAAAATCAGTTGATCCGAAATGAATCATATGAACATTCCAAATTTCTAAATTATTAACTGAATTCTCAATATCAAACTACTGGACCGGTTCTCCGGCAACACCGGATATTGGGTTCACTTCTCAAACATATCTCGGTTTTCTGGACAATCTGATTGTGAAATGCTTTCAGTTGTGTTGTTCTTCATTTTGTTAATTTATCTATGGTTTTCTCTTTGTTTCCGTTTTACTTCAGCTCGTTCGACAATACGAAGGGATATAATCGCACAACCAATGTCCTGTTCTTTCAATCGTGACATGAAGAATCGAATAACCCGCACATTTCTTTCGGAAAATGGCTTTCCGTGAATTTGGTTGAATTTTTGGAATATGGTAGTACTGTGTATAGAACTTTGAAAATGTCATACAGATTCCAAGATACAATACAATCTACAAATTAAATCCACAAAAATCTTCATTACCAGAAAACAATATATTTTGGGCATATTTTGGAGATAGATCGAAATAAATAATTCTGAATATACCCGATGTCCACTAAAATCGAAGTGTGCCCCAAATTGTTCATAACAAGACTTAGCGAGCTCTAAGGGGCAAAAATGAAAAATCATAATCATTCTAAGAGATAAAAATCATGGTCACTATCAATGTCATGTTCGTATGACGTATGATTTTTTTCTAATTTTGATAATGTGGAAATGGCGTGCAGCAGAAATCATCCATATTCACTGAATTACTTGAGAAATCTGGATTTCTGAAAGTGAGAGTTTATTCCAGATTTTACAATACAGAGATACTATTGCTTTTGCAATTTGGATGCCACTGGCGGATGCTGTGTTCACATTGCTATTGTCGACCAAGGAGTCGACTATCCAAATTCAAATTCATTAGACAATGAGCTCGATGAATAAACAAAATTAATCCCAATAATAAAATTAATAATGACAATGAGAGAATCCCTTCAACTAATGATTCAGATAGCGATGTGCTCACCGGCAGAAACTTGATCAGTTCTTTATATTTTTGAGATGACTTATGATCATGTTACGTTTGTTACAATACTGTTACGTTTTGCTAAATAATAATGCCGAGCACACTACTGAACTGTTTATTTTCTAACTTCACTGAAAGCATACAACTACTTCACTGACTAATTAAACACTTAGATCTATAAAACAATACAACTAACTAAATATTCCAATCGCTTCTATACTTCTTCAAAAACTGATTTTCACTACTTCAAAATCTTCTTCCTGAATTCTTTTTAATCCAACTTCTCTTCATAAAACTTCTTAATCTTCTTAATTCCAGTCTATTGTCTCGCGTTTATATAGGTACTCAAGTGTAACCAGAATCTTCGCGATGCGACGGTTCGGTTATCCCGAATATTCATTACCGGTAATTATCTGCCTATTTCTAGGAATCCATATCGACGATACGCGTGCGAGTCGATTCAGCGTTGTTGCCAGGGGATTTTTATCAATCTCGTAACAATACTGATTTTAGTTTTGACCAAATTATTCATCATATCCTCGATCTAATTTGAGATATTTAGAATTATATCTAGTATTATTAAGGCAGGTCATAATTTATTTCTGTTTATCATTACTATTATCACTGTTGTTACTATTATATTGTGTCCGATTGATCCACTCATTCATTTTGCCAACGATCTTATGAATAATTATAATTCATTAATATATGTGAACTTCAATGCAACTATATCAAAAAAATTGCAATTCAAGAATTCACAGATGATCGAAGGTTCCATTCTTAATTTGCTTTCAACACCTAAACCCCCCACGACATCTAAGTACCATCGCGGCAGATTTGCATAAATGACGGGCGGCATTTATGCCGTTGGCGGTCGATGTGCAGCCGCCTGCTGTCACTACTCCGACGGCAATTTTACCGTTGCCGTCTATGTAGTGGCGTACGTGATTTGATGCATGCCTTCACACTCAGCAGTCTGTTTTCGATGTCAAACTCGGAGCTTGTATAGTATCTTTCAGATGATCCAGTAAATGACTTCATGAACATTCGAAAATAATTGAAAAACCTCGTGTTATCATTCCTCAAATCTTCGAACAATGTACAAAATGCCCCAATACCGGCGGTCATTTAGCCGCCTAGTTTGAAATTGTACTCAATTATTTTGAGCAGCGACGGCACAAACCGCTAAGTGTTCTAAATTAGTGGACATAAAGTATATTCAGAATTAGTTATTTCGCTGTATCTTCAAAATATTAACACAAAATGTCGATTTCAGGATATGGAAGATTTTGGAATTTATATCTCATTTCATGGCCAGTGTGGAGCAGTCTATTGAAATTTATCGATGGCGGTTCTACATGGTTCCGGATGTCTACCATCCAAATTCTCAGTCCCAACCCGAAATGAGTCCGCAAAAATTAAAAATAAATTTAATCTTCATATTTTGAAATCTGCCCATTTTTGGGCTTTATGGTTGGACAGTTTTGATCAGCACATCAGGAACTACATTTCAAAAATTCATCAGAATTTACGGGAAGTCACTTCACACAAGAAAGGTCATTTTACATATAGAGAATACAACAATTTATTTCCCGTTATAATTTTCCATTATGTTTGAGCTCTTGAAAAGCAATGTCAGAAGGCTATTCAAATCCAAAATAAGATAGTGTTCTGAAATTATTTACCAAAAGTTAATTGGACGTGTAAGCAAGGAAGCTTTTCAAACACTGTGTAGTATCTGAATCATAAGTCTAAGATATAAGAGTAAATTCATGATACATAATATACATTTCTTGTAACTAATTAAAAATATTATTTATATGATTTCGTCCGCATTTGATTTGATTCATTCTACAGGATTTCCAGAAGATAAAGTTAAGAGCTTGAACGAAGGAGAGCATTTTTTGGAAATAAAAGCTGACGGAAAAAAAATATCTCTAAATGACCGTTCTGATTTGGTACTAGGCGAAGAAGTTGAAATCAAAACCCCAAGGGGTACAATGAAGGTTTGTACAGAAGCGAAAGTGCTCAATACTTAAATGTACTTGTCAAAATACCATATGATATAAATATCAACTACATATTTTCATAAACAGGGAAGGCTCAAATAAAAACCACATGAAGAACATTATTCAGATCAATTAGGTATCGTTGTTTCAATTATAACTATGAAAGTTAGAAATGCAATTTCAATGACAATTTCCCTCATATTATATAAACCAATCAAATGCCATAATTTTCTCATTTCGAACCAATGAGAACAGGACTTTTTGAAAACACTTTTCCCAGCCCGTGGTATTTTCAAAACGGTGTTTCGTTTCTAGCTTGTGTATACATTTCCATAGTTACGACAGTCACGGTAAATATAGAAACGTCAGTTTGACGGTTCAACTCTTCAACTGACTGACATCAATGACACATGATGAACCATTCCTGCAATACGCATTTAGTCCATAATAATTTAATGTATTCGTGAAATTGTCTGATCCAATATCCCTTCAAAATGCAGAATTTTCAAAATACTTCCACCTTGCCAGTCGCTGAAACTGTGTTGCTGTACAAAATACCACTCGAGCAAGCTCTCGTGGTGTTTCTAAGCAACACAGTTTTCGTGACAGCAAGGTGAAAGTATTTTTTGAAAATTCAGCACTTTGTTGGGATATTAATACTGAAAAACTTGAACTTGAAACTAGAATACTCCTTATCGATATTAATATTATATGAGCTTTAGGTAGTCATCGTTTAGTCATTCACCTTGGTTCTGAAGTTGATTCAGACCATTGCTACTCTTTGGTCAAATACTGATAGAAATTTGATGATATATAGTTTTGTGACAAGAATAGCATCTGTGGTCTTGTATAAGATAAAGATCCTTGTTGATACCCTACATATTTTTTTAAATAAGGGTTTCGCACATCGACAAACTACCTGGTACGGCAGATTTTTCTGAGTTTTGCTGCAACTTTGAGAACAACAAAAAATGCGCCATTGTATTTCAATGAGCTGCCCCAGAGCACTGAGTATCCTTTTGTTCTTGTACAATTATTTTAAGTTCCGTTTCAAAATCTCGAATTAAATTAATTTAATTTTTATATTATCTTTCACTGGTTTATCTCCATTTTCCAGACCACTGCCAAGTTAGATGGAAATGTTTTAAGTTTGGAATCGAAAACAGCAGACGGAAAATCACATATCAGATCGTACAATTTCAATGGCGATACTGTCGAAGTGGTGAGTATTTTTTTCAATTTTTTTTCTTGGTTGGTCTAATTTTTTGAAAGACATCACTAGCTCTTATATAATATTGATGATATTCTCAATATTTGTTTACTAGAAATGTTTGTGGGTCGAGACATGCAGGTTTTTGGATAAAACTAAATGTTAAACAATTTTATTTGAAATTTCTTCAAAAAAGTTAACTTTTATAAAACAATCTACACCAGTTTAATGTCAAATACCAGTATACATGAAGAACAGAAGAATATGCAGTTCTAGGTAAAGTACCTAAGTTTTCAAAATACAACAAAAATAATAGTGACTGGAAAAAAAATGTTCAACAAGTATCGTGTATGTGTGGATGAAATCGATTAGCCAACTCATAACTTTATTGTAAAGAATTCATCGGCTTGTTAGCATGTTCAGAGGACCGAGTCGAAGTATTAATATGTGTATTGAATGATTCAATTGGAGATTTTTTATTCCATATTCTATTCTATGTGGAATTTACAGGCAACTAGGACAATAATAGTATGAACATCTATCTCCTTTTCCTACTTTCTTCTGACTATATACGTTGATTTGATTTTTTAAACAACATCTATATCTACTTAATTTCTATGACCAGATTAATTTTTCATCTATTTCCCCAGTTTGAAGAATATTTTAGATTACAGGTCAAATCGTAAAGGCTATGGGACCTTACAAGGATTTCGACCTATTTGATCATTTGTGCATGTAGTTTCCTAGGTATAGCTTTCACGATATTCTTTCATATTATATGGTATTCTTCGATGACGCCAAAAGTTTCGAATCAATTTCATTCGCATAAAGACGTCTTTTTACTTTTCAAATCAATAAGTGATCTGGAATTTCCTACGAAGTTTCTGAATGAAATTTCAAAATTGTATTATATGAATGTCTCCTTCATTGTATAATTACATCTAAAAATCAAGAAACCCATACCTAATACACGGTAGTGAAAACATAATCATTTTTCTCTTGCCTATATTTACTCAAATATCATTAACATTCTATTTTTCAATTTTAGACAATGCCATCACATAAGGGAGGAGCTGAGTTCCAACAAACTTTCAAGAGAGTGTAGGTTATTTCATGCATTTGTATTTTCATCTGTATTAATGCTTTTGTAAATACATTATTGACACAAATTATGTTTTTTATTTATCAATTTTACCAAGGCCGTACCCATGATTTTTTTCGAAGAACAATTTCATTGAGACAAATTTTCGAAAGAACAGAAAGACAGGAAACTATACTTTTTTTTATTACCAGCAATGTTTAAATTACGGGAACTTTCAAAACAGTTTCTTGAAGTGACAATTTTTTTGGTAGACAAAAATATGTGAATGAAAAAATTGGTAATTATTGTTCAAATATTTTAAAGTAATCATTTCGTAAGATTTTTTTTGATGGTGTACGCGAACCATATAGGTGAATATTTGAATAGTGCCAAAATAGTATGTTCTCAGTTGTTATAAGGGCCAAACTGAAGTACACAAACAAATGCTTTGATAGTAGGACCATGCTAAGAATTTCCTGACTTTTGAAAAGGTAAGTTGAATTTTAGGTTTCGAAAAGATTTGGTAAATTTTTGAAAAATAAAAGGACTGTTTTCATTCGGGCGCAGAAAGAATTGAATGATGATTAAACAAAGTTATATAATAATTTTTTGAAATTTTTGATACATTTACTTTTAAAATGTATGTGACTGTTTATATGTTTATATGAAAATTTCATTATGTGACGCATTGTTTTAACTTCAATTCAATTATAAGTTGTTGTGACAAATTGCACAAATTTATTTACTAAATGCTATAAATTCACATATTTATTTATACACACTTTATCACTAAGAAAACTATTCTTTGAAATAAAACTAATTTTGATTGATTGTTATCATTTTATATGTGGTTTACACAGCAGCTATCTTAACTGATTCCATTACCTTTTTTAGCAATGCTATTAAAAGATATTTTTTTCCATATGTAATTTACTAGTCAGGCCCTGTTTCCGGAGCTCCGATACAATCGGAGGGCGCGCTGGTGTGTAATTAACCCCAGTAAACACTCCCCACGTCCGTGGGGTGAGTGATTACTGGGTCCGAGAGTCATGTACCGTGAGAAGACGGAGTAAACCAAGAATTACGGCCTTCTGCATTCTTCCGGCCAAGTTTTCTGCC
Organism: Chrysolina americana; assembly: GCA_958502065.1. Classification (NCBI taxonomy): domain Eukaryota; kingdom Metazoa; phylum Arthropoda; class Insecta; order Coleoptera; family Chrysomelidae; genus Chrysolina; species Chrysolina americana. The sequence goes on from OY293411.1 coordinate 26,942,396, forward strand.
GCGTCATGGCAAGCCGGTATGATTCTCAAGTTTAAGAGCAGTGTGTCCATCATTCCACCAAGGAACCGTATTATCAGAACCACCATCTTAATAGAATGGTTTGGATAAAGCCTGCGGAGTTCAAAGAGAAGATTTCGATATTTAGTCCGTTTTTCCTCCTCTTTTCGGACATGTTCGTTTCGCCAGGAACTGAGAACTCAATGACGAAAATCGTCCTACTTTGATGGTCGAGGAGGACTACATCAGGCTTATTGGCTTGTATTTGCCTGAGGGTGGGGAATGAGTAGTTCCAATAGATTCGGCACTTCTCATTTTCCACAATAGACTCAATATCTCCGGAGCATAAGGCAACACCGGTGTCTCGTCTACACCGTCGTAGATAGTAGTACAACACTCGTAGGGCCACGTTATGCCTGTGGATATAAGCTGAGACCGTATAAGCTGGACAAGCTGATTATTATTATTATTATTATTAATTGTCAAGGTCCAAATATATCAAGGTACACGAAATGCACAGAATACAACTTCAGATAATGGTTGCCTGGACAAGTACTTACACAACATCTATAAATTGAAATCAGACCATCGAATTCTAGACTTCACGCGAAATTATTTGGATAATTCTTTGATGTAAAATTTTTAATGAGTGGATAAGCCATAGCAAAGTGATTGAAAGGTTTAATGTGCATATCACATGCAGTACCACGACTAACATTTTGAAGAACCTTTCGCAAGAGTTCATTTGCCTCTTCAACTTGGCATTGAATGCATTAACTTTCATTTCAGAATCTTTCCAACATTTTCTCAATGTCAGTGGCGTAGAGCACATTCTATCCCACCACTATTGGTCATTTCACCTTGACCATTATTAGTAGCACAGTCAAAATACTGACAAAAGTAATACTAAAGATCGCCCAGTATTACCACAAAACCAAAGAAATTCCCAGCATACTACAATAGGGGGAGCACATCAAACAAATTATCAATAGGCAGAAAACTATCTACGTTGTAACTCTGATTTGCGATGAAACAGTTTTTGTCTCAGTAATTTTTTTTGGTGGTCAGGAAAATAATATGAAGAAAACTCAGTATAACAGAACAAAGTTCAAGTATCGAGCAGTTGTCACGCAGCTAGAATAAATATGCAATGTTACTTATATTGAAGAGAAAAAGCTGGTATATCTAGAAAATAACACACCCAGAATAAATATATAGACACAGGGTTTCATACTATATAAGCTTCATTTAATACCATCAATGCCAAAGTGGCTTGGAAGTGGACAAGAAGCTCAACACTGTCGAAGGGATTTAAACGGAATTAGCGATGGACGGTAATAAAATGACAATAAATTATTGCGGGAGTAGGAATGGAAGGAGAAGTGTTTGACTAGAGGGCGCCGTAAGGCAGGCTGAATTTGAGAAGTTCTTGATCGCTAAAACCACCGAATGTGAAATAGTACGTACTCATCCAATAGTGATAGAAAGTCGATCATTATTCCTTGTACGAATTTGGATTGAAAAGGAAAGTGAATATCAATCCAATCACCCTCTATTTGAATGATATATTTTGATTCGAGTTTGTATCTACCTCTGAATGTAATGAACTAATGCCTCAAGTTAGCCAATCTTATAACTTATCTATCAGTCTCATCTTTATTCATCAATTCAATAGCAAACAGAACTCGTTCCCATAAAAAAAATTCTGGAAGGTTTTCTCATCATCCACCTGACTTCCCGAATCATTACTTTCTATTTATCTATGAAAATGGTCACCGAAACAAGCAGTTACAAGAATAAGATTATTCGTTAATAAATACAGCATCCTGAGATAAGATGAATTCCTATTTAATAAAGTCATCAATCATGTCTTTACTTTCTAGAGAATGTAGATCGAGACATTGGGTGGTATGAATGAAAGCTAGCAAATGCTTATGCTATAGGTTGTCTCTCTCAAAATATCTGAGTAATAGCATTTGCTCAAAGTTTATTCATACCAACCATTGTATCTAGGGCAGATATAGAATAATATAGACGAAATCAACTGGTGACTGGAAAATAACCCAAATGAACACATAGAAATATATCGCCACATAAATAAAAACAATATACGAACGAGTGGATGAATATTTCATTTCCGAATGGTTCTTCATTCAGCCTCATCGGGTCCTTCTTGTTATGGAAGTTATAGTTCATGAATGTGACATGAGCACGAGATAAAAGAATAACATTGTATTTTGATATAAATAAAGCAGCCTAACGAGTGACATATTTTATGATTTTTGTGTGTAACATATGTCGAGACAAGATGTCATTGAAAGAATATCCACTGAGGCATAACCGCATTTCATTTTTAATGGAATTCTCTCCACCTTTCTATTAGGTGGATCCTTCAAAGAAGAGCTGTTCAGTAATGAACTCAAAGGTTCTTAGTAATGAAGTGAACTGAAATCACTTATCCCTTAAGTGTGAGAACGTAGGTAATAATCAAGTGAGACTTTTATTTCGTCCAAGATTGGATTCGTGTAGAAAATTAATTATCGGAACGATGAAGATTGACCCAGTTGAGCAACGAAACTGTTCGAACTCTATAAACGCCGTACTAGCAAAAGAAAAGAGTGAACATTTCGATGATTGATTACTTGGAAATGTGACTAATTGGTTCTTATTCCATTCATTTCAGTAATTTTTGGTGAACTGTCATTCGAAATAACTAAATTGATAGATGTATGAAATAGGAAATATGTAAAAATTAAAAGATATCCTTTTCATCAGCATTTATTATGTTTTCATACCGCGATTAAAAATAAAAGACAACTTTTATTTGATGAAAGTAATTCTACAGAGTACTCAAAGAAGGGTTAACACCCTCATCACCAATTGTCCTAATATAAAATACTCCAGGAATCCATTACCAAATAGGATTTCCGTTATGGAAAACGCTCACAAACAGACCGCTGGTAAAACCACGTTTCGGTATCAAAAACGCCCTAGAATTATTCATTCAGCATGCAAATCTGCGAGAAGTAGAAATGCCAATTTTCTTGGATGTCAGTTTCTTATTTCCTATGGTCTCAATTCCACAACCGTGCATTACCTCAGAACAGGTAGGCATTTTGAAATTATTTGTTCATCCGTTAGGAATTTTCCAGTCAGATCCTGTCTCCGATACTATCGGAGGGCGCTCTGGATCATTTAATCCAATAACCTCTCCCCACGCCGTGGGTATGTGACTATTGGGTCCGAGAGTTATGTGCCCTGAGCAGGCGCAGCAACCCAAGAATGACGGCCTTCTGCATTCGTCCGGCTAATATTTCTGCCATATTACCGCCATACTAATGCAATATTTTTGAGTTCGACATCAGCGTGTCATTCCACCTAGGACCCCCATTATCAGAACCATCATTTCAACAGAATGCTTTGGGTAGAGCCTGCGGTGTTCAAAGAGTAGATCTCGATATTAAGTCCGTTTTCCCTCCTTTTTCCGGACGATGTTCGTTTCGCCGGGAGCCAAAACTCAATGACGGAAATCATCCCTTTCTGTTGGTGGAGGAGGTCTACATCACGCTAATTGGCGTGTAGTCGCCTGAGAGTGGGGATTGAGAAGTTCCAATAGATTCGGTACTTTTCATACTCCACAATGGGTTCAATATCCCCCGGAGCATAAGGCTACTACAACGGTGACTCGTTAATACCGTACGAGTGTCGTAGGTGATAGTACAATACTCGTAGCGCCGTGTAATGCCTGTGGATATACGCTGAGACCGCAGCGTATGCTGGACAAGCTGACATCAAATTCATCATGGTTTCAACTGCCCCACGACACGCTCTACTCATCATGCGACTATGGTAGACGAAGGTGTTGAAGACACCATCTTGGCAGCCCATTATGTATCTGTTAGTTTCCGATTAGGCCCACTTGACCTGAGAATAGCAAATATCAGGTTTATGGATAAGCCAAGGTCTTCACTACATTCATGTAGCTGTGTTTTGGTTGGTTTCCGGGTTTTGCCGTGGTCTTCTTTGGTTTAAATCTCCAAACGTTTCGACTGCAACTACGGCAGTCATCATCAGTGGCGTGGTCGAAGTACTCTTCAAGACGTATCAACTGAAACTGCCGGAGCTGTCGCTGTGCTGTCGGAGCCTCTCACTCTTCGCTTTGACGTGGGCTTTTTGCTGAACGGGTTCATACTTGGTGACAGAGTTTGGGTACGTCCGTTCAGAGTCGAATATGAGAAAGAATTCATCGGCTGCACGAGTTATGAAGAGAAATGCTCCAATCCCTGCCTTTTCATAATCACTTACTAAACAGAGAAGGGGATCTGAACTCCTGATGGCTTTACAGGCTCCATCCAGTACCGTTCTATCATGTAGACACTCCAAATCCAAAGGTTCTCGGCCTTCCGTTATCTGGGAAGTATAACCGTGGAACAGGCGATTTAGAATGCAAGCTCCTATGAAGATGCATCATTTTGCGAGATTTCACGTCAAGTTTTTGCAGCTCTTTCTCCATTTCATTACTCCAAAGGAGAAAAGTAGAATCGCAACGCCAAGCATATTAGTTGCAGACACTTCGATCTTTCCTGATAGTTCTGATTACCAGATCTATCGGAATTATACTGATACTTTTCGTGGAGAGAGTTTTCAACAGTAGTTACCTCCTGGGAGTGGCGTTGTTCCACCCCACTCTCCGGCATCCAGATGATGTAGGATGTTTTCATCTACGAGCTGAACATCCTCTACATATTTCTCGCATCGTTCTCTTCAGGGATGAACCGTGGCACATTTGTCGATCCCAAACTCCATTGCGAGTACTCTCGCACCACCCTCAAGGACTGATGAAGATTCTCTTCTCCGAAGGCATGAAGTTTGAGGTCATTCATGTGAAACAGATGGCCTCCGGTTGATGGGGTTGCCGCAGCTGTATCTGCGGGTTTCCCGTATTGCAACAGACAATGGCAATAGTGAGATGCAGAAGATAGAGGGCTGAGAAATTTGACCTGAAACATGCCCCTTTCAAAGATAACCTGCTCTGTTTGGAATCTGACTTGATCAGATGTTATGGTGAAGCGAGTCTTACAGAGCGGCATCAGCTGTTCAATGCATCTCACTATTTGATCGGGTACCGCAAAGCACCTGAGTAAATACATTATAAATAAGCTCATGTGATGTTATATCGAATGCCTTGCGATAATTTTTGACCCTCTTTGCTCATATATTCGTTCATACGCCTGTTGAATCGCGGAGAGTATTCGCATGTATGAGATGCTAGTAAACATCTTATAACATGCGTTCAAGCATGTTATCGGTCTGTAGTTCTTCTAATTACACATATCTCCGTTTTTGGGGATTAGCTTGGTTCGTCCCTCAACAAACCAATCCGGAATCTGCTGCTTTCCATCTAGCCATGAGTTGAAAACTCTTGCTAGATGCTGGTAGGTACAAGAAAATTTTTTCCACCAACGGTTATTCAGCCCATCAGGGTCTTTGAGGGCCCGTCGAACTTCTTCCGGAATTATCGGATTGCGCAGTTTATTGAGCTTAGGCTGACGAAGACTCCTGCAGAAAGATTCGAACTGCGATAGGGCTGGAGAATCTACGTTGAGTAGTTGCATTTTGAAATTATTATTATATTTCTCCCAAGCTTCTGTAGATGGGGAAGATGAGCTGGTACCGATTACCGTGGAGTAAGAAGTTATTGGGCCTGAGAGGACGAAGCGAAAATATGTAGGTACATTAGTTTGAATAAGATTTCTGCCGCCTCACGGCAAGCTGGTAAATAGGAAATCTAACATTCAATTTTCAAATTGTACTACCATGCATGCAATGGCAGACTTTTCAGTCTAGACCAGCCTACATTGTCTGTGGTGTTCAGAGGGCCTAGTTTTCACGCTGCGGAGGGTGGTGCCGATGTATACATTTCCACACGAGCATGGTATTCGGTGTACACCGGGAGTAGTGAGCTGGTCTCGTGGGTCTTCAGCTGACTGAAGCAAGTACTGAGGTGCTATTCTCGACCGTTCGCAATATCAACGAGTACCTACTCTTTTCTATACATTCTAAGTTACTAATAGCATGTCAACGTCAGGCGCAGGACATCAGAATGTGACGATACGAGTACACGTTATCAATACGAACGGTCAAGAATAGCACCCCTGATCTATCTAGTCGGTTTGTAAATGGCTTTCACGTCGTGTTTTGCCAGTAGTTTTCCAATCCGGTTGGTGACTCTCTTGATATAAGGTAGGAAAGCTCTATTTCGTGGTGTTGTCGTGCTGTTGCCGTCATCTCGCAATTTCTTGACGGTTGTAGCCAATATCTTGCAATGCGTCATTGAGATGCCAAAGTTCTGATTTTAGATGAACCAGCTCACAGATACGTTGCGCTATGATTCTTTCTCACACTTAAGGCACAAGTGATTTCAGTTCACTTCATAACTGAGAACCTCTTAGTTCATTAGTGAACAGTTCTTCTTTGAAGGATCTAGGTAACAAAAAGGTGGGGAGGATTTCATCAAAAGTTAAATTCGGTTATGTCTCAGTGGATATCCTTTCAATGACATCAATATCTTGACCTTTGTTACGTATAAAATATATCACTCTCATTAGGTTACTTTATCTCGTGACTCTGTGTTGACCGTATCCATAGATGTAAATCAGTCCGTAGTTGATCTTAACAGCCCATCTTGATTGTTACAGCGTGAAACACAATAATCAGGCCCGTTTTGGGAGAGAATTATATGTTTTTAAGGCATTCATCTATAGAAGAGTCGATTGTCTATCAAAGAATGATGAAAGTTTTGTAATTTGCTTCTAACGAGTATACAGGTGACACCGTTGTCTCACTTGATGTTACACTTGATTTCTGAATAATAGAGAATAGTTCCCGAGTTTTTCAATGCCGAAAAAATAAACAGGAATTTTTAAAGTTGAATAAACATTTTGAGGTTTGGATTTTCTTCTTGCTCGAATAGTTTTCGATGATAATACACTATTTCAAATCGAGAAATGTTGAAAGAATGTCAATTTCAAATATCATTTTGTTTGAATTATTTTCTGGATTGATGAATCAATACATATTCTAACTGTTTTTACTGTAAGTTTTTTCTATAATTTATGATTTGGTGTTTATTTTGCTGCTTCTTCATTAAATGATTCAAAGTATTTTTTTGTGACAGCTATAACTTGTTTCAAGTCAGATTCATAATAGTGAAGAACATTTCTTAGACGAAGACTTTTCTTTCTCTCCCTCTTCTGTTCACGACTACATTGAAAATCAATTGAAAACGCTTTTGTAAACGAAACGACCAATGTATACTTCTCCGTTGATTTTTCTTCTTTCTTCAATTTCATACTGCTACTAATTTCATAAAATCTAATTTGCTCAATCAATGTCATGGCCAAAATACCAGCCTTGCGTTAGAATAGTTTGGAAAAACAGAAACTTCGTAGGATGATCGTCCTTACAGCATTGAGAAATTCAAAAGTGTAAAAAGAATATTCTTTCCACGAATCCTCTTCATAGTCTAGTCAACAAGTGCCATTTAGACCAACTTTTTTCAGCAGTCTCCGAAAATTATGATTGAGGTGTCATTCGATTCGGAATGACATCCAGATGATTTTTGAAAAAAATGAAGTTCCGCATGAAAAAATTGTAAAAGTTATTAACAATTAACTAAAAAAAAAAGATGGCTTTAGTATTTTGTAAATATCTCAAAAACTAATTAAAATTTTTTAAATCTAAAAAAAGATTCAAAAAGAGGAGGAAATTTCCTAAAAAAAGCTCAATTCCCGGAATTGTAGCATCAATATTTATAATTTTCCCAGAGGGATGAAAATACGGCCGAAAACGGGTACTCTGGCTCGGGCAAGCCACACCCACTTTGGACACTTTAACAATAAAAATTATTTTAAAATACTAAATATGAAAATAAAAAATTGGAAAAATTCAGGCACCAACTGAATAGATTAATGAACAATAATCCGCTTGAAAAAAATTTTTATCACAATTTTTCAATTAGTTAATCAATAGTTAATTAATAATTTTTTTCTGCTTGAACATGAACATTGCAAGTGTGATAATTGTTAAACTATAAATTTAAGATTTTTTTCCTCTTTTGGAGCAATTCTTGAAAGGCTTCAGAATAGAACCCCGTTGGAAAAATTAAAAAGTTTTTATTTTTCAGTTTTTTATTAACAATTTTCGTTGTTGCAAAATTAAATACTTAAATTAATCATTGAAAAAAAATTTTTTTTTTAAATATTATCAATAATCCGTTTTTATGTTATCAGGAACTACATAGAAATAATTTTTTTAAATTTTTATCTCTAATTGTTTAAAATATTGTTATAAACAAATGCGTTGTTTATAAGATAATTGAAAATTTTTTTATGGAGTATCAATCTTTGATACAAATAATGATTTTTAAAAGAAAAATTGTTCCTTAAAAAAGTTTTTTTATTGCTTGAAAACGCATTTGTTAATTAACAATTATTTTCTCCCGCTTCTAATTAATATTAAGGAACCATTTTTTTTTTTTTAATCATTATTTGTCTTTCTATCAGATATAAAAAAAAAAATTCCATTTTATTTAATTTTTCATTGTTTATGCAATAAACAATTTGTTATAAACAAATAAATTTTTACCTTATATTTTTTTTTCTATTCTAATTTCTGTCACAAAAACAGACATGATTTTTTTTCTTTTTTAAATTTTTTTTTATTATTTTTTATTTAATTTTTAAATATAAGTTCTCTCTAACTTCGTCATTCTTACCTGGTCTTCATCCTTAAAATTATTATAATTTACAAACTAATGGAGGTACGATGAAAATACTTAAGACTTATTTATTCTCCATTACATAAAAAACAAATTTAGCAGAAAAGTTTAGTTGTTACTTATTTATTTATTGAATTTATAGCAATTGTTGTAAAAATGTTGAGTAATGAACAATAATTGATAAGATACTTGAATGAAGTAGTCATATTTTTAATAGTTGATAAGATTTTTAAGCATTAAAACAAAAAAAAAAATTTTTCCCTAAGTATTTTTCAACAACAATTGCTATAAATTCAATAAATAAATAAGTAAAAACTAAACTTTTCTGCTAAATTTGTTTTTATGTAATGGAGAATAAATAAGTCTTAAGTATTTTCATCGTATCTCCATTAGTTTGTAAATTATAATAATTTTAAAGATGAAGACCAGGTAAGAATGACGAAGTTAGAGAGAACTTATATTTAAAAATTAAATAAAAAATAATAAAAAAAAATTTAAAAAAGAAAAAAAATCATGTCTGTTTTTGTGACAGAAATTAGAATAGAAAAAAAAATATAAGGTAAAAATTTATTTGTTTATAACAAATTGTTTATTGCATAAACAATGAAAAATTAAATAAAATGGATTTTTTTTTTATCAGAAAGAAAGACAAATAATGATTTAAAAAAAAAAAGGGTTCCTTAATATTAATTAGAAGCGGGAGAAAATAATTGTTAATTAACAAATGCGTTTTCAAGCAATAAAAAATTTTTTTTAAGGAACAATTTTTCTTTTAAAAATCATTATTTGTATCAAAGATTGAAATTCCATAAAAAAAATTTCAATTATCTTATAAACAACGCATTTGTTTATAACAATTTTTTAAACAATTAGAGATAAAAATTTAAAAAAATTATTTCTATGTAGTTCCTGATAACATAAAAACGGATTATTGATGATATTTAAAAAAAAAAATTTTTTTCAATGATTAATTTAAGTATTTAATTTTGCAACAACGAAAATTGTTAATAAAAAACTGAAAAATAAAAACTTTTTAATTTTTCCAACGGGGTTCTATTCTGAAGCCTTTCAAGAATTGCTCCAAAAGAGGAAAAAAATCTTAAATTTATAGTTTAACAATTATCACACTTGCAATGTTCATGTTCAAGCAGAAAAAAATTATTAATTAACTATTGATTAACTAATTGAAAAATTGTGATAAAAATTTTTTTCAAGCGGATTATTGTTCATTAATCTATTCAGTTAGTGCCTGAATTTTTCCAATTTTTTATTTTCATATTTAGTATTTTAAAATAATTTTTATTGTTAAAGTGTCCAAAGTGGGTGTGGCTTGCCCGAGCCAGAGTACCCGTTTTCGGCCGTATTTTCATCCCTCTGGGAAAATTATAAATATTGATGCTACAATTCCGGGAATTGAGCTCTTTTTAGGAAATTTCCTCCTCTTTTTGAATCTTTTTTTAGATTTAAAAAATTTTAATTAGTTTTTGAGATATTTACAAAATACTAAAGCCATCTTTTTTTTTAGTTAATTGTTAATAACTTTTACAATTTTTTCATGCGGAACTTCATTTTTTTCAAAAATCATCTGGATGTCATTCCGAATCGAATGACACCTCAATCATAATTTTCGGAGACTGCTGAAAAAAGTTGGTCTGAATGGCACTTGTTGACTAGACTATCAAGAGTAAACTGAGGAATGAGCTCATAAAAACTTCAACGGGATTAAACTCTTGTCTGTTTCGATAGAACCACCGAGAACATGTACTGCATTGAGATGCCCAAGAAATCGTGTGAAACTATAAGGAAAAAAGGTCAATAGTGTATGCGATGAATATTAAGTATTTCAAGACGTTGGCGTCATCAGGTCGGAAGAATAAAAACGCCATAAAACGTTTGGCGAATTACTGGATGGAGTTTCTTTTCCCGATAAAATACCTACATATAACATATAATATTCACAGTATTCATGCTTGGGTTCATACATATGATGAAACTCTTCTTTAAACTATCTTTTCTACTGAAATTTCAATTTTATACCAGATAATAAATGAAGATAATTTGCGAATGTTTCATACATGTAATAAATGAAGGGTTTTGAATATTTAAGGAGTTTTGGCCACAAACGAAATGAACGAAAATGTAAATTTCAATTTGAGAATGTTTTACCTTTCACTACAGAGCTTGATTACCTGTATTTGGGAATCAACAATATTAGAATCGCTCACACTCACTGGCGAAACCACAATATCTTGCAATTTGTGTTGCCGAATCGTCGACCCATCCAAAGATTTCGGAGGGAGACCTGGGTCACTGCTTTGGCTACGCCACTGGTTACGCCTACCACGTAGGTTGCTTCGTTGCTCATTATATACAAAGCAACTCTCGGATGTCTTTGAGAGACTTGTGCTAGCTAGAGGAGACGAGGTACTTACTTCTCAGGAAATTAGGATGGGATTAGGTCAGCATTGAATCTGGAGAGAAAATTGTCCAAGACTGTTTATGTTCAATTTAAGTTAGATTTAGATGAGTATTTACTTCTGATAAACTTTTTTATTGTTGTGATATTAGTAAGAGTAACTTATTTAAAATTTGTTTCACCTAGACACAAGAGAGATATCTTTAAATTTGGCTAGAGTCACACTTACCCAAAATTTCCTGGAAAGTGTGACCTATGGACATGTGTATTTGAATATATTCCATGAATAAAATTCATGGAATACGTTTTTCAACACTCTTCTGTGGCGTATTACAAGACTGACCTTCGAAGTAAGTACCTGCAAAATTTCATAGTTATATTAGTTCAGGTTCTTTAGAGTTAACTAAATGCTTCCTATTGAAAATCACGGTCACACTTAACCGAGCTTAGCTTACTTATGTCAAACACGAGGTTATCCATTCACCAAAAAGGAGGAAAATATTGCCACATACATGCCTCATCCGTGAATAGTACAATACTTAGGAAGATCATTTGCTCTTTCATACATCCTCAAGAACCATTCACAAATTCTACGGTGGCCATATTTACCAGCATTTGGGGCCATCCACTTCTATCGGCAAAATGGATTGTTCATGTGCTACCCGATTCACTGTTAGAAAAATGGTTAAATTGTTATTTCTATCTACCGAATGCACCTTTAGGCAGCAGGCACACTGAGTAACCGTGACCGACCGTTCGTGACCGTCCAACTACGATCAAAATTTCCAAAACGTGTATTCTTATTAGATCACTTTTAAAATTGCAATCTGCTGAAAATTTTGGTCGATCAGTGTTAGTTTGAAAGTTTTTATTGATCATTGTCAATTTTTGGTCGTTGCTGGACGGTCGCGGATGGTCGATGCTGGTCGGTCAGTGTGATTCCTAGCTTAAGCGTAACTCTCAGCTTTTGCGAGCTGTGGAAAACGTAGCTCTCACCTTTCAACGGCTGTTGCCATGGAAATTTTATTATTATATCTGTCAAGTACAATAAAAAAAAAACATATTTCTTTTTTATTCGAAATTTCCTGTATGTTTTATTCGTTGACCCGTGGCGTACCCAACAGCCTACCGAAGTCTAGTCTGAAATGCTTATTTTGCAATCAGTCATCAAGAATAAACAAAAACAGAAAAGTATGATCTCATATCAGTATATCAACGATATAAGTTCATGAGAATTGAGAATAGAAATCCCGAAACAAATAAAATATCATTTGACCTCAATGTAGTCCATCAGAAGTTTTAGTTTGTTTAGTATATGTTATTATATTTTTTGATAGACTCAGTAGCCTTTCTCAAACTGGCTGAACTTCAAGACACACCTTGAAAAACTATTTAGTTTTTATTAATGCGTGGAATAAAAATAAGGAGTTTAAAAGATTAATTCAGATACACCCTCGCTATGTCCATTCAGGAGGATGATCCGGACATGATACATTTACCCAATGCTTCCTCAGGTCATACTTCCAATTTTTCGCAAATAACCCAGAAACCTCTACTTTCAGGCACCTGGAATGATGGATGCATTTTACTTGGAAGATGAATGTTAACGAATTTTGATCTACTCATGGCAGTTAATAAACAAAGACAATGCCTAGAGAGTTTGTGATTTGTTTATTCATAAATTGAAGTCAACTCCTGATATCAGTAACTGATATTTTGTATTGTCTATTGATTGTAGTTGGCCGTGTTGAAGAGCATTAATAACACTCAATTAAAGTTTAAATCTCAAAAGCAATATGTTTACAAATTCATAATGAAACTAGCTGGTTGATACAAAATATTTTATTGGAATTTTGAATTACCGTCATATAATCATCTGCCATTCTGAAACTGCAAGAGGTTTCATTCTCAACGTATTCAAATGTTGAGATTATGAGAATTGATCGGACTGTCCTTCACTAATTCAATTTCAAAACTACGTTTTCTCGCAATAAATACTATTCACATATTGAAATATCTGAAATTACTGTGACGCTCTCGACTGAATATCAAAATCTATATCTCAATTAACCAATTTGTGCGTCGAGTATCATTTATAACCCGTGTAGCAGGTATTAGTTAATTGGATATTTGTTTGTGAGGAATACAACAGAAGTGCCAGCATCGCAAAACGATCAGAAATCTATCAGGATCAATCATAAAGTTAATGAATTTGCTGCTTTGAAGTGAACCCTTTGCGAAATATAAAGGTAGTCTTCATTTCTGTAGAATTATTCGATAACCAAGGAAATCTTGGGCGTAGTTATTTGTTTACAATCCATAATATTCCTCAAATCGTCAATTATAAACTGTGTGGGGAATCTGATGGCAGTTATCAACCAAAAAGTGAGGAGAGGTTCTCTCATTTAATTATTTTTCATCTATTTACCAGGTACTTTCAAACGTGTGGATTGTAGATTGTAGATTGTAAGGAGGTCGTACAGGCTGTGCAGCCTCACAAGTACTTCGACCTATAAGTTCTTTTGTGCGTGACCCTTGATCTATTCGAGGCTCGAGATTCCGAGACTTCTTGCGAAGTTCATCAGTTTCCTGAAAGCTTAGTTCCTGATGTCGGAGGGCGTTAAGAAGGCCCCTTCCAAGAACCTAAGCCTCTTGCAGAGAAGCGCTGAGCATTTGTACAACAAATGTTCTGCAGTTTCCGCGAAGTTCTCGCAGTAGCGGCAACTATCACTCTCTGATGCACTTATCTTTTTGAGGAGGTACCCCAGAAGTCAGTGTCCAGTGAGAAGTCCCTTTACCATCTTCAAGCCTTCCATCTCTAACTCGAGAAGCTGGTTAGCTTTCTTTGGTGATAGACACACTAGTCTTTTCGCATGCCTTTGTTCTGGCACTTTATTCCAGTGAGGTTTCATTTCGTCGATTTCCCAGAATCGAAACTCTTCTTTTAAGTGGGATCTGGAGAGTTCTGGGCCACAAAATTGTGTGTTTGCACCTTCTTTGGCAAGACAATCTACTTCTTCGTTGCCCTTAATTCCTCTGTGACCTGGTACCCACTTCAGGGTGACCTGATTGTTTACTGCCAGTTGTCTTAGGGATTTTTTACAGACCCAATACAACTTAGAGTCACATGTGTATGACATCACAGCTTTTTGTGCTGCTTGTCTATCTGACAGTATGTAGATTTATGCCCTTCGAGTGCATCTTTCAAGGCATTCTTGGACACATATATCTATAGCTCCAAACTTGTAAGCCAGTGGGATGACGAGTCAACGATTGCATAATTATGGAAATTTGCCAATTTTCAGCATTTACTTTCAACTATCTTCATCGTATTATTATCCGGATTTGACCTCTTCTTTGATATAATCACTCAAAAAATTTTATAGTTAAGTAAAACGCAGGTTTCATTTATGTAGCAACAATTTTATCCTGAATGAGAAGACAGGTACAGTTTCACTGAAAGATTGATTATATAGAAATGAGCAGCAGGTAGTTTTTTTTTTTTGTTTTTTTTTTTTTGGTAATTGTCTTTGGATTCGATCCTTTAGCCACACACATTACGTTAATTCTATTTATAACGATAAAACTAGATGCAAATTTTGTTCGCTATAACAAACTCTACAATTAGGTCATATATACTTTTATCCTCCGTTGCTAATAAATTTTGAATATTGATAGGAAATTGCTAATTCAATTTTTGGAGTTTGGTGAAGAAAATATCAATGCCAGTACTGTTCCTGCAGCCGAAAAATAGATGGTTTAGATCAGCAGTTTCATTATCATGTTGGCACAGAGGTGATTCAAGAATTCCAATCTCATGTAAATGGACAGGAAAGCATCCATGATTGATTTTGAGCCGTGTTATAATGCTGGAATATTTTTTTGGAACATCAAATAGAAAAATGTGGGGAACTTTTTTAGGTGGATACTTGTGAATGAGGAAATAAGGATTAGTGGACTAAATAAAACTTTGCTGTTTATGAGAGACAGTCTATAAAGTACATTTCCTATCCTACAAATGTTAATGTTTTTGTAAATATTCTGCGAGAGGTTTTCAATGCTTTCCAATACTGATTTTGAGTCAGTTATAATCACAGATTCACGAATGTCATTGTTCAAGCACCAAGTAAGTGCTTTTTCAATGGCATACGCTTCGGCACTAAAGATATTACATACAACCGGAATTCAACTTTTAGAGATTATCTGCCTGTCTGGAATAAAAAAAGCAGCACCCACTCCCTGTGCATCCTTACTACCATCGGTATATATGACTAAATTATTATTCAAGTTGTCTATCAACGAATACAACAATTTTTGATTATAGGAGGGTATATCATTGTAATGAGGGAGTATTACTGTAGATTTATATAAAATTGTATTGTAATCCATTAAAAATACTGGTAAAGTTTCTAAGGGTGTTATGTAGTTCGTAAACTCGTATGTGCAAAGAAAGGAAGCTGACAATAATGGTTATTTTTTTTTTCTCCAATACGGATTGGTTAAATCCTCTGTATTTAGAGAATTTAAACGATTAACTAAGGACGAGTTATATGTTCTCAGTTTAGTGATATATTTGTTGGCAAGATATTGACATCTGAGATATAATGGGGGTTCATTTGGCAGTAGGTAGTTATACTCCAAAACTGCAAAATGAACTTCGAAACTAATATGCAAACATTCCACTAGATAAAAACGATGTTTCGAGTTCCATTAGTTGGTTGAATTCACATATCAGGTGGCATTAAGATCCTGAAGACAATCGAATGATGGTGTATATTTTGTTGAGAGTCTGTGTTGTGTGTCTCACTTCTCATGGAAACACCCCCGTATCTTCCGTAATAATTGAGGTAGAATGATGATACTCTCAGGACTGATGAGAATGCTCAAAATGCACCCACCACCTGAATGGGGTTGACCTAAGTGATATACACTGCCCGCCACTGGCGATGGAACAACCCATTTTTACTTTAAAACATGCTAGGGGGCAAAATAGGCTCAAAATTCCTTCAGATTCGTGATCAGGACCTTCAACTCACTACAGAGACACGTTTTTCCTGAAAAAATTTCAGTCCTGAAAATTTCGAATTTGTCTCTCTTCTCATGGAAACACCCCCGCATTTTTCGTAATAATTGAGGTAGAATGATGAAACTCTCAGGACTGATGAAAATGCTCAAAATGCACCCACCACCTGAATGGAGTTTGCCTAAGTGATATACACTGCCCGCCACTCGCGATGGAACCCATTTTTACGGTAAAACATACTAGGGAGCATAATAGGCTGAACATTTTTTTAGATTCGTGATCAGGACTACCAACTTACTACAGATACACTTTTTCCCTTAAAAAAATTCTGTCCTAAAAAATCCGAATTTGTATCACTTCTCATGGAAACACCCACGTAACTTCCGTAATTATTGAAGTAGATTATTTTTGTTTCGACATCAAAACACAAACCCGTCATAAAAAATCAGAATTTTTACATGAAAAATCAATTATTTCAGATATACTTGACAATAAGAGAGGAAATGTTAATTTTGTAAGTGGAATGAAAACATGATATCAGTGAGGTTTTAGGATGGTTAATGTTAATTCGGATTCTCATCTTCCCATTATTTTCAACAAACCAAGTATTTTTGTGGCGAAAAATTCTATGTAGTTCAAAACTCTTTCGAAGTATTACTTTCAAAATCACGTTTTCAATTAAAAAACAAAACAATCAATTTCAATGGATTTAATTGTTGACAATTTTATATTTTTGTGCCTTCTATCAAACTTCCCTCCAAGCGAACACATTTTTCTATGCGCCTTCTATTATTTCCTCCAACTCTTCTCAGTTCTCTAGGTGTGATTTCTCTACACACTCGTATAATTCTTGCACGGAGATTTTCCCTATTTGTTGGCCTATCCTCATAAATTTTATTTTTCCACGTTCCCCATAAATAAAAATCCAGTGGAGTTAGATCTGGGGATCGTGGTGGCCATACTATGAGAGGGCTATTAAGTCCTATCCATTTCATAGTTAGGTTCCTATTCAACCAAACCCTTGTTATGCCACTACTGTGAACTGGTGAACCATCTAACTGAAAAATCATTTTGTGTCTCACATCTGAAGATAGTTCTTCCAACACATCGGAAAATGCATTTTCGAAAAAACGAAAGAAAACGAACGAATAGTCGTCCGTTTAGATTTTTATAGAAAAAAAATAGGTCCGATAATAGTTTCGTTCAGAATACCACACCACACATTAATTTTTTGAGATATTTGGTCTCTCACCACCCAATCTGGATTTTGTTCATCCCAAAATCTCATGTTCTGGGAAGATACAACACCATTCGTGGTAAAGGTAGCCTCATCACTGTATGAGAAATACTTTAAAAAATTCCTGTCAATGAGATAATTTCCCTGTATCCATAAACAATACTCCATACGGCGGATTTCATCTCCTTCGTGCGAAGTATGTAAAAATTTGGGTTTGAACGCATGCATTTTATGCCTTTTAAACAGCTCCATATTTTACTGGGCTCAAATTGAGTTGAAGCGATAAGTTTCTCAAACTAATTCTAGGATCAGCTTGATAAGCCGTCAATATGGCATCATCTTCAATATGTTGTTTTACAATTTTTCTGTCCATTGTCACTAGGCCGGTGGTCATGAAAAGATTATATATTTTATGGACAGTTCCAGGGTGTAAAGCTGCCACTAGCGGGTGTCTTCTCTTGAATTCAGCGGCAGCTTCACGATAAGACCTCACGCCTTCACCAACAATTAAAACACTTTCAATTTCTTCTTGAAGTGACCGACGTGCCATGTTGAACTTTATCAATCAAAATGAGCTGATATCAGTTAAAATAGGAAGTTCAGAAATATTAAAATGTGAACAGGAACTCACGAACAGCAAACAACTGGAATACCGGAACAATATCCAACACAAACACAGGAACAATGAACAGAATGGGGAAAAAAACACGGCAGAAACAACAGGAACAACAGGAATAACAGTGATACAAGGAACAACAATACTAGAAACAACAAATGCAATGAAACCTGGTATGGGGGGCAAAACAACAAGATCTTTTAACAATATTGTCAAGTTGACAGTAAATATCAATGAGCAACTGTTTTCCATGGTAATCTCAGGGCACCACATGATTTTTATTTAGTGAAATTGATGTAATTCAATCTCTCCAAATGATATCTGACAACAATCCAGCAAGTAGGTAAAATAATCTAAATTCTACCTGTATACCGAGTGCGACTTTTTTCTAGAAAAATTAACAGTTGTTTTGGTGTGGCAATGAGTATGAAGATTAATTTTGTTTCGATTGACAAAATGTTTCCTCAATATTAAAGAACCCCGCACATTTCTTATGATAAATGGCTTGCCGTGAATTTTGCCGAAGGTTTGATATGTTGCAGTTCTTGATGTGCTGACTAACATATTCTTAAACAAATACAAAATTTGCTGTTTGTTACGTAGGAAAGTTCAAAATATATTTTGATTAGTGACGCCACTGGCTTCGGTGAGAACTCTGAACCATGACCCAGTGTTAGTTCAGGTTAGGGAATTTGGAAGGAAAGCAACTGGTTGATTAATTTACCACCCGAACTCCGGAAAGCTTAAGGCGGTTTGATAATATCACAGAGCTTTGCGAGAAATACTTAAACATCCGTAAAGGAAACGTGATAAGGAGGTTTTGTGTAACAAAATAGAAGATATGAAGAACCGGTTGTACACGTCGATTTTAGTTTGTAATTCACTTTGAATTATCCGAAGAGCAGTATGCAGTTTCTTGAATTAGATTCAAAGTTTAGAGTCAAATTCATTTATTTTTAACAAGCTTTTATCCAAGTTGCAATGTAACTTTGTTTGTTTGGGTAGAATCTTGCCTATTAAGCTGAAATTTTGTATACACGTCGTCCTATAGACTTCGATTAAGACGGTTTTCATTTCATTAAATCCAAGAATGTGCAATTTTCAGCAAAATACAGTAACGGCACTGCAGAACGTTGAATGTTGCCAATTATTTTATATTGGGCTTGCACAGCACACAAAATGCAAGGTAGTACTGTCGACTATGCCGTTGTACTCAGGCTTGAAGGTCTTCGCTGCTGGTCAAGAATACTTGAAAGGTCTCCTCATTGAAGAGCGGGCTAGACTGTTCGAAATTAACCGGCAACAATGATGCGTTCAATGGGGGTTTCCAGTCATTTTCTGAAAAAAGTTATTTCGATATACCTAGTGCATTCATAAGTACTTTGTGTTCAGTTTTCAAATTTTTTTTCCATCAATTTATCAAGAAGAAAATTATTGAAAACGCCAAAATTAACCGCATTCAAACGACCAGAAGAGACGGGAACGTGACGTACTTACGCGAGAGATTTTGATTGGTTACACTCGTGATGTTCACCTTGCAGATGAAATAAATAATGTGCCTGACAGCGTTGCCATATCGCACAAAAATATGATTTACCACTATTTCACTTTCTTCATAATTTCATTGGTATATATGTATCTACCTATCCCTCTGTTCGAAGTCTTGAAATATCAGCTTGGTAATTTTTGATTACTTATTTCAGATTCGTGTTCATGGAAAATAGTATTTTCATTTTTACTCCAAGAAGCTATTTACGTATCAGATTAAAAACCTCAGTTGGATTCAGGGTTCAGGAAACTCTAGTCTGTAGTTCATAGATAAGCAGTTATTACAATGATACAATATACCTAAGTAAATGAGAAATCCAATTCAAATATTAATAACTCCTTGTCGACTTGAATCTAATTGCGGTGGCTATTATCAGAAATTTATATGTATGAACCAGTATTTCTAGTTCAAGAAGCATTAATAATTACTGAAATTTTCAGTGAAAAGTGCAAATAGTGGTGCGACTAATTATGAACTTGAAAACTGTGCATACTTCAACCTGTTGGTAACATAACCTATACGTTGTAGCTAAGATGTTTAGGAAACCTGGTGTACCTACTTATACCTGTAAAAGTTTAGGACAGACTGTCAGATTTTTGCCTACTTGATTTCGTGAGATCACCAGAGTTACAGATGGCGTATGATCTCGGTAACTTGAGAATAGCCATTAATAAATTACTAACAATTAGGTTAAATTTGTCATAACACATAATTACTCTCTAGATTTTACAAATATTTGGCAACTGCGGCGTCCCTCAGTTCATCTCGGCTTTGTCCGCACAACTCCAAACTTCAGCCAATCGTATCACATGAAGACAATGTCGTCACAGCTGAGGAGCGTTTGAATTTATGCATACTGAAATTACGTATTCAATATTAAATAACGAATCAGTTTTTCAAAATTTAGAGTGAATAATTGGTTAGGACTATGTTATGAACTGCCCTCCATTATGTCAAGAGAAAAAAATTGCATATTTTACGATGCTGGAAACCCCCATTGGATGAACAAACTGAGAAACCTGTCCAGCGATAACTAAAAGGTGAAAAATTATTCAAAAGTATGAAACTTTTTTCGTCGACCTCAACAAAAATTACATTTTACGGACTAATTTCCGGACGAAAAATCGACTATTTTTGAAGGCAAGTACTTTTCGTCCGCAAACACTTTTCTTCTGCAAACTCTTTTCGTCCGCTGTGGTTGCTATGATACGGCATGGTAAATTCACGTTTTAATTAATACATAGGCGCCTGTGACAATAACTGTTATTTGATGTTGTCAAATTAATTATTTACAAAATCCGCTAGATTTTACGTGGGAATAAGACAGTGTTGTGAATATTAGTGTTCAAAATAATCCATAATGGATAGTGATAGTGATATGGATATCAGTAACACTCCTCCGGAGCTGCGGGAATTGGCAACTACGGCCACGTTGGATTTGCTCCCCCAGAAATCACGAATTTTATACGAAAAACAATACAACACATTCAAGAACTGGCGTCAGGAACATAATGTCGAGAATCTCTCAGAAAATGTTCTTCTGGCCTATTTTTCTAGTAAAGCTGGTAATATTATTTGATGTTGTCAAATTAATTATTTACAAAATCCGCTAGATTTTACGTGGGAATAAGACAGTGTTGTGAATATTAGTGTTCAAAATAATCCATAATGGATAGTGATAGTGATATGGATATCAGTAACACTCCTCCGGAGCTGCAGGAATTGGCAACTACGGCCACGTTGGATTTGCTCACCCAGAAATCACGAATTTTATACGAAAAACAATACAACACATTCAAGAACTGGCGTCAGGAACATAATGTCGAGAATCTCTCAGAAAATGTTCTTCTGGCCTATTTTTCTAGTAAAGCTGGCTATAATAATTATAAGTCATCAACGCTATGGTCAATATACTCTATGCTGAAATCCACATTAGCCATTAAGGAAAACGTTAACATATCCAAATTTTCGAAACTTATTGCATTTTTGAAAAAACAAAGCGTTGGGTACAAAGCAAAACAAAATCTAGAATATTTAGTCGAGATGAAATAAACAGATTTCTTCATGATGCCCCTGATGAAACTTATCTTTTGCACAAGGTAAAAAATTTATTTTGCTGATGTATTTACTGCTATATTATTACAGCTCTGTTTGATTATTGGAATTGCTGGGGCTTGTCGAAGAGAAGAACTCCGTAAAATAACGACAAAAGATATTGTTGATCAAGGCGACATGCTTGTAATAACCATTCCAGACTCAAAAAATGGGAAAAGGCGATTTTTTACAGTTACAGACTAACTTTGCGACGGAGTAGTCATTTAGAAATATTTCGACAATACACCAACTTAAGACCGAAGCATTGTAATCATAATATATTTTTTATCAATTATAAATTAGGAAAGTGTACAGTGCAAGTGGTTGGTGTGCATACATTTGCGAAGATACCAAGCTTGATCGCAAAATTCTTAAATTGCGAAACGAACTAGAGTACACCGTGCATTATTATCGGCGCACATCTGCAACACTTTTGGTAAATGCCGGCGCAGATATTCTGTCATTAAAACAGCACGGAGGATGGAAATCCTCAATAGTCGCCGAGGGATACATTGACGAATCCATTCCCAGAAAAATAAACGTATCAAAAAGCATTTTAACTGGTAAAGCTCTCCAAGAAAGAAGCTTTGGAAATGGTGCTGTTGGAGCACCTGCATCTGAAGTTGCATCAACAAGTACCCAAAATCAAAACCTGTCTCTTGCATCTTTTTCAACAGCAGGAATTAATATCAATAATTGCACAAACTGTACGTTCAATATTCAACTTCAAGATTGATTTAATTTTGTAGTATAATTGAAATAGAGAGTTGCTACACTTCAAATACATTTTGTTTATATTTATTAAAATTATGATCGAGTCTGCAGTTCAAAGAGTGGGACGTAGCTGAGGCCAGGAAACAGGTGAGTGCTTACTTTCATAAAGATTTGTAGATGTCGACAAAAAAATTTAATATGCACCTCGGCTAAAAACTGTCTATTGTCTCGCCTGCTTGCTAGCCTCAGCTATCAATTTGCAGGCTTGACTGTAATAGACAACTATTTCCTACAAGCGTGCGCAATTCACCCTATACCCGCACGCAATTTAGTTTGAGAGGTATCGTTTTCCCGCACGCTTAGGTCACTTCAAGTGAGTTATTCCCGCACTAGTGCAGGTAAAATTTTTCCCGCACGCGAAAGTTTGTTCAAGAGTGCTACATACATTTTTTTATTTCGCTTGTAGAAAAAATATTAATCTCTTACGGAAAGGTACTTACCCGCACTCGACTGCTTACCCGAACTCCGCTTTGCGTCGTTCGGGTGACGGCAGTCGCATCCGTGAAAGGTACTCTTGTTAGGATAATTACTATTTTAAAAACTAGCTTTTATTTTAATGCACTGAAAATAACGAAATAAACTCTTTCCTTTAAAAGTTTCCCTATATACTTAAAGATTTTCGCGAGATTTACCAGTGTAGATGAACAATTAAATAAAAAAAAAGTACTTGATGTGATGTTATTTTATTTGCCAACCAATCGCCATTCATTTTCAGGAACTCTTCTTGCTGAAATTCCCTTTTATTCAGAATTAGTATTATAATGCCGGGTGAAACGAGCGTGTTAGTTTCTTTCTGGATTTGGGTACCTCGTAAAATCAGCAACTCCGTTTTCCATAAACTTGGGTTTTTCATAAATAGATTCTTCTTGAGATTTCTCAGCCAATGTATACAATGCTAGTCTTCTAACTAGTAATACACCATGGAAATTATTGATTTTTTTCTCTAAATTCGACTACTAGTAATGTCAAAACCTAGATCAGTACTGGGGGAGTAAAATTTTAAGTATTATTGATTGGGAGTTTGAATTTGTTGGGAAAACTCGTTTCATTTAACAATTATTTTAGTATTATAACTTTCTACAATCTTGAAATAAACAAATCTATTTCATTCACTGATTCTTCATTCTATAAAAGTATTAACTGTTTCAATGGTATATTTTTCATTTTTGATTTGCAGTAATGAATTCATTAAATTGAATATGATGCGATGGATTGTTATTATTAAGTATATAAAAAATTGTTTATTACTCTCCTTGATGTTTTTTGGTTGGGTTCAACGCTGTATTATATTTGTTTCTAAAGTAAGTCGTCGGAAAAGTATCATGTGCATCTCGTTTGGAAACTGGATATTTCCTGCACTAGTTGCACAATATACTATTTTGATGATCAACATTTATCGACTCTGGTCTTTTTTCTAATACCTTCGAATTGAACACCGAAAAGCCTACTGAAAAACATTATATTCAACCAGAAAATGAACTGGATGCAGGACGAACGAAACATTTTCGGTTTTCCATAATGTAATGTCTGTGTATTCATAACATCTATTTCCTGAGAATCAAAAGTTAATAACTAGTAGTTAGTATCATTCAGGGAAGCCAGTATATTTTTACAGTGTTCGGATATTTATTGAATTCCATAGAATGCACATCTTTTGGACTTATTAGCAAAACTTCCAAACTTAGCGGCACACTGGGCACTTTTTTGATTCATACTGAATTGTTTGGGAAAAAGTCATCCGGTATGTATTCATTATATCTTTTTGGACAGTATGGAAAAGAAGCTGAAAAAATAACTCTTTTTGTGATCACCCAGTTTCTATACAGATACACAAAATTTGATCATCATCCCTATAGAATGTCACATCCAAAAATCAACACTAAGTCCTCCAATAATAATCTCCAATGAGTCAATGTTATTTTGTCCAAACATATGTAGACACTTTGGGAAATGTAATGTGAAAAATACAATGTATTAATTGCTTTCGTTTCAATAGAAATAAAATAAACATTCGCCCATGATTCCGTTCAAAGATGGGTTTTCGAAAATTCGTCTTTTTGGGCTCACTCTGTATCGTGACACATAAGAGTAGTCATCTCCCATAAATAATCACTTTGTTTTGCTCACTGTGTGAAATGTTTTCAGAATAGCTCGTTAGCTTCATTTACAGAATACTCTTCGAAAAGGTCAACGGAAAGACCACATTTTGGTGAGAAGTCAATGAAAGAGTTAAAAACAGCATTTTCTGCCTCACCCTGTAGTACACCATAACTGATATGTTCGACGTCAATAAATTATTTTCCACAGGCAACCACTATTTTCCATATTTGGCGTTAGACATTCATACACTTTTGTAGTTCGCCCTGTAGATAAAGAAAGTAATTTCGTTTCACCTCTAGAATGTCAAATTCATAACTCAAAAATAAAATCTGTAGAGCTCCAGGAATACTTGTTTCCAGTGGCATCGGAATCATAAACACCTGACCAATGTCATGAAGATCGGGCTACTACAAGTGGGTCAAAATTAGCTTGCGAGATTTCACCTGAACATACAAATAAATGAATGAACAGAGGAACAAACAAGGCAAGTTTAAAAAAATCTTGAAAAACTGTCAGCGTTTTCAGAAATATTGAATAAATTAACTGCAAGATGTCCGGTATCCTCAGCAATAAGTTTAGACATTACTTCGCATGCGCCAGGAAAAGTTTTGTTGTATTTTATAGATTGAAGCTCCGGATCCCATCATTGATTGTTGATTTTTATTTATGCTTCATCAAATAACGCTCCATGATACGCTTATGATTGATGTGGGGATCCGAAACAACACGTCTTTATTTAATTTTCTTGACTTTGCTCCTTTTACCGATATTATCAAAATCACATTCCTATTTCATTGAGAAAATTGAATGAATGAAAAAATACCCGAAAACTGCCGAACTAAGAAATGAGTAAGAATGTGGGTAACTATTAGTATAATATTCTGTAGTGAATAGGGCTAAGAAAAACTCTTGAACTCCCAAGTTAACAATATATTACTGAATCGCATATTCACTGTCAGTTTTCTACTACGACGGAAAAAAGGCAGTGGAACCTTCCTACCCACAAAAAACCCATTCACGAATATAGCCCGATAAACAAATATACACTGAAATAAAGTTGAAACACTACACTCCTCCCTTCCCAATCTAGAACTCAATAACTGTTTTGTTGAAATAACATATAACTATTCCTAATCATTTGTTTTTTTATTAAGATGAAACAAAACGTGTAGGAGGGTTTCTGCGACGCTGGGGCCGACCGGGTGTTGCACAATTTGAGGTTTTATTATCAAACATATCTGTATCCTTTGGTCAGAGGTAAACCCACCAGAGAATTTCGATATGGTTTTACTGTCGTCCCACCGTCGTGAACCTCCTTCTTCTCTGACCTGTTCATCTATGCCGGCAAAGGAAACATTTTCGTTTGTAAAATTTGAATAATTCATAGTTCGGCCTGAACCTGTACTTTTATTGTCATTAAGGTCCTGTATTTCGATATTGGGATAATTGTTACAATCATCATTGATATGAAAAGGTAGAACCTGGTTCATGTGACGTTTCCACTACAAATTAGTATTTGGTATTCGAATTTTTACATTTTTCCCTAGAAGACCAATAACTATCCCGGGCGTCCATTCCGTCTTAATCTTTCTGTAATCTTTCACTAGCACATTTTTTCCTATTTTCAACCGTTTTCTCATTTTCCCTCGATGATTTTTCTTTTGTCGGATTTGAACAACTCCCAAATTTTTTTTTTATTATACTCATCGGTTTTGTGTCACGCGTCGGCATAGTTTTTGGCCTTATCAAATCTAATATGGTTTTAAGAGCACAGCCCAGCATCACTCGGGCCGGCGATTCGCCAGTGCTACAATGCTCTGTATTTCTATATAATATTAAAAAATTACAGAGGTCAAATTCTGTTAGGTTGTTTTGAAATAGTTTCAAAAATATTATAGGAGCTTCTTAAAGTTTTTATGATGAACTGTTTTATAGTTTTTACACTATTTTCAGCAGCCCCGTTTGATGCTGGGTGATACGGTGGTGACGTCACATGAGCAAGGCCATTATTTGAATAAAATATTTGAAAATCAGTGGAGACAAACGTGGGGCCGTTATCGGAAACTATCGTGCGCAGTAGACCAAACTGAGCAAATAACCCCCTTAGCTTGTTTATAGTAGCTGATGCAGTGATTGAAGTCATGATGAATACTTCTAGCCACTTTGACAATACATCAATGACAACCAAAAATGACTTTACATTGATTGGTCCTAAAAAATCTATATGGAGCCGTTCCCATACTTCAGAGGGAATTGGCCAGGGCGCCAACTCATCCCTAGGTGGGTTTTGTCGTCACCTACTACACGGAATGCAAGATTTACACATCTGCTCGATATCCTTATTGAGCGACGGCCACCAAACATATGAACGAGCCAATGATTTAGTTTTTGCAATGCTCATGTGACTCTTATGCATTTCGGATAATATACCAGCTTGTAAGGCTTCTGGAACGATTACTCGATACCCCCAAATCAGAACGCTGTCCTCAATTCCCAGTTAATTTTTTCTTCGGAAAATGGTTTCAATTCATTTTCAATCGTGAGTGGCCAACCATTTTTATCATATTCTAAGACCAAACTCAATAATTTATCATTTCTCGTTTCTTTCTGTATCATTTCTATATTTATAGGTGAATCACTTTTTTCTAGGTAATATATTGTGATGCTTGGTTCATCTATAGTTGTTTGTTCACTATCTATAATTGGTAGACGTGAAAGAAAATCCGCACAATTTTGTTTTGAATTTACGTATTGAATATCAAAATTATATAAATAAAGAAATATTGCATAACGCTATAATCTGTTTGCCGTAATCACAGGTAGGCCCTTTTTTGGACCAAAAATTGACACCAGAGGTTTGTGATCACATTTCAATAAAAAAATTCGTCCCTATAAGTATGAATTAAATTTTTTTACCCCAAAAACTACAGATAATGCCTCTTTGTCAATCTGGCTGTATTTTTTTCGGTATCTGTTAGAACCCTAGAAACAAATGCAATTGGTCTTTCAACTCCGGATAGATAACTATGTGACAGGGCGGCTCCAAGACCATAAGATGACGCATCAACCGTCAAAACTAAGTCAATTTCCGGGTTATAGTGCACCAAAACCTGTGGAGAAGAAATTGATTTCTTAATTTTCTGAAATGATTCTTCACACCGTTCATTCCATTCGAAAGGGTGATCTTTTTTTAATAAGTCATAAAGAGGATGTAATATTTCTGTTATATTTGGTATAAATCTATGATAATACTGTACACTACCTAATAAAGACTTGACCTGTGATATATTTATTGGTCGCGGTATTTTCAATATAGCCTCAATTTGTTTTTGGTGATTTATGTAATCCTTCCTTATCTATAATGTGGCCTAAATACTCAATAGATTCTTTGAAAAAATTACCCTTTTCTTTTTTTAGAGTGAGCCTACTATCTTTCATTCTATCCGAAACTAACTCCAGACTTTTCATGTGTTCTTTTCCATCTCGACCGGTTAATAAAATGTCATCCAGAAAGCAACAAACTCCTGATATACCACTCAATACCAGCTCGATTATATACTGAAAATATCCTGGCCCCGATGAAATTCCGAAAGGTAAACGAGTATATACGTACACACCTTTGTGTCGAAATAGCGGTAAGTTTTTTTGTTTCTTCATCTAGAAGAATTTGTTGATAGGCAAATGTAAAATCAATTTTAGTAAACTGCTTCCCGTTACATAATTTAGCAAAAAGGTCTTCTATTTTTGGTAGTGGATAACGACAAACTTCGATATGAGGGTTCAAAGTTAATTTGTAATCGCCACAAATTCGAACATTTACCTTGTCATCCTTCAAAATTGGAACAATTGGTGTTCCTCAGTCCGAATACTGTACCGGTTCCAAAATTCTCATTTTAACTAAATTGTCTGTTGCTAAATATTTTCCCTAAAGGCGTGAACGATTGGCCTGTGTTTGAGAAATTTTGGAAAAGCATCGTTTTTTAGCTTTATTGACAGTTTTCCTTTATTGAAAGTTCCAATTTCATCTGTTAAAACATCGGCATATTTTATTTGTAAATTCATCAAAACATTTTCCTCTGATGTCCCATTGAGTTCAATTGCTTGAAACCCAAATTGAACTGGGATATGAAGTCACTTCCTAATAATAAGCTTTCACCCCGACCAATTTCAAAAATATCGAAAATATGGGAACAATCATTGAAAATTACTTCAAGTTCAATTTTTTCTAGAGCAGAAATTTTATTTCCAACATAAGTTACAAAACTCAGATTGGTTTCCTTCATAGGAAACTTTCTGAAATATTTTCTCCACAGACTTCCAGAAAAAAACGATTTTGAGGCTCCAGAGTCTAATTCTACCTTAAAATGTATATTATTTAGCTTAACATTATTGGATTTTCATTAACAGATTTCAAACAAAATAAAGGTATTTCTTCTTTCATTGTAAGAGATTCGGTTGAGTTCACAACACTTGTATGTGAATTTTCGTGTTCGATATAATTATGACTGGTTTCGCGTTGAATTACAAACTCTTCTCAGATTGCCTATTTTCCGCATTTTTCACACATATATTCCCGGTAATGACATCGATACACCTTTTTGTGATGAATACTTTCCTTGCATACGCATATACCTTTTTGTGATGAATACTTTCCTTGCATACGCACATACCTTTTTGTGATGAATACTTTCCTGAGGGGAGGTGTGGTCTCGAAAATGTAGGTCCCTGCGCCTGCTGGAAGAACTGTTGTCCACTATGTCCACTCGCAGAATTGGTGACTTCGTCGTTTTCCATACCACGGTGTGTCGATGCGTTGAAGTGGGAGTAATGCTTCAATAGATTCAATTCTTCCACTTTGAGTTGAACCGGTAATCCATAACTGTTTTGAGCCGATTCGGTCGATAATGCACTTGACACTGCTTCCTCGAACTTCACGTTTTCAGTTTTGGTAAAAAACATGTCCAAGACTTTTCCCGGTTCAAAACGAAAAATAAATTTATCCCGCAGCGCCGTATCTAAATATGTCCCAAATTTACAATGTATAACAAGTCTACGAAGGAGTACGGAATATTTCTGAATACTTTCTGTTTTCAGCTATTTTGCTGCATAAAAGGTGTATCGTTTCGCAAAAACTGCTCGATGAGGTTGATAATGGTTGTCTAATACCTAGTGTCAATAACACGTTCACATTTTCATCCTCAGGTCTATCAGGAACACATAAATCTTCGAGTAGTGCGAACGCATTTTGACTTGTTTAAATTTAAACTTGTTTTTTCCGTTAACCAGCTGTCATCCCCCAACGAACGACAACCCTCAGAAGTCGAAACTTGTGCGAGCTAAGGATTAACGAGGTCTTACCTTTTAAAGTGCGATTCCTAGCACTATTCAACAGCATTGCCCGCTGTTTCGGTTCTTCTGATACTCCATTTGCAATGAAGAACGATTCCAAAATCATGAATTTCCGTATTGAATTTCGTTTGGATACCATACCGCCCAGTAGTCGCCATTATATTTGCCACAGCCACACTAATATATTTGTCCACTATTTACCAATATGTGATAGGTTCTTATTTTCCACTATCTCGTAGCCACTGTAATATTCTGTAGTGGATAGGGATAAGAAAAACACTTGAATTCCCAAGTAAGTTAACAATACATTACTGAATCGCATATTCACTTTCAGTTTTCCACTGCGACGGAAAAGGGGCAGTGGAAGATAACCTTTCTACTCACAAAAAACATATTCATGAATATAGCCCGATAAACAAATATACACTGAAAGAAAGTTGAAATACTACAATTAGAAATGAAAAAATCTCAATATATTCAATCTGTACTCCAATGTTTTTTGAGTCCAACTACCAAATTTTAATTTTCCATGTGTGACCGTTCTCAACGCAACTAGAAGTCGCAATACACGACATCAAACGCCCAACTAAATACTATAAAATATATAGATTTGAACTGTTACCAAACGTGATCACACTTGTGATGTCCACTCGCGATTACACTTGTTTTTCGACTGTGGCCAGCAGCTGCTGGAAGTTTCCTACTTTTTATTGTTTTTGTTTCCGTTGAACAGCTGTCGACCCCTACGAACGACAGCCCTCAGAGGTCGAAACTTGTGTGAGCTAAGGATTAACGAGGTCTTACCTTTTAACGTGCGATTCCTAGCACTTTCTCAGGGCATCAGAAAAATAATCTGAAGTCGCTAGGCTTTGAACCCACCACCGAAAGACTGAATGATTGAAAAGCATTGATTCTAACTACTCGGCTACCTACCTGACCTGACTCATATTTGTAGTTACTACTACTACTAAGCAGTGTGTTGGATAAATAAATTATTAAAATCTCATTGTTAATTATCCCCCACTCAGTCAAAAAATAATAGAGTCATAATTGTCTAATATTTTATGTAGCCATGAAATTCAAATTTGCAACAATACCCTACACGCTTCCTCTTCCGGACGTCCGACGTCAACCGGTATATCAAGTAATGTATGTTATGTGAGTTATGATTGCGATGAAATGGATATTAGTATCATTCACCCCATATGTGAGGGGTTCACGTGAGCTATTCTGCTTGTGTTGTCATTCCCTTGAAAGTTGAAATTGATTAATTATTCATTACATTCTCAACTAGCAATTTATAAATGTATTCTAATTTTATATGAAGTCATTGATTTTTCACTTCCACAGAACATCACTAAATGATTTTGTTTTTTGTCATCCCTATATTTCCTTCGTAATCATTTATATTGTGATGACAAAGTGGATAGTCTGATGAGAATGCCGTTCGATTCCAATTATGAGACTATCGATATACTTGCACTGTACTGTTTGGAACCTTTGGTGTAGTAATGAATATACTGGAGTTTTATCCCAACACCAAACCACTATTTTCAACACATCGACACGTGTTTCGGTCACCAAGTGACCATCTTCAAGAGGAAGATTAAACTAAATCTACATACAAAGTTGTTCTGATTTATACTCGATAGATATCTCTGCTAGATACCCGCTTCATCATTATTTTAAAAAATATAATCTTAAAATGTTGCCTTATCTCCTAAAAAGGTAAATGTTAAATTGAAGATATATATTAATTACTTACATAATATGTTAACAAAAATATAATCTTAAAATATTGCCTTATCTTCAAAACAGGTAAATGCTAAATTGAAGGTATATGTTAATTACTTACATAATATATAAGATAAGGCAATATTTCAAGATTGTATTTTTGTTATCATATTATGTCAGTAATTAATATATACCTTCAATTTAACATTTATCTTTTTAGGAGATAAGGCAACATTTTAAGATTATATATTTAAAATAATGATGAAGCGGGTATCTAGCAGAGATATCTATCGAGTATAAATCAGAACAACTTTGTATGTAGATTTAGTTTAATCTTCCTCTTGAAGATGGTCACTTGGTGACCGAAACACGTGTCGATGTGTTGAAAATAGTGGTTTGGTGTTGGGATAAAACTCCAGTATATTCATTACTACACCAAAGGTTCCAAATAGTATAATTTCGATTCTACAACTCAGAATTAGTATAATTCCGACTTTACAACTCGGAATTAGCCTAATTCCGACTTCACAACTCAGAAATAGCATAAGTAATTCCGACTTTGCAACTCAAAATTAGTAGGTAGCTAACGAAGAAGTCGAGTAGACAAAAAAGAAAATGCCGGGCACGTAAATCTGGTATAATCTCGATTATTTGGCACAAAAATACATGAAGTGTGTAAAGGCTTTGGCTCGCAGTCAAATAGTTTCATGAAATTGCTACAGAATGACGCCATTTCCATTGGTTTGCTTGTCCCAATTTGCAATTGACCAAAAAATGACGCGTCACTTTAAGACAGTTTGTTGAAGCAATTTGATCATCTGCCATATGGTTTCAATAGATAGCAGTACTTTAGTCACATTTTTACATTAGCAGTGGTAAAGTTTCCAAAGTTGGTGTTAGCTGAATGCTCGTGAACAAACTTTCTTTTTTAATCAAATTTAAATTAAATTTTACTACTTAGGATATTTATATAAAGCTCTGAGTAAGAAATGATCAGAAATAACGAAAACATTCGTATTGTGGTGGTCGGAAGCGAAGCGGTTAAATGTCGGCCATTGAAACTTCTGCTAGCACTTGGCCAGGTTCGAGTCCTGGAAATGAGAATTTTTTTCTCAAGTATCTTGGAGTTGTTAGACGACCTCATGTCTTGATTGAGAAAGCAAGTGTGATGTGAGTTGTCTAGATGCCAGTCGTAACGTCCGGGGTGGTGCAGTAGGTTTTACGGGTTCTCCTATAGCTGAAAAGTGAATAGGCCACCTAAAATGAGTAAGTCGCTCCGGAGCGCACGGGAAATAATAATAATAACAGCCGTCCTCTACCTGCACAGGCTGTGCCTTAGGGTACACTCCATGAGTGTTTATGAAGGAGTATTATCATTATAAGTATAATAAAGTGTTTTCGTTTCACGTCTACAAATTTGAGAAAATGATAATTGCAGAAATACGTTTCGTTGGCGCATGCGCAATTATCTCAGATGCGTCTGTCCAAAGGCAGCTCAATTGAAAATATTAACTGAGTCCAAATTTTCCTCCGGAACTTGGTGACTGAAACAAGTGTCGAGGTGTAAAAGTAGCGGTTTGGTGATGGGGTGAAACTCCAGTACATTAAATTAGGTATATTGTGGAATAGTAGTGAATTTCCTTCATCTAAGTAGATTCAATCCTCTCAGCCTTGCAATGATAACACTAATTCCAAGTTGCGAAGTCTGAGTAATACTAATTTCAAGTTGCAAACTCGGAATTATACCAATTCTTAGTTGCGAAGTCAGAATTAGGCTAATTCCGAGTTGCGAAGTCGGAATTAATCGGAATTATTCCGTTTATGTAAATGAACCAATACTGGTTTATATTTTGAATAATGTACATTTTTACTGACAGGATCCAATCGATATATTTACGGTTGACAATTGTATTGTCGCCGAAATACTTCTTCTTCAAATATACAGGGTGTCCCAAACTCGATGTCGTATTAGAATTTTCTGGAAAAGGAGACGTAGGATTATTTTGAAAATTTGGTTTCTTGGATAATAAGTTCTGCTTTATCCTAAAATATATTCAACGCTGCACCGTTGCCGCTTCAATCGAAAACTAGCAACAACTTTGATGTTTCAAATGGAATACCCTGTATATTATTGAATTTTTCACTTTGCTATTGCTTTTCGATTATTTTCATATAGATAGGTATAGGAAAGTATGTTACGAAAATAATTGAAAAGCAGCAGCAAAGCGAAAAATTCAATAATATACAGGGTATTCCATTTAAAATATCAAAGTTGTTGCTACTTTTCGATAGAAGCGGCAACGCCGCAGCGTTGAAAATATTTTAGATCGATAAAGCAGATCTGATTTTCCAAGAAAGCAAATTTTCAGAATAATCCTACTTCCCTTTTTCCAGAAACGTCTAATAGGCCATCGAGTTTGGGACACCCTGGAGAAACTTCTGAGGGCTATCACAAAACTAAAATTTTCACTAGGGGAAGCAGCCTGAAAATGTCCTACCCTGTACAATAAATAATTATAGTCACGATAAACTGTCATACACGCAGAGAAAAATACGGTAATTTTTATTTGAATCAAATTCTTTTTTGTGAATCAGTAGAAAATTGTAGTAGTTTTCAACATTAGTCTGTTGTGTGTTAGTGTGTTAGTTTTTAACTTAGTATTTAGAACTGCAATAATTTATATTTTTTGGTTATTATAGTACTCTTACATCGATTCCTGAAATAATTGAGGAAAATGAGATAAAAACAAAAATGCTGTGTTAAATACCATCTTTTGGTGGTCCTGAAAAAGTTTAATAGATTCCGTAATTCATCCGATGGTATGCAAACCACTGACCTTCAGTTCACATCTGCCGATAACTTTCCTTTTATCAGAAACTTTGCAAATTATCGCCGGTTCACTTCTTCATGTTCACTTGAATGAAAAATGTACTTTCCTTGTTGAGTTATCAAGATTTTTTGCCGTAGTGCTCATTCTGAAAAAAACATTGCTCTGGTAATTCAGACTTTTGGTAATTTTTCACTTCTTCGTTTATTGAAGTTCTTCATTAATTGACATGGTCACTAGATGCATATTATAATATATAATAGCTACTGATATATCACGGAATCAAAACCATTTTATTTCTTCCCGCGTTGACCTGAAAATTAATCAAATTAGCATATTTTTCTTACTTAGGTATATTATTTAATACTTACATTGTTCATATTCTTAGTAGAAGTTGGCGTAATCGTAGAAGGACCCGCCTCTGATAACAAAACCAAATTGGAATTCAGATCTGGAAGAACTTCATTTATGAGATCTGCAATAAAATTTTCTACATTATGAAGACGCTATGAAAAATTGAAGACAAACATACATGTAACAAATTCCAAGAACATTTTCAGTTAGCTGGTCTTTCTGTAGACAGTTCTCTGAAAGTTGTGCAGTTCCAATGAAGCCATCTGACAAACCATTACCTTCGAACACATTGTTTTCTGAAACATCTTATGGGGGCTGTAATCTACATGAATCTCAATAATTCTAATAATTTTATCCTATATGCTATGTCACTTACCTATAAATCGAGCTATCACACCCCTTATTTCCTTTAGTTTAAACTACTTACATGCAATGAAAGTTGTACTTTCTCTAGATACTGATACTGAAAGAGACAACCTGTAATGAAATAATTCCAATAATGGAAATGAGACAGTAAATTATTACCCCAAGAATCTATGCGGTACATTCAAACATATCTTGTCATGGTACTTTTGAGCAACTTCGATGCGGTCTAACTATATGAGCAGCCATTGTTGCATCATGCACTGAATCATAATAATCTAACTACGTTTTGTCTCTACAAATATGAAAATGAGATAACTTACCATAGAAAATTTTGAATATGTGAGTTCAAATGTTTCGTTCAAGCTACTACTGTCATTCATTGTTTTTGAATCATCATGCAGAAATGACCCTATTCACATAATGCAACACACCATGTTCATTCTATTCAGTCGAAATGGCTATACTGAACTGATTACTGAAATGTATCAAAGGACAAGAGATATTGGTGTACTGCAGGGTAGGGGTACTGTTCCATCATATGCATCAAATTTTTGGATTCTTTTCGAAAACACAATGACTTCCCCATAGCAATTTTTGATCCGCTTCCTGAATGTGTTGCTACGTGTTATTTGATTGACTTGAGACATCCGAACTTTTTTAAGCAAAATTCTTTATTACACATGCATGGTGATGATTTATGGAATCTATTATAGGCCACATCGAAATGAGCAATAATAGCTTTCAACGAAATGAAATCGTTGAGACATATAATATTTCATTTTCGCGTGCCTTGTTTGGGTTTTATACAAAAGTTGGCATCAGTGTGAATTACTTAAGACAATAACTATCAACTTACCTCTGAAATTATATGAGAGAAATATCACTTCCACTCCTTGAATTATCAGCTATGTCGGTTGACTATATTATGCATAGAACATATTATAAATTAATTATGAAATTTTGTTGATGTTGTTTTTGTTCGCACCAAAAACGAAAAATAATGGCAAACCAAGTTTATTCGACGTTTCAGTATAATCAAATGCATTTCATTGTACACAATACTTTTTATCGAGGTAGCCCTATTATTGGCGAGAGCATAGTTACAGTTCTTTATATGAAACCAACTTCGACAAATATGTTCGGTAAGAAACTACGCGGTTTATTAAAATTTAACAATTAATAGTTGCTTTCGTCACTCTATATAGTTATAATTCTGTACAACTCTTAACCAAGGTACGATTAGTACCACGTACAGGCCATTTTGGTGGCAATCACCATCCAGTGTAGTGAGTAATACTTGTGATACAATAAATACTCTTTTGGTACCACGAACTAATATCAAATGGATGAAACTTTCTGGCGGCCTGGTCAATAATACTACAAAATCATTCATTGGATAACCATTTTATCATAGTCCGTACAAATAAGGTTCAGATACTTGATGTCCTTTATGGAGGTTGATTCAATCACAAGTTCGGTATTTTCTATCACGAATTAAAAACCACAACAAATAGTTGATTCTTCCAACTCTATTTCTTAGCGTGTGGTGATTAATTGACACCGTTATAAATTGTCAGCGATTAAGTTTCGGCAATGAACTGTCGTCTACAAATCGGCAATTCATTTTTTTGAGATGGAAAGTTGCTCTACAAATTAACGGCATTTTCTATGGGTCTGTTTTCCACAGTTAATGGAAACATAGTATGCCAGTCCTGCCAACTAGTTGTTAGTTGTCGAAACGTGTTGCTCCACCAAAGGAACAGTCGTGCAAGATTGAAATTATTAGAAAAAAATGCAGTTTTGTGTAAAGAAGGATAAATGAGAACAAATCAGATGATAACAGAAATGAAACCGAAGAAACATTTAATTTCTAGATTTATTTTGAGTAAAAATCATAGTATAACCATGGGTACATCATTCCAGTCACAAATGAACGAACCATAAACTCGTGTATCTCAGCATTCTCAACAGACTCGAAATGTTTAACTCTTAACATTTCGTATATTTATCACGGTCCTATTATTATTTTACAATCTCATATTATCTGCTAATCAAAACGTCGTCCTCAAACAAGACGTGTCCCACAAACTTTTCAGTCTATTTTCTATACATTTTCATCATGAATCAACAGCGTATTATTATTTATAGATGAAAACCATTATCCGTAGCACGGTGAAATTTGACTTGTCCTAATAATTAGGTCGGCAGGCTTCATCTAGTATACTCCCACACGACTCTGAAGTGACTCAAACAAACCGCTGATATTCCATAATGGAGATGTGGAGTGGCGTTAATAGATGGAATGCATTAAGTACTGGCAGATTATTCGATAGCATAGCATATTAATAATTAAAGCTGGATGCTCATCAAACTCAATTTGATCGTCATATGCATTCCATTCCAGTTGATACGGAAATCGAAACTTAAGATCATTTCCGAAGATATGAAACGTATACTCAAATGGTATTATTCATTTAGTTCTTTCATTATTCTGATTATTTTTTTCGTTTGATTTTCAATCCATCGGAAGGTTCAATTGAGATGAGTTATTTCATATAATTTCGATTATACGTGATTACTTCTGTCGTGTATAAGGAAGCCAACGAGCAACCTGACAGACCGTCTGCGACCGTCCAACTACGACCAAAATTTCCTACACGTGTATTTTTATCGGTAGACTCACACTATGGATGATCTTTCTTGACCGGTTTTCAAAGACCACGTTTGAAATTCCAATCTGCTGAAAATTTTGGTAGATCAGTGTGAGCTTGAAAGTTTTCACTAGTCCCTTTCAATTTTTGGTGGTTGCTGGACGGTCGGTCATGGTCGATTAATGTGTTTTCCAGCTAAATATCAGTCATCAACCAACCATACGTTTGTTTCCAATCTGACATGACCAATCAACACGCTCTATTAGCGATTATTTCTTTCGTCTATTAAATATCAGTCATCAACCAATCATACGTTTGTTTCCTGTTTGACAGGACCAATCAACACGCTCTATTAGCGACTATTTACATGATGCACAATAGTCACCGACTATTCAGCATGATATTCATATCAAGGAGCCTGAGCATCTGACAGTACTATAAATAAATACATATTAAACGTCAAATAGAATCAATCGTGTTAGAGCTGGATAATTATTTGAAAATGAATCGGTTTGGAAAAATCAAAAACGATGAGATATCGAGGCTACAATCCCTGACAATACAGTGTCATTCATATGACAGATATGAAGAAATGGATTCAAGAAATAATCTTCATAAATATAACACGACCTTGATTAATTGTCGACTATTTTATTGCTGCTAAATTTTTCTTGTATTTATTAATTTTACTCGACATTACTTTGGCATTAATAATCAGATTATTAATGCCAAAATAATGTCTCGTTAAATTATTATAAAATACAGTCGAAATTTAGATGCAATAAAAATAGTCAAGGTCTTGTTATATTACCCTTGACTATTTGCATGGTACACAATAGTCACTGACTATTCAGCATGATACCTATATATCAAGGAACCTGTGCATCTGACAGTACTCTGAATAAATACATCTTAAATGTCAAATAGAATCAATCGTGTTGACGCTGTATAAGTATTTAAAAATTAATCCATTTGGAGATACCAAAAACGAAAAGATAGATAGGGTAATCGAGGCTACAATCCCTGACAATACAGTGTCATTCATAAATATGACTGATATAAAGAATTGGATTCAAGAAATAATCTTCATAAATATAAGACGACCTTGATTGATTGTCGACTATTTTATTGCTGCTAAATTTCTTTTGTATTTATTAATTTTACTAGACATTATTTTGACATTAATAATCAGAGATGAAAGCCCTCGAGTTTCGCTCTCGGGTTTTCATCAGATTATTAATGCCAAAATAATGTCTTGCTGAATTATTATAAAATAAACTCGAAATTTAAATGCAATAAAAATAGTCGACTATTCATCAAGGACTTGTTATATGCTCTTCAATTCAATTTATCGGCTTCCTATAAGCATTTTGAACAATTTGGTGTGAACAGTAATCAAACCAACTCGTCAAATTTTAGAAAAGCTAACTAACCAGCTCTTTACGCATCTCTGATTGACGTAGACTGGTCGTGTGTATATCAACATGAAGATGTGAATAAAGCATGCGATGTCTTCTACGAAACATTGAATGGGCAATTTGATTCTTTTGTACCACTGAAAATTCCGCGTCGTCGTCGTTTTTCACCCTGGTTTGACAGACCAATTATTGTTAACATTCGTAAAAAAGGAAAAGGATTTTCGCAAATATAAAAAATCACATGACATCACCTTACTAAATCAATATAGAAAACTGAGAACTATTGTTAAATCCCAAATAAATGCATCCTACAAAAAATACTCGCGAAATGCTGAAAATTCCATTACAACTGATGTTAAAGGCTTCTGGTCCATTATTAGAGAGAAAAAAGGGCAGTCCAGAATATCAGGGTGCATGACAGATGGCCATGTCTTCTATAACGATCCCCAGAAAATTGTTGATGCTTTTGCCACATATTTTGAGAGTCTACCACAGACTACTTCCCTGGATCGAAAGAAATTAGCAATGAATCAATTACCATTCCACCCATTACTCCAGAACAAGTTATAAAAGCGTGCAGTAAGCTAAAAAATAAACTCACTTCATGAGTTGATCAAATTCCGAGTTTTTTTGCGAAAGAATGCCATCTAAATTTAGCTGAACCTCTTTTCTATCTATTGAATCTTGTCATATCATCCAATATTTTTCAAAACCTTTGGAAAGTTGCCCGACTATGTCCGGTTCTGAAAAAAAGAGATCCCTCCATATTAAATAACTATCGTCCGATATCTATCTTGTGCTCATTTGCTAAAATTCTAGAAATCATCAGTTACGATGCAATTTATGCCACAACCAGAAGTTTGATATCGACACATCAGCACGGTTTCATGAGCAACAGATCATGTGTACCCAATTTAGCTTGTTTTTCCCACTTGATAAACGTAAGCAGGTCGATGTTATATACAACGATTTTCAAAAAGCATTCGACAAAATTAATCATTCAGTCCTACTAGAGAAACTGCGAACTTTTGGCTTCTCATCAAATCTAATTCTACTATTCAAATCGTATTTGAGTAATCGCAAACAATTCGTTGAATATGAAAACTTTAATTCTCGTTTCCTTGTTCCCACGTCAGGCATACCACAAGGATCCAATCTTGGACCACTCCTGTTTCTTTATTATACTAATGACCTAATTACCTCATTCGCTTGTCAAAAGCTTGTTTTTGCAGCTGACCTAAAAATCTATTCGGTAATAACTTCTCCTAATGACTGCTTAGTATTGCAGTCTGATTTGAATCAAATTATTTTGTGGTGTGATAAAAACAAATTGGGCCTCAATTTTGATAAATGTTTTGTTATGACATATTCTAGATGCAAAAACCCGGTAAATTTCAGTTATTCTATCGATCTAAATGTATTGGAACGACGTACTGAGATTAGAGACCTAGAAATTATATATGATCAGAAGTTTTCGTTTATTCAACATATTATCAACCAAGCTGTGTCGAATGCACTCAAAGTTCTCGGTTTCGTTATCAGAAATTCTCATGGTTTCGAAAACACTGAAACGCTTAAAATACTCTACTTTTCATTTGTACGCTCAAAATTAGAATACGGTCAATGTTTTGGAACCCTATCCACGAATGTCATTCTAAAGATATCGAGTCTGTTCAGACAAGATTCCTGGAATTTTTAGTATTTCGTGAAGACAATAATTATCTTGTGGTTTCTGCCCCGTTTAGATTCCAAACGTAGTGTTACATTTCATGTCAGTAATTCACGTACCAATATCATTCGTCAGAGCCCTAAAATTATTATGTGCCAAAACTTTAATCGTATTTCTGGAATATGCGATATTAATTTCGATTCATTAAAATCGATAACCACATTATTACTGACTAAATTATCTGATCACTGACTTGTATTTTTATCTTAAGTATTGTGGGGTCAAAGTTTGGGTATTCGCTGTCTTGTGGTGGTGGCTGGAATCAGTTTTCGCCACTTTGTCTACCGCATCATTATTCCCTCATTTGTCGGTTTATGCCCTACCTTTCACTTGTCTGTCTGTGCGTAACATATTTTAATACTTATTTTCTAGCAGAAGTTCTAACTGCCGACATCTTACTGCTCCGCTACCATCCATCTCATCTATGATCCTGCTGAATATCCGAAAGGCAAGACTAATTCCTTGATCGCCAGGACGTTTAATGAACAATGGCGTTTAATGAACGATCCTTACATATTTGCATATAATACCCCCTGCATAACTTGGAGGAGATAGGAAAGTGAAATCATTCGAAGACTTAGTAATTGCCACACATATCAGAGGAAACGTAGATCCTGTTCTATAACAGGCGTGAGCTGGTTTCGCTCGCACGCTGAATCCTTCAGGAGGGCAGGACAAAGTTCCATCACCTCCCACCGAAACGCAATTTTTATCTATTCTACTAATCCTCCCTGTGGCCTAGTGATATTCTCAATGCCTTTCATTTATCTATCTGTTGTTAAGAAATATCTTCTATCATTTAATAATAATGAACTTCTTTATTATATAATAATATCCGAAAGTACGGACTCCTCCACCAAAAATTAGACTCATGTCGAACATTTTGCCGCGGCACCGACGGCCATAATTAAGATGAAATTCAACAGATGATTCACAATATGTTTTGTATATGTATATTTTTATTTACCAATCAAGATAAAAGTGGGCAACCAACTACATGATTCTGAAATTTTTTTAAAATTAAAAAAATTGTTACTGATATGGCAACAGAGCAGCAAATTTTTTTTTCAATTGCATGCTGACAAACATGTTCTTTATAGAATGGTACGTTAACTCGTGAAGAAATTTTGAAATACTTATTATACGCGAAGCATAAAGATTCAAAGAGCACATTAAAAATGCATATTTTATTTCAACATACAAAACTTTCAATTGAAATCCACTGATTATTATTAATAATAATGATGAAAAGACAATATGTTGCATTCTGCTACTGAGGCAGAACAGCCGCCGGTTTAAAGTAGTTAGTTGGTGTAGTCAATGAAAAAATTGTATTCGAGATAGTTTTCTTGAAAGTCCCCAAAATAACCTGCAGCAACCGCAGTTGACTTCCAGCCTCCAAACCGTTTTATGTTGCTTATCCCTTCGCCTGAATCTGCTAGAAACGTTGCCGAGGACCGTCTAAAACTGTGACCTGTGTAACGTTCTGAGTTAGGTAGGCCTCAGTAGGTAGCGATCGCTGCCGTCATTGCTCCAAGTGTGTTCACGCCTACGCACTGAACAGGGCATTTGCTCTTCATAATTGACAGAAAACGACGGTGTGTGGTGGTAGGAGGTCATAAATTTGCTTTTTATAGAGCTTCAAAAAGGTCACATTATTAATGACAGATATAACAAAAATCTCGAATTATGGATTTTCGAATCGGAAATTTTCACTTATAATCTCCCTAGAGCATGAATTATTTCCGGAAATTTTATGGAAGTGCGAATTTTCTTAAAAAATTCGCAACTGTGGAAAATTTCCGGAATATTAATTCATGTTCGCTGGAGATTCGGTAAGAAAATTTTATACCAAAACATTTTTAAAATAGAAATTAAATTGGTAACATACTTAGGTGACTTATTATCCATGTAACGGACATCATAGTAGGCCGTTGTTAAGGCTTTGACTCACAAGAGCCAATTGCGAATAATTTTTTTGCGGATTTGATATCAAATATTTTAATTTTCCTATGCTCTAGTGAAATGTGGTTTAAATAATTAAATAGAGAAGCAAATATTCTACCAGAATCACATAATTTTATAGTACTAGAGGAAAGGGAAAAAAGTTAAGGTCTACTTCTATCGGACGCTAATGAATTACATCGGCGGCACCTTCATTTATTAATCTCGGATTTGTTGTCAAATACTGTAATTTCCCTATGCTCTATTAAAATGTGGTTTAAATAATTAAATAACAGATAATAACATGTACCTATAATTAAGTTATAAATGAATACATATCAAAAATATTTTACGCCACTGTGTTTATGACAGCTGTCAAGCCAGAGGGAAATTTCCACTTATTAATTTCCTGCTACGCAGGGAAATTTCCGAAGAAATTAGGTTATTGTCATAGCAACATGTCAACTTGCAGGCATCTGATTGGCTAAAATTAACTGGTATAAAATTTTACAATAATTAGCCTTTCTTTATTTTGAATATCGTCAAGTGTGATTTACATAAGCTCCGCTCTGCGAAAAGCACCGGCTAAGAGTAAAAATGGTACCTAATTCAATCATAAGATATATCAGGGGCTAGCATAAACTTAGATATGTCTTATTTGGTCAAAATCTGCGTTTTATGTGGTCGAAAACCAATACACCTACCTATTGCTTTTTAGGGAACGATGTCAACTTATGAAGCTTGCTTATGTCCAGGTTTTGTTTTATTTTAAATAAACATTTCATCGAGTAACGCGATGATAGGGTATTGGATTTCAGTACCTTACTCATCTCGGAAAAATAGCCAGAAAAACCTCTTTTCTGAAGCTATTGACTCAATTTCCTTTACGCATCAATTTAAAATTGGTTATATTGCTGTTTGTATTTTTCTTGTGATTTTTTAGGTGACAGGTCTGAATATACCTCAGCTGCAGCCTTTAACATTACTTCTAATAGATCTTCGCCTGACGATTCCATTAGAATATTGCTTTTGTCAAAAATAATTTGAAAAATGTAGAATCTGTTACTTCGACTTGAAAACTTGACGTCTTGATCACAACTAAGTTGTCATAGCAAATCTTTCGTTACCACACCAAACCACCTGACTCAGCTTAGTTTGATTAGTATGTGGATTGAATTTGAGAAATATATAAGTTGGATATATA
This sequence comes from Chrysolina americana, assembly GCA_958502065.1. Lineage (NCBI taxonomy): Eukaryota > Metazoa > Arthropoda > Insecta > Coleoptera > Chrysomelidae > Chrysolina > Chrysolina americana. Next base: position 26,986,558 of record OY293411.1, read on the forward strand.
AAAGTATCCCAATTTTTATTTCATTCCAATGAATAAAAAATTGCAAGAACACGTAAAATAGTATGGGTTAGATTAAAAATATTAAAACGTACATCAGTTTGAAAAGTAATATACCTACAGGTTAAATGAATGAAGTGTACATGTAATAACGTTGACATATTTAACTTTCCCGCACTAGTTCAAAACTAAAATGAATGAGGGAAAGTAGGAAAAAACGCAAGGTTGTATAAAAAATGTATTTGGTTCTGAATAGAAATAAAACGGGGCCTGGTAGTAAATATCTGGTATTTTATAAACATGTGGAAGTATCATGTTGGGGCAAATTGCAATGCCATCAGCACTTGCAAGGAGCAACAGTCGTATAGACGTTTCAGGCGAATATTAACAGAAGTATCAGTCCCATCCGTCACCAAAGATTAAATTACCAGGAACTGAATGAAGATGACTTTGATCGTCGCCTAAAATTTTGTGAAATCATGAAGTAACCAGCAATGAATAAAACTTATTTTTCATTTATGTTATGATTTTGGAATGAGTTTACAATTTTTTGACATGCAGAATTACTAATTGTCACGATTTTCGTTTTGGACCGATTCAAAATCTAGCTTATTTCGCGAGGTACACAAGCAAAATGCATCAAAAATTTGAACATATGGACAGAAACACTGCATGATATACGACAATGGTTTGAAGATGAACTGGTTGATCGATAGCATTTCGAATATTTTCGCGAAATGTATTTGCCCTTTCAATATTCCATATCTTGTAAACGGAAAGACCAAATTTTCAAAACTAAGAAGCAGTATATATAGAATGGGAAATTGAATGCAAACCCCTTCTCGATGATATCAATTGATTTCCATTAGCATTGCAAAATTTTTGATGACACTTTTACTTAGGTTCTTGGATTGGTGAAGTTTGGACTATAATTTTGCGTCAAAAATTTTTCCGTTCACAAACAAATGTCATGTGTTTCAGGTTTTTCGATTAGAATTTCTGATGGAAGTTGAGCGTTTACCAAAACAGTATGGTCTATATAGTTTTCAACGTCTAGAATAAATATTGCAATCCCAATATTCTTCTCATATCGATTCTAGGGATAAAAACAAAATTATAATAATAATAATAATACTCCCTCATAAACACTCGTTGAGTGTACCCAAAGGCATAGCCTGTGCGGGTAGAGGACTGCTATTATTATTAATTGCCGTGGCGCTCCGGGGCGACTTACTGATGTTTTAGGTGATGTATTCACTTTTCAGCTGTAGGAAATCCCGGAAAACCTACAGCACCACCTCGGGTGGTCGGTGTGCACTCCAAGCTAGCACTAGACGAGATTGGCATCTAGACAACTCACAATACACTTGCTTTTCAACAAGGCATGCGGCCGCCTATCGAATCCGATATAAAGTAGTTGAGAAAAATTCTCGTACCTACATCGGATTCGAACCGACTATCGCTATGCTGGAGTTTAGACCGCTGATCCACAGACCACCTTTTTATTGTATTTTATCTCCAAATTTAATAACATGTTGGTTGAATATTATTCCACCAATATTCAACAAATCATATTTACCCAAGTAGATTAAACTTCAAACGAAAATATCATGCCAGTATTGAAATGATTATACATTGATTCAACATTACGAAACTACCTATTACCAATAATTGAATTTGAATATTAGCCGATTATTTAATAAATAAAGAGTATATATAATAAACTGCTAGGCGGCTCTACATATAAAACATCAGCTAAAAACCTGAGGAACCATATTTAATACTCTTCACAACCTATTTCGAAGACTATTTCTTCAGTTTGTTTGTAGTAACTTGATTACTTAGGTTTGAGACGTCCATCATCTTAATGGGATTGAAATATGTTTGACTTCTTCACCTGAAGACGATTGCGGATACAAGCAATCGAAAAGATGTGAAAAAGTGAAAGAAGTCAAACATCTTTCAAACCCATAAGGATGATAGACGTCCGAAACGTAAGTAATCTTTTATTTCAGGGGTTACGAAGACCAAAATGCAGACTCTGTTAACCCCTTAATTGAAGAAGAACTGTAATTGTGGAAGTTCTGAGTCATTCAATATCCCACCATTATAATAATTTTAAAGGCCAATGTTCAAACAGTCTTGACCAATATCGCAAAATGTATATATTGTATTTCTCGCCGATATTACGTTCGAATATTTTGCAAATACTGTCAAAAATATTGTACCAATGTAAGTGTACTCATATTGCTGAATGTTTTGATGTAACAAATGCTAAGGCACTTGTGTAATTCAATGATAAAACATTTTTAAATTACCATCCTGTATAACAACCAACGTTGAAATATACTTTGTATAATTATCGAACAAATTCTTGGTTGTGGAAATAATAAATCTTTCTCGACTCATTGTGATGTATTCGGCAAAGTGATATTCAATAATTGAATGAATGAAATACTTGTTAAAATAATTATTTAGTTCCAGATAAACTTAAAAACCGTCAAATCAACGACTGCAGTCTGGCACAGACTTTGATGCGAGGGATATTTTGCCCTGAGACACGTTTTGAAAACTCGACAGAAATGATGTAAATATAATTCACATCTTTGGAATGGGCAGTACATATTTTATTATTAGTACCAGAAAATAATAAATTACGGAATTGACGAATGAGAGAGGCTTAAAATCTGTGAGTAGGAAGGCTTCTGTTATCCGGCCGACGGGAATAGAAAAATCTCTCTTGAACTGGTAGAGCTTTCCGAGGGCAGTTAGTGTTGAACATCCAAGATGAATTTAACGTAATTTAGGGAATCGCGCGGGCCTCGGATACTTAACTTAGACTTGTGATAAATTAGTTATTTTTGTATCTAGTACGCGAAATGCTCCTTTGGTGATAGAGAACTGATTTTTTTTTAACAAGGGGCAGCTAAGTTAAAAAAAATTGTCGAGATCACCAAAGTATTTCGCGCATGAGATGCAAACTAAATTTTTTCTACAATCGTCAAAATATTGGTTCTTGCACTGGCTGCACCATTAATGTTAACGTTGTAAATAATATTATCATTAGGTTGTGTAAAATTTTCTCACAATTTGAAAGCCTTAATTATTGTCATACATTGATGAATAAATGATTTCTTGGATTTTTGCTTGATTAAGGAACATAAAGGTTAAAATATAGAAATCTCATATAGTTTAGATGCAGTGTGCTAAGTAAGTATTTCGCACACTACCTCGCGCACGGTCTCATGGTAACGAAGGGAAATGAAAAAAAGGGTCACTTCGCATATTGTTGTCAATGCGCGAACCTTGTCATTTTTTGACGTTTGTAGAAAAAATAAATAATTAACGGGACGTGAAATCGGTATAAAATAAATGTGTTTTCCCAGATGATTAACTAGGAGTAGCTGCTACTAATAATTCAAGGATGAGTAAGAACTATAATATGAAAATTGTTGTAACTAATCACTGGGACTCTGATTTCGAAGGCTGGAATTTTAAATATGATAATAAGAATAATAACTGAAATCTTATAGAGCCAGACTTTCCCAGAACACCGCTCAAGATTGAGTATGTAGTAGGATTGTCTCCACTAGGTTCATTTAGATAGTAGGAGAATATAGGAGACACCTCCCACACAGCTTATTTGTGTTTTTTTTTTAACTCTTTGTGAGATACGTTTCTTTTTTGTTGTTCATTTTCATCCTACTTGGTTAAAGATTTTGTTTTGTGTTGTTGTTTTTACTCTTTCCAAATTATTTCATTTATTCAATTAACTATTATATATTGTATTTTTTAATCGATGTGTTTGATTTGACATTCCACCGAACTACATTAATTAATATCAAGATTACTTCAAGACTTTTCCTTCGCGCGAGAAGCACGAACATTTTATCCTTTCGGACAAGTAGCTCCAGATAAGAAAAAGAAACCAGTAGCTACAGATAGAAAAACCAGTAAGCCTTAAGCACTCAGATACCTGCTATCCCTTAGCCAGCACACATTCGGGGTGGTGACAGCATTTTGCCTTTCGTATTTTGTTTTTGTTGCTCCTCAAGCAACCTACAAAGAACTGGTTTCGGGGACTTCATCCTTAGAGACAGTAGAGTCAGTGACTGAATCTACAGGCCAAGAAGCCAGAGAGGAAAAAGGTAAAACCAAGATTAATTTTCAAGCCTAAATGACACTCACTAGATTATGAGGCGTTTTAGAGTGAAAGTAGAAAAGCATCTGATAAATAAGCCAAGTCCAGTTTATCAAAATGGTGACAGCTAAGTTGGGATGAAGTAATTTTGATCAGCTTTTAATGAAAGGTTGGAGAATTTTGGACTATTTTGTTGTTTGAAAATTGAGCGGTTTCCAATTTTATAGCTAAATAAAATGGATTTATAAGAAAGGAAATTGTTTGTTGTTATTTGTTGAAGTACACTAGTGACAGAGCGGTTCTCTGATTTGTTAAAAATGGAAATATAGATGCGATTTACAAGCATAGCTCGATTATTATATGTAAGAAAGCTCCTTCCTTTCTTACTTGAGTTTGGTGGAAGTAGTAATTGTTTTGCTTTGAAAACAAGGCGTAAAAAGTAATATCATTGTGGTAAAGTATTTCAGCTGTTGGAAAAATATATATTGGATAGTAGTGATGTTTTTTTCATTAAGTACCTTCACTAGCCGACGGATAGAGTTTTATTGAATAAAACTGAGCGTAGTCCTTAAGACCAATATTAATTTTATTCTACTTTGATTTTCAATATATAGAGTGTGTTCTGGGCAAAGTAAGAGTATTCACGAGCCGATTCGAATCAGATAAATTGATTTTGTGGTGTGTTAAATATTTTTGTGTTCCCGACGGATCAAAACGATGGAATATAGCATTCTGAAGCGTATAAGTACTTCGAACTGATCTTGGTAGAATTTGGTTTTAGATTTAGTAGAGTAAATTTTGCATTTATGATAAAAGAGTAAGTTAATAATTGATGTCAATATGCACTGAGGATATGAATAATTCGTAATAAGAAATGAATAGGAAGGTTTAAATATTAAAACTCACGCTATAAGTACGGGAAGTTTGATTTGTTTTTATTATGATTCAAAAATAGATTTGAGTAAGAGAGTTCCGAAAGAATAACGGACATGAAGGGCGAAATATGCAAACATATTAGTATGGTTTTAAAGGAATAAACTTATATCATTTACGGACAGTTACTTAATCGAGTCCACGGTATTATCTCCCGTCGGATGGGTATGATTTGAGAAAAATGCTTGAACATTTTTCTCTGGATTATTTGAGTTGATTTTAATTACGGTGGAGCTGAATTTTTGGTTGTCAACTGTTACCTTGACAAGAGTCAATATTTTGTTGTTTGATACTTTTTCAAAGTACCGTGAAAATCTGAGTAAATTGAATTTTCTTGTATTTGGCAAGTAATGGGATGTCATTTTGTTTCACGAAATTGGATAGAGTCCGTGTTGAATCGAATTAAAAGTCAGATTGAAAATAATGAGTACAATTGATTTGAAATATTATTTTAACTCGTTGTAGTAGAAAGTCAGTGAATTTTCCAATTATATAAGGGGACAGAAAAAACGTATTAGAGTAGAACACTCAGTTGAATTTTCTTAAATTATGTTATCCAGGGGAAAAATTATTCATTATCATGTACATGGTGAACTGGAAAAATGATTTGAGTTCTTGAACATCCCATCGATTTTTTTCCCTTATTTTTGACCATTATAATTTTATACAGGGTAGATTTGAAGAACAGTTGAATTTTACGGAAGTTGATTTTTTTTTGATAAATTCCTTAAACCAATAGTCAAGTTTTGTTGTTTTCATAATATACAGGGTGAATCACAATACACCTGATTAAGAGATATGGAGGCTAGGAATAATGTTGGACATTGCGGAATAAATAGAAGCAAATTTTCATTAACGGATAACCAAAAAGGTTCGCTTTTGGCCAAAAATTCAGTGAACTACCTGAAAGGCTTACAAAAAAAAAGGAATAGATTTAGTAGCTAGTTAGGGATTTTCAGGGTAAGATTCGTCGGAGAATAGGCCAACAAGGTTTGTGGTTATGTTTTTCATATTATGACCACCACATTTTTTTTACTAACCCTCATTGAATGATAAATATCAACACCAAGGATGCAAACAGCAGGCATTGGCCTAGGTAGGACAGCAGGCATCGGTCTGAAGGATAGCAGGCATTTTGGCTTGCATACAGCAAGAGATTTAATGGCGAAATTCTGGGGCATTCTAGTACCCCCGTGTTGGTAAGTAAGCTTGCAGGGGAGAAATTGTTTTTAACAGTTTGAACGATGAGGATAGATTATCACGGATCTAAAAATAGTTATGGTAATGGTCGAATTCTGAAAGTCAAGTCACTTTAAGAAAAAATGTACATCATTTCAGTTTTATTATTGTTGTTACAAGATAGATCGGCTTGTAGTCCATGAAAGATGTACGGTGGAATACTCTATTCCCATTTAAGAAATCGAGATCGTTTCATAGTATGACAAGTAATAACGTCAAAAATTTAGTTCGTTCAAATGAGTCGAAATAATTGAATTAAGTACAAGAACTGCGTTTGAACCATTGGTCGTTCCGAACCAAATAGATGTTAGGGACTTTTCACCAAGAGAAGGGCAGTAAAACCTCAATTGATAATTCTCCCCTAAATGCTAAGACAACAACATCAAGAAGAAGAATTTCTGAAGAATACAGGGTGATAAGGAAATTATTACAACTATAAAATATTGTTGAAAAAGCGTTTTGAGTTGGTTTTAAAACATAATTGAATGAGGTGATTTGGAAAAGCAATGTGGAACTGAAAAAACAGTTGAATTCCAAAATTATGAAATATTATTGAAAACACGTTTTTGAGATGGTTTTGATGCAGATTTTTTTTTTAATATGATGCGGAGAAGTGGATGTGTGTTGTGGATGGAATGCATTTTAGTTGTCTTGATATACGAGGTGAAGTTGAAGTGCAACTTGAGTTTTGGATAGTTAGAATAATTTTGTTTAATTTATACGGAGTGAGCAGAAAAGACGGGTTGAATCATTTGAATGAGTTTATTTTTAATTTTGAGTGTGAATCTGAGTAGTGAAATTATATTTTTTGCAATTAACTTTCTTTTTATTTTTTTTCTAATTTATATTTATTTTCCCGTACCGACAAAATTTTGGAAAATTCTTAGGGTTCCTGATCAAGGGACACATGATGAACTTCTGAACAGGAGAAGTTCTGGGTGGAAGAAATATTGCCGTTTTAGATAGGAACTGAATAAAGGAGGAAAATCATCGGCAAATAGGTAAAGGTAATGGGCAAAATACAAAGAGGCAGAAACGATGGAGAATAGGCAAATCCAATAAAGGAGTGCCGCAGAACTGTCCAGGTAGACAGTTGGAGGAATATAGAGGGATATAGAGGTCTACAGTGGGACCATATTGAAGAAAGTACCACAATAGGTGTGGCAGCAGAAGTACTCGTTAATGGTGACTATAATACAACGTTCGGCGGGGCGCCTGCCCGGAAAGTAGTTGTTTGTCCCTCCGTAGCTGAACCATAGGAGAGTTCTTGGCTAGGAGGTGGTCGAGGAAAGACCCACGGACGTGAAATTCAACGGGAGGGGTACTGGTCTGCCAAACGTTACCAAGGAGATCGTCAAGGAGAGGTAAATGGGAAAAATGGTGGAACATTTGACAGGCAGTGTGAGTACCACACCGTGTCACGATGAGCGATTAGCGAGCATTCTTGGCTCAGTAGGAGGGGCCGCATAATACTCCTACCAGGAATTGAGCACCCGCTGGTGAGTAAACGTCTCACGACTAGGGGGCTCCGTCGTCTGCTCGTAAACACCTTGAAGAGTAGATGGCGTAATGGAGGTTGAACAACGAACCCCATCGGGGACCTACGTGAATTAGGGAACCCAAGTATGCTAAGCAAGCAGAGGAGCTGCCATTGTATGGAAAGGTCAATGAAGAGACCACAAAAAGGGGAAGGTCTGACGAGAGGCCATATGGAAATAAGAGTATTTGAAGGATGTAATTCAATGTTCGGCGAGGTGTTTGCCCGGAAAGTAGTTGTTGCCTTCAAATATATTCCCGAATTTGTGCAAGGATGCAGATTTCGGTTGACAGGGAAGCCTCCAAACGGGGAAGTTCCAACAAGGAACCAGATCGTAGGGCTCAGTATGAAAGGAGCCATATCAGAAGTTTTGAAATAAGGGGTGTCCAACAAGGGACGAGACCCAAAGGTTCAGTACACAAGGAAGCCATAGCCTGCGTAAGGAAGCAGAGCAGTTGAGAGCCAAAATATATAGTCTGAGGAGGTACCAGACATGTGGTCTATGGGCGAGGGAAGGCCATAGCAGCCATACTGCTAAGGAAGCAGTCAAGAGCTATACGGAGGATTCAATGTGATAGTCTGAGGAAAAAACCAGACTTACTGGATTATGGGCGAGAAACCGCCATAGGGCCATCCTGCTAGGGAAAGCAGTTGAAGGCTATAGAGTAAAAGGCTCTTCGTGAAAGAGGTCTCAATTGGATTAGGAGAGCAGATTATTGTATTCAAGCGATGGATTGGAGATTCGAGCGATTTTAGGAGTTTTGAGCCGTGGCAGATCACTTCCCCTAGGAATTGTGAACCCGCTGGTTAGTAAAAGTCTCACAACTAGGGGGGTCCGTAATCAGTTCGATAAACATCTAAAAGAGCAGATGGCGTGATGGAGGTTGAACAACGAACCCTATCGGGGACCTACGTGAATTAGGGAACCCAAGTATGATAGGGTCAAACACCAGACCTCATGAAGTACCCGTATTGACAAAGGTGCAAAGACAGACAGATGACAGGTAAATCAGTAAGCGGCAAAGGACTAGGAGAACAGAGGATTTTCAATGCAGGGAAGATACGACAAGGTACCAGACCCCAAGGGCTTGGTTCCAGAGAAGCCATGGACTGCTAAGGAAAGCAGGGATCCAGGACAAAAAGAATCCTGTTCAGGATCAGAGAGAGCCGCTGAAAGGAAACAGGAAGGTCGAGGCACAGATTACTCGATAATTTGCTTTGAGGTCATAGACCCAGTGTAGGTGTGCTTATTGTGGTCATGAGACCCAGCGTAAGGTGGCTATTTTTTGAACATAGACCCAACGTAATTTTTTTCTCAACCAGCGTAATTTTATTCTTTATTATTATTTCCTATATTTTGGTTATAAAACATTGTGTTTTGTTATGTTTTACGGACGATCGACTATTATTAATGGGCTATAAGCCAAGATTTGTTTTTATTGGTTGATATGAACAATCCTATCGGTCATAGGCCGAGTGTTTTTAATTTTCTGCATACAGTATGTAATCCGGTGATGATGATTTTATAGGTTGAGGAGTGGAGCCAATAAGTAAATACGTAAATACAGAGGTGTCTCCTTAGGAACGCATATGAATGATTTTTGATTGATTTTCTTTGTGTGTAATAATGGTAGTGAAGCGGATTAATAATTTTATTTTATGAAATAACATCATAAGTAGGAATGAATACAAATGATTTATTATTATTAATTCTTGATGTTTTTTTTTTATGTGAACCAACTTTATATATAAGTAGGTTATTTGGAAGCCTAAGTAGGGATGCGTAGGAATAATTTTGATTGTGTTTTTTTTGATGTTTGAAATAAGTTCTTTAGTGCGGGCTGTTTATCGACATATACAATGATACAACGATATTTTTGATTAATTTCGTATGACTTCAAGAAAGAAGAGAAAGAATAAGGTCATCTAGACTTTATCTAATGACTGAGGGAATAACCTACCGGTGTTCCGGTTCGTCACTAAGGTGAAGATTCTCCTAACCAGCTATTTCAGTATTCGGGCGGAGACCACCGTGGTCTCAACACGCGAAATAGTGAAAGTATCCCACACAGACATTAATCACCCAGGTACGTGGTGGATACTAAAGTATTCCGAATAGACACCCAACCCTGTAACGTATATAGACTTATCGAAGTCAAGTAACGCAGTTAATAAACTTTTGTGATATACCCCAACCTTTGTAAAGTAAGGGTTTTGTGGTACTATCAACTATATCTAACGGTAGTTAGTTATCACCAGTTTTCGAAGAAGTCCATGGCTAATGATGAACGATACCTCGACAGCTTCCCTAAGCGCAGGGGAGAGTTGTGGACATAGATGGGCCTATTGAGGAGCGATGTACCATGAGGATGGACAGCTGTAGCGAGACGTCGTCAATACAGCCGCCATCGGAACACAGCTACCGATTTCCCGGCCAAGACGAAAATGAAAGATCTGTAGGTTGCTTCACCAACTCAGAGCCACTCACAAGAGAACGGACGATGAGATTCTAGTTACTTTTAGAATACCTGAATGTGAACGTAGATTGGATCATTAACAGATGAGGTGGAATCAATGATACCTATCCAGCCTAAAGACAACTAGCCAACCACATCAATGGAAGTGTCACCCACACCCTGGGGAATTGCCATCAGCCATCCCCTACCCAAGGATGCCTCAACGGTCATACCTATCCAAAAATGAACATTCTAGTCAACCGAACACCGCGAATCAAACAAAAATTGTAGCGAGTTTATAATAAATAATTTTCTGCAAGTGATAATACAGTCAGATCTATCGACAAGCATCAATTCTGGGGCAAGTAAAATCCCCATATAGACATTCTGTAATAGCGCAGTCAAACTGAGTCAAAGAGTTTGACAATCGTACCGCGAATCCTGTCGTTAGAACGAGAGGAGGTTCCTAGAGCCCTGGTACAGCATGTTAATTAAGGTTATTCCCGAGAGCATGACAAATAGCTGCGACGAATTGCAAACGTAGTGCGCAATATATAGTGCGCGGGTAACTGAAAAAAAAATCTGCTAAGTGCGAGTCATACGAGAAATTATGTGAAGATTATTTGAGATTTTGATGGACTCTATGTATTGAGATTTAGAATAAGCATAGTTTCCATGATTATTACCATATTTAGTATAATGAACCTCAACATTGAACAGGACCGGTTTTGCCCTAACAGATCGAACGATTTTGAATGAAATGTAGTAATTTTATAGTATACCAGGAGAAGTCATGAAGTCTTATACCGGAGCCAATCAATAATTTTGCCGATACGACAAAATGAATAAAGGCATGCGCGTACCCATACTTTTTCCAAGAGGAAAATTATAGGTGAATGGTTAATATATTTTAATGGTAAACATTTTTTGTATTGTTTAAGCTTGGTTTAGAAAGGTTGTTCTGGAGAAGTTGTGGCACTGAGTGTGACCAAAACTTTTTGAAAGAGGGAAGTAATGTAATAAATGCTAAGGCACTTGTGTAATTCAATGATAAAACATTTTTAAAATACCATCCTGTATAACAACCCACGTTGAAATATACTTTGTATAATTATCGAACAAATTCTTGGTTGTGGAAATAATAAATCTTTCTCGACTCATTGTGATGTATTCGGCAAAGTGATATTCAGTAATTGAATGAATGAAACACTTGTTGAAATAAATATTTAGTTCCAGATAGACTTAAAAAACCGTCAAATCAGCGACTGCAGTCTGGCACAGACTTTGATGCGAGGGATATTTTGCCCTGAGACACGTTTTGAAAACTCGACAGAAATGGTGTGAATATAATATTGCGACAAAGCCATTTTTGGAATGGGCAGTACAAATTGTTAGGACCAGAAAATAATAAATTACGGAATTGACGAATGAGAGAGGCTTAAAATCTGTGAGTAGGAAGGCTTCTGTTATCCGGCCGACGGGGATAGAAAAATCTCTCTTGAACTGGTAGAGCTTTCCGAGGGCAGTTCGTGTTGACCATCCAAAATGAATTTAACGTAATTTAGGCAATCGCGCGGGCCTCATATACTTAACTTAGACTTGTGATGAATAATAAACGAGACGTGAAATCGGTATAAAATAAATGTGTTTTCCCAGTCGATTAACTAGGAGTAGCTGCTATTCATAATCCAAAGATGAGTAACAACTATAATATGAAAATTGTTGTAACTAATCACTGGGACTCCGATTTCGAAGGCTGGAATTTTAAAGATGAAAATAAGAATAATAACTGAAATGTTATAAACCCAGACTTTCCCAGAACACCGCTCAAGATTGAGTATGTAGTAGGATTGTCTCCACTAGGTTCATTTAGCTAGTAGGAGAATATAGGAGACACCTCCCACACAGCTTATTTGTGTTTTTTTAAATCATTGTGAGATACGTTTTTGTTGTTGTTTATTTTCATCCTTGGTTAAAGATTTTGTTGTGTTGTTTTTACTCTTTCCAAATTATTTCATTTATTCAATTAACTATTATATATTGTCTTTTTTAATCGATGTGTTTGATTTGACATTCCACCGAACTACATTAAATAATAATAATATCAAGATTACTTCAAGACTTTTCCTTCGCGCGAGAAGCACGAACTTTCTATCCTTTCGGACAAGAAGCTCCAGATAAGAAAAAGGAACCAGTAGCTACAGATAGAAATACCAGTAAGCTTTAAGCACTCAGATACCTGGTATCCCCTAGCCAGCACACATTCGGGGTGGTGACAGCATTTTGCCATTTGTATTTTGTTTTTGTTGCTCCTCAAGCAACCTACAAAGAACTGGTTTCGGGGACTTCATCCTTAGAGACAGTAGAGTCAGTGAGTGAATCTACAGGCCAAGAAGCCACAGAGGAAAAAGGTAAAACAAAGCTCAATTTCCAAGCCTAAACACTCACTAGATTATGAAGCGTTTTAGAGTGAAAATAGAAAAGCATCTGATAAATAAACCAAGTCCAGTTTATTAAATTGAGGCCAATATTATTTCGAATATACTTCAGCAATATCACACAAGTAATAATAAACCACTATCGCGAAATATTCACATTTTTTTCTTGCCAGTATTTCGTTTGAATATTTTGCCATTATTTCCATAATATTGTACAAATGTTGTTCCAAGATATGTGTGTTACCTGGGGAGTGAATAATAAAGCGTTTAGTTCAATTGGGGACACCTTTAATGAAATAAATTTATAGAAGTTATTCACTATGTTATTAATCATTTTCGAGTGAACTGACATGATGAAATGTAAGTGAACGTTCAAGCAAGTTTCTGCCGATATAACACACTTCATTAAAAATATTTAACGATAATCTTCCTTTCTATTTTCTGCCAAGGAACGCTATACATATCAAATATCGATATCATCCATTAGAATTCCGAAATAATCTGATGCTTTTGTCTATTCACCAGTGAATTTTTCACAGGAATCTCGTTACAGAACACATTTTTACCCATTTTCTGTCATACATTATACAAGCACACTCGCTGTTCCCACTTTCATAAATGAATTACGTGAGTAGGTAGTATATAAATACTAGCATTGGGGCATTTTCAGGAAAGATGGTACTTATTACATTGAGGAGAAAATGTTTCTCTCATGTAAGTAACCTGTTTCCAGCTCATATATGTATGCTTAAGATAACTACCCTAAATGAAAATGGAGTGTAAGTTGTTAATCTGCCATGATGATATGAAATTCAAATTAATGAAAGACATATATGTTATAGTATCAAAATGAAATGGAAGCAGGCATATGGTCACTTGTTATTTTGTTTGTGATATAAATCGAAGGTGATCAACATATTAATCAGGTTTCTGAAGATTCCAATTGTTATCAAATATGTAAGCAGAGCCTAAAGTGGGCATAATTGGTCTGCAGTGAATTGTAAATGCAAGAACTTCGACGGCACAATTTCATAGTGAAAATGTAAGAGCATCTGTATTGCCAGTTTACCTCTTTGGTGTTTATTCTATGGAGTGTCGAGAAGAAAGCTTCGTCAGCGGAACTGTGTACAGGATGCTGTATTCACCTGTATCGGAGATATGTAACTCCACCCCTCGAAGATGGTGAACTGTTTCATTCGGAAAAATTGTTCTTCTTTCTGAAGGTATGTATGGCTGTGGTTGTTGGTTCGGGTTCTAGAGATGATTTCTTGTTTCATATTGAGTGTTTGAATTTGAACATTACCAACACACATTTGAACAATACGACGATAACGTACATGGGAATTGTGCAGTCATGGACCTAAAGTTTATTTACAGACTGTGTTCTTCGGTCTATATCCACATATTAAATAAATACTCAAAACCATCTCAGAGTTGTGTCTGCGACAACGGAAGTTTCCATTCGTTTTCCTATGAAAAAATTATGTAATTCATAATTTTAAATATTACGGAACGAACAAGTGGCTATCATTTCGAATGCATATTCAATTGTTTTCAATGACCTCCCTGACCTAGACGCCGAACGATGTTCACACTACCAACATGAACCCAAAAATGGAAATAAGCGAATTGGGGTTAGGCGGGATGATGCCGAACTAAGCGGTTATAGGTGCGCGTCATGAAAAATTACACTCAAATAAAGGAGAATTCTCAAAATACCTGGAATATTTCGTAAATTGGCGTTATTCCATTGTAACAATACATCGTATTACTAATTATTACTTTTATTAAAATTTTAAATTACTTGTGCATTCAAGTTATATTGTATTGCAGCATGTATTTTTCCATCCACTTTTTACTGTGTACTTTGTATAATTCAGGTATGATTCCATCATTTTCTAATACCACGACGTATCGGAATTTCCTTGGATAATGAAATAATATTTTGTTTCAAATTTTTGGGAATAATTATCCCTTATGTAGGGAGGATTCACACAATTTCTGATAAGGTTGATGGAACGGAATACAGTTTTAATTTGGAGTTGGTTGTCATAGTTGTTAGGCGGTTTTTCCGAAATAGTTATAGTCAGGATGGGGTTTTCGTCACTAGTAGTCACAATATTGGCTTTGTCTAGTTCTAGTAAGTCAGGTGGTTAGTCAATTCGATCGATAATTGATTCTATTCCTTTGTCTCTGTTATTGGCATTTTCTTATTTGCTACAAAGTTCAACAGACGTTTGAAGTTATATGTCGATGTATTCCTCAGTTTTATTTGCGTGAATTCCAACTCTTGATAAAGAGTATTGAATTTACTACGTTTGTATACAATTTCGTACTCAAACTCCTTCAGTCTGAGTCTTTTCCTGACGAAACGGAAGGTTGAATCCTTCGAAGACACAATTCAGTGAACTCTTGAATATGTTATAGAAGAAATAGGGCCTAAAATATTTAATAGTCCAAGCAATCGACAACAGTTCATTCCTTCTCTATTGTCGAGTAGTTTTGCTCTGAGTTGATCAGGGTCTAGGATCCAATGAGACACTATGAAACGATTAATCAAAGGGCAAAGTTACTCGCGTCGGTGGTCAAAATGAAGCCTTCTACAAAATCATGATATATTAAATGGGTTCATTCATCAAAAGTGTTCAGCAGCGTTCGAAACAATTGAAGAAGTAGGTTCATGGATGATTTTGGCAACTTTTTTAAAATAGGATGTACCTAATGGTTTGGTGAGTCTGGCAAAGTCCTTTATGAAAAGTCTGTAGTAATCCAACAGTCTTGGGAACTCTTCAATTTGTTTAGTAGTCTTGAAAGTAGGGACATTTTGGATAGCATCAGCGTTTCGTCGGGATTTGATTTGACAGAGGGTTCGTTGTTATTACATGATATGGGTGAGCTGCTTCGCGTTATAAAAATTCAGACTTATTCATTCAAACGTTGAAATTGGCCTCCCGTTATATTTGAAAGACCTTTCTCAAACTTTCGATATGTTCTTGTTATGACGTCGACTGCATCAAAATATCTGAGGATTCAAAGATGACGCTGAAAATATACTTCAGCATTTTTTTATGGACTCCAAGTTGAGCTGAAAGGATTTTTTGATTCAATTGGGCTGAACTAGCCTCCGTTGGTGATTGGTAAGGACCATGAAACCGGTATGGAGGCATACTACCAATTAAATCAAAATAAAATATCAATTTATATTCAAAAAGAATTGCAAACTAGTTCTTGTAGAAATCGTTGCCAATTATTAAAGAGATACAATTCATCGGTCATGGGAGGCAGTAGTTGTTTTCTGTTGGATACTTGCCGACAACAATACCTGGTCTATATAGGTTCTTTGCGGAAGATTGGAATGCGTAATCCATTTTTCATAACTTTCAACTAGGTAAATTTCAGTTATAATAAAATCAATTCCTACCCACGCAATTTATGATCAAAAAAAGGTAATTTATTTTCATAAAATATACTTCAGTTGATTCAGTACATTTCATATTAAAAATTTTACTTCAATTCGTATTACTAGAGTCGAGAGTTACCTATAACGTTGTGTCTCTAATCACGTGGAGCATTTAATACGATGAGAATTATATTAGTAAGATTTGATTTTGAACTGAGACTGATTATAATTTCCCCAAATAAAAAAAATGCATAGCATTTTGAGAAAAATTCAAGGGGCTCTTCGACAAAGTAGGACTCAACCCTTATTCCCATTCATAGTTTAGGAATTATTTACCACATTGCTCAAGATTTGTACTTACGATGTTCTAAATAGCAAAACGATATACCCCATCGAATATAGTTGGTCGACGCTGTTTATACTACATGAACATCATTATTTTGCAATTAAGTGCCATAATGGCATCACATCGATTCCCTGGCCACTTTCTGTGGCTTTTATTTGAACACATCATTTGTTAGACCGTCTCAAATTCACGACCGGCTTCATTAGGTTTCCCCCTATAAAGTGCATGAAATGTTTTTCTCTAATAGTTAGGGTCTTGAACCGTGAACTTTTATCGACCTTACGATGCAATGACTTCACCATCGGATTTTATGATGAGAGACGATATGAAGAATGAAAAGAAGGAGAAATCTTAATTACATTGCTGAAAACTTCAAAGAGATTTTTGTATCGAAGCACTTTATGAGAGTGTGCAATCATAGCATAGGGTGATATGAAATAATATGTTGTGCAATGCGGGAATATTCGAGATGCCAGAACACAACCTGATAGCAATGGACCCGATAACTTACCGTTCTGAAATTCACAGTGAGGTAGGTAGTTAGTGATTAATATAAGAGAAGCAATGTAACTATCAAAGAAATGAAACATAATTCAATATTTACTACAGAACAAAACGAACAGTTGTGAGTTCCAAGCAAAAATCAGTTGAAGATAATTAGAAAGCCCCTCACTTATAGCCTGTCTCGTATGGGACGTTACAAATAATAGCGTTCCAGATAATATGCCAATGCAAGACACATTATATTGATAAGCTACTCCATAAAAAAGGAAAACGAAAAAAGTTTGAATATGCAAAAGTCCACGATGAAAACATAATATTCCTGAAGTGGCATGACGATAACGTTGTCACTTTCGGATCTACCAAAGGTGGAATTGACCCAGTGAGTTCAGTAAAACGATACTCCCAAAACGACAAAAAATGTTTAAACATAGATCAATCTGAGGTAGTAGAGGTGTATGATAGAAATATGGAAGGAGATGATGCATCGAATCAAAATATAGCTCAACATCGGGTGCAAGAAAGAGGAAAGAGATGATATTTTTCTTTGATCTCACATTGTATCGACATGATCATAACCAATGCTTGGCACGTTCACAAGAAAACGGGTAATACATTGGATCAGCTAGCAATCAGAGGAAGCATAACATAAACTGGAGCAATATAAAAGAGATTTTGTGTACCAAAGAGAACGACCTCGTGAAATGTTGGAACTGAGGTACGAAAGTTTGGATCATCTAGTCGTGGTTCAGGATAAACAGACTTGTTGTGGCCAGTGTCACAGTGAAACCACAACCAGATGTCGTGTATGATGTCGTGTACATGTGGAATTTGTTTCATTATATCACACTCCATAAGGCCACATCTGTATTTATACCTATAAATAGTCGTAAATATAGTACACATTCAAGATCAAAAAACCTGGTTTCAAAGTGACAAGCTTTCATAATTGTGTTAATTTCTAAATGATAGTACATTGAAAATTTTAAAAAATTTACCGAAATAAATATGGGTTAACTGTCGACCTACAGAGTCGCTGTTTTGTTTTCAATGACCCAGTCTGTATATCTATTTCATCTCATAGTTCAAGTAGACTATGGTGATTCAAAATGCGGCTTGGATGCCTTTAAATTATAGTCATGTGTAGCTAATACATTATGCTCGAATATCAACATCAAAGCATTTATTTCAGATAGCAACAATGCAAACCTTGTAAACCAAGATGCAAAGTTTATGTTTCTTTTCAATGCTATAAAAGCTGAAATCACTGCTTGGTGGGTACTTGAGTCAATGCAGTAAAGAAATTGAAGCGTGTCCGGATTCCCTCGCATATCGGCTATTATTTTTTCGACCTGCTTCTTCATCTATTGGTCTCCCTTATTTTCTGCTTTATATGTGTACTAGAGAGGTCCCAATAAGTATTCACTCGTGTATTGCATTCTGTGAATTATGAACACATCCAGGAAATAGAAAACCAATTTCACAGACCACCTGCACGACTTCCATCAAATATTTATTATTGGTTGAATATCAAAGTGACTGACACATCACATGTGCAATTTATAATCCCAGATCGCTCTTTAACGAATTATTCACTCTGCTGAAAAATTGCTGTATCAGATGGATCATTCATGTTGCTGACACAACGATGGGTCTGATACTTCTGTCCCTAAGTTCACTGTTATGTCCTCTCATGTAGCAAAACCAGTATGTTCCAATAATTGAGCTTCATTTGAAAAAAGCTTGTCATATGGATATTGTATTCTATTGAAGCTGCTTGTGGAATATTTTGTCATTCATTAACCTTTGTAGCACTGGAAATAACTAAAACTAGGCCCCAGCAACATATTGTCAGGATTTTCCACATCGGAATGTGTCATATTTTAAGTGTTTGCACAAGCCAATTCGATTCTCCATTGAACGGTTCCAGGCATACTTTTTGTTTCAGTGTGGAGTTTGAATGCCACTATAGAGTGAAAATCAGGCAAATGCGAACATAAGTCCATCGTGGACGAATTTACGCATGCCCATTCAAACAAAAGCACACGTCAAAATGTCTCAAAATTGTTTCATATTCAAACGGTTGCCTACGAATTATATTACTATTTTCGAGTCATTAATTGTCAAACAAATATAAATTGTTATCAAAATGGATCTCTATAAAGTGTCTGAAAAAATTAATATTGTTGAATGGTATTATAAAGGGAACTTAATATGTACAAACAAAAACGGATTCATCAATAATTCTGACAACTCATCGAGTCATAAAAAAATAACTTACAGAAATTCGGTTGCAATTTGGCTGGAAAATATGTTCCAGTTGAGGCTGATGAAGAGAAAATAAGGAAAATACTGCTGTTGGCAACACTCAACAAGAATCCTGATGTAAAGGCTAATTTAGATACATGTGTGCCCATGCAGGGTTTCTGAAGCACGTGAATTTACAGACATATGTATTTTCGACCATTATGCCTGACAATTCACATGTGTGACTTTCACTTGCGTTTTTATGACAAAGTCGTATTTTGTTTATTTTTTTAATAATTTTGTCTGGTAGTAATAGCATTCGAGTTTTTCGAATAATTTCGACGTATTTTTCACTGTATCTCATCTTATTCAAATTAAAACATGTCCTAATACTGGCATAAGTGTGAACGTCGACAGGCTTGCATTTCTCATGCGCGGTTTAAAATGCAGGCCTTAACCCTCTGTGTTCGAGGTGGGTGAAATGAAACTTTCATATGAAAGTCAGACATGGGCTGCATGTTGTGGGTTGCGTGAAATATCGGCGGGAGAATGGTTCATGAATATTTTTTTTGCAAAATGGTCTTTGGATCTATATGTGGAGAACTGGTTGGCTTGCCATGGTTAGGTTTAGAAGTGAATTTTCCGAAAGGGGCCCAAGATGAAAACATTACTTTTGCAAAAAAATCTGTATGATTTTCGCGCGCACTTGAAAATATTTATGAATACAGTCGCTTTGCTCGTTAATGAACTGTTAATGAACAATTGTTTGTAATAATTTTCAATAACTAAAATTATGTCCGTACGTTGAAGCTACCCTTTTTTCAAATCAGCTGCACATGCCTTTACGTCTTTTTGCTGCATTCTCATTGCACGCAAGAAGATAACAAAGTCGTACATAAGAAACTGTAGAATAATTTAGTGAAGGGTAAAAGATAAATGATCCATATTACAAGGTAGGGCCACGGTCGCATCGGATGTCAGTTCGATATCAAACCCAGACAAGTATGGGCAAGAGTTAATTCCTCTGCATTTGGCCTATGCTCACACTTACCTGGTTTCTACTGTATAGTCTCGTCAACTGAAATGAATCGTAATGGTATGACATAATATACCATGAATTCGTTAGAAATATGGATAACCAAATCTGTAATTCTGTTCATAAGTATTTATTTTTTCCTAGTCAAACAAAAAAAAAAAACTTTTATCATTGAACCACGATCATTATGAATAGTGTTGTCCGTCCAGTACTGGATATTTATATCGTATCCAAAAGATCCATCTTACCATATGAGTTTGATAACACATCCATCATCGTAGTATGAATTTACAATAATATTCTACAATATTTTATCTACTACCATTAACGTTAATTATCCACTCAGAATTAGTTGATACTCCTGAAATTAATTATAGGTATCAGAATAATGTAAAAAGCAAGCGTTGCAAAGGTTGGAAGTATTTCCATTGTTGATTCATTGGTATTTATTGGTTCTGGAGTTATACAGGAAAAATGAAAAAATTTAAAATTTTTTCACATACCGGGTGACCACGGGGTGAGGTACTCACACCCAATTTTTCCATAGTTTTAAAGATACAGGTTTCATATTTGGTACTTCGATATAATATTATTCGTATTGAAAAATTATGAATTATTACTGGAATGAAAAGAAAAGATAGAATTCCGAAAGGGACCACAATAGCTATTCGTGTATTAGGAGAGCAAAGTGATTGATTGTCGCCATTACTTAAGATTAGCGTACGAGTAATGAGAAAATAAAGTTTGCTCCATCGCCGTAGAATGTTTTTCGACAACTCACAATTTTCTATTATTCAGAATGTACCGCAATTCTTCACAATTTTTTTAAATATGATTTTTTGTCAAGCTTTCGTAGGTTCAAGAAGCCTCTGTATAAGAATATTCAATTTTGAGAACACTCATAATGAAACATCCCATATCTACGATTCCTTTCAGAATTCTCCGAAACTTTCAACTCGATTATTTGGACAATTCATAACTTTTCAATACAACGATATGAAAAGAGTATCTTGCCATGGGCCGTGATGGTCGTGATGGTAGAGCGCTTGTCTCTTAACCTAAGGGTCATGGGTTCGATTCCCAGCATGGCCATCGGTCTCGTGCATGGCATCACACGTTAAAAGGTAAGGGCTGCGTCTTCCCTAGCTTGGACAAGTCTTTCGAAGACTTTTGAGGGTTGTACTCTGAAGAGTGTGCAGCTGGTTGACGGAAATAACAATTTTAACAAAAAAACAACAATTTGAGAAATGGTAGTTGTGAGCATTTCTTTATTGGTACTACTATTTTGAGGAAGATTTTGATAATTGTTGGAAAATATGGTTGCTGCAATTACATGAGAAGCTCAATTTTCAGCTCTATCTTACCTCGAACCCTCCTCTCGTAAATGCCGATTCTGTTCATCAGTTGTGATGATTTGAGTTTGATGTTCATGGCCAAATTTGTTTGATTGAACAATCAACTGCACCTATCTCCACCATTTTTCAACCGATTTTAAATTTTTAAAAACAGTGTTATCACAAATTGCGTATTCTTCCAGATAATGAAAAGAATTGTGCAGAGTGTTATTTGAAAACAAAGTTTGGGGTCACTTCCGGTCAAACCGAAAGTGGTGAATTTTCGGTAATGGAGTCAACATATGCGTATTTGAGTAAACAGCGACGTACCAAATTTGAAACCTGTACCTTTAAAACAATAGAAAATTTTGAGGGCGTACCTCACCTCATGGCCACCCAGTATATGTTTTCATTTTGTAAAGATTTTTCGAAACTTCTGGCAATTTGCCATAGGAATTTCTTGTAGACTACCTGAATATTCGAATAAAAATCAGCTGAAATGGAATTTAAATAATGTGGAAATATATAACAGATCGTCGTACGTTGCTTAATTGTCGTTCTTGTTTCCTCTCGTGAACAATTATCTGTATTATCATTATATGAATCCTGTTATAATGTATCTTTTCCTGGTCTCGTTCTTCTAGCGAACAACAAAGCTTTAGAACTCTTTGCCTGGAGAGGTATTCCTCGAAGCATGCAGCTTTAGAAATTCAAGAGAAACTTCAACGCCTGCCTACTTTTCCTAAGTAAAATACGCATGTTTTGGCGATAGTGCCTCCTGAGTAACAATATCACCAAATTTTTTTTATTTATAATTTTTTTAAGGGTCGTTGTGGCGTGCGGGTTGAGCGCTCGCTTCTCAATCCAAACATACATATGTGTATGGGTTCGAAGCTCGGAACCGTCACCGTTCTCGTGCATGGCATCACACGTTTAAAATGGTAAGGGCTACGTCTTCTTTAGCTCGCACAAGTATCTCGGAGACATTTGAAGGTTGCTTGTATAAGGGTGCAGCCGGTTGACGGATATAATAATAACATAATACAGACGCCTGTTAATTTTGTTTGACGTTCACCTGTTTTTTCCATTAATTTATATGTACTATCATAATTGTTTAAGATAGTTGTATTAAATTCGTTACTATGAGCTTCTCAAAAGTAACAAAAATTGTTCATATATATCAGTATAACATGTCATCCATGCCGACAGTCAAACGCGAAAGTTATTTCGTATAGTTCAGATCTTTCATATATTCGAGGTTGAACATTTCACGGATTTAGTCATTTGTCACATATGAAAAATCTTGTTGGATTTTTTCGAATCCCATTTCGTATAGCATCGGATTTAGATTTGGGCTGTGATTCATTTGTACCTGGGGAGAAGAATGCTACATTCGTCTCGTTGTCACGTTGAAGTAATACTTTTTATTTCCCACAGGAGCATATTTCAAATTGAAATGCAAGGGGAAGTGGAGAAGTTTAGGTCGGTTGCCCACATACATCTCTCACTGAGTCAAGTCTGAATGCGTGTTCAATGTTGTGAGCTTTGCTAATATTTTCGATTTTGATAAGGAAGATACACACCAAGTGACATTGGAGATATGTAGAAGACTGAAGTTTTTTATTTGGAGAAATAAAAATTTTAAATTCACAGGAAGTATGTAATCAATTACAGCGCTTCCTTTAAAATTTAGGACTTTTCTGCAACAATCTGTTTGATTCTCAAATGTCACCATGAATATTTCTTTAGCCTACCTTATCTGCCCCAAAATTATAATCTATTCAACCATGCATCAGAAATTAGTATTCCTTTCTTAATCAGAATACACAGACCCGATTGAAATAATAAAATTGTTGAAATAAAAAAAATCAGGTATTGACAAAATCATTTCAGAAATTCTTTTGTGAAATGATTTAAAAGTGGGCATTATCAAACCCATATATAAATGTGGTGGAAGTGGAACTTTACCAAATAATATATAAAAATATTACTTATAATTGAAGACGACATACCTTATTTTGAAAAGTAACAATATCTATTATTAGGAACAAGAACAGGATCTTTTTTCTACTTAAAAAATATTAGGCCAAAAATTATGATAATACTCATCAAAAGATACACTCGAATACAATATATTTTCTTGTCATAATATGTTTCCATTAGCTCAGTTGGTAGGCAGCGGGACTCGACGTCCAAAATACGTGACTTCGGACGAAGAGTACGCGAGTTCGATCCTCGGAAACTTTTTTTAGAAGATTAAAAAATTACACTTCTCAAATAGATTGCTTCAAGATTTTGCTGGAAGGATCTTTGAAGAGGATATTTTTTCTGCCTCCAGGCACAATTAATGCAGCTAACATTCAGTACATACTGAAAATAACTTTTGACGTTTGACATAAATTGTTCAAAGCCTGCTTTTAATATACAATAAATACTTAGCAACATGATTACATGATTGCCTGCATGACTAGCTAGGTACAGGGAATTGATATATGAAACTATTCAACGAAAAGGAAAATACATTTTGAAAATTCCTTGCTTTGTTTAGATGATTCAGAAATTTTTGAAGTGGATATTTCGTCGGTTAGTGAAAGAAGTTACTATCTAACAATGTAATGTCCAAGAAAATTTAATGAACAGTCCGACTGAGAAACATTCTGACTTTATTTATTTTTAATAATTACTTTTAAATACAAAATATTTGAAGCTATCTGTTTGAAAAGTGTATTTTTTTTTCAATATCATATTGAAAAAAAAGTATCCGCGGGCGAGGATCAATCCCGCGTACTCTTCGTCAGAAGTAAATAAATAAATTAAATAAATAAATTAATTAATTAATTAAATAATCAAATAAATCCCCTTCGAAGAGCTGTGAGACCTTGACGTGGTGGAGGGGCTCAGTAGCTGCAGTGATTCTGAGAGCAATGCCGGCAGGAGTTCAATACTCCTGGTAGGGCCCCCGCTTGCCGGTAAGGTTGAAGATGAGTAGTGAAGCAAAGGACAGCTCAACAGGAGTGAACCTATTAAGAATCCAAAATCTAAGGTGGAAGAGACCGTGCAGAAAGATGAATGATCATGCGTAGTTGATCGTTAACGGTTCCCTCCGGATACCAGGCGACCTCCGGTTTTATTTAGCCTCTCTGTGGCAAGGGTGTACTACCGCAGTTATACCAAGTACATCCCAACTCGTGGGAACTATACGGATTTCTCAAATAACCCAGATAATATTTATTCTGAAAATAATGACCCCAAAAATAATGACCCTGAAAATACGGAGGCTACTAACTCCATCGAAATAGTAAATGCTGAGAGTACAGAGACGACGGGACCTGTCCCTCGGTTCTTACTCATCAAGAGACTAGATGGGGAGGATTTCTCGAAAATCAGCCCTTTCTTGAACAGTAAAGTGGTGTATGGTTTGATTGGTAATACGAAGGAAACAAGAAAAGTAAGAGATGGTATCTTAGTGGAAACTTCTTCAAGGGCGCAATCATTACGATTGATGAAAGTTAGCAAACTCTCAGACTTTGAGGTATAAGTAATCCCTCATGGAACATTGAACAATGTCAAAGGTGTCGTTTATTGTAAAGATTATCTCAATTACACTGTCGAAGAAATAGTGGAAGGTCTCAAAGATCAAGGTATTATCGGAGTAAAACGTATGAAAACAAAGAGAGAAGGGATCGTTATGGAAACTCCCAATCATATTCTCACATTTGATACGCCAGTTCTACCGAATAATATTCGAGCAGCTTTCTACAACCTGAAAGTTTGACCATATTTCCCAGCCTCAATGCGATGTTTCAAATGTCAACTTTTTGGTCACATGTCGTCGTGGTGCCAAAAAGATAAAATCTGTGTATGTGGGAAACCACCACACACAGAGACATACTGCGAAAAACCTGAGGTATGCGTCAACTGTAGAGGACTACATCCAGCTAATTCCAGACAATGTCCGCTACTGAAAATCGAGCAAGCTATCCAGAAAGTTAAAGCTCGAGAACGAATTCCCTATCGAGAAGCCAAAAAAAAGTTCAAATCACAACACCTACGGTAGGTGTTACATATTACCAGGTTATTCAGACTAGTAACGCCAGCGTAAACGATATAGTTGCCAGAATAATTCCCCACCTGACGAAATTGATTAAAGATCTATTGGGATCATCAAACCAAACTGTCCTCCCCACCCTCTCCCAACCCACAACCTCCTCGAGTCAACATCCACCTAACCCCCCGCTACCCATATCCAAAAGGAAGCGGTTCAAAGCTATAGAATCAAATGTTTTCTCTGATGAAGACACAGAGGGTAGTATGTACTCCTCAAACACTCAGTCCTCTCAGAGTACTAAAAATAAAAAAGATGCCTAAGGGTAAACCTATGAAATGAATTAACTCTTTGGGTCGATACTTTTTATAGTCATATTCATTCTCTTTCTTTCGTATATAATTTTTGTGTCTTCTATGTACCTTCCACAAATACACCTTATCTTCACATTCAATCTGGAAAACCAAATATTCTGGAACTGTAATGGTTGCATAACGCACTACCCGGAACTCAAAAACATTTTAAATGAGAAAGCACCCTTCTGCATATGTCTACAGGAGACTCACCTAAAACCTCGAGAGAATTCTTCTTCAAGAGGATATATCAGTTATAGAAAAGATGTTATTCCTGATGCTAGAGCTAGAGGTGGTGTAGCTATCTTCCTGAAAGATGATATTCCTCACCGGAACATTCCCATACAGAGTAGATTACAAGTTATCGCTGTTACTGTATGCTATCCGATCCAGTTCTTGATTTGCAATATATACCTACCTGACGCCAACTGGACTATTGAAGATCTGAAAGATATTGCTGACCAATTACTTACCAGCCCCCTTCTTGATTGTCAGAGACTTCAATTCCCATAATCCATTGTGGGGCTCGAATAAACTGGACAATAGAGGCAGAACTGTCGAAAATTTCATTGATGAAATGAACCTTATTCTGCTCAATGATGGAGATGGTACTTATGTAAACCTAAGATCCAACTCATTATCAGTTATCGACGTAGCCTTGTGCTCACCAGTTCTCTCGACATCTATACAATGGAACTGGTTGAGAGATCACCCCACAGACCATTTCCCAATCTCAATCGAGTTTGCTGGTCGATTCATTCCCCGAGCATTGCCCAGACGATGGAGATTGGGGAATGCTGACTGGGATCTATTTAGACAGCAATTAGAAAACTTACAGCTAACAGATACTGATCACAATGAAATCACAGAACTGATCCGCAGAGAGCTTTTGACAGCAGCGGAAATATCGGTCCCACGATCTAGTGGTCGAAAAGGTACCAAATCAACTCCCTGGTGGAATGACATCGTTGCCGAGCATGTAAAAGAGAAAAATCGCGCATTGACAACTTTCAAACGTTCTCCCACATCAGAGAACACTATTGCATTCAAAAGAGCACGTGCGAGAGCTAGACGTGCCATACGTGAGAGTAAAAGAACGACATGGGAAACATATGTCTCCACTCCAGTATGGACAAAAATCCGTGCTATCCTAGGAAAGAGATTCACAGATACACCACAGGTCCTAGAAATCGATGGCCAACTTACAATAAATGAAGAAGAGATAGCTGAGGACTTAGCTAAACATTTCGAGTATAGCAGTAGCTCGGAACAATACGACCCAGATTTTCAGATTCAAAGACAAACAGAAGAGCGCGAAATTGACTTCCAGGAAGACATCATATCTAACTATAATCACGTTCTCAACCTGCTGGAACTGGAAAATGCACTTTCTGAAATGAAAGACTCTGCACCAGGAATAGACAACCTAGTATATGATTTCATCAGACTGCTACCAAATTCAACAAAAATCGTGTTATTGGATTTATATTATAAATTATGGATTGATGGCACGTACCCAGATAAATGGCGTGAAGCAATAATTATTCCTGTCCTTAAAATAGGAAAAGACCCAACACTTACGAGTAGTTATCGACCCATCTCACTCACTAGCTGTCTCAGCAAAGTTATGGAGAAGATAGTGAGCATCAGACTCATGTGGTATCTAGAATCTAATCATCTCTTATCAGAGGCACAGTCCGGTTTCAGGAGCAACAGGTCGACAACCTAGTTCTGTTAGAGAAAAAATCCAAGATAGTTTTTCGCGCAGAAATCACACAGTAGCAGTTTTTTTCGACCTAGAAAAGGCATTTGATACAACTTGGCGCTCCAATATTCTCGATCAACTACGAAAATGGGGCCTGAAGGGAAGATTACCAAACTTCGTCGCAAGTTTTCTCAAACAAAGGGAATTCCGTGTCAGGAATGCATTGACTTTCTCAGAGCTACATGTACTAGAAAATGGAGTGCCATAAGTATCTACTCTCAGCGTTGTACTATTTGATATCGCAGTTAACGGGCTTCTAGATAACCTCAACCCAGCAGTGGGAAGATGTTTATACGTTGATGATTTAACAATCTTCTACTCGGCACCATCACTAACCGGACTCTCCAGGAAGCTATATATAGCCTTTGTGATAAAGCGAAAACCTTAGGGTTCACCTTCTCTGCTGCGAAAACCAATTGCGTTCACTTTTGTCGACTAAGATCAGTCCATAATAATCTAAAACTGAAACTGTTTGAACGTGAACTAGTATGTAGTGATTCTGTTAAATTTCTGGGAACGATATTCGATAAAAAATTGAAATGTGACTTACATATAAATAATCTCATACTAAGATGCAAGAAAGCGCTCGATCCACTGAAAGCATTAGGGATGTGACAGAGAAATACTCCTGAGCTTATACGAATCATTCATATTATCAAAGATTGATTACGGCTGCTTCGTATACGGGTCAGCACGTGAATCAAGATTGAAAAAATTGGATAGCATACAGTGTCAGGCTCTGAGGACCGCACTAGGGGCATTTCGCACAAGCCCATACCTCTCACTTTGTTGTGAAGCTGAAACTCCTACATTGAGATATAGAAGACTGCAATTACTAACTAACTACAGCTCCAAATTATGTGCACTCCCAACCCACCCCAATCACCCACCGCTAGCTACTGAAGAAGAATATGACTTCTATAAACGACGGCCAACTATCATCCGACCTACTGGAATCAGACTTGTAGAATTCCTCAATAAGATCGACTACTCGTTTTCAAGGATTTATACCATAAGTCCGTCCGAAGTCCCCACCTGGACAATAGATCCTCCCGATGAATGTCTTACCCTCCAGAAATATAGAAAAAGTGAATTCAATAGAGATATTATTCTTATGGAGTTCTACAGAATTATTGACACCTACTCTGATTGCCACATCATCTACACAGACGGATCCAGAACCGATAATGGATCTGGATGCGCCATATTGACTTTGGGTATCTGCCATACATGGACATTACCGTGTGAAGCCAGTGTTTATACAACAGAACTTTACTCTATTTTACAAAGTACAGGATTCATAGAATTCAACACACACAAGAAATTCGTTATTTGTAACGACTCTCTAAGTTCAGTACAAGCGTTACAAAACCCGTTCACTAGAGACCCACTGGTACAAACAATACTTGCCCGTATACATTGGCATACATTGGCTTAGATCTCAAAATGTCTCAATAACGTTTTTATGGATTCCTAGCCACTGTGAAATAGCTGGTAATGAACTGGTAGACAGTGCTGCCAAAGAAGCTGCTCAAGAGGCTGTTGTTGGAGATATGCGCATCAGAGCAGATGATATGAGTACTCATTTGAAACATGCAATCGTAGGACAATGGCAGATGGAGTGGGAAAGAACCGAGTCAAAATTGAAGGAGATAAAGCAAAACGTTCAGCCCTATACACCGGTATCATACTCATGTAGAAGGGATCAAGTTGTTATTACCCGAGCACGGATAGAACATACGAATCTAACCAATCTATTCATGCTGGCTGGAGATCAACAGCCTAGATGCCAAAACACTGTAATAGAAGACTTACTGTCAAACACATACTCACACAATGTCCAGAACACCAAGAAATCAAACAAAGACTTGGAATAACGAGCAACTTACAAGTATGCCTGGAAAATAAAATGAGCTCTACAACCCGAACAATTTTATTCCTTAAAGAGATTGAGATTTACAAAAAAAATATGAGAAAAATAACATTTTTTAATATTTAAGTAGATAATGATAATACATGATGAAAATTTTGAGAAAGTACTAAAAGGCTAATGACCTCAGCAGTCGATGCCTGAACAACAACAAAAAATAAATAAAAACAAATAAATAATTAATGAATTAACGTAAATAAATTTAAATAAATTTAAATGAATTTAAATAAATTTAAATAAATTTAAATGAATTTAAATGAATTTAAATGAATTTAAATATATTTAAATAAATTTAAATAAATTTAAATAAATTTAAATAGATGGATGGATGGATGGATGGATGGATGGATGGATGGATGGATGGATGGATGGATGGATGGATGGATGGATGGATGGATGGATGGATGGATGGATGGATGGATGGATGGATGGATGGATGGATGGATGGATGGATGGATGGATGGATGGATGGATGGATGGATGGATGGATGGATGGATGGATGGATGGATGGATGGATGGATGGATGGATGGATGGATGGATGGATGGATGGATGGATGGATGGATGGATGGATGGATGGATGGATGGATGGATGGAAGGAAAGACGGACGGACCGACGGGCGGGCGGGCGGACGGACGGACGGAAGGATGGATGGATGGATGGAAAGTTACTTTCCGCGCCTGTGCGGAAAATATTTCGCACGGTGTGATATAAGCCTCTTTCCGTCTAACTATACAGTGCGATATACGTTACTTTTCCATGTGGTCGTAGGAAAATGATTTTTACACTCATGTGACTATCGCTCTCAGCATGCGCCTCGTGCTACAATATTTTCCAATCGTTTGAAAAATGTCACTTTCCGCACGCTCGATGTAATTCACTATTCCGTAAGAGTTGGAACAAAAATTTTTTCTACCTGCGCATTATTTAGCGCTCTTGAACAAACTGTTGCGTGCGGGAAAATGCACTTGATACAACTGTAGTGTGCAGGAAAGTTTATCCCACACTAGTTCGGGAAAATGATACCTCTCAAACTGGTGCGGGTATAGGGTGAATCATGCACGCTTGTAAAAAATATTATTAACGATTTATATGCTCATACATGTTATATAAAATGAAAATACTTACTTATTCATAACGATAAGAGCATTCACGCAAGCATACCGAAAAAGTCTAAATAGTCTTTTGTACTAAGAAACTAAAGTGCGCATATATTCTATTTTAATTTCAATTTCTTTACGAACCACAGAGGTTTCTGTTGAAACCTCTCTGATGGTGTATCAAGGGCTATCTCACCCACCAAACTCCCAGCACCATTACAATACTTTTTTATATGTCATTCACGAATCCCAAAATAATCCTCAGGGTTCAGTGAAGTTATCTACGAGATAATAAATTCAGTTTCTAGAAGTTCGGATTGCTCGACATGTTCGATAAAGGAAATTTACATGGTGATAAACTGAATACAAATGGCGCTCTCTCGATACTTTATTGACAAATATTCCCGAGAATAAAATAGGGTTTCAGTAAACGTTACTTACAGCATATCAGATTTGAAAAAGGGCGTTTTGTATCAGAACTAGCTATTATAATTTTACGTAGTATACACCCAGAGTGGTCTATTGTTATCTGCTCAAGGTACATTATGTATCATAACACAGAAATTAGTTATTCTTCGACCGTGCGTTTTCACGCACGTATTTTAATTTTGAAAATGTCACTTTCTTGCAAAAATGCTGAAAAAATCGAGGTCTTCCTCCACTACTGCAGTGTAAGTTTTAATATTCAATTCAACCTAGACTATTTTTCTTGTTTTCGCAATTATTTATTCATTGCAATAAAATGAAAATTGGGATACCTTTATATATCTACCCTATAAGTACATATTTCAAAATCAATCCACCAAATTGAAAACAAAGATTTGCTATTGCATCGAAACGTCAAAGTTTCAAGGCAATTCTGCATTTTTCAATTTATTTTCAATAAAAGCAATATTTTAATGGATTCCTCAGTCGAAGAGCTCCCAAAAGCAATTTTAGGAAAAATTCAACCAAAAGCCACGAGCTATACATTGTTTTTTTAAATCCATATAAAATTTTTGCCGGTCTCAAGTATTTTGGATATATCGGCCCATTTTTGAGTGATGACTGGCAGTTTTTAGGACACATTCCTATCGCAAAAAAATAGTAAAAGTTCTTCCTTCTTTACCATAACACAATGTACCTATACACCCTAATTCACCCATTTCATATACCTACTCCTTCATTAAAGACGGCATTGTTTATCGTAAAATTCAACCTTCTTTTGAAAACATAAAATACAACAAATCTACGCATAATGTTCAGTGGATTTATTCATGTCAGGTTGGTAACTCTTGAAACTTTACCTTCAACAATCAAGAAAGGCGACGATGTTAGTTCTTGAATTTCTGCAAACCAAGTGAAAATTTAATTTGTGTTTTGCGAACTTGTCAAAAATATTTCTAGAATTTGTTATTATTGAGATATTATTGTTGAAAAATAAGGTTTAGAAAATGACATGAAACTTCATTTGAATATGAAACACGCCAGTCTTATTTCATTGATTTGAAAGTAAGGCACGCTTTCGGTGGGTCTATTTCTCCTGACTGTCCACGTTTTCGGCCATGGACCCTATTTCCTAACGTAAAAGAAAGGGACATAAACTAAGGTAACTTACTCAAGTAACCTAGCTATCCAGGTTGCTGGTAATTCGATTACTAATCAATATGAAAAGGTGGAATCAAAGTAGATGCTCGCCGCGCTCGCATTTTATGAATTACCAGGCGTGTCTATTCATCTAACTATCCACGTTTTCGGCCATAGACCTAATTTTTCAACATAAAAGAAGGGGACACAACCTAACCTAGCCTAATTAACCTAGTTATCCAACTTGCTTGTAATTTGATAACTAATTAGTATGAAAAAGCAAAATCAAAGCAGATGCTCGTTGCGCTCGTATTTTATAAATTACCATAAGACAATTGTATCTTATTTTAGTTCAATGAATTTCTTAAATTTGGCAACGCCACATTTTCCAGTTGACTTTGTGAGTTTCCAGTCGTTATCAACTTGACATGAATAAAATCTTGCTGTCATGTAAGGAAATCACCATAAATTTGTTGTATGAAGTATTACTTTTCAAAGAATTTGTTTTCAACAGAGTCAATTATTAATTATTGATTATTCATCATAAAACAATTTCATTTATGAGAATGATAATTTATAGTAAAGTCTGAACAATTTCTTCCAACATATATTCCCGAAAATGTTCCATGTTGCTACTGATCGGAAACGTCAGATATTTCTTGAAGAGTTGATTCTATACTTTTATCAGATATTTTAATTTGTTTGGAAGAAGATGGGTAAATATTTTGTGAGATATTTCAACTTTGTTATTCAAACTATCTTTTATATATGCTTCTGCTACAGACAGATTTCCAGCCACCGTGACTTTTTATGGATGTAATGTTGCCCCTTGTGTTTATTTTCAATTTCAATTTATTCAGAAAAATAAAGTACATATTAGTAACGTCGATAATATATTGTATTTTTCAGTGTTCCTTTTGGATCAAAGGACTGCACCTAAGCATGATGTATGTGTTGTGCTAGTCATCAATCCGCAAGGAGCATTATGAATTGTACAATTATTGATAAGTGAAATATTTGTGAGACTTGAATAGTATAAAAATTAAAAAATATCAACTAATTTATTGTACTGTAGATTAGTGTTGAATTGTTTTGCACGAAGGATTTTATTTGTTTTTTGTAATTATTGCAATTTGTTATTTTCTTTATTTCAGATGGTAAAAGATTACACAATTTAGGTCCGACAAAGAAGATATATCTTTGTGTGTGGCTTTTTTTGAATAATGGCGTATTTAAGGTGAGATTTTGAACAGCTCTAGTATTTTTTCTTATGACTTCCACAGGCCGCTTGAAACGATTTGTATTATGGAACATCCATTCTAGGCATTGATAGGCATTAAAGCTTCTAACATCAAATAGCTCTAGTTCTTCATATAACTGTATAGTTGAATGAAGTTTTGTTTTTTTGAATATTATTTTTAAAGTTTGTTCTGCATAGACTGGAGTTGAATTAAATTATTTCGGAAAAGACCTCCCCATGCTTTGATACAATACCGTAGTATAGATTCAGACAGAGAAAAAAATGTTGATCTATTATGATACCTAAATACTTTTTTACTTCGGGACAAGTACATGCTTCTCGGATTTGGCAATTATTATCGTGAACTAAAATAGTATTATTTCCTAATGGTTGATCATTTGATGTTAGTGAAAATGCTATATATTTGTTTTTTTTACATTCAGGCTCAATAAGTTTTAGTCAAGCCATTTCTTGACTTGTTCTATTCCATTATTAGCATCATTAAAAATCTCATCCCGTTTTTGCTGTAAAAATCAAGATAGTATCATCAGCATAAGAGATAAAATGGCCTTTACAGTTCTTTATATATATATATATATACAGGGTTGTGATAAAGTAATACACAAAATTCATAAAACGTACAACGATCACTTTTGAACAAAATGCAAAAACACGTCAAACTGTTCTTTTTATTCCGCATCATTTGACATAAGTTACAAAAATAACACGTCAAAGTTGTCAAAGTTATGACGTCATCAACAAATTTATTTAATGGGAAGCTAAGATTTTTATCACATTATGTGATAGAGCTTGTGTTTGTACACAAGGGAAAAATAGTTGCAGTAGGGCTCACATAAGAAAAAAAACGAGAAAATTAATAAAAAACGAAATAAACGTAAGTTTCATAATAACTTTTCAATTAACTAAACAGTCCATTAAACCAAAACTATTTCTTATAGGAATTGTTCAAACTGTGTCCCGTTTACTAACTGACATAGGCCAAGACGATGGTAGACCGCATTTATAGAGTTTTCGATCATCTGCGGAGTTATACGAGTCATTTCGTGTCTAATTCTTTCCATTAAGTCTTCTAAATGGTCTGGCCGGTTAATGTAGACCCGACTTTTCAAATGTCCCTACAGAAAAAATCAAGGGGGGTTAAATCAGGTGACCTAGGTGGCCACTCCATTGGTCCATGTCTTCCAATCCACCGTCCTTCAAACTGGTTATCCAGAAACCTTCGAACAGTATGACAATAATGTGGTGGTGCGCCATCTTGTTGGAACCAAATACTGGGATCCAAGTTGTCCCCATTATTTGGATCCGGAAATGCCGCAAGTAGGTCCGGAAGCACTGCCATACGAAGATGTTCCAAATATCGTTCAGCTGTTAAATTCCCGCGAAAGTAATAAGGACCACTAAATCTTTCCCGGACGATTCCTACCCAAACATTAATTTTTTGGGGACGCTGGGTGTGTTTTGTCTGCATCCAGTGGGGATTTTCCCGAGCCCAGTAGCGAGAATTGTGTCGATTTACAGAACCACTTAGACAAAACGTTGCCTCATCGGAAAATACTACACTATTAAGAAAATTTGGATTTTCGTCACAATGCCGCATGAAGATTTCACAAAATTCCAAACGTCTGTCCGGATCATCTTCTGAGAGTTCGTGAACAAGATGAACTTTGTATGGGTGTAGTTTTTCTTTTTTTAACATCTTTACTACAAACGACTGACTAACATTTTCTTGTAAGGCAATTTCTGTTGTACTTGCGTGAGGGTGTTCTTCTACTGACAGCAAAATATCTAACTTCACATTGTCGCTTATTCCTGGTCGTCCAGATTTTGGAGCATCCCTCACGCTTCCCGTTGCATCAAATTTTGCAACAATTCTGCTTACTGTGCTTCTATCAATTGGAGGTCTTTCAAAATGTGTTGCGTTAAATAAAGCACATGCTTCTTCATGACTTCGCCGTAACCTACCATCATTAGAATTTCTATCCTTTCTCTTTCGGTTAAACGAGCCATAATAATAAAACTGTGGTGACACTAATTGTACGACTGACACTGACAAACCGTTGTTTTAGTAAAACAATTGAAAAAATTTATAAGAACACATGTTATTACTAGATAAGTTTAAGTTTGACCTCTTTTTATAATTAGTTTTGTTATTTCGTTTTTTATCCCTTTTCTCGTTGTTTTTCTTATGTGAGCCCTACTGCAACTATTTTTCCCTTGTGTAAAAACACAAGCTATATCACATAATGTAATAAAACTCTTAGCTTCCCATTAAAAAAATTTGTTGATGACGTGTTATTTTTGTAACTTATGTCAAAAGATGCGGAATAAAAAAAACAGTTTGACGTGTTTTTGCATTTTTTTCAAAAGTGATCGTTGTACGTTTTATGAATTTTGTGCATTACTTTATCATAACCCTGTATATATTGTAATGATTGAAAAAAGTTATTTTTTTTTATTAGGTAAATATTGTTATTATTATTGTTAGAAATGAGGGCTAAATACCTTACCTTAACTTTAGAGTACCTTAATTATTAATTACCACCCAAAAACAGTTTGAAAATCCAAGTTGAATTGCTCAAATAGTGCTTTCCGAAGAATGTCTAGGTCATTCCGCTGCAGGTTTTCGAACAGTAACAATAAAGTTCAGATAATTTCAGATACTAGCTAGGTTTCTTTTAGTATTTCTAATCATTCTAAGCGTATTAAATTTTAGTTTTGATTAATTTTTCCAAAGAAATTAAAAATAAAAAGAAAATCTGACAGATATCATAACCTCACAAATTGAGAAGAAAATATTATCAATAATCAAAATGAAAAGGTTACTATCATGTAGAGGAAAATAAAAAAACTCATTAGTAGCAATTTAAGAGCATTCTAGTAAGTAATTTTGTAATAAAGATAGATTTAAGTTGTAAATAATTAAGTTAAGAAAACAAATTGGCCATGACTAGGAATATAAGGAGCTCTTTGAAAATTATTTAAATCATCAAGTGCGCGATGAAAAGGTGCTTTTCGCGAATGTGCAGACTGGGAAGGAGAAAAATTTTCTTTTGTTTTTGTTTGGAAGTTTCTGGGATTCTAGAAGTTTTTGCCGGGTGAAAAAGTCGAAGCAGAAATCCAGGAAAGATTTTTACAAGATTCCATTCAAAAAAAGAAATATATTAAAACATTAATTAGTTTGAAGTGATAAAACTATAGAAGAAAGTACCTGGTGTAAGCTGATAAGAAGAGATCAGTCGGGAATCGCTGTTTTGATGAGAAAAATCCCATAGAAAAATAGCTGGTCAGAAGAATTTCTGGAAGCCTTCTGTTGAAAGGCAAATATCCACAAACTCCAAGGTATTTATCTCCAATTCCAAGTATTCTCCGTTGCACATCCATCGATTTTTTTTTTGGGATCAGTAGCTGTGATTCAACAAAAACTTTAACTCCGCGAAAAATACGAACTTCCAAATAACCTTCACCGAACTTTGAAACTTTAAGTGCACAGATTCCGCGTTTTTCATTGACAATCATCTACAAAGGGCGAACTTTTATTAATTATAGAACTATTTAGCTATGGAATGTTGATCAATTTAAGTAATTTTTTTTTTTTTTTATCATTCATCACAATAGACATAACCTCCAAACTGCATGAGAATATAAAATTCTGGGATTCAATAAGAGCTACGACCGCTACGATTTCCAGTCAGCTGTGGTCTCAATCGGGCTGGGAGAATACGAGGTTGACCCAGAAATTTGTGTCTCACTTAAATCATTCCGTGTGGAATAAAAAGTTTGGAAGGTTGGATCAGGTCATAGAATAAGGTAGCTTTCACTGAGTAGGAAAATAAGTATAAGAATCTGGAAGTTGAATTGAGAAAATATTCACCAAATTTATTTAAATAAAAATTGCAAATTTTGAGTTTTTTTTGAAACCTCTATTTTTATTCTACTTGAGAGTTTACTGTCACCATTTCACAAAAGAATCTTGCCTTTGAACCCAACTTGAGAGGAGGAGTCTGCATATTCACCGGAGAGACGACCTAGCTAGCCATCAGAGTAAAGAACAAGGCACAAGTATTAAAAAAGGATTTTTTTTAAGAGTAAGTATTTAGTCTGGGCAACATTTGGACAAGGATAAAAATATTTACCTGTGTTTCTTTACCTATTTATCTTCAATCTACATAAAATTTTGATTTACAAAATAGAACAATATAAAATTTCACGACAAAAATTTATTTATACCAAAATCATTTACTATAGCATTATTAAAATATAACAATTGTCGCCAACAACGTGGGGCATTTGAAAAGGCAAAATCGAAGGTAGTTGGTTAGTTGAAAAGTTGAGAGAAAGAGTGTGACAGGACGAGTGAGTAAATTTGAAAGTAAAGTGTTTGAAGAGTATTTGAGGGATAGAAAATGGATCTTAGGGACGGAAAACGTACTGGAATGAGTGAAGAAGATGAGGAAGAAAGGCAGAGAGGAGATCATGCAGGAGGAAGTGGAATGCAAGAAAGTAGAGAGGGAGAAGAAGCAGTACAAGGAAGAGGAAATGAATTGGAGGGACAGATACAGATGCTGATGCAGTTTATTTCAAAGAATATTGAAAGTGTGAAAGGAAATATTGAGAGGGTGAAAGAGGATATGATAGTAAATATGAGTAGACTTGAGACAAGAATGCAAGAACGACTAGAGAAAAACAGACAGGAAAATTTATACTTATACAAGGAATTTGAAAATAAAATCGAGAAAAGAAATAGTGAGTTTCATGAGAGTACAACTAATAAAATTATAGACATGGAAAATCATATTATTAGCAATGAGCAAAAAATACAAGAAGTTAGGTTGGAATTGGAGAATACAAGCCAAGAAATTAAGGGGGAATTAAAACAAGTGGATAAGAAAGTAGAAGAGAAAATAAAGGAGACACATTGTAATTTTGATAAAAAAAATTAACAACAAACAAATAAAATCAAAACTTTAGAACAAAAGGTTAGGGAACTTGAAGAAAACAAAACAATAAATACAGAAACTAGAATAATAAATATGTGCCAAAGTGTACAAGTAAATAATAAATTTGAGGGGAATATCAATATTTTACATCCAATTACTTTTGTCAAGATTTTAAAGAATAAAGTCAAAAACATTAAATCAATAGACGAATTAAAGGATACGATTAGGCAATATTTGGTCAATCAAGCATGTGTGTGGTTCAATAGTCAAGAAAACAATATAAATAGCTTTCAAGACTTCCAAACACTATTTTTGAAACAATACTGGGGTGAAAACACACAGATGTTAATACGAGACCGACTACAATTTGGCAGATTTGATGAAAGACGAAGTCTAAAATATAACAATTACGCTATACAACTTTTTGCAGTAGCTCAACACTTAAATCCAGAAATGAGGGAACAAGAAATAGTGGGGAGCATAAGTAGACACTTCAGACAAGAGGTATTTGAAATAATTAACTTACATGAAATCACGACTATGGAAAGACTTAGTGAATACCTACTTAGACTGGAAAGGACATTATCATATAGAAATAGGGAAGAAAGACCACAAAACAATTACACACCACGAAACAACACACAAGAAAATTATATTCGAAACACAAATTATAATAAGTACACTGACAACAGGAATCGAAATTACCCACCACAACAACGAGAAAGTAGACAACCATTCACAAATCAACAACAATACAATAACAATTACCAAAATCGAAATTCACAGAACTACAACCACAATAACAATTATAGACAAAATGAGGACTACAACAACAGGCCATACAACAGGACTTACAATAATAATAACAATTATCGAGGTTACAATACACAAAATGATAACAGAAAACATCAACAACAACAAAACAACACAGAAGATAACAAGTACGTGCACTTTCAACGACGAACAGATGGTTCAGAAAGGGAAGAAGACAGACAGTTAGATAGGGAAAACGAACAGAGACAGAGACAAGAACCAAAACCTTCGACTTCTGATGAGACAAATTTTTGCTAGGACCATGTGGTACAAGGGACACACACAACTATGAACACCCTGTAGAATTTATTAAGTTAAGTGAAAATCTAGAGGAAGAACAATTGATAGGATTAGTAATTTTAAAAGGTAATTTAGGGGGAAAACAAATTGAAATATTAATAGACACAGGTTCAGAAGCTTCGTTACTTAAAGAAAAATCTATTTCAGAACAGGAATTGAAAAATAATGTTATAAAGATCCCAAAAACAAATTTAATAGGGGTTAATGGGAAAAAGTTGGCAGAAACCAATCAATTAGTAGACCTGAAAATCCACATTAATAAAGAGAGTTTGAATTTACAACTATTACTAGTGAAAAACATGGAATTTGATATCATTATTGGAACTGAAAAATAAATTATGAAACAAAAAGAATAGAGTTAAATGGAAAATATTTTGATTTCAAAGTAAAAGAACAGGAAAGAAAGTTAGATATTATAAGGAAAAAGGAAAATAATAACATAAAAGAAATAGAACAGTATAGGAAGGTAGAAAATATTTTGTGTACAAACAGTGAGAATGG
Source organism: Chrysolina americana (assembly GCA_958502065.1). Classification (NCBI taxonomy): domain Eukaryota; kingdom Metazoa; phylum Arthropoda; class Insecta; order Coleoptera; family Chrysomelidae; genus Chrysolina; species Chrysolina americana. The sequence continues at coordinate 27,026,735 of OY293411.1, forward strand.
GATGTATGAATGTGAAAATATAGAAGATGAAGAAGGGGAAGAAAATATAAAATGTAAATGTAAAAAAGAATATGAAGAATTTATTAAAGAAATATTAAATAAAAATAAAAGGTTAATAATGAGAGAATCCATGGTAGCAAGGGAATATGTGCACAAGATAGAAGTAAAAGAAATCGAAAAATTTAGATCAAAGAATTATCCTATTCCTTATAGATATCGTGATCAGGTTAAGAAAGAGATAGAAGACATGTGTAAGAATGGTGTGATAGAAAGATGCAATAGTAGCTACATAAATCCAATCGTAGTAGTTGTAAAAAAGAACGGAGAACTCAGACTTTGTTTGGATGCCAGGAATCTTAACAAAATAACAATTCCTCAGTATGAAGCACCTCTGAATATTGATACGATTTTTGGAAAAATTACTAATTCAACATGTTTTTCAAAAATAGATTTAAAGCACAGCTTTTGGCTGATTCCTTTACATGAAGACTCGAGAAATTATACAGGCTTTTCAATAGAATGAGTCATTTATAGATTCTGTGTGGTACCATATGGACTACAATCAGCGTGTCCAGCATTAGAACGAGCACTTCACAAAATACTGGACAAATACGACGACTTCGCATTACATTACATTGACGACATTCTGATATACTCGAAAAACGAACAAGCACATAAACAACACATTGAAAAAGTACTAGAATTACTAAATGAGGCAGGACTAAAAATAAACCTTGAAAAATGTCAATTTTTCCAATCTGAAGTGAATTATTTAGGGTACAGACTTAACGAAACAGGGCTTGAAATGGACCTTGAACGGATACGTACAATACAAGACTACATTAGACCTACCAACTTAAAGACATTAAGGGGATTTTTGGGGATGTTGAATTATTTTAAACGCTTGATACCTGACTTGACGAACAAACAACTACCACTTGTAGAATTGTTAAAGAAAAATGTAAAATGGACATGGAACGACAAACATGAGAAAGCTTTTAGGGAACTAAAACAAATTTTTACTAAGCAATTAAAAGTGTATCACCCTGACTATTCAGTACCATTCATACTCAGGACTGATGCATCAATGGCGCGATTTGCAGGATTATTAGTTCAAATTCAAAAGGGAGAAGAGGTTCCCATATCATTTGTGCCGAGAGTGACAAAATCATATGAAAAATATTACAGTGTGACAGAACTTGAACTGGCTAGCATTATCTTTTGTATCAATAAACTCAGGTTTTTCTTGATTGGTGCAAAGTTTTTTATAGAGACAGACCATGAAGCTATATTATCAATCATAAATTGTAAGCTAGCTAGCAACAGAATACAAAGGTGGGCTTTATTACTGCAGGAGTACACTTTTGAAATTAGACATATACCAGGACGACAAAACATAATAGCGGACACGATGACGAGAATGGAAACTAACAAGACACACAACACTAGACAAATTAAGAAAGGGGTAAATGTATTTAGAAACAAGACAGGACTGCACTCACTAGAAACAATTTTAGAGGACCAAAAAGCACTCACAGACAAAGAAAAGAGGGGAACGATAGACAAAGACGGGATTTGTATTAAAATAGTTAATGGGGAAGAACTTTATGTAGTAACAAAAGACTTGACACATAGAATAATTGAGGACTTACACCACAAGTATGCACACATAGGGATTAGAAAGACCTGGATGACGTTTAGGGAAAATTACATTGGCAAAAATGACTTAGAAATGACAAAAGAGACAATAAACAGATGTAGACTATGCCAATTGGGGAAAAACAAAAACATGACGAACAGAAACGAACCACGAAGCATAATCACACAACATCCTTTACAGACGATATCGATTGACTACATCAGTAATTTAATAAAGACAGACGACAATCACAAACACATACTAGTAATCATGGACCATTTTTCAAAATATATTAGACTATACGCCACTAAAAAGACAAATTTTAAAATTACGAAACAAATACTGACAGAGTACATACTAGAACTAGGAAAACCAACACAGATCATACTAGACAACGCCACTTACTTTAAAAATGAAAAAATGAAAAACTTTGGCCAAAAATTAAATATAAAGCTTAATTATACCAGCATCAGACACCCTGCTTCCAACCCAACAGAAAGGTATATCAGGGAGGTAATAAAATACCTAAGGCTTGTCTCTCAAGAAAATCACAGGATGTGGGATACAAAAATATCATTATTAGAACAGTATCTAAATGAAATACCAAATACAGTTACAGAGGAATGCCCGAAATATGTTATGACTGGAAGAATGCCTGAAAGAGAGTGGATGAAGGAAGAAAGGGATTTGAATGAAATTATCAATAAAGTAAATGTGAGAATAAAGAGGAGTGCAGATAAGTATGTGAGTAGAGAGAATAAAAAAAGGAATAAAAGAGTACAATTTCAAAAAGGAGAGCTAGTAATAGTCAGAGTGTTAAGAGTGCCGAATAGTAGGAGAGGCATATGTGCGAAATTACAACTTCCATTCGAAGGGCCTTACGAAGTGGATAACGAACACAGCTATAGACTTATAAATCCCATAGATAAAAGTTTAAGGGGAATCTTTAATATAGAAAGCATTTATAAATTCAAAGAATAAATGAAAATAAAATTATTAAGCAAGAAAACATAGAATTTCAGTAAAATTGAAGAAATTTAGTCGAAAATAGCAAAGATTTTTTTTATAAAAAGGAAAAGTCAAAAGAAATCAAGGTGACAAAACATGTAAAAAGTGAATAGAAATTTCCTATTTGAGTTTTGCTGAAGCATATCAAAATTTCAAATAGAAAGTTTGGGGAATTTGTAATGATTGAAAAAAGTTATTTTTTTTTATTAGGTAAATATTGTTATTATTATTGTTAGAAATGAGGGCTAAATACCTTACCTTAACTTTAGAGTACCTTAATTATTAATTACCACCCAAAAACAGTTTGAAAATCCAAGTTGAATTGCTCAAATAGTGCTTTCCGAAGAATGTCTAGGTCATTCCGCAATAAAGTTCAGATAATTTCAGATACTAGCTAGGTTTCTTTTAGTATTTCTAATCATTCTAAGCGTATTAAATTTTAGTTTTGATTAATTTTTCCAAAGAAATTAAAAATAAAAAGAAAATCTGACAGATAACATAACCTCACAAATTGAGAAGAAAATATTATCAATAATCAAAAAAAAAAGGTTACTATCATGTAGAGGAAAATAAAAAAAGCTCATTAGTAGCAATTTAAGAGCATTCTAGTAAGTAGTTTAGTTTTAAAGATAGATTTAAGTTGTAAATAATTAAGTTAAGAAAACAAATTGGCCATGACTAGGAATATAAGGAGCTCTTTGAAAATTATTTAAATCATCAAGTGCGCGATGAAAAGGTGCTTTTCGCGAATGTGCAGACTGGGAAGGAGAAAAATTTTCTTTTGTTTTTGTTTGGAAGTTTCTGGGATTCTAGAAGTTTTTGCCGGGTGAAAAAGTCGAAGCAGAAATCCAGGAAAGATTTTTACAAGATTCCATTCAAAAAAAGAAATATATTAAAACATTAATTAGTTTGAAGTGATAGAACTATAGAAGAAAGTACCTGGTGTAAGCTGATAAGAAGAGATCAGTCGGGAATCGCTGTTTTGATGAGAAAAATCCCATAGAAAAATAGCTGGTCAGAAGAATTTCTGGAAGCCTTCTGTTGAAAGGCAAATATCCACAAACTCCAAGGTATTTATCTCCAATTCCAAGTATTCTCCGTTGCACATCCATCGATTTTTTTTTTGGGATCAGTAGCTGTGATTCAACAAAAACTTTAACTCCGCGAAAAATACGAACTTCCAAATAACCTTCACCGAACTTTGAAACTTTAAGTGCACAGATTCCGCGTTTTTCATTGACAATCATCTACAAAGGGCGAACTTTTATTAATTATAGAACTATTTAGCTATGGAATGTTGATCAATTTAAGTAATTTGTTTTTTTTTATCATTCATCACAATAGACATAACCTCCAAACTGCATGAGAATATAAAATTCTGGGATTCAATAAGAGCTACGACCGCTACGATTTCCAGTCAGCTGTGGTCTCAATCGGGCTGGGAGAATACGAGGTTGACCCAGAAATTTGTGTCTCACTTAAATCATTCCGTATGGAATAAAAAGTTTGGAAGGTTGGATCAGGTCATAGAATAAGGTAGCTTTCACTGAGTAGGAAAATAAGTATAAGAATCTGGAAGTTGAATTGAGAAAATATTCACCAAATTTATTTAAATAAAAATTGCAAATTTTGAGTTTTTTTTGAAACCTCTATTTTTATTCTACTTGAGAGTTTACTGTCACCATTTCACAAAAGAATCTTGCCTTTGAACCCAACTTGAGAGGAGGAGTCTGCATATTCACCGGAGAGACGACCTAGCTAGCCATCAGAGTAAAGAACAAGGCACAAGTATTAAAAAAGGTTTTTTTTTTAAGAGTAAGTATTTAGTCTGGGCAACATTTGGACAAGGATAAAAATATTTACCTGTGTTTCTTTACCTATTTATCTTCAATCTACATAAAATTTTGATTTACAAAATAGAACAATATAAAATTTCACGACAAAAATTTATTTATACCAAAATCATTTACTATAGCATTATTAAAATATAACAATATATTAGCAGACAAATGTAAACGAATTTTGAATCGCTCATAGCGGTTGTTAGAAAGAGATGTTCGATAGAGGATGTGTGATTTCTTCGATCATAAATTGATGACGCATGGGTAAAGATACAATTATACCATAATTATAAATTTTTACATTAAGATTTCATGAGATATGGTGTCAAATGCCTTGACAAGATCAAGACAGATAGCAAGGCATTTTTCCGAATCATCCAAGGCGTTAACAGTTTTTTCTACAAGATCAAGAACAGCTTTTTCTGTGTTTTTGTTACTCAAAAACCCATATTGTCTATCAGTGATTACATTATTAATTCCCAGGAAACTTATCAATCGCTTTTTAATGTTGTGTTCAAAAACTTTAGCAAAGTTATTAATAACAGAAATTGGTCGATAATTTTCAATGAGTTTCCTTTCTCCAGATTTATATACAGGTGTTATGATACTTTCTTTACATTGTTGAGTTTCTTTACCGCTTTCATAACAGAGGTTTATTATTTGAACCAGTGGATCAACTATATAGTTGTGAAATTGTTTAATGAATTTACTTGAGCCTGGGCCTGGTGAACAATTATTTTTGAGTGTTGATATTATACTGATGATTTCATTTCTTGTTGTGGGTTCAAGCGCCATAGTCGATATTACTGATGGGTCATTCTAGAGCGTTTGTTGTCGTTTGAACTGATCTTTATTAATATTTTTTTGCAATTTTTGGCCAAGTTCAATGAAATAATCATTAAACATGTTTGATTTCTGTTCATTGTCTGTAATGACATCGTTGTCACTATTTGTTATTGCTAAGTTTGTTAAAGAATGTTTACTAGGTTTTCGGTTTATAGTTTCATTAATTATTTGCCATGTTTTTTTGCTATCACCTTTTACAGAATCAAATTTATTTTTGCAGTAATCATTTTTTGATTTTTTTCAATAAGTTATTCTGTTTATTTCTATAGTTTTTGTACTCCCTATTTAGTTCTAATGAATGTTTATGCAATAGTCTCTTTTTGAGCATATCTCTATGTCTGATGGATGTTATCAATGCTTTTGTAATCCAAGGCCTAATTTGATATTCTTTCTTTTTAAAACTTGTAGTGTAAGATGACATTTCTATATAAGTTTGAAAAATATTTATGAATGTATTGCAACAAGTTTGTACGCTTCTATATCCATAAACTTCCCTCCAATCTTCATTTTTTAAAAAAGCTTACAACTTAGAGTAATTCACATTCCTAACCAAATCTATACCGATATTTGATATTCTTTGCTTTTCTCTCTCTTGTGTGACTGCAATGTAGATTGGATAATGGTCTGTTATTTGTGATTGAAAAATTGCTGGATGAAGATGTATTTTGTCTAAGTTGATTGACTTCTCAACAAATATATGATCAATAATACTGCTCGTATTTTCTGTCACTCTTGTCGGTTTGTTAATATATGAACAGAAACCATGAACAGAAACCATGACCAGATAATGTATTCACGTATTCAAAATATTAAGGTTAATATCTCCTATGAAAAATTCCAATGTTTTTTTATTTAGATTATCAAGATAGTTTTCTAAGACATGCAAATATGTGTTTATGTTTATTGATGGTGGGCGATATGAAGCTGTTATGCCAAATTCAGTGCCCTTAAATGTCAGAATAATTCTGATTAATTTTGTTTCATCATTGAATTCCATATATTCCTTACATAAATATCAAACCATTTTTCTGGTCAGTTTTGGATTCATTATAGTAAATCGAATAGCCTTTTATCTCATAATCACTCACCTCATCAATATTCCAAGTTTCGGAAAGAATAATTACATCAATATTTTCCATATCTTCCAGATATACACAGAGTTCGTCAAATTTTTTTCCAATACTTCGTATATCAAAGTGTACAATTGATATTCTTTCATTCTTTTCACTATTTCCCACATCCCTAAAAATCTCATTAGGATAATTATATTATTCAGTTTAAATTTCACCTTCATTGTCAAATAAATCAAATAGCTCTTTCATTTATTTTGGATGTAATACTAATTAATTTGCATTAAAAAATAAACAGTAATAAAAATAATAAATGTCTAACAACAAGTGTAAGTTGACAGTATACCAAGCGTTTCCCTATAAACATATTCAAATAACAAAAACATGAACTAATAATTTCTTGATATCAATTTCACACAAAAACCCTATTAAACTCTTTTCTGTTTCTAATGATGGAAATATGTTCTCCTTTTTTGACGGATATTCTTCCTGCCTCAGTCCATACATCTTTCACTGAGGTATTTGCAATAGCTTCAGTTAACAGTTCCATCCTCAGCTTAGTTGAATCTTCACGAACAACTATTCCAGATCCCTTAAAATTTTTTTTCATTTGTCTTGTTTCGAAATTATCGAGTTTGAAGATTCTCCGTGATTTTTGTTTATTCTTTTCTTTGCCAATTCTATAGCATAGCGCTATATCTGTATCTTTGATATCCATTGAAAATTTCGAGTTGAAAATTCTTATAATTTCGTTTCTTAGTTTCTCCCTCGGTTTTTCTGAGAAATTGAAAATGCGAAGCTTATTTCTTCTAGCTGCCTGATCTAGAGTGTCATACTTTACTTCCATGGTATTTTTATCCTTTTGAAGGTTACTGATAGTTTTGTCCAGTCGTTTCATTTCCATTTCATTTTCCTTTTTGAATTGAAGTAATTCGTCTCTGACCTCGGCCACTTTTTGTTCAACTGCTGATAATTTTTTTTTATCGAACTCGATACGGCGGCAGATATCATTTCAATCAATTCACTGCTTCATTTACAGAATGTTTTATTCCTTCACTTATCTCTCTAGTCACAACCATTTCCGATGAAAAACTTTATACTTTCTAGAGCACAATATTCAATACGATGTTGTGAAAATTTTAAGAAGAAAACGTGATTTTGTTATACACTGTTTATTCGTTTTATCGGGAGCGCTCAAGTACACGACTATTCACTATGCACCATCTTGAAAATTGAAATTAATGCGTTGGCCAGAAGAGTTCGAAAACTTCCCTATATCAATATTTTTCCTAATATTCAATATACTTTACAACATTGAGTAGACACTCCATAACGTAGGAGGTCTTATAATTTTTGATTTTTTCTCTTAATAGCATATAAGCACATTTTCAGAAACCTTTTTCACATGATTCTTGTCGCACCATTCACGAAATTGATCATATATTTTCTCATATACCTACTAAGTTGGATTTGGCCGGTAACATATTTGCTTCCTCAGATAAATCTGATGGGGTATCACTACCACTATTATAATCAACATCCATCTTCTTGAAAATAACTTGAAACTGAAGCAACTACGAGCAAACAGTCAAACACGCGGCGTGCCAACTAACTGTTTCTATAGTAACGACACAAAAAGACCACTGGTGCTGTTCAATTGTATTGGAAGTATTGATAACATTGAGGATAACATTTATGAAAAAGAAGAAGTATTATTTAGTTATTTTGGACTTACTTTTTTCAGATAGGAAACATTTTTGAATACCATACTACTGAAAACATTGAATAATTTTTTCAAGACGATGATGTAAATTCACATTCGCAGTTATACAAAAAATGTTGTTTGTATTTCGTGTATGAAATTCGTGTTCTCATGGCAAAAACACCCATTATACGCACATACCTAATACAAAAATAAATATTCAACAAAAAAGAACTCGTTTTAAGAGTGTCGGAGAAAAATGCCATGGCGATAAGTGAGAAAAATCGTTTTCAGAGATATACCTATAACCATTCAGAATTTTATGAAGATGATAATAAATGCTTTCAGAAGTATAACATCGGCGATTCTCGGAGCAGTAAAAACTCACTTCGAAGGATGTATGCCAACTATAATAGGTGACATTTGGAGTAATTTGAGGTTTTGTATCTCAATTTTTTATTTTTTGTGAGAAATTCGTGTGTGAGTGTTATTATATAATTATCTGAATTGAATGAACTGATCGATAAAATTGATTGACTCAATAAATCGTAAAAAACGAAGATTCTATTGGGTGTCACTTGAATAATGATTGATGTCGATCAAAATGTTTTTATGATTGAAATAAATAAATTAATATTTTAACGGCAACTCAGTTGCCAACTAAGTTCATCCTCAATTGTCCCGATGAGTAAATCGATGATATCAATAAAAATATCTGAGAGTCAAAAACTGAATGACTCATTTCTGTTTGTTTTCGTTAACCAGATGTCGTCCCCCTAAGATCGACAGCCCTCAGAAGTCGACACTTGTGTGGGGCAAGGATTAACGAGGTATTACCTTTCAACGTGCGATTCTTAGCACTTTCTCAAGCCATCATAAAAATAAATGGAAGTCGCTGGGCTTTGAACTCAAGACCAGCAAGCTAGAATGATTGAAAAGCATTGATTTTAACCACTCGGATATCTGACCTTACTTAACATGAATGATTTCAACAATTCAATCTCTTTTACCTTATTTAACGAGAGCATTTGCTATTTTTGATCATAATATAATTATCAGCAAGTTATATTTATTGACTTAGATATAAAGGTAATTTCATTTCGTAGCTAAAATCACATTTGTCAGTTGCCGGGAAAATCTAAGTTAGAGTCGATATTTGTCTGTCTCAGGATTATGATATGGATTTAGGCGTTCCTCAGATATCTATCTTGGAACCACTTACTCATATTCCTTTTATACATTAGAGTGATATGCCAAAGCAACTTCGCACAGATAATGTAATTGTATATGCTGACGACACGACTTTTGTGGCAGATACAGATAGCACAGAGAAAGTTCAAGATGAACTCGAAAATGTTTCTTTCGAGTTCGCGAACTGGTTCGAAAGGAACTCACTGATCGTTATTACGAAGAAAACAATCCGAATGCAATTCTGTTTCAGAAACAGTAGAAAACTACATCAACTTCAGGATAAGGTAGACAGGTATTATATCAAATTGTCATAAACATCAAAATTTCTTTCAACATCCATGAACAGTAACTCGATTTTGGAATCATGTATAAACCAAATGAGTGAGAAAGTCAATAGCGCCCATTGAATAATTGACATCCGTCTGCGCAAATTATAAATGTTTACCATGTCATTGTGTACTCCCATGTATGAACAAGTCCCAAAGGACTGTGGGTACAATGTATATAGGTACATTCATAAATGAGATCTTCTATTTATGAAGCTTATGCTTCACCAAAACTCCGATTTTCATTCCTACCCCACTAGATATCAGGGATTGATCAGACGTCTGCAACGTTCATAAAATATACACTTTTTGAAAGTTCATACGAAGTAGCTAAATTCTGTAATAATCTCCCACAAAATATAATGTGTGAAAATAACGAAAACCTCTTCAAGACAAGTCTCAAGAAATTTCTCATGGAGTATTGTTCCTATATTATTTATGTTTTAAAAAGTACTTATCTGTTAATGTAATGCTGATTCATGATTATTGTTTTTTTTTATTTTCATAGTGTGTTTTCCTATTTGTTTTTTTCCATTTGGTGTTAATAGTGACATCGATATTACTGTGATCATTAGCCAGATATTAGTTTATGTTTTTTATATTTTTCAGTAGTAAGTTTTATTGTTTTATTATCTCATTTTACAAAGTCCAATTGGGATAGTTGTTAATTGAAATGAAAATTTTAATCAAAAGTGTATTTTAATTTTAATGATTTGTGACATTTTCATCTCCTTTCATTGATTCTTTTTATTTATTAATACTCAATCATAATGTTGAAGATGGTCATGATGGTAGAGTGCTTGTCTCTTAACCTAAGGGTCAGAGGGACGTGGGTTCGATTCCCAGCATAGTCATCGGTCTCGTGCATGGCATCACACGTTAAAAGGTAAGGGATGCGTCTTCACTAGCTCGCTCAAGTCTTTCGAAGAATTTTGAGGGTTGTACTCTTAAGGGTGTGCAGCTGGTTGACGGAAATAACAATTTTTTTTAACAATCATTGACTATTCCTACACGAATTAATATTATTATTATTATTATTCAATAGAATAAAAATATCGGCTATTCTATTTTCTGAACGGAATATATCTAAACTCTGACAACTAGTGGGAATTCAACAAAAGGGGTATTCCCTCTGGTGTCCAGTTTTGATACTATTCATCTACTGATGAAAGGTAATTATTATTTTCGTCAAAATTTCTATGATATTAGCCATTCTTCATGTATATTTTGTTGAATCTGTAGTGATTATTGATAGGTGATGATATTCTGGTGCATATACATATATGTGGTGAATATCCTATTTTTCTGTTGACAGAATATACCATTTTCGCCACTTTGGCGCTGACATCTAATTGCAAATTTAAGACCTTCATAAAAAAAATATTTCAATTAGAAAATTTTCAGACTATTGTAAAGAATAACCAACATGTTTTTGAAAAATGTGTGGTATCGCTCATTGCTGTATAAGAATCGATTGTCAGGAAATAAACGAACACATACCTACGCTAAATGCTAAATCAATGACCAATCTGATGAATGCAAAACTTCTAAACGCATTGGTCCCATCAAGTAATCATGCTGAATGAAAACTGCTGTGTACATAATCAGTAATTACGATTGCTTCTAAGGGTGCGACACGATGCTATTGATTCAAGTTACTACGAAACTTCGAGTTAAACTAGTAAATACGGGTGGTATTACAGCAAAGTTATGAATAGAGTTAGATCCGTTCATAAACTTCGATGTAAATTGGTTAGGCGCTGATTACAACTTTGTTTTGATTACAAGATTCTCTCATCGTCGATTGATAATTAAAAAAGTTTCGGGGTGTGGACGTAATTAACTATGATTTTAATTTTCAGTAACTTTATGTAGATACGGTTCAAATCAGTAAACTAAGTTAGTTTCAATTTAAAGTCTAACCATCTTCTGTTTGCACCCTTATGAGCAACGCTCTGAAGTGTTTAGAGGACTTGTGCCAGCTGGGAATGACTCGGGTCCTACAATTTAACGTGCGATCCCAAGCACTGTCGAGAATTCCTACTGAACGTGTTCGCATTAGTTTACCAGTCATCCATTTAGGGCCGGTTTTTCAATGTTCAGTTAAGAGTCTCGTAGCTAGATGACGGCTAATAGTCGTCGAGCCCACTAACGAGAGAACAGAAATGATTATTCAACCGTTGAAACTTTGTATACTTATATTCTCTTGTCGAGTTGGACATGTTATTTAAGGAATATTCTCGGTAGCATATTATCTAACTCAACATGAAAAACAGATTTACGAAATGTCAATAGTTGAATGCTGATTCTTTTTCCATGGTACCCACTGGGCCGGGGACTAGTAGACATCAGCCAGCCAACTGAGACTCTTAACTAACGATTGGAAAACCGACCCACGGTTGCTTGGCCTTTCTGATCGGTATCACTCGACTCATCCACTGCAACTGTCTATATTCTTTTCCTTACAAGTAGTTTGCATGTAGTTCACACAAGTAGTTTGTATGTATGTCATACATGTATTTATTTCAAAATGACTTTATAAAATAGTTTATATTGAATCTCGGCATTGCGACTTTGATCTCGGAATGTCAATTTCAATCTTCCCGAAATCGATTTTGGGATTCCAACTTCAATTTAGCGCTCCCGACATTGATCTCGGGATGAATCGAATTAAGTAGCAATAAGCAGTGTAAAGGTAAATATGAAAAATATCTAAATCATGATCATTGCAAGCAGTTTGTATATAAAAAGTTTGATAAGATAAGGTTACTGAAATTCATTAAAATATTCCTTTCAGTAACCGAAAAACTGCCAACGAATTCAATGTATTAGTATGAAGCCGCTGAAGGACTAAAGCTTCTTTCAGTATTCTTGACTTTAATCTCGGGATTGTGATTTTTATATCGGAATGTCAACTTCAATCTTACAATCCCGACTTGGGATATCGGAGTACTTGAATGAAGTTGAAATAAGCAATGTGGAGGTAAATATATAAAACATCTAAATCAGGCCCATTATTATGGCAAGTAGTATATATATTCAATGTTTGAAATAATGAGGTAACTGAAATTTACAAAATTATTCCTTTCAGTAACCGCACCAAAAAAAAACTACCTACGAATTCATTCGAATCTCGGCATTACTCGAATGAAGTAGGAATAAGCAGTGTGAATGTAAATATGTAAAACGTTAGAAACAGGCCCAATGCAAGAATTTTATAAGTTAATTTTTTAAATTAATGAGGTTACTGAAATTTACTGGAATATTCCTTTCAGTAACAGTACTAACAGAAAAATTACCAACAAATTCGATGTAGGTATCAGTATAAAACCGCTGAAGGGCCAAAGCTCTTTTAATTTTAATAACCCGACTTCAGTCTCGGGTAACGACTTTGATCTCGGAATGTCAACTTCAATTTTGAGATCTCGACATTTGCCCTACAGTTCCAACTTTAATCTCGCGATTCCAACTTTAATCTCTGGATCTCGACTTTATTCTAGCGATCACGACTTAATCTTAGGATTACTCAAAGTAGGAATAATATGCAGTGTGAAGGTAATTATGTAAAACGTCTGAAATAGGCCCATTGCAAGCAGGTTATGAATTAAATGTTTAAATTAATAAGGTTACCGAAAATCCACTAAAATATTCATTTTAGTAATCGTACCAACAGAAAAACTAACAACTAATTCGACGTATTAGTATGGAACCGCTGAAGGACCAAAGCTTCTTAATAATCACGACTTTATTCTCGGGATTGCGACTTTGATTTCGAAATGTCAACTTTAATCTTGGGATCCCGACGATAATCTCGGGATTCCAACTTTGATCTCGGGATACCAACTTTAATTTTGAGATCCCGACTTTAATGTAGAGATCTCGACTTTTTATCTCGGGATTACTTGACTGAAATAGGAATTAGCAGTGTGGAAGTAAATATGTAAAACGTCTAAAACAGGCCCACAGCATGCGGTTCACATAAACAATGTTTAAATTAATGAGGATACTGAAATATCCCTCTTAGTAACCGTACCAACAAAAAACTACCAACGAGTTCGATGTATTAGCATGTTACTGCTGAAGGGCTAAACTTTTTTTATCCCGACTTCAATCCCAGGATTTTGACTTTGATCTCGGAATGTCAACTTCCATCTGGGTATTGCGACATCAATCTCAGATTTCTAGCTTTAATCTCGCTTTAATCTAGCGATCCCGACTTCTACTTCAGGATTACTTAAATGAAATAGGAATAAGCAGTATGAAGGTATATGCAATTTGTCTTAAACAGACCCATTGCAAGCACTGGTGGATATAGAGTTTTTCAGGGGGGAGGCATGAGTTAATGGAAATTTGTAACAAAAGTAGTAAAATGCACAAGAATATGAACTGAATCTTACTGATAAGTTTTCCTTCGAGGCCAAGTGGAATTTAATGATCCTTTTTGCGGTTTCCGATAAAAAACTACTGCTTATTTTGTTTGTTTTTGATTCTCGTCGCTCACCGCCACCGCTCACGGCTTACCGCTGATAGTAATATGCATTTTACTGAAGCCCCCCAAAAATTATTAATTTTCCCCTATTGTAATCTGTTTTGCCGCCCTTTGATTTGGCCGACTGTATTCTTTTAACATATTCACACTGCATAGAAGAATATTTCTGTTTTATAGGGGTATTGAATGATGAATGACTCCTATGAAATCCTAAAATATGTTGATTTGAGTTTGAGTGTTTGAAGAAACATTCAATATGAATACGAATAATTTTGGTTTATATAACTTGTGTTTTCTTCTTGTTGAAAATCAATCAAGGTTTAGTTGCATATCCATACTGGTTGTTGAACCAATATTAACTATTTATTCAAAACTCAAGGGTGGCCATGGCAATTGATAATGCAAGTCCTCCCTTACGAACGGACTGTTTGATGATTTTATATTCACATCAACATTTTTGGTCAAAACAAAATCTAGAATTTTATTATTAATACTTTGGATGCCATTATGCTGCTCTATCAGACATAGAAAATGAACGGAATAAATTACTCATGTGTCACGTAAAAATAAAATTAAATTTTTTAGAATATACAACAAGTTTTTGCTAAAAAATTTATATTTATAAAAATATGGAGATCATTCTCGTTATCACCACGAACTCCTGGTGGGGTGGTACATTATTCATACCTCCGTGTCTCGTGAGCCAATTACTTTCCAGTATCACTGGCCGTGAAACTCTTGGACACATATCTTAGTAGAAGACAAACAGAGAGGCACACTGCATACCGCGCGAGCACATCCAGCTAGTGAGAACTTGTTTTGTTTAGGTACTGCACCTCGCACATCTTCTTCTTGGTTGATGTGCTGAGCTTCCTAGTCTGGTCTCTTCAGGAAACATTGGTTTGTGTTTCTTCACTTGCAGAGGACATGACGATTCATTGTTTTTTCTTTTCAAAAACACTATTTGTTCTGACAATAAGCCATCGATTACTTTCCTACGAAAGTCTATTTCAGTTGGATAAAATTCATTTGCTCGAAAAAAAAATTTTCTTTCATTATGAGAAAGATTGAATCCATGTTTCAGCTGATACCAAACATATGCATTGACTACACATGTGTCCAGAAAATGACAAAAATATTCGATGTCACCATTTGTGGCATTTTCGGTTTATTTCGCCAGCAGATTTGAGTCTACGAAGTTCATACTGGCATTGTAGTCTAGAAGAAATTTGAGGCACGGTATTCCAATGATTTCTCCATTTTTTTGTCTTCGCTTGACTTTAGCAGTTTCGTTGTAATTATGATAGTTTGAAAGCAAATAGACGCATCGGTTATCTTTTCACTTGAATACTGACAATCAGTCAAATTCACCTCTTGCCAATTTTTTATCATCTAACATTTTGGGAATATTCTATCGATTGAACTGACAGTTCCACATGTATAAATTCATTGATTCCTCAAGTCAACAAGCAATTTATATGAATTGGAATAGTTATCACTAAACAAGTGATTATTTTTTCCTTCAATACCTCGTGTCAATGTTTTTACATTTTTTGCATCCAAGCTTTTCTCTACCCTGTCTACTGATTTGCCAGTATATATGTCAAACCGATATAAATAGCCTGATTTATCCGCGATGCCCAAATTTTATACCCCCGCTTTATGGGTTTCTTGGGCATATACAGTGTGTCCCAGCTAAAACTTGTCACCCCCCTAATATCCGAACTCATGAAAGAAATGTTGAGCAATGTGCGAACAAATTTCGAAGATCGCTTATACTTCTGTATGGAACTGAATGGTTCACATTTTGAACCTTTCATACGATGATAACATGCTAGGTGATGAAAAATAAAAATATCTGGAAAAAATTAGTTTTCATGAAAACTTCAACAACACTAGATCGATCCTCAATTTCAGTACACCGATGTATTTGGGATTGAATTCCCTTCAAAATGATGTATCACAAGTATAGTAGTCCCATTGAAAATTCTGAAGTAGGGGGTGCTGGGGTTGAGGGAGTTGACAACACAATGATGGTGTATTTGAAATAAAAATCGACGGGTCTGAGCGATTTTCAATTTTTTTCATGAGTTCGGATATTAGGGGGGAGACAAGTTTTAGCTGGGACACACTGTATTGTTTGAGAGAGCTCCTCCATTTGAATTTTATAATAGGATCGTCAACAGCCAACAGCCAGAAAGTTTCTTGAGCAATGGCCGCATTTTATACAATTTATCAAAATTTGGAACTTGTCTATTTGGCATCAAGCTATTATCATTGATATGGATGTGGTTCAGAAGCCAAATGAATCTATTGACTGGGCATCGACTGGCGATTGGAGATTTTTTTCATGATCACTTCCTTGTACCGTATAATAATTTTTTCTGTACGTTTCTTAATGTTGTTAAGTTTTGATTCGAATCACTTCTAGTCAACGATAGTCCCACTCTAGACTATTGTGACGTTTCTAGACTTCAACCTATCGATTTCAGATTTCAATTGTGCAATTTTATCATCAAAATCTTTGAGTTCACTAGGTAAGCTATATAAAATAGATGTAAAATTACAATTCTCAGCTTCTTACCACAATGAAGTCACATAGTAGTTTCACACATATATACAAAATCAGTCTTCACGTGCGGGTGAGTGAGACTTTATTCGACTGTTTTTTCCAATAATATTGTACAAACGATTTCCGTGTTACACATACCGTAAAATGGGGTTACTTTGATCAATTTTCATTTTGAAAACTCCGTATCTTTTGCATAAATTGGCAGAAAAATATGTAAAAAAAAACAGAATGTCGGTTTTTTGTCTTCTACCCGAAACTTAACTTAAAAAACTATCAATGTATTTAGTCTTTGAGAAAAAAAGTTGAACCACGTGATCAAATTTATACAATGATCGGGGTTACTTTGATCACCATGCTTATTTTCATGTCATTCGAAAGTAAACCCAAAAAGAAATAAACAAACAAAAAAAATTGAAATCTGTCCGCAGGTTATTCTAATAAAGCTGTTTAAAACACTGGGGGTGACTTTGATATAGACAGAAATTATGTTTTAGTTATAATTTTATTTGAAATTAACATTTTAATTCACAAAATATCAAATTATTCAGCTCTAAACTTCATTAACCTTGATATCGTATGGAAACACGACTAATTCAGACCCTTCTTGGAAGGTAGGCCTAGGCAGGTATGCAACAATAGCAGACTCTTCAATTTCAGAAATGTCATCTTTAATGTCTTTCGCCATGCCTCTTTCATTGGACGAAAAAAGGCGACGTCCAAAGGCTGAAGCAGATGGGTCGAGTGTGGTACCAAGCAAACAAAGTTGATATCGTTTTCTTCACACAGTCGTAACACATCTTCATCGATATGAGAGGACAAATTGTCTCCAATTAACACTTTACGCCCGTTTAGTCTTTTCGCGTGTGGCAAAAAACAAGTCATGAACCAATCCCGGAATGTAACAAGGTCAATCCAGCCACTGGTAGTTCGGTTATATCTAGTTCCACGTGAGCAACATGGTTCATTGCAACACGGTGAGCCACACGGTCCTCTCTCCTTCCAAGTGTCATATAGATGTGTGCTCTTGTATATGACATAAGGTAGTAATAGAACACCATTCGCAGATCTACAGACCATGATAGACGTGCAACTCTTGGAAAAGTTTATTATTTTTTCTGGATACTTGACTCCTCGTCGGTATACATAGCGTTTCTTGCCCGGGTCGTCACTTAAATTTGACTCGTCGTCGTTGAAAATATTACTACTAGGCACGTTTTCAACAACACTTTCCAAATGTTTGAAATATTGTTCTATATTTTGTTTGGAAACTCCAGCTCGAGCCCTTTTTATATTAGCTGCAACACGCTGACTGTAAGAATCCTGATGACGTCGTAAAACCGAGTAGGCCCAGTCAATACCAGGCACATTATTGGTAAATTTGGCCACTATTCGTCCAGTTCGGTATAAACAAGCTTTACTGAACATACGCAAATCAAAGAGACTAAGAGGAAACCCCCATTCCGCACACTTTGCTGCTGATTTAAGAATAGCCTTTTCTTGAGCGTCATCAGTGAACACAGTTTGGGCTCCAGGTTTATTTATGTGTTTTCCGTTATACTTATTGTATAGAGTTCCATAGGGGATTTTAAATTCTTTTGCAGCACCACGAATCGTCAAACGTCCGTCTAATACAGATTGCAGCGCATTTTCAATCACTGCATCCGAATAATTTTTGTACTGCCGACTTCCAAGCGGCTTTCTATAAGTCCTTGGCATTATTCTGTAACAAGAAATACCCAGGTAATACTATGCAGAAAAACTATTTTACGAAAATATATCTCAAACCGTAGTTACTTCAACATGCGGGGTTACTTTGATCAGTTGATTAAAGTAACCCCGTACACCTGATCAAAGATACCCCAATACGCATTCAAGTTCAAAACATGGCGACTCGATTAGTTTTTTAGGACATTAGAACATAAACAGTATTCACAGAAAACTGTAATTACCAGTAAACAAGACGGTAAAAATAAAATTATAGTAATTTTGTAACTACATTAAGAGTTCTACACACCTGAAATTCCTAGATTAAGCACACATTTTACAAAAACACAAAACGTTTCACGATACACTATGCCGTTGCTAAAATGAAATCCACCATAATGTAAAATCTGTATCAGTGTTGCCAATACCGAAAAAGAAAACATTCGGCAGCGTTCAGCAATGTCAGTATTTGCGCTTTTCAAGAATAAGTAAGCTGTTATCAAAGTAACCCCGTAATATCAAAGTAACCCCATTTTACGGTACATGATACATGTTCTTTGGAGCGTTAACAGCCAAAAGTTGCCGGTTGATATGTCATTTAGTTTCGAGGGAAAATTTGGTATAATAATAAGATATTTCTAATTAATACCAAATACCAAACTGTTTTTACCAACTTCGCTGTAAAAGTATAACTACTACACTGGCTTATAAAACAATTGGATCTTTTTAAACTGCTCAACTGATTTTTAAAGTGAAACGAACAGTGGATTGTTTTGCTCGTGAATATTGCTTTAATAATCTGGTACCAGTAATCGCAGAAATTTCAAATTTTCTGGCAAAGCTGAGTAAAAGGAAGCTGCACAACTAGTATTTTGGGTGAGTCGAGAAAGTGAGCCGTTGTATAACAGAAAGCGAAATTAGTAAATTATCGTTCATTCCTGTGAAGTAAAAGTACTGCGCAAAAAAAATAATAAAGAAATACAATACTTCAGGAGACAAAACGTGGGTGAAAGAGTGATATTAGCTCGGGTGCTTAGTTCAAAATAACTTTATTGTTGAATACAAATAATAATATGTCATCAAACCAAGAAGTTAAGACCCTGGAAGAAGTATTCACCCTTCTCGTCAATTTAGACAAAAAATTCGATAAGTCGAACGAAACTCTGGCCGAAATCAAGGACGAACTTGTGAGCGTCAAAAGCAAAATCACTGTTGGAGGAAGAAAATAAGAAGTTGACCAACCACGTCGAGCTGCTGGACCGCAAACTACGTAAAAATAATATAGTCGTATTCGGATTAGATTCAACAGATATTTCCAAAAATTTAACTTCTTTGAGCCAAAATTTGGCAATTGAATTGAGTATCTCTGATCTCAATAACGGATATTCCTTCATCAACAAAAATAATAAGCGAATCCTGAAAATAGAACTGATTTCATACTTCAAAAAGGTTGAAATCTTCAAAAACTCTCACAAGCTCAAAGGGACTGAGATCTTCGTAGCCAACGACCTCAGTCCAAAGGATCAGGTAATCCATAAGGCTCTGAGAGGCCACTTGAACAACGCGAAGAAGTTGGGTGTAAAGGCCACCATTCGTAACAATCAGCTGGTCATTGATAACGACTCAATATCCCTTGACGATATTGAGGCATATCCAAATTATTTGAAAGCGTACCTCAACCCTACCAACAGCCAGAAAAGAAAGGAACTCTCGTCTCCCGAAGAAAACTTTCCCAAAAAAACGCTGAGATCTAGAACTGTGTCCACCCGTTAAAAAACTCTACCTATTTTACTTAATTATTTTTATTATTTACACGGTTGATGTTATATTGTAATAGGTACACATACTTACTTAATAATAGATTTCATATATTTTCATTGAATCACCTGAACTAATTCAAAACCGTATAGTAATCCTTAATTTTTTTTTTTAACTTGATTTATTAAATTTTGTAGTTATTATTTTATTTACAGTCGGAAATGAAATTCTCACACCTGAATGTTAGATCTATTTTCACTGGGTATAGCGAACTAGTCGATTATATTTCGGCGGAGAGCATCGACATCGTCGGATTGACTGAAACTTGGTTAAACACGAACATAGACTCGAATACTATAAATATTAATTCCCATAGTTTGATTAGAGTTGATAGAACTGGAAGAGGCGGAGGTGTCGCCTTTTTTGTTAGACGAACTATTCCATTCAAACATATTGCTTCACAAATAAGTGCAAATCTTGAGCAGCTTTGGATCTCAACCACTATCAGAGGAAAACTTTTAATTTTTGTGGTGTTATACCGTCCACCGGATGGAAGTATACCACTCTGTCTGTGTGAACTTGATGAAAGTAATTCTAATCTACTGCCAACGTGTGACTTTTTTCTTGCAGCGGGTGATTTGAACATTGATTTGCTCAAAAACGATAGACGTTGTACACTATTCAACAATTTCTTATCCTCCTACAATGTTAAGCAACTGGTACAAAAACCAACACGAATAACTAACAATAGTCAGACATTGTTGGATATTTTGATCGTGTCGGATGAGGAACAAGTTACTTCTGTTGATATCTCCGATGTCCACGGTATATCCGATCACTTAGCTGTATCTTGTGAAATTCAAAATTGTATAGTAGAAAACAAGGTAAGAATGATATCCTTCCGGGACTATCAGGAATTCAATTATGAGTCATTTTGTGACGGCTTGAGAAACATTCAATGGAATGTTATCTACGATTTGAATAATGTTAACGATATGCTTTCCTTTTTTCATCTCCACCTCAAGGACCTTTTTGAAAAACACGCTCCTCTCAAGACGAAAAGGGTAACTAGACCCCCTGCTCCATGGCTCACTTTCACTATAAAAGAAATGATCAAACTCAGAGATCGAGCCTTCAATAAATATAAAAAATCTCAGTCTACGGTGGATTTTCAATTCTATAGAGATTTGAGAAATTACACTACGGGTACAATACGACGTGAAAAGAAGGCATACTTGGGCTATATTCTTCTTCAGAAAAATTCTAAATCTACATGGAATGCCCTACGATCACTTGGCTTACTGAGACACAAAATCAGTTCTGAAATACCGATCAATCTGAAAGACAAAGATCGCATTAACTATCATTTTAACAATATTTCCCAGCAGGAACCTTCGAAAGCACAGTTGTCGCTTCTTGAAGTATACAATAGAACCCAAAACGAAAATAGTTTCAACTTCTCTAACATTACCAGTGAATTGGTGAAAGAATATATTTATAAAATCAAAACTAATGCCACTGGGTCTGACAACATCTCCATTCGCATGATTCATTCGATTGCTGACCATCTTTTAAATCATATCACTCATATTGTAAATACCATTTTGGTGGAAGGTGTATTTCCCGAAGAATGGAAACATGCCTGGGTCATTCCTCTACCAAAATGCAACTTTCCCACAGATTTTTCTGACCTCCGACTCATCAGCATCCTCCCATCTCTATCTAAGGTCGCAGAAATGGCAATGAAAGATCAGATCTCTTCATATGTGTACGAGCATAACATAATAACTTCTGTTCAATCAGGTTTCCGAATGCAACACAGTACTACTACTACTCTTTTAGCGATTACAGATGATATTTTCAGAGCCACAGATGACGGCAAACTAACATGTCTAGTTTTGCTCGACTACAGTAAAGCTTTCGACACCTTGGACCATGAAATACTCTGTAATAAACTCAACTTCTTTGGATTTTCGAATAGCGCTGTTCGCTTGATACAGAATTACCTAGATGACCGCAGTCAAAGCGTTAATATCGACAGTGAGTTGTCAAAGTCTCTACTGGTGACTAAAGGTGTACCTCAGGGATCCATATTGGGTTCACTTCTTTTCAGTATATATATTTCTGACTTCCACCGTTCTATTATCAAATCTACTGTACACCATTACGCAGATGATACTCAAATATATTTCTCATTTCATTGTGGTAACCTACAAGAAGCTCAGAATACTATCAACAACGACCTTCAGTCAATATCTGATATTTCATCCGCTCATAAGCTGAAACTGAACCCAAAAAAATCATTAGTCTTGTTATTTGGGTCACAGAAAATGAGAGAATCTGCCCTGGAATCATTTGAGGTGTATATTGGTGACAATAAACTTCCTATAGCTAATGAGAGCAAAAATACTTCGATCCAGAACTGAGATTTACCAGGCATGTTAGTTACTTATGTCAAAGTGCTTATAACACGTTACGACAGTTATACCCAAATAAAGACATTCTTTCCACAAAACTCAAAATGAAACTTTGTGAATCCCTGATTTTTTCAAAAGTTTCATATGGTGACTGTGTTTATGGTCCCGCCTTGTTACAATCTGATGCCGATCGTCTGCAGCGCATACAGAATTCTTGTCTTCGCCTCTGTTATGGAATTCGTAAGTTTGATCACATATCGAGAAAAATGAAACAATCCGGATGGTTGAGACTAGATAAACTCAGACATTTGCACTTATTAACAAATTTACACAAAGTTCTGATTTCCCGTAAACCTGATTATCTCTTTAACAGACTGGTATCATTTTCCAGCATCAACAGATTTGTGACACGTAACAGTAATATCCTCGTTATTCCCAAACATCGCACTTCAATATTCACCAGAAGCTTCTCGTATATCGCACCAAAATATTACAATTCACTACCCAGTGAGTTTAGGTCTTACAATTTGCTTAACTTCAAAATGAAACTGAAACTACGTCTAATCAAAAATTGACAGGAATAAGATGTCCAACTACCTCATTAACTCATCTTGACACGAGCTCTGATCTGATTTTATTAAGTATTTTTCTTTTTTCAACATCACGTTTCAGCATTGAAAACTATTAATCCATTATCAATTTAGATTTAAATTATTGGTGATATAATGTATGAATATTGACTGGTGATGATTAGCATTAGCATTATCCACTTTTGTAATTGTTGTAAAGGTTGAGTTGAAAATCAGCTTCTGCTGATACTCCACCTTTTCACCAAACTCCATTTTTTCTGGTTTTTGATGAATAAAGTCGATTTATTATTATTATTATTATACCTACCGTGAAAATATACCTTAATAAATACAAAACATTTTGGTTTTTCGATTTTTCATATACTTGCTGACATTTGAACCCGCACGATAAGACCGATTTTGACTATATCAATACTACATGCCATGGATTGAGAATATTTCAAAAATTAATGAAATACAGAATAAAAAATTTAAAAAGTAATTGAATTTATGTAGTAGCTACTCCATGTTTGCAGAATCTCCAGTTAGAGAGCTTCCAACATTACCACAAAGACGTAAAAACAAATTCATGTTCCCCACTTTGTTTTATTTCTACGATTTAATAAACACAACTGATGTCATCCCTCTACAGATTAAAGCATTTCCGTTTTCCAGCCAAAACTGCTATACTTCCTCGCTGAAATAAAACATGAAATATTTCACAAGCACGTAGTAATTTTCTGGCCGACGAAGGAAAATAAGAATTATGGCGTCACGTTGCTATACACTAGCACACACACATGACTTTTATGTTATGTAGATAATTTATTTGTTGTTTTAAAGTTTATTCTGTTTATCACGATAGTATATCCTGTTCGAGAAAGAAAAATTATGAATAATATTGGATAATATTCAGCATCTTTCCACAAATAATAAACCCTTCATTATTTCCATGAAATTTTATATCACTATGAATGTTTGGTTTTGTGTTTCTTGACTTAGCTTTATGGGAAATTCAACCTTTTACAGTTTCTGTTTTTCAAAATTTGTTGACGTTTCGGAGGCTACATCATTTGGCAACTGCTTATGCACACGAATCAACACTGAACATGATACATTACAGAAGTTTAATGAAATATTACTAGAGTTAACATATAAAACTTAAAATTCGAGAGAGGGAAAAACCCAAAAACACCAAAACAACGTCAAAAACACTCGACGCACGTTTCGCCAACGCTTTTTGAACTCCTGAGAATGCCAACTTATTTTGACGTTGTTTTGGTGTTTTTGAGTTTCTCCATTTGTTGAATTTCATTCACACCAAAGGTTCCTATCTTCATTTATTTGATATGACACTTACTTTAAAACATTACATTACGTTCTATAACTTTATAACATTGCGACGAATGCAGAAGTTCGTAATTCTTGGTTCAGTCCGCCTGCTCAGGGCACATGATACTTGGACCCAATAGTCACTTAACCCACAGCGTTGGAAGTGGTTATTGAGATAAATGATCCAGCGCGCCCTGCGAAAGTGTCGGGGATTCGGAGACAGGGGGGATTCGGAGACAGGGCCTGTCTGGAAAATTTCTAACGGATAAAAAATAATTTTTCCTCATACACACTCAGAGAATGTACCCAATGGCAGAGCCTGTGCGGGTAGAGGACAGCTATTATTATTATTTGTCGTGACGCTACGGGCCGGCTTATCTGAATGAAATCAACACATTAAACTTCCAACCAGTCAAGGTTTGTTGATCACGTTTTTATTCAATATCGCCAATCAAGGTACCTATATATGAAACAACGAAATGAATTTCGGATATTTTTTAAAGAGCGGCAAATCATATGATGGAATGGCAGTATTTGAGGATTCAAGAGAATCTTATCGTTATACGTTTAACCACTGAACAAAAATACTGGGCTTTATCCCAACTCCCTTTGAATAATATAGGATTTGCAAGCAATAGATGAAATATTGAAAAATATTGATTACAAAAGAAACAGGTGAACTGAATATTGAGATAACATTTCGTTTTATCCAAAAATTTATTAGTTCTACTTTAACGATCGAGTGAGATCTAAGTGGTGTCACGGGTATATGTGCCGCCAGGACCACGTTAGATTATTTGATGACACAACATATTTTCAGTATCAACAGCTGTGACCTTCCGTAGAATACACGGCACAGGGTTGAAAGGGTAGAATGTGTTGAAAAGCGGTCCGGGGGGACTAGGTGAAGTTAGCGGGTTGGTAATTCCATCAATAACTTTTGAAACAACGGTATTTTACTCGTATTGACATGAAGAATATAAAATATTTATTGTGACAAAAACATGTAGAATATGTCTGAAATTGAGGGTAACAAAAAGCAAATGGATATACACATCATATAGCAAAATAAAATTTTCATAGATAAAGTGTCTAGTCATTATTTAATAATGTTTTATTCGAGAGAAACGAAAAGCGAATGAATGTATAAGTAATATGACATAATCTATACCAAAATAAAAATTCCTGGTATTATGCAAACATTGCCAGGGTTTGTCTTGTAGTTTAACAGAAGATTTTCCTTCATTTGGCTGGGACATGCATCTATCGAGGTTTTGCCTCTCATCTTCGAAGAACGTTGCACAAATATCACATGTAGTTCAATTTCCGTCATGGTATTAGCCAGGGAAGTAGTTTGCCTTTAATTTTCCACTTGGTGGAAACGCTTGAAGAGAAGGGTACTTTGTTGATACCTTTCCGGCACAATATTTTCGAACTTGTTCGAAATATTACAGTTTACTCTTCTCGGAGTCTGTGCTGCCTAGGAATGTCTTGTTCTTGATTTTCCGTGCGGATGGCGCTCCGATCAATTTAGTTGTGGGTCGCAGTGTCATCCGTGGGGAAATATATTAGTTTGAAGGTTGATTATTATCCATTTGGCAGGGACAGGACAATTTAATTTTGTCCGACCTAACATGTCACTGATGATAGGCAAAACCTCGAAACATGCATGCTTGCAAGTGGTAATTTTCAGCCAAAGGGTAATCTTCTATTCAAATACAAGAGAAGCACTTGCAATTGGGTTTTCTTGAAAGAACGTTGCACAAATATCTGTCAGATGTAGTTCAATGTCCATCGTGGAATTAGCCAGGCAAGTAGTTGTTTTATGATAGATTTTTGCCTTTATTTCTCCACTTGGTGGAAACGCTTGGAAAGAAGGGTACTCCGTACTCATTTCACATTATTAATAAGATTATAATTGTTGCTTCCCATCTCGCCACGGGGAAAAACTCTTGTTAGATGGTGGAGGGTGCTTGGAATTTTTTCACAAAAATATTCATTTAACCCATCAAGACTGGGAGCAGCGAAGTTTTCCGAGCTTTTGACGGCTCGTCGAACTTCTACAGGAGTTATTGTATCGCGAAGTTCTTTGAGCTCAGACTCACAAAGCCTCCTAAAGAAAATTTCGAACTGTGCTAGGGCTGGACAACGTAAGTTAAGTGGTTGCGAATACTCATAGATATCTTTCCAAACGGTTTACACCCGATCAGTGGCTGGCTGGTAATACACAACAAATGGAGGCTCTGGGAATAAGCGACAAGGTTTATCGTACAAATTCATGATATCCGCGATGCTTTTCGCAGTCCTCGTGAGTGAAGTGAAACGAGTATTTGCCGCCACGTAGTCCACTGTACATTGCATACGAAAAACGTGCTATCTCTCCGACTCGATGTCGTCTTCCATCTTGTGTACGCACCGCTCATGCCTCCTAGTCAGACGGACAGCGTCTGAAGGACGCCATCTACGGAAGAGTTGATTTACCAGATGTCAGCTTCTTCTGGAAGACTTTCATGAATATCCACATCCACCTGTGCCAGTTGTTGTGGCTTCAGAGATTTGATGCCCTCCATTGGAGGTGTCATGCGAGCCTCCTCTAATTCATTCAGACCAGGATTTGGCACTCTCGCTATTTAGTTCATTAATGTCACTCACTGCCTAATTATTTAGAGACATAATGGCGTTACCCCCTTTATTTTTGATAACTAGCATGGGAAAAAAACAATTGAAGTTGTTATATTTTTCATCCAATTTGAAGAATTAGAGTTTCATCTGGAAGATCTGAGGTGATCATTTTGCTACATCACAGAAATAATGATTAGGATCAGTGGAAGTCAGATACTGGTTATTTTTGGTTATCTCAAGCTTCTATTTTTTCTATTCTTCTATTCAATTAGTTCTGGCATTCTTGTACTTATTATTCTTGTTTGAATAACATGTATATCTATGTACCTAGCAACTGCCATCATGTGCAGTGTTTTCAAGAGTGTCTTGGCGGTATGGTTTTTGCCATACTCGAAGCCAGATTTGGAATTATTAATACTGCCTAGCTGCTAAATTTCCTCATAGTAGAATGCCAAACAGCGAAAGGGATTGGATATCAACAGAGCAGAAGTATTCTCACAGGCATCGAAGGTGGTTTATTTTCGTATTGTTTCTATTGTGATTTAGTAGTTCACTGAAAAATACTTTAATAACCGTTATTAGAAATCAAGTTACCATTATAAAAAACTTCAATTAAATAGGGGACAGCCTAGCTGTCTTATAACTACAATTCAATTCAATTTGCTATGACGACTCGATAACGGTTATTAAAGGCATCAATTGGCGTATTTCGAAAGTATCTGAGAAACGAATTGCCGTTATTAGATGAATCGTATTGATTCAATCAAAGGCTTCAATTATCGTCATTGAGCTCTTTAATAACTGAGATTAAAGACACCACATTGATTCCTGATAGAACCATTTACTGACAAGTGCAACAAATCAAAATATTTCAGGAAATTCCATCAAAACCATTCTGTCCGTAAGCCGGCTGCCTGGTCCTTTACATCACATCATTTCTTCGTCCATTTCACGTTCAGAAGTAACTGCTTTGACTTCAAACATAGGAATATAGTTTCCCAGGCCCCATTCTATCAGTTGCAGCTGATATTCCATCATATTCAAATAAAAACAAGCACTTTTCACTATTTTTAGTACTTTTATAATATGACCAATAACACTAGAGATACAACCCATACGACTTATTAACGCCGACTGACGCCAATGTCACCAATCCCGCTAAGCCGAGCCAAATGATCTTCGTGTGTGTACGCGACACTTCGTGCAAGTTCGGCGCTCTTTTTCATTCGCAAGCAGTATGAGCGTAATTCGATAACAAATAACTGTTATTTGATTAAACATCATTCGTTCGCTGTAATTATCGTAGGAAATGCTTAGACTATCATAACAAAACACCCAATCGGGGTAATTTGTATACCTTCCATAAAACGTACTTAGTTGTGGAGTTACGGCGGTCGCTCTGATATAATGAGTAGCGTGTATGAATGTTATAGGAAATCAAATGACAGTTATTCATTCAGACTTAACTAAAACAATTAATGACCTCTTTTTCCTCAGTGTTGATTTCTTAGTGATGTTTAATTATTAATCGGGTTTGATCACGGTTTTTTTGTAAATCACTGTGAAGTATGAAAAATCAGGTACTCAGATTTTTTGGTATTGAGAAACAATTGGTTTACCAAGTACCATGCATACTTCCAACTTGGCATGAAGATGGTTGCAGGCTAATTCATTTGTTTCACTACAGACTAAGAAAGGTGAGTCGTCAGCATATACTGTACTCTATTAGTAATGACTAAGGAGACATGTATTGCTCACAACCCAATGGTACCCCCAATTACGAAAGGGAGGTATGTAAGCAGTGCTTACTAACAAAATCCTTTGAACCAACTGTATTGCATCTATTAAATAAATGATTCACACCATTCAGCTGCAGATATTTTATGCCGCGAATAAATAGTTTTTGCAGCAGTGCATTGTGAGGGATGCATTCAGAAGCAGCGCACAAATTACAGCAAAAAATACTAGGAATTTTCTCTTATTGATCTCGGTTCAGCACTCGACATGCCAATCCAGTATATTTTGCTTTCCATGAGTGATAAGTTATTCCTGGATGCCGGTGGGTAATTGAAAATATTTATTCTAACCATCAGGGCTTGGAGCAGCGAAGATTCCCGAGCCTTTGACGTCCCGTCAACTTCTTCCTGAGTTATTGGATTGCGCAGTTCATTGATCTCAGGCATACAGAACCTCCTGCAGAAACCTTTGTATTTTTCTATGAAAAAAAGATTATTTGGACGATAATGAGTTTGCATTTGTCCATATACAGCTACGGTAAAATATTATCGGCATATAGCGTTCCCAATACGATTGGTTGATAGTTGGTGTAGTCAGTCGACCAGTACAAAATATAACAAATATACGCTATGGTGAGTTGAGTTAGTATTCACCTGGACTACTCTTCACTTTTCTACAAACTGTTTGCCTCGAGTACAATTCACGTGACAGTGTCAGTGTATATCAACCGCAGTCGCGGCAGTTTGGGATTGCCTCCGATCCATTAAACAACCTATAGTCTGATCTACATTCAGAAGTTAGTTAACGTGTTATACGTCAATGCATTTAAAAAGGGACATTTCACGCCATTGTTGCCTACTTCGCTTACAGGTCCGGCCGAGCAAAAAAATAAATAACTTTCATTTTTAAGGAATGTTTAAAATGTTTGTATATGATTGGTATGATTAATTGTTCAAACATTAAATGATGGTACTACTACCATTGTGAACTCAACCCTATTGAACTGAAGTGGAGTGAAGAGAAACGTTTTGTGGTTTCTCATAACACCATTTTTGGATCAGTCGAGGTGAAAAAGCTATACACGATGATGTAAAACAACAATTATGGAATAAAACACAATGAATATGCATGACTTATTCTTGAAGATAATATTTGGTCATTGATCAATTAGCAAAGTGATACTCCATATGCTGATAATATTTTTCAGTATCTGTTTGAATCATAGCATAGGTATGTCTAGGTATAACGAAGAGGATCAAGCAATATCCGAAGAATAATTTCAACATATGTTATCTATCGAATGAAGTAACAATTGGAAAACGTACGTAATGGTTTGAGAAAATTATCCACTTAATGAAATATTTCTAAAAACCATTAACTCGGGCAAAATTTCAAGTACATACCTGTTATCAAATCACCTTTTGACCTCCTTTTCACAATCTCCGAAGTCATTGGAATCAAAGCCATGTTAATAAATGAGTCGTCGTTTGCATCAAAGAAAAGAATTATCGAACACAATTAACCTTTGATGTTGATTTCCTTTTGTGAAGTTAGCGAACCGAAATGTTTTATTTGCAATGTATCGACTCATCAAAGGAAACGATATCGTTTCAATTCGGAAGTTGAACTCTAATTTGAACATATTTTTCAACTCACCTATTAGCGCAAGCCGTCGAATCTTGTGGTAGATGAATCAAAATTTTTCATTACAGGAAAGCTGAAACAAATGAGAAAACTTAATTTTCCACCTTCAAGAAAGTTATACATAGGAGAAGTTGGACATTTTTATGGGCTTAGGAGCGATGGATATTAAGCTTTCACTATTATTCAAATTGGAGTAATTAATCTTATCCGAGATTTTTTATTTTTTTCTAATATTGTTTGAATTGTTGGTGCTTTACGGAATTGATTTTTCATTATCTGCATAGATCATTATTTGTTGTAGCAATTTATACATAAACATTTTCATTCACAAAGAAGAGGTAAGCAACAAAGATGGTTTTTCATTTTGATTGATACAATTATATAGGTACTGCTAATTTGGTGAAAACCCCAAATTTTGTGCTTAGCCATGAAAATCAGTGAATAGTCAGTGCAGTGCCATCTTCATTTTCCGTGCGGATGGCGCTGCGATCAACTTAGTTATGGGTTGTAGTTTCATCTGTGGCGAAACATTAGCTAAACGGTTGATTATTATTCATTTGGCAGGAACAGGATAATTATAATGTTGTCCGACATACCATGTCACTGATCAGAGGCAATAAACCTCGAAACATGCATGTCTGCAGGTGGTCATTCCCAGCCAAATGTTCAATTACACGACAAGCACTTGCAATTGGGTCTTCTTGTAAGAACGTTACACAAATATCTGTCAGATGTAGTTCAATGTCCGTCGTGGTATTAGCCAAAAAAGTAGTTGTTTTCTGATAGATGTTTGCCTTTATTTTTCCACTTGATAGAAAGCTTAGCGAGAAGGGTACTCCGCATTCATTTAACCATGAATTACTTATAATTAACGAATCATAAATAAATATAATTTTGAGTGAATGAGTTATGCCGAACTTTGACTTTAATACCACGAACAGCCGTGTTTGCCTAAACAGCCGCCTGTTTACCTAAATAGCCACATCATGTGACTTCAATCATGGAATTTCCTAGGTGCAGCCATGTGTGGAAGAAACAATATTCAACATAATTTGAGTAGAACTTGTTGATTGAGTCAAGCTTTCCAAAATCTTTATTTTATGTCCGAAAATTATACAGTGTGGACAATAATGTTTGCAGCAAGGGATTTTTTCAAATTTTATTATCAGAGTTACAAAAAACACTTTATATGCGATTGTTTCTGCAAATTGGAAACATCATGTAACTACCAATACGGCGGCAAAACATTCAATACGAATCAGGAAAAAGTGGTGGTCTGTAGCGAAGCGGTTAGATGTCGGCCGTTGAATCTTCTGCCAGCGCTTGGCCAGGTGAATGTAACAAAAATTTTCCCAATTTCATCGGAGTATAGATTCCATTTTGGACATCTGTTGCTCGCTTTGAATGTGCACTGACCAACCGGGGTGGTACTGTAGGTTTTCCTACAGCTAAGAAGAGAATACGCCAATAATAATCAGTGTGTCATCTCAAAGCGCCACAGCAAATGTTAACCCTCAATCACAGAAGTGTTTTTGTTACAGATCCACAGGGCGGAATACTGTTGTACATCTTCTCTTAGCTTCGTTGAAGGAATCTCCGAGTAGGTACACCGATTGGTTTTGAGCTATGATGACTACGTCATCTGCGCGCTGCTAGAAATCCGTCAACTACTAAATATCATTTGACGCCTAGTGCTGAATATGTCTCTTAAAAACTATATTTTCTTTTGTGCAAAGGGCTATTCCAGTTTCCATCAGAAATGTAAAGTTGCAGAACCTATCTTTACTGGAATACCTACTGTTGTAATCTTTGAAGTGCAAATCCCAAACACAATCGTGGGCTGTCAGATTATGATTTGCCTCTCGTATACAGATAATTTCATGCACGATTCTTCTCAGGAACATCGTCAATTCTACCATTAACAGTTTCAACATCACTCATTTATCGTCACATTTACAGGCTTCAACGAATAGCGAGAATTTTGAACTCATTGCCAAGAGACAGTTTTTCACTAATCGCACAACATCCTGTGGTATATCGAGTTTCCACAACTGCTCATCGAAAAATGTGTTAATTGGATTGAAAAATTCTAAAGAACAAACAAGTTAGGATTCATGAAATCCCACCTGCCGGATTTGAAATCTATTCCAAAATCTTACCAGTATTATGAAAAAAAATTTCATCATAGACAATACTATCTGTTTCCTGTAAACAGGAGTTTGTGAAATGTTTTAGTAGATATACGGATTGTGCATGACATGGTAACTGAATATGTGACAACAAGCCATGTGCAGTGTAATGGAAATAAAACGGAAGAGTACGCTGTCACAAACGGTGAACGGGAAATGAACTTCATTCCCTCGAGAACTATACGGATCTGAATGAAGTAAAAAGATGTAACAAGAAAGCTTCGGGTATCGCTTCAACAGAAAGCAACTTTTATCATCATTGTTATACCTTCAATAAATAATAGTTAAACTCCCAAAACTATCACATGTTTCTCCTGCGTTCATAATTTTTTAGTGGGCAGTGAAAGTATATACAAGTTGAATTATATTGTAGATTAATGATTGTTATATTCTTTGGTCAGGTCAACTTTACCTTTGTGTTTACAACCCAAATCGTTTATTTTTAAATTGTATCCAAATGCAATGTTTATATTTACCAATGTATATCTGATATCTAACGCAAGTCTAAAATTTACCAACCCGCGTTAAACGTCGACATATGGAAAATGATCTGAATGAGATTTCATAACGCTTACGTTTCAAAACCACTAAAAATTTTTGGAAATCCATATTTATATTTATATCTAAGAAAAAACACTAACACTTCCATTAATCCTCTAGTATTAAAAATCAAATCATCAAATCAAACTATACTTTATTGTCTAAGAATGAAATCTTGGTGACAAAGTCTTATGGAATGAAATAATGAATTTTTGAATACACTAACATATTTTCATTGAGATTTTTTCGACAAGTTTCACCGCCTTCCACGCCCATACCCACTACGGTGGTGCTGACTGACTTTCGATTTCAAGCACAATAATTGTGAAACTCTACTTAATCCCATTCGAGTCGGAGATGAATCACTGATGAAAAAGTGACAGTACCTTCCGGACTATCACCCACGTTCAATTTAAAAAACTTAAAAAAACTCCCAAGCAATTTGAAATAATCAGAAAGTTTTTATTGGAGAAAAACAGGAATTAGCTGATTGTTTCAATACATTTCTGTAAAAATTATTTCAGATTTTATTTCTGGTATTGAAGATCATTGGTTTGCCAGCCACATTGACTTCTTTGATGAAGATGCTTTAGGCGATTCTAAAATACTAACTCTTCAATTATTAATAGTACTTGCATCCAATTTAGCAAACGAAAGTCGCAACTAGATGCACTATCGAGCAAAATTATAAAGAGAAGCTTTGATGTAATTGCGGACACGTGTGTGTTATTTTGTGAATAACTTTTACAAATTGGTAGTTGATTATAAAACCAGTATAGTCACACATAACGAAATAGTTTCTAAAACGGCAAGTCTGATGAATACCGTCCAATTAATATTTTACTCGTGTTGAAAAATTGTTAGAATCAGTAGTTTTCAATACTTTTAAAAATATTTTAATTAAAAAAATCACTCTACACCAATAAATCTGGTTATTTCTTCATTAATGAACTTTTATATTACTCTGCTGAGGAATTTTATGTTATTCTTGATCAATCTTAATATAATGTTTTTTAACACGTTGATGGACACAACGTCTATAGACGTTTGATTTCTGCAGATACGAAGTGACACAACGTCCATAGACGTTATTTAAAAAATAACTATTCATGACCTAACGTCGATAAACGTTATTTGAAATATAACTATTCATGACGCAACGTTGGTTAACGTCTGGCCCCAGATATAAATATTATATGAACTGCGTTGTAGTGTAACCATACGTATGCAAGAATATTGGATACTGTCACCAATACTTCAAATTTTGCCATTTCGAGGATGGTGTACGTCTGGGTTGTGTCTGCTCATCTGGAATCGCTACAACGTCTATAGACGTCACGCTCCGATTTCTCGTTCATTGTTACTATGCAACTGTATTATATCGTTTGTGGAAAATAATTCATTGGAAAAAATAAGTCGCTTTTATGAAATTATTTAGATTTACTGGTAAATGAAAACAAATAAATTCGACTAATGCCAAAAAAAGAGACACAGAACTCCCTTAGTGAGGCGCGATAAAAATTGTAATTATTTTTGTATTAGAATTCTCTAGAATTTACTAATCTGTTTTTCTTTCAGCTATTGGTAAGTTCTGCTAGGGACGTATAGAAGTAAGGGAAAGATGGGGGGATTACTCTCTTAGTCCTTTTAACTTAATTTCCATGTCCTAGTAACAGTAATGTACAATTCTCAATAATTCTATAATTTTGTTCATGCCTATTTGTGAGCAATTAATTAAATTGTAACCAAAATTGAACTTTCCAATTTTCATGAAATTATCCATTGAAATATCTCTGTTCACAGGTTTGATTACGATTGGAGAACGAACTATCACTTTGCCTTGGGATTAGAAATTCACTCTGGTCGATAAGGAATTTTATGTTCTGGCTCAAGGTTGAAAAAATATATAATACGATCGCTGCTATTTACTAGGCGGTAACTTCAGTAGGATATTGACTTTGAAGCTTTGAACGTTTGAATCCACGTCGTGCGCACTCGGTAAAAAAACAGTAGATATGAATCAGCGCCGTCAGCACTGAACGTGTTAATCAACATTACACTGTTATGTTCTTTCATATCGTACCTAATATTCTGCCAATTCATATCACATACTTAATATAAACGTTGAGCCACTGACGCATGTTTCATTAAGTGTTTGATGCACCTTGAAATTTTGTAAGGCTAGTATTTAGGGGATGAGAAGTAGGAATACCTGTGTTTGCCTAACCTAACCCGGGACACCATGTACTGCGCATAATAGAAAGGTGTGATAAAATTGAAGCCAAAAAAGTGTTTGATTCACAGGCCAGCAAACGTTAATCGAAAGTTAAGTGAATTTTTAATTAGCATTCAAGATGGCAGACACGTTTGAGGGGGTTTACATACAGTGTCTTTCAAAAGTATCGTACCGGTCTCATATTTCAGAAACAGCCCTGAGAAAATTCACGAAAATTTTGGTAGGGTGGTTCATGATGATGCCCGATTCAACGATGATATCGGCAATGTTGCAAAATCAATAGATTTTCAAATATTGAGGCTCAATTTTTTCAAATGAAAAACCGTATTTATTTTTATTGAAATCAATTCAGCGCCCCGTCTCGACTTATGTCTCCAAATATCAGATTTAAAATGAATGAGGTTTTTAAAATACGACCATATTACATTTTCGTTCAAAAGGCTGGGAACGGTCCAATATTTTCCATACGGTTTAAGAAATATTCGCGAAATTTTATACAAGTTGGTTTTTAATGATGCCCGATTCAATGGTGATATCGGCAATGTTGCCAAATCAATCAATCATTTTTCCAAATGGAAAACCCCAATTATTTTTATTGCAAAACAAAATTTGATTATAAAAATAATCCAGCCTTTCGCAAATTTTCCTATGCAATAGGATTGTCGGCAAACGTCGAACAGAAATAATTCAAAAGCCCCATGACCGCCGAATCACGTCTATTCAACGCCTGGATTATTCTGTCAAACTGACACGATTTGAAATTATGCAGACTTTTTGGTCCATTTACTAATTTCATGCACTCCAATTGGCATATTCTTGTACCAGCCAAGGGATTTTTCTTTTCTCCAGTTGAGATTTACTGTCACATATAACCTATCTGTTTTAATATTGATGTTTTCGCTTCTTTTCATCATTAGCTTATCTAGAAGTCTCACTGGACGACTCACTTCATAAAATAATCACTATAATTAAAAAGAGGTTATCAATTTTGTTATGGCTTTTATTGAAATACTTCATCACTACAGGTAAAATTGTAATTAATAATATGTTTGTTTGTTTAGGGATTATGAAAATGAGCAATTTTTCGTCAGTTACACAAATGTAGATTTGGGGGTTATTCAATGGTTGTTAAAACTGCAGTAACATTAGTGTTACAAATATAAGTGCTACAAAACATGATACAAGTGAAATGAATACGGAGTACCCTTCTCTCTAAGCGTTTCCACCAAGTGGATGAATAAAGGCAAAGATCTGTCACAAAACAACTACTTCCCTGGCTAATATTACAACGGACATTGAACTACATCTGATAGATATTTGTACAACGTTCTTCCAACAAGAAAGTACTTGTCTTGTAATTGAACAGAAGATTATCCTTCATTTGGCTGGGAATGACCACCTGTAGGCATGCATTTTTCGAGAATTAGTGGCAATAATCAGTGACAGGGTAGGTCGGACAACAATATAATTATCCTGTCCGTGCCAAATTATTGATAATCAACCGTTCAACTAATATTTCCCCACGGCAGTAGTGCCCTCCTTGAGGCACATTACACAAATGGATGACAGATGTAATTAAATATCCATAAGGGGAAGTAACTGTTTGCCCCATTTTTACACTTTATTGAAATGTGTGGAAGAATATAGAGAGAGTGAAATTGACGTTGTTTTGGGTAGTTTATATTTCTTGAATATCAATTGATCAACACAGTGATTTCGAGCTTTTTCGCTGCCAAATAGGATATTTGGATTTGATGGGATTGAATGGAAGGTAGAATTTGTTCGATAACTTGAAAAAAGAATTTAGGTATGTGTCAAATCGATTTGTGACTGTGATGAGAGCGATCTCATAGAAAGAAATGAATGGTAGAGCGCTAATCTATCAATCAGAGGGACGTGGGTTCGATTCCCAGCATGGAGTCCATGCTGCTTGGTCTCGTGCTAAGTATCGCACGTTAAAAGGTAAGAACTCGTTAATCCTTAGCTCGTACAAGTTTCGACTTCTGAGGGCTGTCGTTCGTAGGGAGATTACAGCTGGTTAATGGAAAAAACAACAACAATGACGGCATTCACTGAACTGTAAATATTCATGAAATTCGTGGGTGTAGATAATGAAACGCGTGGTCCCTAAGATGGATCCCTGAGGAACTCCATCTTTCACTGCGATATAATCGGAGGTGATATTACCCTGTAGTTCATTGAGGAGGTAAGCTTCCATCAGAATAATAGGTTCTCTTGAAAATCCAATATAGTGCAGAATTGCTAGCAGCAAATTACTCTGATCAGTTTTGAAGCTGGTCTGTTGGGAGGGAAGAATGCTCTGATTCGGTAAGAAATAATTATTTCAAACGCTTGACAAAGCGTGCAAAGAATACTATGGGGGTCAAAATTTTACGTTATTCGGGTTAGGTAGGTACCTTACGTAATAGGACAGGCAAGACAAAAGGTCGACAAAACTTCTGATTTGGAAGATTTGTATAGTTTGATGTCCGAGTATGCGACCTCGAGCGACCGCCGCCATATTGGAAAAATATTGCCAAAAACAAGTTTTTCGAAATTATCTTCTTTTCAGCGCCACCTAGGTTGGAAATAGTTATTACAAAAATTATAAACATTTCTTGAAACATTGGTGGAAAAATAAACTTAACCTAAAAATAGTTCACGTAAGTCAAGTTCAGCAAAATTCTACAATTCGCAAAATCGCTACAGTTTCTTCCACCGATTATTTGATAAAAACTAGTGTTTTTTAATCATTACCGCTCCACCATGTGGCTTTTCATGTGGTATTCCCAGTAGGCCTAATCAACAATTTATTATTTTCCTTCCGTTCTGATGTGCTTCGGGTGCCGGGTTGTTTATTCTTTCTGCTGAAGTAAGCCCAATCTTGCTTCTTTCCCAACCTCATGGATCTGGTCTCTCGTATACATCATACCAAGCCTGAACTTGGTGGTAAGTCCAAAAGGAATGTTGT
Source organism: Chrysolina americana (assembly GCA_958502065.1). Classification (NCBI taxonomy): domain Eukaryota; kingdom Metazoa; phylum Arthropoda; class Insecta; order Coleoptera; family Chrysomelidae; genus Chrysolina; species Chrysolina americana. The sequence continues at coordinate 27,065,138 of OY293411.1, forward strand.
CGTGCAGCTTCTCTTGTAATGTAACAAGATTGAATTTACTCTCAGTAACGGATCTATCAAAATTTTGATAACTTAAGGTGTTTTCTTTGGAAAGGCCGTAAAGAGCAATACAAGCTTTCCCCCGCAGCGGTAATGACTTTGGGATGTGCGTTTCTCTTTTCGAAAACTTGTAGAGTTTGGCTTCAATATTCGTTCTTTTCAAGTGTTTTTAAAAAATAAATTTTTCCTATGTTGAAAACAGCAGAAGTATTGTCACAACCGTCGTATGTATGTATCTATGTTGTCCGCCACTATTTCTGCATACTATAGAATTCGAGGAGAGTACATTTTTTCAACAATTTTTCTTCTGTCTGGTTTGCGAAGGCAAACGTTTGGATCAGATCTTCACAATTTTCGATTATTCTCTCGGGAACTTTTGCGAAATGATTCACCAGCGATAGTGGTCGGTAATTAGTGACTTGTATTTTATCAGTTGCTCTATAGGTTTGTAGACATCGGTTTGATCATAAAAATATCTTCCCATTTTCCTGTTTAGAGTGTTTCAAGTATTTTTTGTCAAATTTATTGTAGTATTTTTCTTTGTTTCATTATTAACAGAATTTTCTTTTTAAATTCGGTTAAGTTAATTTGTAAAATCATCGGTAAGGGGTCTGTGATGTGAATATAAATCATGTTTCGTCTACTATTTTGTATGACGGGTGCGCCCAAAAGAACGAATTCTTAGAAATCTATATTAAAACGGAATTTATTTCATTACAGATTATATGTGTCTACACGGATAGACAAAAGTTAGAACCAAAAGTATCTAATGCTAATTCATAATAGGCGCCTGTAGTTGTTTGGAGTTTTCTCGAATTCCGACAATCTTGTTACTTGGCTCTGCTGTACTGATGACATTTGTATAAACGCACGCGCTTGCAGCTGCTTTCACTCTTCGAAGGTTAAAAGAAACACTAAGCGTTCTGTATATTTTGTAGAAGTCTCAAGAATGTATTCATTTTACGACTGGATTCCCTCCAGAAGATTTCAAAAATAACTCTGGGATAACTCAGTTTCTCTACAGGTACACAAAAAATGATCAGCCTCGAGTATGCGAAATTTTAGGGGTAAAGTAGAATTTCATATTCAAAAATCAACGCAAATTCCAATGAGTCAATGTTATTTTGTCCAACCATAAGTAGACACTGGGAAATAATGTAAGTAATGTGAAAAATGCAATATATCAGTTGCTTTCGTTTCAACAGAAATAAAATGAATATTGGCTCATTTTCGAAAATTCGTCTCTTTGGGCTCACTCTGTATCGAGTCACGTAAAAGTAGAAAAGAGTTTACCTTTATTCTCTGTGAAATATCAAACAATCCACTTATATATGATCTCCATAATCCATCACTTTTTTTCTCACTCTGTGAAATGTATTCAGAACAGTTCTTTAACTTCATCTGTAGAATACGTAGAACACGCTTTGAAATGATTAACGGAAAGACCACATTTTGGCGAGAAGTACAAAAGCGAGTTAAAAAAAGGCGTTTTCTGCCTCACCCTGTAAGTAGGTACACCATAACTAATAGATACATTCAAACATTTTGTAGCTCGCTCTGTAGAGACAGGAACATTTCATAAGTTACTTCTTTCTACCTCTAAAATGATAAATCCCTAACTCAAAAAAATGCACAGAGCTCTAGGAATACATATATCCAGTGGCATGACCCTTCGTAATACATTGTCATGGGAATCATAAACACCTGTTCAATTTTATGATGGTCGGGCAACTATAAGTGGGTCAAAATTCACTTTGCAAGATTTCACCTGAATATACAAATGAATGAACAGAGAAACAAACAAGGCACTTTTAATGAAATCTTGAAAAAAAATCAGCGTTTTCAAAAATTGAATAAATTAACTCCCAGATGTACACTATCCTCAGCAAGAAGTTTAAAGAAATTACTTTGCATGTGCCAGGAAAAATTTCGTTGTATTACACATATAGATTGAAATTCCGGATCCCGGAATTGATTGTTGATTTTTATTTATGCATCCTCAAATAGCACTCCATGATACGCTTATGATTTGGGGATCCGAAAAAACACAACGTCCTTCTTCATTTCATTTTCTTGACCTGGCTCCTACTGATGTTATCAAAGTCACATTCCGTCTCATTAAGGAAATGGAATGAATGAAATATACAATGGCACGTTCTATCCGAAAACTGCCGAACTAATAAATTAGTAAGAATGTTGGTAAAGTAGGAACTGTTTCGTGCCATATGTTCGAATTTGGCTATTCTTAGGCCATTTCTAACTTGGAATTAGTCTCCCAAACGATATTGTCTGGAGATTCATTTCCAGTCGGAAATTGCACTACTTTTATCAATATTTAGATTGATATAAAACAGAAGCCAGTATTGGCGTATTTTCCTCAATTGCTGACCAAAATAATCTCAATATTCGAAATGAAAAATATCTCAACTTATTCACTCTGTACTCCAATCTTTTTTGAGTTCACCTACCAAATTTCAGCTCTCTAAGTGTAACCGTTTCCCAATGCAATCAAAGGTCGCAAATACACGACATTAGACGCCCACCTTTATTTTTGAAATTGAACATACAGCTCAGAGTTCTCATGTAATTGTAATGAAAATGCACTTCATTATTATTATAACTATTCAAAATAAGCTGAAATAAGTTTCCGAGTACATACTTTAATTAATTTCCTTGATTGGAGAATACTTACTCATTGTTATTTGGTAGATCGGAGCATTTCAACATTATAGATGCTAAAGAAGAAATTTGAAAATTCTGATTGAACAGTGAAACAGGCTACAGAAGATGCTGATACATTGATCGTTAATACGGCGATCACTATGTCTGCATTGTCTGATTCCGTATTCTTAGTAGGAGAAATATAAATCAAAAAAATCCAATAACTTTCCATGCCACTGCTGCTGAAATAATTTATTCCATGATATAGGATTTTCTTATACTTCTCATTACAACGCAAAAAATAGGTGGGCTATTCTCGAATAGTTCCCTTTTATTTTGCGTAAAAATAAGAGGGAAAAATATACCTATATATTTCATATGTATTGATGTGAAACAGAAAATCGAAATCGCATAGATACGTACAAACTCGAGAATAGGACACCTGCTGGCATGTTGCCAAGTGCGCCAATATAATTACTAATCTCTAGGCTTATTTTTTTTTTGTCGCTGTTGGACCTGATAGTGATGAATACCGGGTGTTTCACAGTGGATAGAACATTAGAGGTATCTGGAGAAAAGAAAAACAGATCATTTCGAAAATTTGTGGACGTGGATAATCAAACCTGCTCTATCCGTCTAAAATATTTTCATCAATACAGTGTTGCCGCTTGTATCAGAAAGTAGTAGCTACTTTGTTATTTCAAATGGAACACCTCGTATATTATATCATTTTTGGAATCCTTATAAGATTCCTCACAACTTTCCCAAATAATTTCCTATACCTATCTGTGACGATATCCGAGATAAAAATTATTTTGTCCAAATTTTGTGCAAAACCTGACCATTGAAAAATATCAATTTTTTTTCCCAATACAAATTTACAAAATATTGCAATTTAGGTTATAGCTGAATAAGACCATTAAGTATTATGTCGATGAACTGGATCTCAGTTTCAGCATACAGGGAGGCTCAGAAGTGAGTTCCTTCCGGGGACTCAAGAAAACAACTGAAACTCCGTTTTTTTGAATGAAACGCCTTTTATATTATTACTTATTCGAAAAGCTGTAACATTTTTCAATTCAATTGAGTATACTTTCCCTATACCTATCTCGAACAGTTTGTTAGTTATGATCACTTATGTTATGAATTCGTCTTCAATAAAATAAATATTGGATAGTGATTTAGATAGTAGGCTATGAACTTCATTCTGACAGAGAACTAACATGTTTTTCCTTCATTGTCATCCTGTATTCTATTGCATGGGTGTGAAAGTACTATGGCAGAAAATAATTACACGAATATGGTTTTGATGGATTTATTCATCATTTATGGTCAATGTAACAAGAATGTCAGCATAACATACAGAGAGTTTAATGAAAAGTATGCTGATTTACCTCGAATGAATTCGAGAAAATTTATTAGATTTAGTAGATATTTTAAAATGTTTGTATCATCATGAAAAGCTAAAAGTATCAAAGTCTAACATGTGTATCTTGAAAGATTTAGCGGTTCTGAATCATTTCAATAAATGTTCGAAATGTTTACCATTCATTTCCAAACACTTTCTTATGCGAACATCAACGGCATCTATTGTGGCTCCTTGAATTTCATTTGAATCTAATTCCTGAAACGCTAGGGTTACTCGATGTTCTAATTCTTCCCTTGTGTTGACAGGTGTTCTGTAGACTCTTTGCTTGATAGTTCCCCACAAATAAAAGTCTAGGAGTGTAAGATCAGGGGATCTAGGGGGCCAGTTCCATGGACCCAAACGTCTAATCCATCGTCAAATATACGGTCCAATTCCAACCCGACTTCTGCAGTGCAATGAGCAGGAGCTCCATCAAGTTAATCCAATATGATCGATATTGTTCTAGTGTCAGTTCTTCAATGAAATCCCCAACCGTTGTCCTCAAGATCTTCAAATATTTTCTAGAATCAAGGTTTTCATCATAAATCAAAAAGCGCAGTTGATTGTCCATAATTGAACAGAAAACGTTGAAACTAAAATTTTCTTGAAATCCCATTTCTCTTGTGACATGCGGACTTTCGGTTGCCCAGTAATGAAGATTCCTCCTGTTGAAAATACCTTCCCTCAAAAATTTTGATTCATGAGTCCATATTATCTTCTTGAGAAAATCTTCGTCTACTTGTGTACGCACCATCAACATTTCACATAGTTCGATCTTTTGCTGAGCGTCTTGGGGCTTGAGAGCTTGAACTTTATGAAATTTGTAGTCATGCATTCCGTGTTCCTTCAGAATCCTATGAATTGATGGAAGTTTCACACCTAATTCGTGAACCTCACTACGAATGGAAGCTTGAGGATTCCCGTGGAAGTATGCCAAAACATTTATTGCGTTGTCCTCATTACCTGTCACAAGTCTAGGCAAGTTTCTTGTTACTTTCAAAGAAGATCCAAAAATTTCTCAATTTCTCTTCAATCTAATGAATTTTCTCAAATTCATTAGAGATAAATCAGCATACTTTTCAGTAAACTCTCTGCATGTTCTACTGATATTCTTGTTACATTGACCATAAATGATAAATAAATCCATCAAAACCACATTCGAGTAATTATTTTCTGCCATAGTACTTTCACACCCATGCCACTTGAATACAGGATGACAATGAAGGAATAACATGTTAGTTCTCTGTCAGAATGAAGTTCATAGCCTACTATCTAAATCACTATCCCATATTTATTTTATTGAAGACAAATTCATAACATAAGTGATCATAACTAACAAACTATAAGAGATAGGTATAGGGAAAGTATACTCAATTAAATTGAAAAATGTTACAGCTTTTCAAATAAGCAATAATATACAAGGTGTTTCATTTAAAACAACGGAGTTTCAGTCAATTTCTTGAGTCCCCGGAAAGAACTCACTTCTGAGCCTCCCTGTATGCTGAAACTGAGATCCAGTTCATCGACATAATACTTAATGGTCTTATGCAGCTATATCCCAAATTGCAATATTTTGTAAATTTGCATTGGGAAAAAATCAGGTTTTGCACAAAAATTGGACAAAATAATTTTTATCTCGGAAATCGTCACAGATAGGTATAGGGAATTATGTGGGAAAGTTGTGAGGAATCTTACATTACAGATACCTCTAATGTTCCATCCACTGTGAAACACCCGGTATAACAACGTTGAATTTCATTTAAAAAAATGTTGATTTGGAATAAGTATTCAACGAATCATTTCTTCTTGAATAATCTCCAAACCAAATGATAATTGATAGTCTAGGAGATATATTAGGTATACGGAATACGTAACATTATTGGCAACAGACTGGCTCCGTCCCCTACCCCAGCGTTTGCATAGCGTAGTCGTAGTAGACATTAGTTTTGACTATCATTACTCATTTGCACGGAGGGAAACTTGGATGAATATTAAACAGAAGGCTTGGTGGCTCCTCTGTCGGATTAGTTTGTCAAGCCGAACCAAACGGCGACCTTAACGTGGAGACTCGGAGTGTTTCTTGTTCTGCTCGAGAGGTGAAGCGGCCTAGACCCTATTTCATCGCCTGAGATCAGAGTGAATAGCCAGAGTGATGTGTTGGTTCGAAAGGGCATCAGCTGTCTGTATTGACCTACCCTTGCATTGATGAGAGGCAAAACCTCGAAACTAATCTGCTGGTGGTCCTCCTGTTTGAATCAGAAAAAAAATCCGATATTGGGTACATAAAGCCCCTTCGACTGCTAAAATTTTTTATAGAAATGGTTATATTCGCCAACCGGCTGCACAACACTCAGAAGTTTACGAGACTGAGAGATGTATGCGTGCTAGGGAGGACGTAGCCCCTAGATTTTTAAACTTGCATAGAATGCCATGCACGAGACCGGTGATAATGCTGATTCGAATCCAGGCACCAACGGATGATTGGAGAAGCTAGCGCTTAACCCGCACACCACTATGGCCCATACATATACATGGTGGAAAAAGGGTTTAGGCATTTTTCAATAATGAAGACCGCTTTTCAAAAAGTCAAATCAAAGTTATAGATCCAGGTTGAATGGAAGAGCAAGTTCCGACCAAATCTCCGGATGAAATCGGAAATTGAATTCTGTCTTTTGATAGAGGCATGTACATTTTAACTTAATATGCTTATTATAACTTATCATTGTAATTTATATGCTTTCTATCAATAAAATCAATTATTAATATTATTATTTGCGGTTTTAAGGTAATAGGAATTTCCGCATGAAACTGAAGTTTTTGTTTCTAATAGAATCCAGTTCTTCGTTCAACATACCCGATGAAAAACTGCATTCACCTAATTGATCGAAAAATAACACAGGTTTGATCCGAAAAAAAGCCAGGTGAATAATTTGAAATGACTACAAAATTGAGTAAATGGCGTACGATCGATGCCCACTGGGTATGGCAATGTTTGTTTTTCAGTTTCGACTCAAAGAGAGTTTCCAACTTTCCATTTGGATTGTATTAATAATGGATCGGCTGGTTTCGAACGTTCCGGTAGGGCAATAATGAATATTTCAGTATTTAGCTTTGTCGTTAAGACAAAAATTAAACTGAAATGGCAAATTAAACTGAAAGTGTTGTTTTCGAATCTTTGAGTGGATTGTCTGATTGGTAGTGGGTTTGAGAGTAAATGAGACAAAATTTGGTGAAGATGCCTACTAAACAATTCACAAAAAACATTATATTGATTGTACTTTCAATAACTGCTTTTTCAAATACCTATTAATGTTGTGCAATCATATATTGTCGTTGATTTATCTTGCCAAAAGACACTGAAAATTTTCTCCTATTCGATGAATTTCCAAATCCAAATTTTACTTACCAACAGTAACATTTCGATTTCATTATGAAAAATATTTGAATATTTCTCATGTGGAACTGGGAGTACTTGACGAAAGGCAATAAATTCCAACATGAAATTTTGATTATAAACATAATCCGGCGTTCTGCATATTTTCATTTTCTATAGGTAGGATTGTCGGCAAACATCGAACAGAAATAATTCAACAGCCCCATATATACGACTGACCAATCAAGTCTACCCAACGCCTGACACAGTTTCTCTACAACAATATACTTTGCAATACTTTCTGTAACAACCAACAACTGACAATTAAAAACATGTGACATCTGCAGATTAGTTTCGCGATTTAAATCGCTCATCAGTGCAGACTCGGCCACAATATGTAATTGATTTCCAATCGGTTTTGTTAACTGGCACTACGATAACTCGGGCACCCACTAACTATTAAAGTGAGCTACAGAGCCATCTATAAAAATCCCGGGAAGATGCCGACCAGTACACATATTGACTTCGTTTGAAGCCAAAGATACTAATTCTATCGTGAAAAATATTTAAATATTTCTCGTGTGGAACTGGGAGTACTTGACGGTAGGAAAAAATATTTTAATTGGAATTGGCATCAAGACAACTCACAAAACGTCTCATAATCAGGATTCAAACTTGGCCAATCACTAACAGAAGTTTCAACAGCCGAAATGTATCCGCTTCGGTACCGACGACCATATTATCATCGTGTTTGAAATTGTTGGTTTGTCTATTTCTATGCAACTTTTATGCTTCTGAGTCTATTTACCCTCTAATCCAATCGATTGACACTGATCCAGCCTGCTGCCGAAGTGGGAACATGGTGGCAGTTATAAATTTTTTTGAACTTGCAAATTTCTAGCGCGGTCAGAAAGACCTCTCCTCTGTGTGTCACATTCTTAATCATATCAATAAAGAAAGTGGCAAGTTAGAAGAATGAAAAACTTGTTTCATATGTCCTCCAGTAAAGAAAATGAAACTTATTACTATTGTTTTCAGTGTAAAAAACAATTTGTTCAGAATGCACCAAGAAAGTAAGTCAAAGTTGTATAATATTCTAAGTATAAGAAAATGGACAAAATTTTAAGTGGGCTACTGATAAGAATAAAAAATATTTTGTTCAGGAACGTTACGCGTTATTTGAGCCTAAAGTTATATTTTCGACAATTTTTTCTTTTATAATTTTCTGAAATATAGTTACGTTGTGTTATAGTTGTATTTTTTAGCTATTAATATTAAGAAATTATACGTTTCTGTTCAACAATCGTGTTTCATTTTCGTCTTCGAAACATACCAGAGACTTATTTTAATCATTCGTCAAGTAATCTCTTCTGTTGCACAGATGAGAACTCCACTACGAATTTTCAAAAAAAGCAGTATATGTGTAACTGTAACATAAAGTACACCTTTGTGATTAAGAGTTAAAGTGAGGGTTTGGGTTGGAGGGGAGGTTTGAGAAGTTATTTTTTTTCAATTACATTATCATTCAACATAAACTGAAATTTAACACGTAAAAAATATCATCTCCGCCTTTAATAGTTAATTCTGAGAAAGTTATGGCTTCGACGTCTCCTAGCATCAAATTGAAATAACCCAAGCTAATCTAACCTAATCATATTGAAAATTCGTAAAAATTCTCCGAAATATTTTCTTGTTAGCCCCTTGGGAAAATGGGGGATAATCATAAAAAAGTGCTATTTCACTAATTCAAACATATTTAAACATCCGACGATGCACTAAAATGTTATCGGGAAACATTTTTTTTGCCTTTCATTATAGGAAATTGAAGGAGGAGGGGGAGTGTTGGATTTTTTATTGAAACAACACAATGTTATACAACATCAGATACACTTAAACAAGTATAGGTTCAATTATTGTTATGTCATGAAAATGTTATTATTCGAACGTGTTCCTATGCAAAATAAACGATATTATTACAAATATATCGGAAAAGAATTCAATCTACCTATACAATAATGAAAACACGATATTTCATAATAATTGAACAACCTGTATTTTGACAACAAGTAATTTTTCGATGCATCTTGATGAAAAAAGTTGTTTATTTAGCCCCGTTAAACAAATTTTGATGCAAAAAAATATCTTCAACAAAAGTTATTAAAAATAATTGAAAATAAAATTTCAACTTCAACCCCTTGAATCTCCGAAAAGATACTTTTGCGGACATATGATTATATGATCTTTTTTCCTTGAAATTAGTCAAAGATTGTCCCGTTGAAGTACTAAATAAACATCCTGTATATTATATAAAAATAATTATACACTCAACTTCAGTCTTGTTGAATTAAATTAACCGTCAATTTGTCTCTCTATCAAATTTATTACTTTATGGTTATATATTTATTTCTCCAAAATCTACAGCTGATTGCAACTTCTCACACAGACACGGTGCAAATCACCGATTCACATGTAAGGCGCGTTACAAGTCTTTCATTTAATTTTCGATGGATAAACTGAACATATATATACACTGAATTGAAATGTGTTGGAACTCATGTATGTACAACCGATACACCCTGAATAAAACCCCTTTTCCAAAACACTATCTTGGCATATCAATGTAAATACAAGTAAATATTCAGAAGTAAAAAAAATCTACTATATTCAGAAGAGCCCGGCTCAACTTCTTCAACTGTATAATGTCTGGTAGGCTATGAAAAATACAATCGAAAGATACATTGAAACATTCTGAACAACAACCTGTTTTCTATCATTAGAAACTTCAAACTTCATTGCCGCACATAATAATTACAGCTGTTTTATTCAACAAGCACAAACAAAAAATATAACTGCTACCTTTTTTCCAACCGCGTAGGAATCACTTCAACACACAACACAACACAGCACAATACAACACAACAAATGTTTTCAAAGAATAGCTCCACAACATCAAATTTTAGAAAAATTAAATCGAATTCCTCGAGTGAATAAATTCCTTTCGTTGTTCGTTCATCTCCCCACCTACCCAATATACATGCTACTCTCTCTCCTCCCGTTAGTCAGACGTTTTTTATTGAAGACCTCAATAAACCCGATATATACGGGTAGACTATACTGGAGGTCCAAATTTGGTGTGGCGCTACAAATAAATCTAAAGTAAGTAGTTTATAAATCGATTTATCAACCATTGTCATATTCATATTAGTGTCGATATGGAATCTCATATTCACACTAGTGCAAATATGACCGTCAGTTTACTGTAACAAACAAAAAGTCGCCATATTGAAACGGAATCCCAAAAAAAATTCCATAACTCATTTTCTAAAATATTCCATGTGATACGTGAATTGAATATTTCTGGAATAAAATTGGCAATGGCGTAAAATTTGCTTCGCCGTTATGAGAAAGCTGTCATTTGTCATTAAAAAGATTGCCTATACTTATTGAATAGGTATAATGATCAGGCTTACTATTTTTCATTAATTAAAAATTCAAATATGCGGATAGAAGTATATTCGACTCAACACATAGCGTGTCAACTGGAAAAATGCAATGAAATGCAGTCGATTATTATATATTTACTTATGCGTCATCAATTTATGATCGAAGAAATCACACACCCTCTATCGAACTTCTCTTTCTAACAACCGCAATGAGCGAATCAAAGTTCGTTAACATTTGTCTTCTAAGCTAAGAATTAGGGTATTGTGATGATCGATTATAACTCAAAACAGTGGAAAGAGTTAGCCATAAAACTAAACTTGCCAAACATTGTATTGGCTAGGCTGTACCATCAATTGCGTCATTATTTTCTGTCATTGGGGTATTGTTTGTCGCCAGTTTTACTTTGTTTTGCAGTCGAATATATTATAAAAACAGTTTTTTTTCGAAGCTACACGTCTCTTGGAATCATTACTTCCAAATTAAGTACAATACAATGTGTTTTATTCACAAAAAAATTTCCAAATTTTTAACCACACAATTGACATTTGTGACTATAATTCCGTACTACCGGGATATTAACACAACAAGTATTCATAGTGTGGAAACCCTATTGAGAGAAAAAAACATTATCTAATTCTATAAATACAGGTCAAATACATTCATAACATATTTTAATTCTTTTTTAGATTATGCCTGGAACTATTCTACATTCACAAGCACAACAATTTGAGTTGAATTTGTGCGAGTATTTTGAAAGGGAAAGAGTGAATGGTGGACCTTTTTTACCACTTTCATCTGTTCAAGAGGTAACAATTAAAACCACAAAAGAAATTTCATAACTTTATTTTAGAGAGTTGCAGATGCACTTAAAATGTCTAGAAAAACGGCGTACAACATCAAAATAAGAAACGAAAATAAACCCGTTCAATCAACTCCAGGAAAAAGTAGGCGTCGTCTCAAAAAGAAAACAGAATTTTGACATGTACCTATATTTGTTTGAAAGGAGATTGTTTCGATGTGCAAATCATCTTTGAATTTTTTACTGAAAGAGCTGGGATTTATATTTAAAAAAGATGATAATCGAAGAGCTTTGATTGAAAAGACCCATATTGTTTCACAAAGAGCATATTTTTTACGTAAATACCAAGAAAACCGAAAAAATTCATGTCCACGAGAAGTGTTTTTTTTTGGATGAAACGTGGATTTATTCTAGAGGAAATAAAACTAAGTCTTGGCAGGATGATGATGTCAAAAGTGGACGAAAACCCTAAGGATATGATGGTAAACGATTTATTGTTGTGCATGCTGGTTTTGCGAAAGGGTTTGTTCCAGAAGCCAGTTTATTGTTCTGTTCGAAATCTTTGACTCTAGATTATCATAGAGAAATGAATAGTACAATGTTCACCAAGTGGATCACTTCACAGTTGATTCCCAGTTTGGAAAAACGGGCAATGCACCATACCATAGTGAAATTTTGAATAAACAGCCTACCACTTCTTCAAGAAAATCGGAAATTGTTTGTTGGCTACAGGAAAATAATATTGACTTTGATGAGAAAACCAGAGTTATTGCAATTGGCTAAGAATAACACATAATATTATAGATGAACTGGTACGAGAACATGGGCATCAAGTATTAAGATTACCACCTTATCACCCAGACTTTAATGCTATTATTTCAATTTGGGCTAATTGTAAACATACTACAACAATCATGTTGGCAGAGATGGATACAGTGATGAAAAAGTATTGGGTATGTGGAATGAATGAAGCATTAGAGAAGTGCAACAATGAATCCTGGGCAAAATGTGTGAAACACACCGAATCGCTCATTGAAAAATTGTATGAACGAGAAAAGCTCCTTTGTGATATGGTTATTGAACAAATTATTATAAACATTGGTGACAGTTCTGAATCAGAAAGTGATTAAATATATTAAATTTGTTTTTACTTTCATAAATGGTACATAGTTCTAAATGCTCGCATTACATAAATAAATGTATGAATATATTTTCTGTTAATCATGTGTTGAGTATTTCATTACCAAATATATTTCAACTAGTGTTTTTTATTCCTTAGATATTCATTTATTTATCATTATACAGTGGGTCCTTGCATCCATGCACGAATAGGTAATTGAAAAAGTTTGAATACATAAGTCTAGAAGATTCCTTTTCTGAGTTTTAGTCATGTAAGTATATGTTTATTGTACATGAGAACAATTTCTTGTTGACAAACACAGTTGAATTATGAAATACAATAATAAATAAATAACATGTAATATCACAGCTACAAAATATTTAAAATTCTAAAATTCTAAAGTACTAAAATACGAAAATATAACCGACTAAAAGCAGTGCAGGCGTGTAGGTGTATACATAATGAATAATCATGGCTAAAAAAAGACCTATGTTATCAAATATTTAGTGAAACATTAGAATGTGTCGTCATAAAACTCTGCCATGTTTGAATGGAAACTCATTTTTTGATATCCCCGAATGCAAAGGTTTTGAAAATATTGCACTCCAACCTAGTTTTATGAACAACTTTTTTCGTTAACCATTACCTAGAGAACTTGCATTAATGTGGATAAAATTAGGATGTGATGGATTTGTGTCGAACTGCGGAGGACTGGATAGAACAACTTCCTTATATGAGTGTGACTGAAATTAGAATACAGTAGGGAAGTCAAAAGTTTCTATAGTAAACTCACTGCCTCCATGTTTTATTATCCTATCAAACCTGGTGTCACTAGATTCGTAATAATTGAAAAACACCGTGTGCTAGGAATCGCACGTTGAAAGGAAAGACCTCGTTAATCCCTGGCTCGCACAAGTTTCGACTACTGAGGGCTGCCGTTCGTAAAGGGTCGACAGCTGGTTAACGGAAAAAACAATTTTAAAGATTCATTCCTTTTCGCCTTTGTATCTCCAGCAATATTTTTTAAATTTGGAACATTGAATCTGCTCACTGGGCGGCACTTTTTGACATATTTGGAAAATAAAGGAAAAAAGAAAAGGAAAAAAGGTGGGTGTACCCGTTAGTGTGTCACACGGTATTCTGTTGGAACTAAAAAAAACACTCTCATTGTCGGTGGTTCGCCATTTCCATGAATTTGAAAATGTTAATTCAGTAATTCATTATCTTATCTTATTACCTACACGTTGTAATTTTATCGGTATATTAGCCACGGCATTCTACATTTAGACGTCATTTGGCTCAAACGTCTCGACTTATATCATATGCATATCATTGATGATGCACGGGTAAAATAAAATAAAATAATCGAACTGTACTCTTTTCAACTAACTATTCATTCGTTCATTTATTTATTTACGGACAAACCTTTCAAGAAAAAGGAATTACAACATGCAAGCAAATAAAATATAAATCGCAGTAAAGATTTATTACTTTCATGACACACATGACACAAAGTCAACAAACATCTGCAAGTTTATTTGGTGGAAATGAATCTGCTTAATACTACTCCAAATAACATGAGTTCATCAAGGAAGTCTGCTAATCTAAGTATTCGAGAAATATAATTATTGAAGCCATAATTGGACTTGTCGAAAAGTATGTTGAATGTTTGAATTTGTCTGGTATTATGAGCAGGTACTGAAAATTTAAGTTCAAAAAAGAGATTCGGGCAATTATTACTGCCATTTAAAATATTTAAATAAAAATATGATTTCTATGTTTTCTGCGGACCTGAAGAGTTGGAATATCTATATAGATTATTTTCTAGTGGCGTATATTCACAGTGAACCCTTAACTTGAAGGTTATGTACCTTAGAAATTTATTCTGCATCTTATAAATTTTTCTAGTAAAAATTAAATAATATGGAGACTAGACTGTCGAACAATAATCAAGGTGACAGCTAACTGAGGAAGAAGTGCTCTCATTGTAGTGACATCATTGATATCATATGTTGTTCTCTTGATGGAACCTAGCATTTCCATGGCTCGCTGCACTCCGTTTGTGATATGTGGATTGAAGATGAAATGATAGTTATGGATAACACCAAGATCCTCAATTTGGTCAACAAAGTTCAACGAATGGATATTGATGTCATTATCTAATGAAACTGTTTGGTGGAAACTGTAAAAAATTGAATGATGTGGTATTTATTGGGATTGAATTTCATACCATTCGTTAAGCACCAGGTTGACAGGTTGTCCAGATCAGTTAAAGAAGGAGAAAAGTATCATCAAGTGGTAATAATTCTAAAACATTAAAGATCGTCGGCAATTAGTGAGGCATTGCGAAAATAGGAAGTGAGGTCATCAATAAACAAATGAAACAAAAGGGAACACAAGTCTGACCCTTGGGGTAATTGTGATGTTACTTGGAAAAGTAATGAATACCACTGACTATCTGACTACCTGTTGGATAAGTGGAGAAGTTCATGATTTGCCCTGTCAATGGCTTCCGACAGAAAATCGATATACCTATGTTATCAAACCTAACTCTGTTGATCTTCCAGAACAAAAACTATATTGTTGAGTGGATATAAGATGTAGCAGTCGAACAGTGATATTTTCGAATACATTGAAGATAGAGCTGATGATAGCTATAGGTCGATAATTCTTAGTATCAGATTTAATACCGGAATTGGGGTGACAAGAAAATTTTCAATTTTCAGACAATTCTCCGGAATGAAGGATATTGTTTAGAATAAAACATTTCTCGAAAAAATTTGGTGAAAGGCAATCAACTCCAGTTACCTCATTAATGTCAAGCTTGGATATTTACCATAAATTGTAGATATTTGGATATGATGAGATTTAACATTCATTATAGAAACAACATCGCTATTTTGTATATACATGCAAATACTGATAAATATAAACCGATGAAAAGTGGGTGGCGAAGTGATTTTGAACACTCACGAAACCTCGATAGTTATATTCACAAAAATGAGAAAACTTGGAGGACCAATAAAAACAGTGTTGAGATTTCATTTCCACAAGAGGATACCTAATATGGAAACAACAACTTCAGAAAATCTTCTGAAAAGCATGACAGCGTTTAACCTGTGCAGAAGAATGTGGGGGAAGAATAGAGGGCTACAACTAAAAATTATTCTTGGGCTAAGAAGAAGACTCAGCAAGCTGGGGCAATTCGAAAGCTGGGTAGTATTTACATGCAATGCTGCTTATCAGCCACTGTGGACTGCCCCAACTTCCGCTTCAGAGGACTTAATTAACATACAACCACTTCACATACAAGGTGAAGTCAGTTCGGTAATAAATAGAGAGCGCAGAGGGCAAGCGCCTATCAATGGGATACATCTTCTCAATTATATCAAACTATGTCTTGGTATAACTAGGTATTCTCTAGCTCTACAAGAAATTTCTACCCACTTTCAGACGGACAATCGCAGCTGGATATTGCAACCTCTTTTTGTGAAGTAAAATAAAAAGGAGCAAATGCAGACGGCAGCTGTTCGTCGGTTGGCACTATTAGTCTAGTCTACAAGTGCCATTTAGACCAACTTTTTTCAGCAGTCTCCGAAAATTATGATTGAGGTGTCATTCGATTCGGAATGACATCCATCAGATGATTTTTGAAAAAAATGAAGTTCCGCATGAAAAAATTGTAAAAGTTATTAACAATTAACTAAAAAAAAAAAGATGGCTTTAGTATTTTGTAAATATCTCAAAAACTAATTAAAATTTTTTAAATCTAAAAAAAGATTCTGTTTTTGTGACAGAAATTAGAATAGAAAAAAAATATAAGGTAAAAATTTATTTGTTTATAACAAATTGTTTATTGCATAAACAATGAAAAATTAAATAAAATGGAATTTTTTTTTTTTATATCAGAAAGAAAGACAAATAATGATAAAAAAAAAAAATGGTTCCTTAATATTAATTAGAAGCGGGAGAAAATAATTGTTAATTAACAAATGCGTTTTCAAGCAATAAAAAAATTTTTTTAAGGAACAATTTTTCTTTTAAAAATCATTATTTGTATCAAAGATTGAAATTCCATAAAAAAATTTTCAATTATCTTATAAACAACGCATTTGTTTATAACAATTTTTTAAACAATTAGAGATAAAAATTTAAAAAAATTATTTCTATGGTAGTTCCTGATAACATAAAAACGGATTATTGATAATATTTAAAAAAAAATTTTTTTTTCAATGATTAATTTAAGTATTTAATTTTGCAACAACGAAAATTGTTAATAAAAAACTGAAAAATAAAAACTTTTTAATTTTTTCAACGGGGTTCTATTCTGAAGCCTTTCAAGAATTGCTCCAAAAGAGGAAAAAAATCTTAAATTTATAGTTTAACAATTATCACACTTGCAATGTTCATGTTCAAGCAGAAAAAAATTATTAATTAACTATTGATTAACTAATTGAAAAATTGTGATAAAAATTTTTTTCAAGCGGATTATTGTTCATTAATCTATTCAGTTAGTGCCTGAATTTTTCCAATTTTTTATTTTCATATTTAGTATTTTAAAATAATTTTTATTGTTAAAGTGTCCAAAGTGGGTGTGGCTTGCCCGAGCCAGAGTACCCGTTTTCGGCCGTATTTTCATCCCTCTGGGAAAATTATAAATATTGATGCTACAATTCCGGGACTTGAGCTTTTTTTTAGGAAATTTCCTCCTCTTTTTGAATCTTTTTTTAGATTTAAAAAATTTTAATTAGTTTTTGAGATATTTACAAAATACTAAAGCCATCTTTTTTTTTTAGTTAATTGTTAATAACTTTTACAATTTTTTCATGCGGAACTTCATTTTTTTCAAAAATCATCTGGATGTCATTCCGAATCGAATGACACCTCATTCATAATTTTCGGAGACTGCTGAAAAAAGTTGGTCTAAATGGCACTTGTAGACTAGACTATATGGGTTCGTTTAAAAACAGAATAATTGTATCATTGAACAATAAATGGATGGTCAAGAAAATAAAGAGGGGGGCGCCACTACAACTTTTAAAATGTCTATGTCAAAGATTACTTATCAGGAAAATTGAGCAACCGAATAAAGACTAATTAGATGTTATACCCAAAACTAGAATAGACTTTACCATGAGATGTTGTCAAGTTGATGAGTGTTAATCAATAAATAAATAAAAGATAAATAAACACAAAAACATTTAATATAGATGAAAATGAATCTTCAATGGTTCAGAGAAACAGTTGTAAATTAGAATTATTGTGATTCTAAAAAATAAGAAAATATTCAAAGTTAGATACCTATTTAACTCAAGGATAAGTTATTTCGTAGAAAATACTTTAGGAAATCAGTTTTCCCAGCGCATAGTACTATGTGGTGGTTTACAAGTAGTGGATGAAGTATATATATATATCATAACCTGAGTGTATCAAAATTGAATAAATATATATTTAAGGCTTTATCCTATTTAAAAAAATTTAAATAAAACCTGTTCCTCTAGGACACCAATTTGAAGTTTTTGCACGTTCTCCTAGACAAACCAGGAGTGAAGTGTTGAGTGGAGTGATTCTTCGAAGGTTTCCGCTTGACGGATTTCTAACAGCAGTCCTCATGCTGAGCTTTGAGGTTTACCTTCTGGAACGTGAGCCGTAAAACCAGGAATATCCATTTACTACAGGTGTAGGGCTTAACCAACGCTTTGGAGATATCTAACCAGAGCAGTCCCTGCATGAAAATCCTCCAAGTTCATCAAAAAAAGGTTAAGGCCTGGTACAACCATACGAAGGTGGAACAGCGGTACAACCAAGGAAGGTGGTACAATCGAAGAAAAGTGGTACTACCAAGAAAGTTGAAGGCGAGGTACAAGCCAAAAAGATGGTACTACCATGAAAGGTGGCTGCGTGATACCATAAAACCCTATAAATGTTTTCTAAATAAATAGCTGTCCTTTTCAGTCACTAGCATGAAATGATGGAAAGAAAAATTGGAAAACCCACCTCGTGTGTGAAGGTTAAAAAGGTTATGGCGAGGCACAAGTATTCTATTGCCAAGTTGTCGTGGACGTCCAATATAAAACTCTATAGGAAGTCTGGACGCTTGCGTTGATGGTGAGACGGATAAAAGAGAATATTCACCGAGGATCGCTAAACAAAATCGGGATTCGTCAACTGAACAGAGCCAGGAATTTCCTGAAAGCTGGACCCCTACAGCACTCGCTGAAATTCGATACCCGACTGACTAAAATATTTCACCTATCATTCTCCTCCTCTCCTGCTTCTTCTTCTTATTGATTTAATAAGTAAGAACTTTAACCCAGCTCCGACTTAACATTTCATTTTTCTAACACGAAGAGAAAATTGACAGCAGTTGTGACTTTTTCAATAGATTTGTCATAATTTAACTTGAAGATATATCGAAGACAATACTGAAATACGCTAGAGGTGGAACTAAACGGAACTGCATAAAATAATAGTCTGTTTGGTTGTCTCTGGCCAGACACTCGGAAAGCTAAGTTGGCTACACTGATAGCTCGAAAATTAAATTGTTGTCAATTGACAATAGGAACATCATCGAACAGCTGATTACTGTAAATAAACCAAATGTTGAATTTTAAACAAACCATTTGGTTTTATAGTCACTGTAAACCCAGAAATTAAAACAGGCAAAATACGAAAATACTCGCTATGAACTTCCCAAATAAACAAAACGACATACATATTTTGATCATTGAACGTTGTTTATGAATCAAAATTAGCTTTGGAACGCAGACACGGATTCTATATCGGAGGTTAGACGAGCAATAACACACCTATTTGTATTAGTGTTCATCTTAGTCTATGCAGAGTAAAATATACGTTGCTCTGAAGCTCTATAAAAATAAAAATATTACAGTAGCGAAAATTTACATGCTACAATATATTATAATTTTCAATAAAATATCACAGAGGTTTCTCTGCGGTTCCATACTGCTATGGATTTAAAGCAGTTGGATTCAAGCGCTTTCAGTGCTGCTTGACTATTTTGAAAATATTTTTATTGTTTTTTGTGTGTGGTGTCGATTTTCCAGCTCCCTTGCGCACATTTCAATGGCATATACCTCTGTCTGGAATACCGTAAATAATTTGCCCATACTAAATGAGCATTTCACTACTGGCTTCATCCCGTATATTCCGGCTCCGACGCCATTCAGAGTTTTGGAACCATCGGTAAACCAATGTTCATTTGCCCTACATAGGTCAGTTTCATTCCGATCCCAGTCTCCTCTTTCAGGGAAGACCACAGTGTAGAGCGTGTGAAGGATCATAGTTTTGGGCATGATGTCTGAGGGCATTCCTAGAATATTGCCGCTGCTTCTCATGACCACTGCCTGCGGTAGACTAATGGCCCCTTGGTGGAGTCTGTATGTTGCCCATCTTGCCCCTCTCCAGATATATGTGAAGAGGAAGTAATCCGAGAAGAGCTTCCATAGCTACCGTTGGCATGGAGCGAATTGCCCTAGTAATCGCCAGATACGCTTGTCTGTGTAGTCCGTTCAGTTTAGCCTGGGCCATTTTTTTTGTTGGGCCTTGCTCCACCATACTACAGAGCCATACGTGATTATTGGTCATATGACGATCACGTACAGCCAGTATACTTATTTTGGTGACATGCCCTATGTTTTGCCACATATTCTGCGGCATGTACATAATGATAAGCGCCTTTCGGATAGTCTTTTCCAGATGCGAGTACCAATTTAGCTTTTTATCTAGGATTATTCCCAGATATTTTGCTTCACTCGCAAAAGGAATTGTTACACCATTGATGGAAGGAGAGATTAAATGTTCCAGCTTCCTTTTTCTCCCTTTCACACCATTTATATATGGAGTCCAATATATCCTGAAGGGCGTAGGAGATCGTCTATTCTGATTTATCGCGTATTACTATGACCAGATTGTCAGCATATGCTTGCAGATTGACCACCCGTAGCGAGAGAATGGCCAGCAGATCATCCACCAACAGTGACCATAGCAGAGGGGAGAAAGTCCCCTCTGAGGGCAGCCCCTGGCTGGTTTGAAGCTGACACTTTCCCCCTCTAGAGAGGTCATTATAGTACTGTTATGAAGAATCTTATCCAATCACATAGTATTGGTTCAATTCCTCTATCGTCAGTAGCCTCATATAGGGAGTGAGGTAGTGCATTGTTAAATGCTCCTTCTATTTCAAGGAATGCGGCGACTGCTACCTCCTGGTGTTCCAGGGCGTCGCTTATTCCTGAGACAAGGTTGTTGAGGGCAAGTTCTGTTGATTTCCCAGCCTGGTAGACATACTGATGAACAAACTATAGTAGTTAATACACCACACCTCATGTGCCCGTCCAGTATTTTTTCCATGCTTTTCAACAGAAAGGATATCAACCTAATAGGTCTGAGAGATTTTGGGTGTGGGTTAGTCCGACCCACCTTAGGAATATAGATCACCCTAGTCGCGGTCCAGTTAGATGGAATATGGTTCCAAACTAGACTGGATCTGAAGAGTCTTATAAGGATAGGTACAATTTGTTATAGTTCGATTTGTAACAAAACTGGAGCTATGCCATCCTCTCCTGGTGACTTGTAGGGTTGAAACGAGTTAACCGCCCATCTTATCACCTGTAGTGTAATTATTTTGTTGGCAACCACCCAGTTATCTCTGCCAGGTCGTTTTATCCGGCCTATATTTATGACTGGAGGTCGATTGTCCAGAATCAGGCTGCCTGGGAAGTGGTTATTAGCCAATAGCTCTAGTGATTCTTTCCTGGAGGCCGTAAAAGAGCCGTCTGAACGTTTAAGCGATCCCAGCTCCTGTATCTTGTGGATACGGGCTCCGCTTGATATGTTGAACACATTTTCGCAGAATCGTTCCCATGATTCTTGTTTTGCTTTCCCGATATCTTTATTGTATGCGGTTAAAGCGAACCTATAGTTTTCCCATTCACTTGATACCTTAGCTCAGTTGAATAACCTTCGAACTTCTTTTCGTAATTTATTCAGATTTTTGTTCCATCAGGAAGCATTCCGGTTATCCTTTTTCTCCCTCAGTGGACAGTTTTCGTGATAAGCTGAGATAAGTGCAGTTTGTAGATGTTCCGCAGCAATATCTATTTGATCACGACTATTTATTGTGATCAGTCCGTTTTGGAGATGGTTCTTCAGGGAGGTACTTAGATAACCACATTTGCATTAAGAAGTAAAAGTCTTCACGACCAAAATAGACTTTTATTTTTCATCATTTGATCATTTTCAGCAAAGTTATGACACATTCAACGTTCAGCACCGTCGGAACTTGCAGCGGCGGGTAAACCCGAGCCTGAAATTTGATGTCGGCACTCAATCAAGTTTTCTGAGAAAACGGGCGCATTTTGTAAGGTACCAAGGATCATTCTTTTAGGGAATTACATGATCTTCAAACCTATTCAAACCATTTTTATAAACCTCATTATTTCCGAGATGACCACAAAAACATGATTTCTTTTCAAATCATTTAATTTTTGGGTTCCACCCCCGGATATTTGGTACACATTTTATTTTTCTTGTTGGACATGGTTTCAACTACTATAGCATGCCAAATTTGGTCGTGTTACAACCGATCCTCGTGTCAAAAACTGACTGGACTGGACTAAAAGTCAATATTGCGGAAGTTACGCAGGTGTTTTCTTGCGAAGGGAGACAAATTTGGATACCAATCAGAAGACATTTAAATTCTATTTTGTATCCTGCAATGATTATTCAAAAATGTTGTGGGTTCTATCGCTGCTAGCGTGCAGTGTATATCATTTGAAATTTTACCTACGAGGTCATTTTGTACATTTTTTGATTATCGATTCTGAAAATTTTGGAATTCTACAGAATTTACGAGGGTGTTTGCTTGATAAGTGAAACACACTGTATATTCTAGAACGTCAAAAAAAGTCTATATTTTGTATCGAATATTCGAAATTGAGTTAGAATTTTCGAATGCTCGTCATTTCTAGAATTTAACAGCTTTTCCACTTGTCACGACGGCGACGTCAGTAACTTTTCACTTTGTCACGGACTGACTTGAAATTCTTAACTGTTATTCCCCGTTAATTGGCGTCATTAGGGAATTCCAATGTTGAAGAATGACAAGAAGGGTTGGAATGAAACAGAATCTGAAAGATACGCATTTTACCGACAGTAGTCATTCTTCATTTGACTCCGTCGCGTCGAAAACAAAACAGTGAAATGAATAAATATCAAGATAGTAAAACAGATGATAACAATGTGTTTGAGGAAGTTATTTTTAATTCAGTCAATAATGAGGTAAATATTCAACAGTTCAACCCCAATGCAACAAAAAAGAGTGATACGTTATTTTTGTACTTTTCTGTACTCACAGGTGAGCAAATAATTTGTATAATAACGAATTAGATACATCATATTTCTTATGGATTGAAAATTTTACATTGGTGGAGATATTTGTTGCGAATTTAATGAATAGGCGAAGTTCAGCCAAGAATATTATTTAGCTAACCAAAAAAAATTCAAACTTCATAAGTATACCTACATTCTTCAAGTAACCAGTTCAAATTTCTCATATAAGTAGTAAACATGCTGTTTGTTTTCAATCGGTTGGAAAAAGCCATCAATCACAGATCTCCACAGATGGCCGACTAAATGATGTGCATTTCTTGTATCAATCCGACCTATTATATAATGTTGTTTTGGTTTCACTGAAGTTGATTCTGTGGAGATAAGTTATCATTATCGAAGAATGTTATGGGTTTATTGTGTACTGGGTGACACAGGATATATTTAGCAGCCTGTAGTTTTATTTTATTTGATGAGGTACTTTGAAATTCTCAGAAGGTAAATAATCAATGATAAGACTTTCTTTGATCCTATAAAAACTATTTTCTTCAACTACCAGTTTGACTGGAAGTAACCCAAACTTATTTTTTCTTATCACCCTATATATTTCTGTAACGTAAAAAAGAGGTATTTGTTTCTTAATTGGCAGTTGAATTGCATTTTATTGAAAAACATTAAGAGACACTATCAGCGCGTCACACCGAACTTATTCCTCACTCCGCGCATCAAAGTTTTGTATGCAAATATTTATTTAAGTAGCATGTTTGTGAATATATTAAACTCATCAAAGCTTAGTTCAATGCCCTCATAATATGTAGGAGGCAGCGCTAATCAGGTAAAAATTTCACTATCGTAAAATCGGTTATTTGCAAAAACCATGAATATGAAAGAGATATTTTGTATTATTACAAGCTTTCATTGAACCTATAATGTATGTCAGTTCAGGTAAAATCCAAAATGGCGAAACACCCACAATGGGGACAAGTTATTTTTAATGCACTCCTATATTATGAGTATCAAATGAAAGGACTTGCTGACAATAGCTGGAAAAGTGCAGTGACGTCATTCTAAATCCAGCATGGCGGTCTAATTATTTTTAATGCGCTCCTATAATATGGGTATCAAATGAAAGGGCTGGCTGAGAATAAGTCGAATTATGAAGTGACTTATCTCTAAATCCAATATGTTAGAACACCAAAGATGGCGGACTGGTTATTTTCAATGCACTCCTACAATATGGGTCGTAAAGGAGAGGGCTGGCTAAGAATAACTTAATAACTAAAGTTACGTTACTTCAAATACAACATGGCAGAACACTCAAAATGGCGGAGTATTTATTTTTAATCACTCCTACAATATGAATACGAAATGGAAGGGCTTGCTGAGAATAACTCGAAAATAGAGTGACGTCACTCCAACTTCAATATGGAGAACTTGTGAAGATGGCAGACTGAGTTTATTATGCTTTCCTACAACTTCGGGTACTGCTGAAAACACGAATGCGAGTTAAAAAAATTAAGGTGGTATCACAAACTCCGTTGCTCCAATTCGTACTGGGGTTTTTGGATTGGCTATCTAAAGAAGTTCTCCTTATTGAAGAGCTAGACTGTTTGAAATTGACAGACAAACAACCTTGCAACAATGATGCGTTAAATGAGATGAACAGACTGAGAAACTTGTCCAGCGATAACTGAAATGTAAAAAATTAAATGAATTAAAAAAAAATTAAGAAACAAGCTTTTATTTAAATGCGCTGAAAAGCATAAGATAAACTTCTCCTTCAAAACATTTTCTATCAATTTAATACGTCACTACACAATTTATAATATGATATAAAAGCTTGTCCCGAGATTTACCTGTGTAATAGTTATACAAATAAATTAAATAACTTGATCTAATTGATTTCAGTTTTTAAAATTTTGAAACTAAGTAAATACGAGTACTTTAATTTCGCGTTAAGCTTTTATATTTTATAAATGGTGTAATGATGTTTTAAGTCGATAGAAAAAGTTTTGAAGGAAAAGTTTATTTCATTCTTTTTAGCGCATTTGAATAAAAGCTTTTTTACTTCAAATTATTATTTTTGGAGTCGTCAAATAATATTGAACTTGAAGATAAAAAAAAACTTTTGAGAAAATAAAATATATCCTAAAAAAATCGAGGGTTGGACAAGTCCCTTTACCCTTCAGAGAGGTCTTCACTCTAACATTTAAGTGTCCGTTGAGAACCATAAACAATTTTTCATGATGCCTCAAATATCTACCCAAAATAGTTCACCAGCTTTTGGACTACCAAGTTGTAATAGGTACATAGTTAAATAGAGAATTCTGTGACAAATAAGATAGGTTAGAGAAATGAACATTTGAAAGAAGAATTTGTGGTTACTTTCGGTCAAAGAGGTGAACAAAATTGTTGAATTAAAAAAAGCGATATCATTGATTACGTACCTTCTGGAAAATTTCAAATTCATATATCTTATAAAAAAAATTCAAAAATGTAGTCTATATGTTTTGGGTGTAAAAAGGAATTTAAAACTTGAATTTATTAATACATAATTCTTGTTTCACTTGCAATCAAGTGTTGCACATCCTTACACTTGCTTTCACCGTACTGATGAGATCCCTATGATCGAAACACGTGTCTACGGTTGCAATTTTACAAGAGGGTTTAGTCCAATAAAATGTTCCTTCTTGTTATTCACAATTTCCCTGGAGAGCTCATCCCTGTTTAATATACAGGCCGTTTCTTTTATCATGTGGTAGGTAACATTGCTATATTCTAAACCGTAATAGATACAAAGACGATTAAATGGGAAAAAAGGTAACTATTATGGTGAGCAGTAAATTGGTCATAGAATATATATATATATATATATATATATATATATATATATATATATATATATATATAGATTTCAACAAATTCTAGACGCGGTTCAACCCGAACTTTTAGTTTTCATATATATATATATATATATATTTGAAAACTAAAAGTTCGGGTTGAACCGCGTCTAGAATTTGTTGAAATTCGACGTTTCGGCTCCGATTTTGGAGCCATTTTCAAGAACTGAATAAGAAAGAAAATAAGAAAATTTATAAATGGTTGAAACGTAATTCTACGCTGAGGTCTCAATCTGCCTACTCCTCAGGTATAATTACGTTCGGTTTTTGTGACTTGACGTCGGGGTCTCAATCTGCCTACTCCCCATGTCTCGTCACTGGTTCTCTCTAAGGTCTCAATCTGCCTACTCCTTCGAGAGAACTGAGGAATTGTGGGTTGAGGAACTGTATTTATAGTGGACGTGGCTGTAATGGCCGTGTGCAATGTATTGGCGCGAGGTGAACTATGGGCGGGAACTGAGTTGGCGCTAGATGAGCTGTGTGCGGGAAGTTGGTTGGCGCTAAGTGAGCTATGTGCGGGAACTGGGTTGTTGGGAAATGAGTTGATGCGTGCAATGAGAGGCTTCCAGGTATTGGGAAGTCTACGTTCGTCGTCGCGAGTGTTGAGGCAATTGGGGCGCTTCTCTATCTCGAGGGCTTCTCGGATGATCCTGGTTTGCAGAGTTTTCTCGGTGGAAATTGTTTTTGTGTTTTTGAAGTCTATTTTGTGACCTGTGTCTTCTCGATGTTTATAAAGTGCGGAAGTGGAAGATGCCTGACGCACAGCAAGTTCGTGTTCGTAGACTCTGGAAGTTACTCGTCTGTTAGTCTGGCCAATATAACTTCTCGGGCAGTCTGAACATGGTATTTCATATATACCTTGAGAATCGTTTGGTATTGTGTCCTTGGGAGATCTGAGAAATTTGGATATTTGGTTGTTGGCCGTGAATATTGTTTTTATCTCGTGTTTTCTCAAGATATTACTGATTTTGTCTGTCACACCTTTGATGTATGGTAGGAAAGCTTTGTGTGGCTGGATACTCTCTAGTGGATCATTTGTTTTTGGAGGACGGGTCAGTTGATGGCGGATAGACTTGTCGATTAGCGAATTGTTGTAACCATTCTGAAGTAAGGCTGATTTCAGTTTGTCCAGCTCTTGTGGTCTATTCTGGTTGTCGGTAAGCTGAATTGATCTGTATATCAGGGAGTTCAATACGGAGTTTGTTTATGCTGGATGGTGATGAGAGTTTGCGTGTAGGTATCGGTTGGTGTGGGTCTGTTTCCTGTGTACTGTGTGGGTGAAAGAGTTATTGGATTTCGTAATGAGAACGTCCAGGAAAGCTAGGGAGTTGTTCATTTCGGTCTCCATTGTAAATTTCATGTTGGGATGGATATCGTTTAGGTGATCTAAGAACGTATTTTCAGTCCTGAAAAATTCAAATTTACTTCACTTCTCATGGAAACGCCCCCGTATCTTCCGTAATTTTCGACGTAGGACCATGTCTCGTCACTGGTTCTCTCTAAGGTCTCAATCTGCCTATTCAGTTCTCTCGAAGGAGTAGGCAGATTGAGACCCCGACGTCAAGTAACAAAAACCTAACGTGATTATACCTGAGGAGTAGGCAGATTGATAACTCAGCGTAGAATTAAGTTTCAACCTTTTATTAATTTTCTTTCCTTTTCAGTTCTTGAAAATGGCTCGAAGCCGAAACGTCGAATTTCAACAAATTCTAGACGCGGTTCAACCCGAACTTTTAGTTTTCATATACATATATATATATTGTAATGATTTTTAAAAATTGATAAATAAATAAATTTTAGAACTTTCCAAATAAATAAAGTCAAAATAAACACCAGATATCAAAAAAACTTTACAACAAATAGAAAAACTTATTTTGAAAATCTCAGTTATTATTTAGAGTCGAACTACCTAATGAAAAATATAAAATTGATTCATAAAATAAATTTTTGAAGAATTAGAAATCAGAATTTACAGTCTCTATAGTGACAATAAACTATTTAATTAAATGAATAATGAAAAAAGTTAATAAGAGACAAGAATTTGAAAGAAGTTTTGTTTTGTTTTTGGAGAGAGGCCATTTTTGCTTTATCAACAAAGTTAATCTTTAGAATTCAAAAAAAGTTTGTAAAAATAGTAAAATACTGAAAATCCGGAATGAACATAAGAATCCCTTATCAAAACCTTATAGTGGAATGATAAATATTACGTGTAATAAAGTGCTGTGCTGTGAGAACTAAAGAAAACATTCTGAAGCCGGTAGCGGGGGTACTACTCCGTTTTGGGGATATTTTTGATATTTGTTGGAAAATATGGTTGCTGCAATTACATGAGAAGCTCAATTTTCAACAGAATCTTACCTTGAACCTTCCTCTCGTGAATGTTGACGCCGTTCGTCAGTTGTGACGATTTGAGTTTGATGTTCATGGCCAACATTGTTCGATTGAACAATCAACTGTATCTCCGTCATTTTTCAACCGATTTTCAATTTTGAAATACAGTGTTATCACAAATTGCGTGTACTTCCAGAAAATGGAAAAAATAAACAGGGTGTCTTTTGAAAAAAATATTTGGGGTCATTTCCGGTTAAACCGGAAGTGGTAAACTTTCGGTAATGGAGTCAAACTATGTGTATTTGAGTATTATATCGACGTACCAAATTTGAAACCTGTATCTTTGAAACTATAAAAAAGTTGGTGGGCGTACCTCTCAACTCGTGGTTACCTGGTATATTAATCTCAGCATAGTTATGGTACTAGACCTTTGGATTTGAATACTCTAGCACACAGATTAACTCTTACAGAAAAAACCCCTATGTATTCGTGTATTACATTTTTTAATAGACTTCCAACGGAAGTGAAAATCGAACCTTGTCATAAAAAATTCAAACAGCTGGTACAGGAGTTATTAATCAAGGTTGGTAAATGAATTTCTAGATTTCGATAAAATCTGATTCAGCGTCAACTGGTTTTTATATATTGACTATTGTGCTCTACAATGTCAGCATGTTTGTATTTGTTTCTTTGTCAAATACCTTTTCGTGTATTTTTTAGCACTTTTATCATTATTTTAGATGTTCGATTGTTTTTAATAACTAAACATCACTACTCTGACACCGGTTCACCTGATGATTGTATTTGTGTATTGTATGATGTATGAGTACAATTCTTTGAATAAAGCTACCTATCTATCTATTTTGAAAAGTATCAATTGTTTTTCAGATCAGTGAGTTGACTTTCGGAAAGCGTCAATTGTATTTCAGAATAGTAAATTGGATTTCAGATAGCATCAGTTGAATTTCAGAAAAGTAAGTTTCATTTCAGAAACCATTAATTTTATTTCAGAATAATCAACTCGATTTCATAATCAATCATTAGAATTTCAGAATAGTCAGTTACATTTCAGAAAGTATCTATCATATGCATTTCGAAATTTGTATTTCAGAGAACGTAAAATTAATTTCAGAAAGCATGACTTGTAAAATGCAGAAATCACAAAGTTCTATCTATGTGACTAGATTTGGTAAATATTGGAGTGATTGTAATTATGGAAGATAAAACATGCAGTTGTGCGTTAAATTCGCTCGCTGTGTCAAAAAGACTGGCAAAAATATGATATTCAATTTCAAATTTATATATTATTCTGTTGTTATTGTCAAATAAGTAATAAAACTTCAGTTGATGTTATTTATAAAAATAAATTTTTAATTTCAGAAAAAGTAAGAATTATTTCAGAAAAAATGGTTTGAATTTTCTAAAACGGGAAAGATATTGATGAATTCCGAAATACATATGATATTTTCTGAAATACAATTGACCATTCTGAAATTCAAACCATGGTTTTTGAAATCAGAATGATTATTCTCAGATTCAATTGATGCTCTCGGAAATCGAGCAGAATTTTCTGGAATTTAATTAACAAATTCTACTCTTTATTCTGAAAATTAATTGACGCTTTCTGAAATTCAAGTCACTATTCTGAAACACAATTGATACTCTCCGAAATATAAGTAACTATTCTAAAATTCAATTGGCGCTTTATGAAATCAAGTTAGCACTTTCTGAAATACAATGGAAAAAGGTTTAGAACTAGGATTTATGCCTAAAAAAGAGAGTTGGTGAAGTGTTTAGGTGGTCGGTGGACCAGTGGCTAAGGAATCTATCAGTGGAACTTCTGGCTCGCACCAGACAGACGTTCGAGGCTCCGATACGGAATCTTTTCTCTCAAGTACGATTCTCTTTAGGTGATGTGAGTTGTCTAGATGCCAATCCCGACGTCTGGGCTAGCTTGAAGTGCGCACCGACAACCCGGAATGGTGCTGTAGGTTTTTCGGGTTTTCCTACAGATGAAAAGTGAATACACCACCAAAAATATCAGTAAGTCGACCCGGAGCGCCACGGCAAATATTAATGATAGCCGTCCTCTACCCGCACAGGCTATGCATTTGGGTACACTCAACGAGTGTTTATGAGGGAGTATTATTTTTTTGGTTGGTTAAAGGCATCGACTGCCTTTGGAATATTTTCGTTTCTAGATTGTTTCAAACAAATCAATTATTTTCAGGAACTTTAGGACGTCTTTCATTTTGTCTTTGCAGAGGCAGTCTTTCGTATTATTTGGGATGTTGCAGTTCTTTCGAGCATTCTCATATTGTTGACATTGTAGAAGTATGTGTTCTACCGTCAAAGTAGTTCTACAAGTGTCACATCTAGGTTGTCTGTCTCTCGTTAGCATATAGCAAGATGTTAAATTAGTGTGGCCTATTCTGAGTCTGGTTATGATAA
Source organism: Chrysolina americana (assembly GCA_958502065.1). Classification (NCBI taxonomy): domain Eukaryota; kingdom Metazoa; phylum Arthropoda; class Insecta; order Coleoptera; family Chrysomelidae; genus Chrysolina; species Chrysolina americana. Next base: position 27,096,011 of record OY293411.1, read on the forward strand.
CTTGTTCCCGCCTCGTGAATTCGTGTGGGTATTTGATGTATTCAATATCTGGTTTAACATATCTCAATTTTGATTCAGAGTTAATCCATTTATTCCACCAATTTCCAGATATTTCATACAGTAATTCCTGCAATCATTTGGAGATATAGGGATATTTTCTTCAGCATCCATTGTTGTTGCTAATCTTGCAGCAGTATCTGCCTTCTCATTCCCTTCTATCCCGATGTGACTTGGGATCCAGACAAATATAATGTTTTTTCCTATAGTTTGAAGATTCTTGATCTGTGCGATGATTCTCTGCAAAAGTGGTTCTTTGTGAAAAGGTTTTTGTAGTGCTTGAATGGAACTCAATGAATCTGTGCAAATGAAATATGAATTGCATGTATCAATATGTAGCATCGTTTGCCAAATATCATATAGTTCTGCTGTGAACATACTCGCTTGTTTGGGTAATGTCCTCGAATGGGATATAGGAGGGGAAGTGAAGGACTTGAACCATCAGTATAGATCATATAGCTGTTCGAATATTGTTCAATTATTCTTTTAAAGTCTCGGATGATAGTTCCATGCTCAGTTTCATTTTTCCTAGGTATGAGGCATTCTAGATTGGTTCTGATGGGAGGAAGGTCCCAGGGTGGTATTTCGCGGAAGCCAGACGTGTACACTGATGGGAAAAATATATTCGTATAGTTCATAACTTCTCTGAGTCTTACGCTTGTTGGTCGAGTGATGGTGGGACGTCTTTCATATATTGAGTACAGTTTCTCGTTGAACATAATGGGAAAGTTGATGTGTTCCGGCTGGGACCATAATTTACTAGGCACTGTTTTCTTCTATGACTAAGCGGCATGATTCCTAACTTGCCGCACAGTGACTTGTGCGGACTGGTTCGATAGGCACCAAGAGCGTGGCGTAATCCCAGACAGTGTACTGAGTCGAGAGCTCTAAGGTTTGATAGACGGGCTGCTCCATATATCGTACAGCCGTAGTCCAATTTAGAAAGTATCAAAGATTTATAGAATCTCAAGGCAGCATCTCGATTACATCCCCATTTTATTTTGCTTGTTGTTCGTAAAGGGTTGAGAGCTTTCTCGCATCGTATCGCTAGATCTTTATGTGGGGTTCTCAGTTCAACTTTCGATCAAAAATCAACCCTAAAAACCTGATAGATTCTTTACATTCTATATCTACATTTTTTTTTCATTTGGAATGTACCAGTCAGGCCCTGTCTCCGGAGCTCCGATACTACCGGATGGCGCGCTGATGTATCATTAACCCCAGCAAACACTCCCCACGTCCGTGGGGTGAGTGATGACTGGGTCCGAGAATCATGTGCCCTGAGTAAACGGAGTGAACCAAGAATAACGGCCTTCTGCATTCTTCCGACTAGGTTTTCTGCCGCATCACGTCATGCCGGTATGATTTTCAGATTTGAGAGCAGCGTGTCAATCATTCCACCAAGGACCCCTATTATCAGAACCACCATCTTGACAGAATGGTTTGGATAAAGCCTGCGGAGTTTAAAGAGAAGATCTCGATATTTAGTCCGTTTTTCCTCCTCTTTCCGGACGATGTTCGTTTCGCAGGAGCTGAAAACTCAATGACGAAGATCGTCCTACTTTGATGGTCGAGGAGGACTACATCAGGCTTATTGGCTTGCATTTGCCTGAGGGTGGGGAATGAGTAAATCCAATAGATTCGACACTTCTCATTCTCCACAACGGACTCAATATCCCCCGGAGCATAAGGCAACACCGGTGTCTCGTCTACACCGTACGAGTGTCGTAGATGGTAGTACAACACTCTTAGGGCCGCGTTATGCCTGTGGATATAAGCTGAGACCGCATAAGCTGGACAAGCTGACAGCAAATGCCCCACGACACGCTTTGCATCTAGTGTCAGGGACCTCCATACCCATCACGCGACTAGATGAGGGTGTTGAAGACACCATCCTGGCAGGCCATTATGAATCCCTCGGTTTCCAACTTCAGACCACTTGACCTAAGAAAAGCGAAGGTCAGGTTTCTGGATAAGTCAAGGTCTTCGATGTTCTTGAAGAAGACTCCATGCATTTGCTTATCCTTATGTAGCTGTAGGAGCCTGTCACACTCCGCAGCTTTCACGTGGGCTTTTTGCTGAACGGGTTCCTGCTTTTTCATGATCACATACCAAGCAGAGAAGGGGATCTGAACTCCTGATGACTTTACAGGCTCCATCCAGTATCATTCTGTTATGTAGACACTCCATACTCAAAAGTCCGCGGCCTCCCCGTTGTCTGGGGAAGTATAACCGTGGAACAGACGATTTAGGATGCAAGCTTCTATGAAGATGCATTATTTTGCGAGTTTTTACGTCGAGTTGTCGCTCTTCCTGAGTCCATTTCATTACTCCAAAGGAGTAAAGTAGAATCGGAACGGCAAGCAACTTTGTTCTTCCCCGACAGTTCAGAAGACCAGATCTGTCGGAGTTTGTGCTGATACTTGCCGCGGAGAGAGCTTTTGACAGTAGCTACCTCTTGGGTGTGGCAAGTTCCACCCCTAGGTAGGTATACGTCTCTCCGGCATCCAGATGATGTAGGATGCTTCCGTCTACGAGCTGAACGTCCTCTCCGTATTCCTCGCATCGTCCTCTTTTAGGATGAACCGTGGCACATTTGTCTATCCCAAACTCCATTCCGATAGCATGCGTGTACTCTTGCACCACCCTTAAGAACTGGTGAAGGTCCTTTTCTCCGGAGGCATAAAGTTTAAGGTCATTCATATAAAACATATGGGTGACCTTATGCCTCCGGTTGCTGGGGGTGCCGCAGTTGTATCCGCGGGTTTTCCGTAGTGCAACGGACAATGGCAGTAGTGAGATGCAGAAGGGAAGAGGGCTGAGGGAGTCTCCCTGAAACACGCCCCTTCTAAAGATAACCTGCTCTGTTTGGACTCTGACTTGACCAGATGTTATGGTAAATCAAGTCCTCCAGAGTGGCATCAGCTGTTCAATGCATCTCACTATTTGCAAGGCATCTGAGCAAATGCATGATGAATTCATGCGATGTTGTATCAAATGCCTTGCGATAATCGATCCAGGCCATTGAAAGGTTATGCTTATACTGCACGGAGTCCTGCGTGATGCATCTGTCGATCAGCAGGTTCTCCTTGCAGCCAGCGACCCCCTTCTTTGACCCTCTTGACAAGCATGTTATCGGTCTGTAGTTCTTCGGATCAGACAAATCTCCGTTTTTGGGATTAGCACGGTTCGCCCCTCGACAAACCAATCTGGAATATGCTGCTCCCCATCTAGCCATGAGTTGAAAACTCTTGCTAGATGGTGGTGGGTACTTTTTTTTCCACCAATAGTTATTCAGTCCATCAGGACCTGGAGCAGCAAAATTCTTCGAGCCTTTGAGGGCCCGTCGAACTTCTTCCGGGGTTATCGGATTGCGCAATTCATTGAGCTCAGGCTGACGAAGCCTCCTGCAGAAAGCTTCGAACTGCTCTAGGGCTGGTATTTACGTTGAGTGATTACGGGAATTCGTGAATACTCTTCCAGAAGGTTTCTACCCGATCAGCCGCCGGCGGGTTTTCCACAACACGTGGAGGCTCTTGGAATAGGCGAGAAGGTTTATCGCGGAACTTCATGTTTTCCGCGATGCTTTTCGCCTGCCTCACTAGTGAATTTTTTGCAGCCACCAGCATTCGTATCCTATCAAGACAGTGCTGTTTTATGGTTAACAGCACGCCTTAATTTAGTGTGTGGTGAGCTCGTCTTAAATGTGCGACAATTCGCCGCACTGCGGGAGCCGAGGGCCTATTGGCCGCCACGTAGTCCGCCACACACTGGATACGAGACGCGTGTTGTCTCGCTGACTTGATCTTAGCTTCCATCTTGTGGATGCGTCGCTCATGCCTCCCAATCAGAGGGTTGGTATCCCTCCTCTCCGTTTGGGACAGGGCCTGAGCGGCGTCATACACGGCAGAGTTGATCTGCCAGATGTAAGCCTCTTCTGAAAGGACTTCGTGAATATCCGCATCCACCCGTGCCAGTTGTTGTGTTAAAGGTTACCTGACCCTATGATTTCATTAGTGAAAAAATTATATTTGAATATGTTCGTCAAATTATGTGAATATTTTCCTCATTTTTCTTTTAGTCTTCATCTGTTGCAATTAGAAATATTGACGAAAAATTTAGAATTTTGGAAAATGAATTAATTTCCGTTAGTCACTGACCACATACCTGTCCCTCAATGAATTGAATATGACTATTCTGAGTAGTCTAATTTTATTCATAATATTTAATTTTATTGTTCTTCTTTTCAGTCAATATGCTGATGTTCGTGAATGGTACTTCTTTAGTCTGGACCTCTCCTGTCATACCCCAACTGAAATCTAAAATCCCAGGAGTCAACCCGTTAGGGGAGATAATAACAACAGCCCAGATTTCGATGTTGGCAGGAATCCCTTCTCTGTTTGCAGTCTTTGGTCCATTATTTTTCGGAAAGCTGGCCGATGTGATCGGGAGAAAGAATACTTTATTATGCATATCCCTTATTACCTTACTATCTAGCGTAGCAGTGGCTTTTGGAAGTCACATTTACGTCATTTGTGTTGGGAGAAGTATAATAAGCTTATGTACGGGACTACTGTTTGTTGTCCTACCCATTTATTTGAACGAAATTTGCGAGGATCATAACAGAGCAAAACATGGGTGTCTGATGATGTTTTTCTTACCATTGGGAAGTCTTTATGGTTATCTTGTCGGATCAGTATGTAACGTAAAACTGTTCACGTTACTCTGTTCTGCGCCCTTGATACTACCATTGATATTTTTTTGCTTAGTGATCCCCGAATCGCCATTTCATATAGCTAATAAACAGGACAAAAAAACAACTGTTGAGATATTGAAGAAATTGAGGAGTAACAAAAGCTTCGAAGAGATAGAAGAAGATTATAAGCAAATTGAATTAACATTGCGATCCCACGCTGAAGTTAAGGTAGGTGGATTGAAAAAAATGTTGACAATACGGTCTTTGAGGATGGGCTTCGTGGTAGGTTTGGGATCATGTATCGCTACACAAATGTCAGGAGTCCCTGTCATCATGGGCTTTTTAGGACCAATTTTCAATGACGCTGGTACAGGCATGTCTGGAAACACGGTAGCAAAATTTGTAGGGTCTGTTAAATTGATTTTTTTCTTTGTATTGGTAACCATTGTTGGAAGATTCGGAAGAAGACCTCTGCTGCTTTTCTCCTCTATTGGTACTGGAATACCCCTTGCTATCCTAGCTGTTTATTTTTATTTGCATGGAATTAATTCACCAATCGTCGACAGTATCAAGTGGTTGCCAATTGTATGTGTACTAGTTTACATATCATTTTATTCGTTAGGCCTGGGTTCGATACCCTATTCTGTATTGAGTGAGTTGTTTCCAAACGACTTTAGATCTCTTGCTACTTCTTCTATAATGACAATAGTGAATATTTTTGTATTTATTTTATCCACTACTTTTCCACTCGTATCTGATTTCTTTGGAGTGCACTACTGTATTGGAATGTTCAGTGCGGGTTGTTTTTTATCATTTACTTTCATGTACTTCTGGTTACCAGAAACCAAAGGAAAAAGTTTCTTAGAAATAGAAGAAATATTAGGTAGGTGAATAATAATTGTTTCATTGAAGTTTCTTGTCATTGAAACAATTACAGTGTGCCCGCTTAAGTTCTCTACATATTGAAAACTTTTTTATTATTGAGTTTACAAAACAAAGGTATTATTCATGAAAAGTTCTGCATGGTCTGAAACCTAGATTACCACTGTCAGATAACAATTTTTTTGAGTCGTATACGATGGTGTTAAAAATATAAAAGTTTCTCAAGAATAAAGTACCTTTGTTTTTGACAAAATCGAAAATGGGTATCGAGAAAAGTTGGTGAGAGTTAAAAACTACGTTCAGAAATCAAACTACTCCTATCTACATAAAAAGTAAGTTTTTGATATTTTGCAGTTTTTTCATATGAGAAACTTTTTTATAGTGAAACTGACCTGAGAGAAAAGTACCTTCAAGTTTGATGTTAGAGCAGAATGAATGGAGAAAATGTTACTGGGAAGAATTGAAAAATATATCTATGTTGAGACTCTTAAGTACGATTGTTAAAACACATTTAAAAATATAACATTTCGAGAATAGCACTTTTTAATCATTAATAAATGCATTTCATTATGAATTTCAAGCTACAAACATTAATCAAAATACCTGACATTTTGAATCTTTATATCTGCTTTGCTATAATTATATTTTATATTTCTGGGAATATGATTATTTATTTAAGTGAAATGCAGTTGTATTCATGAATATTGCATTAACTCTTGCCTCTCACTGTACATCGTATTGGCCATTTAATACTTTCCCAATTTATTCAACGATAGAAACATGACAGCTTTTTATTCATGGGACAAATTTCTTTCATGGACGAAATAATTTTACCAATCAGTAATTTCACGAGAAAAACTTTAGCGAGACCGTAGGTCGAGCAAATTGGTTTAATGTCGATCTTTCGAGTTAAAATACTGATGAAAAAATATTTTCGTCGAAGAATGAAATTTTCCGATAAATAAAATGGAATGTATTCAATGTTTGAGTGTTTTTTGTCATGATAAATCAACGAGAATATATGAATACACCACAGTTAGTAATAGTCACATTCATTAACTTAGTAATTTACAGTTATCAACAACACAATTTTTATTATATTTTTTAATATTTTATTCAGATACAACTTTTCCAAAACGATTCATATAGTGTCAACAATACTGATCAATCATAGCTGTCATGACAGAAATTGAACTGGTAGTTAGAAATTTGCATTATTATCGCGATAAAAGGGGATGCATCTTTTTCATTGCTGTCAAAATGACACAACGTCATATTGAAATGGTTCCAATAGGAATTGATTTTTCTGAAGTTTATTTAATTTTTTTTTGGTTCATTGTTGTTGTTGTTATTGTTATATACATTTAACGTCGAAATTGAAATTTCAAGAAAAAATTCAAATTGTACTAATTGTTGACGACAATTACAAGACGTATAGAGAAGTTGCAGAAAGGACCCCGCACAAAATCATAGGAAATTGGCCCACAGTGGGATTTGCCTGAAATTTACATATGCTATTGGTGTTGAGCTTCTGATAAAATGTTCTGATGGGCCAAATCCTTTAATACCAATTATTTAGCTCCCAGGGCCGTATTTAGTATAGGTGCCAAATAAACAATGACACTTTTTCTCAAGCCATTATTTTTTTTTCCTATTAGAATTCAATTAAATAAGAAAATTCTTAGCGTTTGTCTTTTAGCACAAGTCCTCTGTGAAACATGTTTTGTCCTATAGGACCGTATTTAGTAAAACTCTATTTGCCAAGTGATCCACAATAAAAAATATCCAATTGATTTTGTTATAACATCCTTATTTATTGTCCTATTTCAGTGGTTGATAGTTTGTTTAATAGATGAATGTAGCTTCCTTTGTCTACACAACAAAAGTGGTCGCCATCTTAATATCCAAGATGGCGAGCCTAATCTAAAAAAACTTTTGTAAAACTTATCGTATATAACTTTTTAAGAAATATAGTAACAGGAAAAAATTAGAACTTCAACCTCTTGATTGTTGAAATCGGTCATTTACTATTTGAATTATCTAACTCTATAATATAAATATAGTTCTACTATCTTATTAAAACTATATCTAATTCAAAACTGACAAAGTTGATACCGATATTTCCAGGGTGGTGGGAGTGACCATAAAAATTAAGCACTCATTATCAGAATAATACTAGAACACTTACAGCCGTTGGAGTATCGCAACTTACACTGGACGATGTGCGGCATTTTTAATATGCTGTAAAAGTAGATGGATAAATCATATTTTGATTATAGCGGGCAAATCCCAAATACACAAATATGCTACAAATATGAGCAGATGTTCCTAGTGTCCTTGCCCGTGATTTGCAACTGCAGTAGTATCCTATTACATCTTCATTATTCTCGTCAGGCTGGTTTTCATGTATGGTGTATTGAATAAATACTTGATATTTTTGTCTCCTTCTGAATCAAGAATAGACTCGAAGTCTAATAAATCTAGGTTCATTCACTCTGAGGTCAATTTCAAACGATTCATGATTATCTCTAAGTATTCTGTCTTTGACATAAGACGCTGATAATTTAATTTGATAGGTTCTAAAAGTCACGTTTCTTAAGAAATCCATGGATAGGTGTGGAAATCGAGGTACATGCTCATTATTAAGTTACTGCCACAATCCACGTCGATTAAGTAAACGTTCTTCTTCCACCTGTTGTTGAACAAGATTAATGTGTCTAGACCTGGCCATTGAAATTGGTGGATAATATCTGTTAATAATAGCGCCAGCAATAAGATAAAAGTCTTTAAGTGTTGAACATGCTGCATATTGATCACTTGGTCAAAGAATTTGAAAATTGACTTAAAATAGCCATTACGACTTTCTATTACCCATCGAGACTTTGTAACCTATCGGCTATCGTTTGCTGCTTCAGTTGAGAGTTGTGTTTCTCCTGGTTGTATAAACGCTGGCATTTTGTAATTAATCCCCAGTCGATTCAAAAGGGGTATTGCATCTCTGTACCCCTCTGTCGACGACGAGTATGTCTCCTTCCGCAAATCAGTTTCTCATTGCCTGAACATCATTTTCGTATTCGTTTTCCAATATCATACTGTCAGTATTTTGTCCATCAGTGAAGTAAACACCTAGTACAGCAAGAATGTAGCCATCTGGAGCAACCAATTGTGTCGGTTTTACTAAATGGCGACGTTTATATTGAGAAAATGTTTGCCTAAGTGTCCGAAAGTTGGAACTTCGGTTAATATAGGTAGGTATAAGTAGCGTCTACTAAGAATATTGCTTTTGGATTTTCGGGTGTGTGATTATAAAGTTCATTTGAAAATGGCGTTACCTGTCGCTCTCTATATATACTGATGATGAGTTATTGCTTCAAATCCGATATTATTTCGAACAAATCTGGTCTTCAGTGATGATCTCACTTTGCTAATTGCTAAGCATTTATTTTATCCATAAGCTCAATGAGTGGGAGAGAGAGTTGAATGGATCCGCCAGAAAAAGTTTCTCTCTCCCACTCTTATGGATATAATAAATGGCGATATTGAAGGAGAGAAAAATATCAAATATTTATTCCATACACTATTCATGAAAACCATCCTGACGAGAATAATGAAGACGTAATAGGTTAATAACGCAGTTGCAAATCAGGGGCAAGGACACTAGGAACATGTGCTCATATTTGTAGCATATTGTGGTATTTGGATTTGCTCGCTATAATCAAAATGTAACTTATCCATCTACTTCTGTGTTACAGCATATTAAAGATGCCGCACATCGTCCAGTGTAAGTTGCGATACTCCAACGGCTGTAAGTGTTCTAGTAATTATTCTGATAGTGAGTGCTTAACTTTAATGGTCACTTTCACCACCCTGGAAACATCGGTATCAATTTTGTCAGTTATGAATTAGATATAGTTTCGATAAGATAGTAGAACTATATTTATATTATAGTGTTAGATAATTCAAATAGTAAATGACCGATTTCAACAATTAAGACGTTGTGGTTCAATTTTTTTCCTGTTACTATAATTCTTAAAAAGCTATATACGATAAGTCCTACATAACGTTTTTAGCTTTGGCTCGCCATCTTGGATATTGAGATGGCGACCACTTTTGTTGTGTAGACAAAGAAAGCTACATTCATCTATTGAACAAACTATCAACCACTGAAATAGGACAATAAATAAGGATGTTATAACAAATTCAATTGTCCTGTAGGAAAAAACGTGTTTCAAAGAGGACTTGTGCTAAAAGCGCCAGCAATAAGATAAAAGTCTTTAAGTGTTGAACATGCTGCATATTGATCACTTGGTCAAAGAATTTGAAAATTGACTTAAAATAGCCATTACGACTTTCTATAACCCATCGAGACTTTGTAACCAATCGGCTATCGTTTGCTGCTTCAGTTGAGAGTTGTGTTTCTCCTGGTTGTATAAACGCATTTTGTAATTAATCCCCAGTCGATTCAAAAGGGGTATTGCATCTCTGTACCCTCTGTCGACGACGAGTATGTCTCCTTCCGCAAATCAGTTTCTCATTGCCTGAACATCATTTTCGTATTCATTTTCCAATATCATACTGTCAGTATTTTGTCCATCAGTGAAGTAAACACCTAGTACAGCAAGAATGTAGCCATCTGGAGCAACCAATTGTGTCGGTTTTACTAAATGGCGACGTTTATATTGAGAAAATGTTTGCCTAAGTGTCCGAAAGTTGGAACTTCGGTTAATATAGGTAGGTATAAGTAGCGTCTACTAAGCATATTGCTTTTGGATTTTCGGGTGTGTGATTATAAAGTTCATTTGAAAATGGCGTTACCTGTCGCTCTCTATATATACTGATGATGAGTTATTGCTTCAAATCCGATATTATTTCGAACAAATCTGGTCTTCAGTGATGATCTCACTTTGCTAATTGCTAAGCTTACCGACTGTCTTGAACTATAGACAAAAATGATCTTTAAAAACGCGTCAGATAAGCTTTGTTTCAACTTACACAGAAATGTTAAAAGAACTTCACGTGGAATAGCATCACAATACCCAAATAATTCTCATAATTGATTTTTTGAAATGGAAGTAATTATTTTAAATTCGACGTCCGAATAAGAAATTTTGTCACAAAAATCTTGGGATTTCTCATTTGCAATGTCACGAATACCTTGCAAGAAAGCTTAAAGTGTTTCTCCTTTTAAAAGGTAGGGGCAATTGATAGACCCTAATCCAGGCATCAAAACATTAAGGATTAGTCTTTTTTTATCCAAATGACGATTGCAACATCATACTCCTTCAGGAATATAAATATTTTGTTTAATAAATACAGTAACGCGGGCTGCTAATGATATCCTAACTTGATATTCACGGCCATTGCAAATACAGCATCTTTGGAAGAATATTTGTCTTATGATGTTTAATAGTATACACGCCGGTGTTTTGTTCGATTGCAGCAATTTCAACGTTGCAATTAACACACAATCTTGTCTCAGGGCATACCTCTAATTCTAAATGGCCTCTTTAATTTCTCCTTGTGAAAGCCACTTCCCTTTTATGAACATTGCCCTCTCGGTCGATTCGTGCCATTCTCCATACATCATACACCGTCATACAGACATAACAAGGAAGTAGTTCCAATTTCACTTTTTAAATATAAGTAATTCAGAAAATTCAAAACATGAATTAAATAATAAACTTAAATGTTGAAAGAATACAGGGGTACCCTTCTCTCTAAGCGTTTCCACAAAGTGGTAAATAAAGACAAACATCTGTCAGAAAACAACTACTTCCCTGGCTAATACCACGACGGACATTGAACTACAACTGACAGATATTTGTGCAACGTTCTTCAAAGAAGACCCAATTGCAAGTGCTTGTCTCGTAATTAAACAGAAAATTATCCTTCACTTGGGTAGGAATGACCACCTGCAGACATTCATGTTTCGAGGTTTATTGCCTCTCATCAGTGACAGGGTAGGTCGGACAACATTATAATTGTCCTGTCCCTGCCAAATGAATAATAATCAACTGTTTAACTAATATTTCCCCACGGATAACACCACGATCTACAACCAAGTTGATCGAAGCGCCATCCGCATGGAACAAGACAAAACACTCCCAAGCAGCACAGTCTCCGGGAAGAGAAATCTGTAAACATTCGAACTAGTTCGAATATATTGTGCCAGAGAGGTATCAATAATGTTGAAAGAATACAGGGGTACCCTTCTCTCTAAGAGAAACTCAAACTCAAAGAAATGTAATAAGCACAAGCATTTTAATGATGTATACAACTACTGTCAATGTATCAAATTATAATATTGTGTGTGTTAATTTTTTGCTTTCCAAAGCTGTTTTGATTACTGTTGACATTTTTTGGTTGTATTTAGAATCAATAGTAGTTACACTTCAGTCCGGAATAGATTGCTTGTGCCGTCATGGTATGTAAACATGAGAAATAACAAGTTTCTAGAAAAAATGCTTTCCATCTTTTTACTTGAATCATATCAAATTGAACCGTTTTGTATAAAACGTAAATATTTTAATGCTTTCGTCTGACCACTATATCAAAGTTTTTTTTGCAGGTATCACAACAACCTGTACATTTAAGTTTGATAGCATTCCTTATCTTGATTTTTAATTGATTATATTTTGTTTGTTGGGCACCCACCGTGTGGGACATACTCATATTATACCCCCCTTTTCTCCTTTGTTTCTCTGGCTATATTACTGACTGGAACATTGAATATGCTCACTAGACGGTACTTTTTCACATATTTGTAAAAAAAAATCAACTTTCGGTTTTTCCATAAATGACATCAACTTTCGATTTTCAAAAGGGATACCCTGTAATATTATTACCTGATCGGATTGGGATGATCATGAGGAATCCAACGATACCAGGTTTGATGATGTTATCTCTAATGACTACGGAGATATCGGCATTTATTTTATCCATAAGCTCAATGAGTGGGAGGGAGAGTTGAATGGATCCGCCAGAAAAAGTTTCTCTCTCCCACTCTTATGGATATAATAAATGGCGATATTGAAGGAGAGAAAAATATCAAATATTTATTCAATACACTATACATGAAAACCATCCTGACGAGAATAATGAAGACGTAATAGGTTAATACTGCAGTTGCAAATCAGGGGCAAGGACACTAGGAACATGTGCTCATATTTGTAGCATATTGTGGTATTTGGATTTGCCCGCTATAATCAAAATGTAACTTATCCATCTACTTCTGTGTTACAGCATATTAAAGATGCCGCACATCGTCCAGTGTAAGTTGCGATACTCCAACGGCTGTAAGTGTTCTAGTAATTATTCTGATAATGAGTGCTTAACTTTTATGGTCACTTTCACCACCCTGGAAACATCGGTATCAATTTTGTCAGTTATGAATTAGATATAGTTTCGATAAGATAGTAGAACTATATTTATATTATAGAGTTAGATAATTCAAATAGTAAATGACCGATTTCAACAATTAAGACGTTGTAGTTCTATTTTTTCCTGTTACTATAATTCTTAAAAAGCTATATACGATAAGTCCTACATAAAGTTTTTAGCTTTGGCTCGCCATCTTGGATATTGAGATGGCGACCACTTTTGTTGTGTAGACAAAGAAAGCTACATTCATCTATTGAACAAACTATCAACCACTGAAATAGGACAATAAATAAGGATGTTATAACAAAATCAATTGTCCTGTAGGAAAAAACATGTTTCAAAGAGGACTTGTGCTAAAAGACAAATGCTAAGATTTTGCAATATTTCTTATTTAATTGAATTCTAATATGGTAAAAAATAATGGCTTGAGAAAAAAGTGTTATTGTTTATTTGGCACCTATACTAAATACGGCCCTGGGAGCTAAATAATTGGTCTTAGAGGATTGGGACCATGAGATCATCTGATCAGAAACTCAACACCAATAACATATGTTCAATTTCAGGCAAATCCCACTGTGGGCCAATTTCCTATGATTTTGTGCGGGGTCCTTTTCACCCTAAAAAAAATATTCATTTCACAACAGTGGGAAACATAGTTGATGAATTCAAGACTTGTGGAAAATTATTATACGAAGAAACGGGTAGCATATAATGGAAATGTGAAACAAGTAATGTTATCTGTAGTAAATGATCCTAAGAAATCACCGCGACAGAGGTCACTAACATTACCAAATCATGTTGGTAAAACAACTGTTTAAAAAATATTGAAAGAAAACAAATTTTGGTCTTACAAACCAAAATCATACATACATACATACAAACAACGTGATTATGACCAACGTTTCGAATTTTGTTCCCCCTTTTGTTAATCCTTCAAGAAAATCTCCGGACTTCAGCCCACTCGATTTCTTTTTGTGGGGGTACTTAAAAGAAAATGTATACCTCCAGAGGCCTTTCCAAAATGTGGACCATTTGGAGAGTACAATTGGAGACACAATTACAAACACAACTCGCCATGATAAGAAATGTTTACAATAATTTTCTAAAAGAACTGTCAAATGTATGCGAAACGAAAGAGGATATGACGAGACAGATGAACAACAGTGAACGGGAAAAGTTGATGCATTATTTCTATTTAAATTATTTAATGTCATGTTTAATGTAAGAATTGAATTTTTCTTAAATAAATAATAAATATGTTTCTGAACAGCGTTAACATTCCCAAAGAAATGCGTTCAATAGCGATAAAACTAGTCAAATTTGAGGTCAATTTCATGATAAAAAAGTTTCTCATATGAAACAAGCTGAAACAAAAATTTGTGAAAAATAACGAAACATGACTTTTCATGTGGATAGATGTAGTTGAATATCTGAACGTAGTTTTTTACTATCATCAACTTTTCTTAATAACAATTTTCGATTTTGTCAAAAATAAAGGTACTTCATTTTTGAGAAAATTTCATATTTTTTTACTGCCCTGCAGACCATGCAGAACTTTTATGAAGAATAACTTTTTTTGTAAACCTAATAATAAAGAAGTTTCCCATAAGTAAAGAACTCAAGCGGATACATTTTATAATAAACAATTGAATTGAAACCTGTCTTATCTCCAATTAAAGTGCAAATTATCCAGAGGAGTGATGATATCTTCCAAATTTCAATAGAGAACGAACAAAAAATTGGGGATTAAAAAATTAGTTGCATTAAAAACGTTTGGAACTAATCAGGTGTAGTTCTCATCTAAATCGTTCCCACATAATATACTCGAATTATTTCAAAAACCTTCCAGTGACAATTTTTGCAAAGCAGTAATAATATGGTCCTAAAATATTTGATAGTTAGACAACTTTAACCAAATTCTGTATTTCGAGAACGCTGCTAATACATCCAGAAATTAAAATAAACCTCAACCAATTAAATAATTATTATTGTTCAATAGCCTCAAAACTCACCGATGATATTATCCCAACAATTGACCCGTTAAATTATTCGAAAAATGTGAGCTCTCCTATAAATTCTTTGTTTATGTATGATACAGATTTGAGTGAGTTGAAACTGGAAATAAAAGATATAAAAAACAAAAATTCTGCTGGTGAAGACAACCTTTCTGCGAAGTTGATGTTACAATTGCCTGATGAAGCTCTTCAAGCCTTAGTGATGGCAATAAATAAATCGTTTAGCACTGGTGTCTTTCCTTCTAGCTTAAAATCGGCTAAAGTGATACCGCTTCACAAAGGAGGTGCTGTTGACGACCCAAACAATTTCAGACCCATATCAATTTTATCAACGTTATCCAAAATTATCGAAAAACTAGTCAAACGTAGGATAATGGATTTTTTAGAAAGACTTAAAATTTTAGCCTCTGAACAATTTGGCTTCCAGTGTAATAAAAATACAAATGATGCCATTTTCAATTTTCTTGAAAATATTTACACCACCCTAAATGACAAAGAAGTTGCTGCGGCAGTGTTTTTGGACCTTTCTAAGGCATTTCATTGTGTTGATCATGAACTCCTCTTAGAGAAACTCTATCATTATGGATTCCGTGGAACAGCCTTAGAATGGTTCAGGTCCTATCTAACTGGTAGAAATCAGAAAATATCATCAAAGCATAAAACTTCTGAAATTGGAAACATTATACGCGGAGTTCCTCAAGGATGAGTCTTAGGCCCAATTTCATTTCTGATTTATATTAACGATATGGCTAAACTCGATATATCTGGAGCATTCACCTTGTTTGCTGATGACACCACGATACTTTGGCGTAAAACGAAAACACCGCTTCTTTGACTCGATACATCCACTCAGATTTAGAAAAAATAAAAAACTGGTGCGACTCAAATAGGTTATCATTAAATGTTTCTAAAACAAATTTGGTGTCATTTAGGTGGGATTTGGAGCATGTCACATTAGGAAGTCGAATGATTGAGAGTAAATCTATGACCAAATTCCTCGGTATATATATTGACAGTAATTTGAAATCTAAAAAAAAAAGTTATCTTCTGGTTGCTTTGCAATAAATGTGATATCTCGTGAACTCGGATTTTCTGCATCAATGAATGCATACTATTCACTTATGGAGAGTCATCTCTGGTATGGAATTCCTTTCTGGGGCTCTGGCAGCCATGCTCTGATGCAAAGTATTTTCGTTATTCAGAAGAGAGCATTGAGAATAATTCTCAAACTGAAGATGCGAGACTCGTGTAGGCCACTTTTCTGCAATAACGGAATACCAACAATATTCGAAATTTTCATTTTAGGGACTGTCTGCTTGCTTTACAAACACAAAGACAAGTTTTTGAATCAAACCGAAAGACAGACTCGTAGTGACAAAAAACTTGCCCTTCCAATACCCATCTTATCTCTGACAAGGGATTCTCTAATCTATAGAAGTAGACAGAAATATAATCATTTGCCGAAACAAATAATAGAAATGACAGGAAAAAAGCAATTTAGAAAATCGGTGTGAAACCTTCTAATAGGAAAGTGTTTCTACAGTTTGGGAGAGTATTTTGCATATAATTTCTAGTTTTATATTTTTGTATATGTGTGTATATGTGTATACATAGTACATATCACGTTTTATATTAGGACATTTTATAACTGTTTTGTTATTGTGAACGTATTTGTTACTATTTCAACCCTTCCATGTTTTTCTATTTTTTTAAATGATTTATGGTATACTACTATTATAATTTTATTATATATATATATACAAATAGTTTTAGACATGACATACTTTGTCGACAAAATGTATTACATTTTAGACAATAAAGCCCATTTATCTGTCTATCTATCTATCTATCTATCTATCTATCTATCTATCTATCTATCTATCTATCTATCTATCTATCTATCTATCTATCTATCTATCTATCTATCTATCTATCTATCTATCTATCTATCTATCTATCTATCTATCTATCTATCTATCTATCTATCTATCTATCTATCTATCTATCTATCTATCTATCTATCTATCTATCTATCTATCTATCTATCTATCTATCTATCTATCTATCTATCTATCTATCTATCTATCTATCTATCTATCTATCTATCTATCTATCTATCTATCTATCTATCTATCTATCTATCTATCTATCTATCTATCTATCTATCTATCTATCTATCTATCTATCTATCTATCTATCTATCTATCTATCTATCTATCTATCTATCTATCTATCTATCTATCTATCTATCTATCTATCTATCTATCTATCTATCTATCTATCTATCTATCTATCTATCTATCTATCTATCTATCTATCTATCTATCTATCTATCTATCTATCTATCTATCTATCTATCTATCTATCTATCTATCTATCTATCTATCTATCTATCTATCTATCTATCTATCTATCTATCTATCTATCTATCTATCTATCTATCTATCTATCTATCTATCTATCTATCTATCTATCTATCTATCTATCTATCTATCTATCTATCTATCTATCTATCTATCTATCTATCTATCTATCTATCTATCTATCTATCTATCTATCTATCTATCTATCTATCTATCTATCTATCTATCTATCTATCTATCTATCTATCTATCTATCTATCTATCTATCTATCTATCTATCTATCTATCTATCTATCTATCTATCTATCTATCTATCTATCTATCTATCTATCTATCTATCTATCTATCTATCTATCTATCTATCTATCTATCTATCTATCTATCTATCTATCTATCTATCTATCTATCTATCTATCTATCTATCTATCTATCTATCTATCTATCTATCTATCTATCTATCTATCTATCTATCTATCTATCTATCTATCTATCTATCTATCTATCTATCTATCTATCTATCTATCTATCTATCTATCTATCTATCTATCTATCTATCTATCTATCTATCTATCTATCTATCTATCTATCTATCTATCTATCTATCTATCTATCTATCTATCTATCTATCTATCTATCTATCTATCTATCTATCTATCTATCTATCTATCTATCTATCTATCTATCTATCTATCTATCTATCTATCTATCTATCTATCTATCTATCTATCTATCTATCTATCTATCTATCTATCTATCTATCTATCTATCTATCTATCTATCTATCTATCTATCTATCTATCTATCTATCTATCTATCTATCTATCTATCTATCTATCTATCTATCTATCTATCTATCTATCTATCTATCTATCTATCTATCTATCTATCTATCTATCTATCTATCTATCTATCTATCTATCTATCTATCTATCTATCTATCTATCTATCTATCTATCTATCTATCTATCTATCTATCTATCTATCTATCTATCTACCTATCTATCTATCTATAGCATATAAAATAAAAAGATAATGCTTTCCTTCAGGACTCTTTTACTGGAAATTAATTATTTCAGTTTATGGCATTTCAGCAAAAACTGAATAAAATATGTCGAAAATGGATATCAGTGTCTATTAAAACTACCTGTGATCAGTATATTCCACTAATTATGTTGTTTAATTTATTCCTCACCTAGGCAATAACTGAAACTCAAATTCATGAAAATTACCCCGCAAAATCCTTATAGAATTTGGGCCTCGGTGTTGTTTTTAATTTTCGATATGATGTACTCCCTGTAATTCTCAACAAATATATCCATAGCGCTATCCCCAGAAAATTAACAATTGTTTAAAATTTATTTTTAAAACTTTAAACAATATTATAACATGTTTCAGTGTTGCTAAAGTTGCATACTATTATGTGACTGTATAAAAAAAATTCCTACCTGCCTCTCTTCCCCCCAACTCATATTATGAAACCCAAAAAAATTCTCGAGAACTTTTAAGTGCATCGTTGAATGTTTAAAATATATGTTCAAATTAAATAAATCTTTTAGGATTATACTCCATTCCCCGACAAGCACACGAAAAAATGTCGGTGAATTTTATGAATTTTTGAAACAAACATTCATCATCATAATTGACATCAAGGCAACTCTCATCACACACTCAAAAGTAGTTGGTAAGATTTGTAAATAAACATTTTTTTTTCGACCATAGACATTAGTTCTTAAGCCACACGCACAGTTATATACGATGACCTGAGTTTATAATTATATGGGAAACTACTGGAGTATTGTTCTGAAAATTAGTACACAGGAGTATTTCTGGGAGCTCGTTCCAGAAAAAATATTTTCAGTTGTCTTCGACCTTTGTTTTTTTTTCATTGGAACACCATATTTATATTGCCCTTTTAGAATCTACGCAAAATTTCAATACAACTTTATTCAAAACATCATGTCTGAAGGGAAATTCCAAAAAATCTGATCTAGCTCCTTTAGTTCTAGAGTTACACAGGAACAATCGAAAATTTTGAAATTCTCTTTTTGCCTATATATTTTTATTTTGTGAAGATCTTTTGAAACTTTTTGCATTTTCCGATAGCAACATTTTGTAAAAAATTTCAAATTATATAAAGTATCGCACAAATTTGGCCACGCTCATCTTTTTATTTTCAAATACGGACCTGTATTTTTCATTGGATTTTTTAAAATACTAAGATTCATGATTCATGTTGCCGTAGTATTTTCATCTCAACAACGGAGTGCTTTGGAATTATTGAACTATTTCAGTAAAATTTCAAATGAAAATTGAAAATTGTTTTTTCAACTGAAAACAACCTACAATCTAACTAAAATGAGATAAAACAAAAAATTATAAACACAGTATCGTACAAATTCGGCCACCATCAACTTTTGATTTCGTTCTGTTAGATATTACAAAAAATCAATCTGAATACAAGAGGTCATCTGGAACAGTGGAAAATGGAGACTAAAGTTTATGTTTCAGTCACAGATAATTCCACATCTGACTTCATAAACTTCATATTCGTATTTCCAATGAAATCAAATTGTCATGCCCATGACAGGTTTATGACAAAAAAAAATTTCAAGATGCATGTCATCGCACAAGAAATATTCCCATCATTTCCATCGTTGCTGAGTGATATTGCTTCTGAAGAGTATGAATCTCGATTCTTCCGAACTCCCTGATAATCTTTGAAAAGTGAAATAGATTTTCGTCGAGAAAAATTTATTGAAGGACCAGCGAAAGAGATGCAATTCCCGGATCAATTATTTGAACATTTTCTGTGAGTGATAGGTACTTTTGAATAACATTCTCATTGGTCTTTATGAATTTTCAATGAAAACTTAATAATAAAAAAATTAGTCATCTGAATAAAAATGTAAATTTTCACTTTCAGATTTTTTTGTTTCTAGTTAGGGTCTTTTCACAACATATCTATCAGATGTAGTTCAATGTCCAGCGTGGCTTTAGCCAGGGAAGTAGTTATAAATTACAAAAAAATCGTAGGTTGTTTGTTTGAAAACATCAATGTTCAATTTTTATTTGAGAATATTTCCTTTTTTCAATATTTCATTATATTTTTAAATTCCTTAACAGCTGTAATTGAAAAATATCAATGAATAAGAAGTGAATCAATAACAAGTTAACATTTTTAAAAATCTTCACAAAATAAATAGAAATAGACAAACTAAAGAACAATATCAAATTTTTTGTTTTACGTAATTGACCTCTGCAATAGGCAACTGTGTCCCAATTTAACCACCTCTCTATCTTTTACCGTTATTGAGATCCCAATGCATGTACTCGAATATAAATAGTTCTGTATAAATGATAGATACTAACTTAAAATATTGAAAGGTACAAGCATATCTCGAAATAACAACGAAAGTGGACACAAAAAAACGATAAAACAAAATTTTTCTTGAAACTTGCATTGAACTTTATCGGGAGTTAAAGCTCTAATATTTGGTGATTATTTTCGTCATCAATAAGTATTCAGTTGTAATTCATTTAAGCCCTTTGATTTCAACAAGTCCTGAAAGTATATCTAGAACTGAAGGTTATCTGCCCAGTTTTTGCATTTGAGCAATACGTCTCGAACAAAGAATTTAGGCGCTCATTAAACACGAGATATTCGAGATAAAAAATGGTTCAGTTTTGGTGTGCGATGGAACTTATGTGGAACTTGAGTACCAAAGACATTCAGCCTCTTAGCGGGTTCGACCATCGCACAAACTACCTAGTAACTCTGATCCGATGCAAAAAAGACAGTTGAAGTAATTGAATGGAATCAAGATATGTGTTCATAAAATCAACAAGAACTTCACATACATACCTGTTTTGCGCAACTTATCAACCACATACATAACTCTCCAAGACACTATGGTGACGAGAAGTCGTTGAATCTACTGAAACAATATATTTTATTACCTAATTCAATTATTTGCTGATATATAGATAGAACATATTGAATTCAGGAGAGAGAATATCAGCCATTTATTATAATGACAAAAATAACAATAATAATAATGAAATTAAAAAAACACACCGAAAAAATTGAATTTCCCAATAATATCTTTCGTTATCACAATATTAATGATTTTTCTATTACTGTTGCTTGAAACTTAATATTCTACATTACCAAAATAAAATTTGTACATATAACTGTCTGATATAAACTAAGCGAGCATAATTATTTTCCATTTTGTGACAATAGTCGAAGTAGATTGTTACATTTAGACTAATTCCAGTATGAATTGACTCTTTTCTATAATCACAACTCATTGTTTAAACAAGCTTGGAGAATTCTGATAATAGTTACAGTGTCAACATACTGATATATTCACTCCACTAAATAATAATCATTCTTTTCCTTCCTTCGTCGTGAACAAAACATCAAAATGAACAATAATCATGATAGTAGAATCATTAACCATGAACTAAAGGAAGTCATTTACACAACAGTCCATAATGAGAGTACTCTGCAACAGATGAAACCTAATGCAACAAGAAAAAACGATACTTTTTTTCTGTATTTTTGTGTATTCACAGGTGAGTTGACATTATTACACATACAAAATTCACAAGAAACAAACTAGAACGTTTTCACGGGACACTTACATCAATTTTGAAAAAGATCCCTTGGTGGCAATTGCAATTTTGCCTTCATCACACTTTCATTCCAGTAATTTTATGTCAAACTGATATAAAGCGAAGATGTAGAATAACTTTGAAAATAGCTACATCAAGTGAACAACCTTGCCAACTTTGACGTTTTCACTGATCAGATCAAAGGACCCCGCACGGAAAACATGGGATTTTTGATGATTGCGGAATTCAATGAAACTCGAGTATGTTGTAGACCACGATCTGTCGGTGACACTTTGAATGGACCATAATCAAATCGTATGATTAGTTTCGGAGAAACAGAGTGATTTTGAAAGATGTTACGAATACACAATATGAAAGTAATTTACACAAATTGAGATTATTTCTGATTTATTCACGTGATTTGGCTAAAATATGTTATGCCTTTGAAAACGCCATACTTTTATGATCCAAAACAGTATTTAGCTTACCGGGGGAACTCAAAACATCTAATTTCGACGTTGTTTACCCCACTCAGTAATATTGAGATATTTTCAAATTTTATTTCAAGATATGGCTGAGTAATGTTTACAATTTGAAAAAGCAATACTATTATGATACAAACGCAGTGGTTTACTATATCGTGGTAATCAGAAAAGAACTTGAAAATATCTTACTAGGAAGTTATGTATGTCATTCATTCAAAAAATCCTTACAGAACACTAAGTTTTTGGCTTTCAACATTAATCAATATGTGAGTAACCGTAAATCATTATAACTGAAAAACCACAAGCCACTCTTATATTTAAAAAATACAAGGGCTCTACAAAAAAAATACATGGCTCTACAAATATATTTGACAGTGGCACTATATCTTTGCAGTTTCTTCAATAAAATAAGTAAAAAAACTTGTAAGTTAAACAATTTTATTGTGAAAAAACATAATGGAGATGCAGTTATCATAATAAAAGCTAAAAAATAATTAGGTAGGTAACAGGTACCAGTCATACATTACTCTCATCATTAATCTAGGGCATTGATCAGACATGTTATTACATGCACATTAAGTAGTCAGGTATATAATAGAGTTAGTTTCTGTAGGGCCTTTGTATTTTAAAGATTTAACTATTGCTTGGGTTTATCATATCCTTATTATATCCCAAGGATTTTCACATATATTGTCTTTTAAATGTTGGAACATATGGTTCTTCAAGGTTTCTATTGAAAGAATTAGGTAAATATAGGATATTTTTAAGTACTTTTCTGATGACCCCGGTATGGTAAAATACTGTGTTTGTATTATAATAATTTTTCCTTTCCGAACTATCGCGTTACTGAGCCAAATCTTGAAATTAAACTAGAAAAAATCTCTTAAGTGAATAGTGACATATCTATTCAAGTTACGCTACGCCCCATGATGATGTTTTAGTCTGATCAATGCCCTAGATTGATGAGGAGAGTGGTGTGATGACTGGTACCTGGAAACTACATAATTATTCTTTAGCTTTTATTATAATAACTACATCTCCATTATGTTTCTTCACAATAAAATAGTTTATCTTCAAAGTTTTTTTACTTATTGTATTAGAGAAACTCCAATGGCAAACATATTTGTAGAGCCCTTGTATTTTTAAATATAAGTGTGGCTTGTGGTTTTTCAATCATCATGGTATAAAGGTTTACCCATATTAAGTAATGTTGAAAGTCGAAAACGTAGGGTTCTGTAAGGATTATATTGAATGAATGATGTACATAACTTCCTAATAGGATATTTTCAAGAACTTTTCTGATTACCCAGATATAGTAAAATACTGTGTTCGTATCATAATAGTATTGCTTTTCGAAATTGTAAACATTACCCATCCATACCTCGAAATTAAATTAGGCAATATCTCAATAATACTGAGTGGAGTAAACAACATCGAAATTGGATGTTTTGTGATCCCTCTGTAAGCTAAATACTGTTTTGGATCATAATAGTATGGCGTTTTTAAAGGCATGACATATTTTGGCCAAATCAAGTAAATAAATAAGAAAATAATCTCAATTTGTACAAATTACTGTTATTTTGAGTTTTCGTAACATCTTTCGAAGTCACCCTGTTTCTCCGAAACTAATCATACGATTTGATTATGGTCCATTTAAAGTGTTACCGACAGATCGTGATTATCACATAACCGAGTTTCATTGAATTCCGCAATCAACCATAATCCCATGTATTCCGTGCGGGGTCCTTTGTTATTTGTTCCACTTATACAAAAAATTACTGTCATCATATGGTGGAAAAGTATTCGAGGTGTTCAAATTTGAAAAGCACGAGAAAATCCAATTCAAACTATTCCGAACTGAAAAATCAATTTAGCCATCCTGTATAATTTAAGGAATGAGAATGCATTAGAAATATCATTTCCAGTTGATTTCCATAATCATGACGTTAGTGATTTATTCCGTCCGTATAATTACTTTTGTTTTTGATTAGGACACCTGGTATATAACATGAATACAACCAAATGCTACTCTTTACTTTCTGTACCTAACCAAATTTTTCATTCTAGAAGGATATGGACACCTTCAAATCTCTAATTTAATTACTAAAATTTTGGAAAAAACATTGATCAAAACGTATCAGCTGTATGAAATTTAATTTTAAATTGCCATCATTAATTTCTTTCAAATGGGATTATGATGGTTTGTCGGGTTGGGAAAAAAAAGTTATTACGTAAGTTCATACCGCATACTATCAGGTTTCAACCAAATATTTATTAAAATAACTTGAACGATTACGTTGAATCTTTATTAAAATCAAGCTAATTTTGAGATTAATATAAGATTCAAATACATTGAGTGAAGTGCGACCAACAAAAATGATTAAACAAAATCACTTAGGTGACTCAAAATTGTATGTACTTAATGAAAAATGTACTAGTTTCGGGATTATTATTTCTCATTTATCAGTTGTGTCGCTCAAAAATCACTAGATTTATTGCTTATTTATGGAAATACAGCTTCAAGCAAGAATTAATATTTTTATTCATGACTGACATTCATCACTCATTAGAGAGATATTGCGGTTCATAATAACGCCAGTCAGTAATAAAGTTGTCCTTATTTTGACATATATGCAAGCGCACTGTTAATCTGGAATAAGGACAACTTTATTAAAAGACTGACTGCCGGACCTCGGTCGATAGCCTTTTGAATTGAATGTAATTCTAGTTCAATAAACAACATTTATTATTATTGCCTTTATTAGAGGACGGTTAAGGCCAGAATTTAAAGTTCCTTTATTTTCACTTCGGGTGAGATCGTGGACACGATATAAATTATGTATGATAATTATTTGGCTTTTTCAACACAAATCGATATCGAAGACCTCTTTGGCCATTCTATCATCACAAAAATTGTATCTTAGTATAAAATAAATTATGTAG
Organism: Chrysolina americana; assembly: GCA_958502065.1. Classification (NCBI taxonomy): domain Eukaryota; kingdom Metazoa; phylum Arthropoda; class Insecta; order Coleoptera; family Chrysomelidae; genus Chrysolina; species Chrysolina americana. Next base: position 27,121,449 of record OY293411.1, read on the forward strand.
AATGAAAAATCTGAAAAATAGTAAATAAGGGACGAACAGACAAAACTGCAATATATCTCTGTTCTTAATCACAGAATAGTGCCAGTCACTATTAAAATAAAGTTGCCTTTAATAGTGGCTGGCGTCTTTGTCCTTTATGAAAACTTTCCAATTCTCGTGTATATGGTGTTACAATAATAATAAAGGTATGAAGTAATATTCTTCAGGTTTTTTAACGGAAGTTTGTTTTGAACCTGATTTTGTGCAGCACCAAATTATTTGCAACAAAATGTTTTTTTTTCTGACTGAACAAGATACCATGTGTGCTGAACAAGCAATACCAATTTAAAAATGAAATTTCACATAGATACAATATGTATATATTGACCAAAAATAGTATGTTGCATTCTTCCCAAAATTCCACGACCGAAATTAGTGATTTGAACGTAACTAAAGCCCTACAGATTGAAAAATTAATAAAAAAAATTGTTACAAAAAGTAAGAGAAAAGAAGTAAAAATAAACCAAGTGTTCATTTAGGAATCGAAACTTATTTGTTATTTTCAATAAAACGAAGTTTATTTTATATTATAATGCAGTTTTATGTCATGTACATGTCCGGCAAATTTCATTCCATTATGTTAATCAATAGAAAAGTTATAGGGAGATACCCAGTATATCTGCAGATGATATCAATTCGCCAAAAAAATCATAACTTGTGCGAAAATAGTGGATAATGTTGAAGGGGTGGATGGAGATTACCAAAATGTGCTAATATGCATGATATGTCATTGAAAAAAGCACTCGACATTGTACATTTTGCCCTGTATATCCGACTATGATTTTTGGTTATGGGCTCTGTTGTCTGAATTTCTTTCTCCTTTCTATCGTCCCCGTAGCTATAGTGAACTTGATTAATCGGACTCCATCTTGTATGTCTCCAATCCAAATTGTCCTTGGTCCATTTATATCAATTTTTATTTCCGTCAAACTACTTCGGGAGACTTGTGGAATTACCCCCTTGGGGGAATTGCCGACCCGTGGGCCCTAGCTTACCGTACACCAACGTCAAAAACACACATCATGAAAGATGGGCGACACTACTTGACGGAAGATCATAAAACTAATAATGAATTATGGTGGATTACGTAATCCAATCTTCCGCAAAAAAAACCTATACAATAGGTATGGTCGTCGGCAAGTATTCAACAGAAAACAACTACTGCCCCCTACGACCATTGAATTATATATGTTTAATACTTGGCAAAGTTTTCTACAAGAACCACTTTGCAATGCATTTCAAATATCAAAGCTGAAATTATTTTTCGATTTAATTGGGGGAACACCTCCGTACCGGTTTCATGGTCATTGCCAATAATCAGCGAAGGCTAGTTCGACCCAATTGAATCGAAAAATCCTTTCATCCTAATTGGAAATCCCTGAGACAAACACTGAAGTATGAATTCAGCGCCATCTTTGGGTTCCAGATTAAAATGCACTTCGACTACGTGTCGACTTCATTATGAAGCTAGAAAGATCATGAAAGATGGGCGACACTACTTGACGGAAGATCATAAAACTAATAATGAATTATGGTGGATTACGTAATCCAATCTTCCGCAAAAAAAACCTATACAATAGGTATGGTCGTCGGCAAGTATTCAACAGAAAACAACTACTGCCCCCTACGACCATTGAATTATATCTGTTTAATACTTGGCAAAGTTTTCTACAAGAACCACTTTGCAATGCATTTCAAATATCAAAGCTGAAATTATTTTTCGATTTAATTGGGGGAACACCTCCGTACCGGTTTCATGGTCATTGCCAATCAACAGCGAAGGCTTGTTCGACCCAATTGAATCGAAAATTCCTTTCATCCTAATTGGAAATCCCTGAGACAAACACTGAAGTATAAATTCAGCGCCATCTCTGGCAGTAGTTGTTTTCTGTTGAATACTTGCCGACGACCATACCTATTGTATAGTTTTTTTTTGCGGAAGATTGGATTACGTAATCCACCATAATTCATTATTAGTAAAAACACACATGTTTCCCGACACTTAACACACACTCACTCACACAGAGGGATGCGAGAACTTGAAAATCTGCCTCCAGTGGGAGCTAAGGAGGGGCCTCGGGTTGGGTGCTACGGGACTAGTAGCCGGTGGTTTTCACGAAAAGGCGGATCGAAGGAACTCGCTGTGGGAACTGGAAAATCTGGTCTTCGGTGGGAGCCAAGGAACGGCCTTGGTTCGGGTGCTGCGGGACTGGTAGCCGGTGAATGAATCTCCCGCCGCCGCTGCACCATCCGATCAAGAACCAGCCCTACCAGGACTTTATCGAGGAGACGGATGGAAGGAACTCGCAGTGAGAACTGGAGAACTAGTCTTCAAAGAAAGCTGCGGAGGGGCCTCGGATCGGATACTGCGGGTCTGGTAGCCGGTGACAAAATCACCCGCGGCCGCCGCACCGCTCGACCGAGAACCAGCCCTACCAGGGCTTGAAGTGGCGGATTAAAGGAACTCGCTCCATTGACAAGCACATACACACTACACACCCAGACTTTGAGGAGAGCAGGTGGAAACCAGCGGCAGGCAGAGCACCATGCATGAGGAAAGCAAGGGATAGCAAAAGGGCCCATGGGGGCCTACTTGCTTGGCTGTAACAACGGCCTGCCCATAAGTACTACTACTACTACTACTTTCCCCTTCTGTTGCTATTAAAATATCACTGAAATCATTTTGATTTTGATAAATTTTTCTTATAAGAATTATTTTTCCAATTTCATGAATCTAGAACATGCCTTTTTCTCATTAAAATATTTCAAATTGCGAATTTGAACAATTAGTACTCGTTATACAAAATAGGCCCTTAAAGCCACACTTCATTCAAAAACGTAATTCTGATAATGGTATATTATAATGAAACAAGTTTATGAGTGAGCCTTCAAAGCATTCGCAACGATTTTGAGGGCATGATGCAAACTTTTTGATATTCACTGCTAAGCTAGGAATCACATTGACCGACCAGCATCGACCGTCGGCGACCGTTCAGCAACGACCAAAAATTGAAAGGGATCAATACATCTTTCAAACTCACACTGATTGACCAAAATTTTCAGCAGATTGCAATTTTAAACATGGTATTCGAAAACCGGTTGAAGACGATCATTCAGTGTGAGTTATTCGATAAAAATACGAATTTTGGAAATTTTGGTCGTAGTTGGACGGTCGGTCATGGTTGCTCAGTGTGCCTGCTGCCTAAGTCGTCACTTTTTATGGACTCGTGACATTTCAGAAGTTGTAACTTTTTTTACAGCCGCTCTGCCGACTTTTGATTTGTTTGGCCACAACATTTCAATGTTGATAATTTCGAAAGCATTTTTGTGCAATTTGGGAGGGATTATGAAGCAGGTTTTATAGAGTGATATTTATTTCATCATTGTCTTTTTCAGTAAATACTCTGATGTTTATCAATGGTTCTGCCCTGGTATGGACCTCTCCCGTAATACCCCAACTGAAATCAAATAACACAGATGTCAACCCATTAGGAAACATAATAACGACAGGTCAGATTTCGCTGTTAGCTGGAATGCCGTCTCTATTTGCAATTTTAGGACCACTGTTTTTTGGGAAAGTGGCCGATGTGATCGGAAGAAAGAATACTTTGCTATGTATGTCTTCAGTCATCCTCATATCCAACGTAGCATTGGCTTTTGGAAGCCACATTTTCGTCTATTACATCGGAAGGAGTATGATGGGCTTATGCCTGGGCCTGCTATTCAGTGTTTTACCGATTTATTTGAATGAAATTTGTGAGGACCATAACAGAGCTAAACATGGATGTCTGATGATGTTTTTTATACCTCTGGGAAGTCTTTATGGTTACCTCGTGGGTCCCTTAACCAACGTTAAAATATTCACTCTACTTTGTGCATCACCTCTATTACCACATTTGATATTGTTGTATTTATTAGTACCTGAGTCGCCATTCTATACAGCTTCAAAAGGAGATAAGAAAACAACCATCGAAACATTGAAGAAACTGAGAAATAACAAAAGTTCCGAAGAAATCGAAAAGGATTATATGCAAATTGAGATAACATTGAGATCTCGCCCAAAAGCTGATGGCGGATTTAAAAAACTTTTTGAAACAAGAGCTTTGAGGATGGGACTCATCATCGGTATGGGATCGGTTATGGCCACACACTTTTCAGGAGTTCCTGTCATGATGGCCTTTTTAGGACCCATCTTCAACGACGCCGGTACAAAAATGTCTGGAAACACAGTGGCCATTTTGGTAGGATCTGTCAAACTATTATTTTTTTTCATAACGATTACTATTGTGGGAAGACTTGGTAGGAGACCTCTGCTGCTTGTCTCCACCGTTGGTACTGGAGTAGCTCTCGCCATCTTGGCTGTTTATTTTTATTTACTCGGAATTCATTCGCCAGTCATCGACAATATCAAGTGGTTGCCAATTGTATGCATACTGGTTTACATATCATTTTATTCTCTGGGGTTGGGTTCCATTCCGTTATCTGTTTTGGGTGAATTGTTTCCAAATGACCTCAGGTCTACTGCCACTTCTTTTATTCTGACAATAGTTGGTATATTCGGATTCATTATGTCAACTGCTTTTCCAGTCGTATCCGAATTGTTCGGAGTACACATCTGTATTGGAACATTCAGCGTAGGTTGTTTATTGGCATTTATTTTTATGTACTTCCTGTTACCAGAGACCAAAGGAAAAAGTTTCTTAGAGATTCAAGAAATATTAAGCAGGCACACTTAGACGTAGAGGTATCATTTCAATATTCAATGGAAAGAAGTGATGATTTGGTTTGGTGTAATATTTGGGGAAGACGCGATTCGTGATTGGGAATAATCAGATATTTCTTTTCTTGATGATATATCCACACATCCTTCGAACCACCTTTCCGTTGAGCAGACAGGTGAGGTTCGGCTTGGCAAGCCTTGGTTTATCTCAATGGATACCACACTAATAGTACGCCAGCCCTGGTACAGAATCGTAAGTGATAACCAGCAAGTTGTAACTTTGCATACTGATTAAGTGTGACGTGTCTGACAAGATGTCGCAGAGAGAAAACTTTGGAAGTGGTGAGTTTTCCTTGGTCGCCAAATCGACATCTTTGGAGCGTCGGACTGCTGAAGATCCTCCCCCCACTCTAAACATGTCTATATCACTACTTAGGTTGGCGACAGGCAGCAATCTGATTTTTTTAGGAAAATACAAACATTAAATGAGATTTTCAATGGCACTATCGTCTGACAAAATTAATAAGGATCTTAGCAGTTAGAATCTCTAAAGATGTCGATTTGATGACAAAGGAAAACTTACAACTTTCAAGGTTTCCTCTCTGCGACATCTTGTCAGATTTGCCACACTTAAACAGTATAAAAATTTACAACTTGCTGGTTATAACTTCAGATTTTGTACGATGGCTTGAGTACTATTATAAGGCTTAGTTCATGTAAACGTAAGGTAAGGTAACGCAAGAACGAGATAAATTTAAACTGATGGAATTGTGTAGACACGTTCATGATAAAATGCCAGGTGAGGTATGTGATATAAATTGACAAACTTTTAATTTTCTACGGTGCGTTACCTTACACTTCATACTTTATCTTACGTTTTATCATTAAAGTGTCCACACGATTCCAATAACTTTCAAAACAATAATACTATAACTTTGCTCCGTTCTTGCGTTACCTTACCTTGCGTTTACATGAACTAAGCCTAACCCATCAGTATGATGTTTCAATTACTGACACTAGACTAATCGATGTTCGAAAGTTTATTGAATAAAAAATTATTTTTGGGACGATTAATTTACTATCGGATGATTAATAATAATAATATACGCTTTATTCACACAAAAAATACAATAAAATACAAATACAATACAACATACAAAGTTTATAATATTTGTGAAACAAAGCAAAAATCCGAAAAGTGTATACAAACTTGTTTCGGTTCGAGAATTAGGATTGAAAAATATTTGGGTAATAATAGCTAGGTATAAAATGTAATAATAAAAAAATCATGAAATATATAGAGGTATATGTTTAAAAATGCGGTTAGTTTAATAAAATAATACTATGAATAGAATAGAAGTATGAGTACTTAGTAGTTATTCAAACATAGTGTATTAACATTGACTAATTCAGTTATCGAAATAATGATTCACAGTTCTACCCATTTGAATTATGTGATTCCTTAGTTGGTATTTGAATAGGTCATGGGATAGGGAGATACCAGTGCCTCTTAATATTTTCAAGTTTTGAAATAATTTTTGTTTCTGTATATAGGATATAAATTCGAGTATGATAGTGCCTTTTTTTTCGATTGTATATATATTATTTATATCTCTCTCAGTAATGTTACTATCAAAAATGTCATTCAGTTTGCTTATAGTAGCTTCAATTACATTGTTTTCATTTGCCTCTATTCCGAAAATATCAATATTATCCCTTTTATTATATCGTTCTAAACTAACAATTTTTTTGTCCAGTTGTATGCACTTTTCTTCAAGTTCTTTCACTTTATTTCCAAGACTTTCCTGTATACTCTTTATATCAATTTTTGTTTCAGAGATTTTAATATTTATATATTGTTCCAGTTTTAAGAGTAGTTCGTTATTCGATATATCAGTCATATTCTTCTTTGATTTCCTGGGCTGTTAGTTTTTATTGTCTTCCATGCCACAAAAAGTTTGTTGTTTTTAATGGATATATGATGGTTTTTCTTTACAGCTCTCACCTATGATTCACTAATATCAAAATTCAGTTTTGTTCATAAATTATTCAAACTTCACTCACAGTTGCAGTTCATTTTCTGGATTTTTTTGATGTGAATATCAAGTTTTATTTTGAAGTTTCAACCACATTTAACTACAGAAAAACAAGAGCTCAACTTTACTCAACTTTATTCAGTAGTACATAAAGTTGAATTGTTCAAATGATAATTTCGTGAAATCTCCCACTTAAAATTTGACAAATCTCAAGTTATAACAATTCTGGATTTTTTTTTATCAAATAGGCAACAATGTAGGTAGTACGTAATATCTACATTAAACATGATCTCATGATGATAAATGATAAAATACTTCTTTGTGTTGACCCTTTTCGGCATTTTCTAATAAGTCTGCTTTGATACTACTGCAGTTGCAAATCAGGAGCAAGGACACTAGGAACATGTGCTCATGAATTTGTAGCATATTGTGGTATTTGGGATTTGCCCGCCATAATCAACATGTGACTTATCCATCTACTTCTGTGTTACAGCATATTAAAGATGCCGCACATCGTCCAGTGTAAGTTGCGATACTCCAACGGCTGTAAGTGTTCTAGTATTATTCTGATAATGAGTGCTTAACTTTTATGGAAATATCGGTATCAACTTTGCCAGTTATGAATTAGATATAGTTTTCATAAGATGGTAGAATTATATTTATATTATAGAGTTAGATAATTCAAATAGTAAGTGCCCTATTTCAACAATCAAGATGTTGTAGTTCTAAATTGTTTTTGTTACTATATTTCTTAAAAAGCTATATACGATAAGTCCTACACAAAGTTTTTAGCTTAGGCTCGCCATCTTGGATATTAAGATGGCGACCCCTTTTGTTGTGCCGACAGAGAAAGCTACATTCATCTATTGAACAAACTATCAACCACTGAAATAGGACAATAAATAAGGATGTCATAACAAAATCAATTGGATTATTTTTTTTGTGGATCACTTGGCAAATAGAGCTTTACTAAATACGGTCCTGCAGGACAAAATATGTTTCACAGAGGACTTGTGCTAAAAGACAAATGCTAAGATTTTGCAATATTTCTTATTTAATTGAATTCTAATAGGGAAAAAAATAATGGCTTGAGAAAAAAGGGTCAGTGTTTATTTGGCACCTATAATGAATACGGCCCTGGTAGCTAAATAATTGGTCTCAGAGGATTGGGTCCATGAGAACATTTGATCAGAAGTTCAATACCAATAACATATGTAAATTTCAGGCAAATCCCACTGTGGGCCAATTTTCTATGATTTTGTGCGGGGTCCTTTATAATATATTGATGTGCCTTATATCATAGTGATGATCTTAGAGGATTCAATGAATTATTATTATATAATAAGCCCCCACGTGGTTTTTCAAGTAAGTAAGAAATGTCAGGATTGTCAATAAACGATAACTCTTGAAAAATATAAATACATGATTCTGAAAATTATTATAATCTGACTGGAAAAGAAGGTTTTTCAACACCTATACAATGCTGATTCAGAGTAAGCTGGTTTTATCTATCGATAGAAATATTATCAAGTTCATATTATTTTCAAACCCTCAACTTTGAATTACTGTTGTCAGCTTATATAAATTGTGTTGGATGTTTGTAATGGAAACTTTGAATTTCCTACGTACGTACTACTTTCTTCTGTTGAGCTTAGTTGTTTATTTCGACTACTTAGTCTTTCTCATTTGGTGGTGGAGACTCAAAAATTTCCATCAGCAAAATGAAGGGAGAACTCAACCTGCAGTTCAACCAGAAGAAAAAGTGATCCCTACCTCCCGATCTGAACATGCTCCCCTGAGTTGGAGAAAATGATAACTGCCAATGGAATGGAAAATACTGTAATCCCCTTCCTTTTGTTTCCTCGTGCTGTGACTGCTGAACTATAAAGTTTTGCCGGAGGATTTGTAGAAGCCCTCAGCCATTCACACAATATAACTGCCAACAGGGCTCCGACAGCAACAATAGTAACATCTACAATGATTCTTTCATTTCCCAAATCAAAGATGAGCCCCATACCGTTCCAAATATAATCCTCCCTTGTTTCAGGAAAGAATGAAGCTAGAGCGGAAGAGGTAGAGAAATTGTGTATTGACAATCTTGAAATTTTTATCCTCTTGGTTATTAATATATACAGAGATGGTCACTACAAGAAAACTTCTGTCCTCGGACAATTCTCATTGGATGAAAGGTGTGATGGAGCCTTCTGGGTTCCACGTTATGAATTCTCAATATTAGATCATTCTTATCTTGAGTAACTGAATTTCGCTAGAGCCGTACTTAATATACGGATGAAAAAGCCTCGAATTTCAAGGAATATTAGGCATGTAAAATTAGTAAAGCTCGTCCACGTTCACACTCTGGATTCGACTCCTTTGATTTTACCGACAGTTTATGTAAAATCAATCGACAAGTCGATCGACATATTTGGTCGATCGACGATGTCGTATTATATTTGGAACGATATGGGGCTCATCTTTGATTTGGGAAATGAAAGAATCATTGTAGATGTTACTATTGTTGCTGTCGGAGCCCTGTTGGCAGTTATATTGTGTGAATGGCTGAGGGCTTCTACAAATCCTCCGGCAAAACTTTATAGTTCAGCAGTCACAGCACGAGGAAACAAAAGGAAGGGGATTACAGTATTTTCCATTCCATTGGCAGTTATCATTTTCTCCAACTCAAGGGATCATGTTCAGATCGGGAGGTAGGGATAACTTTTTCTTCTGGTTGAACTGCAGGTTGAGTTCTCCCTTCATTTTGCTGATGGATATCTTTGAATCTCCACCAGCAAATGAGAAAGACTAAGTAGTCGAAATAAACAACTAAGCTCAACAGAAGAAAGTAGTAGGTATGTAGGAAATTCAAAGTTTCCATTACAAACATCCAACACAATTTATATAAGCTGACAACAGTAATTCAAAGTTGAGGGTTTAAGAATAATATGAACTTGATAATATTTCTATCGATAGATAAAACCAGCTTACTCTGAATCAGCATTGTATAGGTGTTGAAAAACCTTCTTTTCCAGTCAGATTATAATAATTTTCAGAATCATGTATTTATATATATTTTTCAAGAGTTATCGTTTATTGACAATCCTGACTTTTCTTACTTACTTGTACACACTAAGTCGACTTCGTTGATAGATAGAGTCGATCGACAATGTCTACTCAATGAGGACGCGGCTTGAACTGTCGATAAAATCAAAGGGTTAAGGTAGGCGCACATAAAACGGCATCGGACGGACGGCACAGACGGGACGGACGGTGTTCTCGGGACTGTTTATCATGATATCGCACATAGTTATCGGTATCGCTGGAAGAATGAATCAAATTAATTGCGAATATGTCTTTGAGTGGTGAGGAACTCGCTGTTGTTCAAGGAGAAGAAAATTTTCAAAAACGCAGAAAGCATAGAATGTGGATTCATGAAAAATGCCTCAAAAGGAGTGTTTTTGGAGAATACTTACATTTATATCCAGATTTAATGAACGATGAAAGGAAGTTCTTTAATTACTTCAGAATGACGAGAAGTAAATTCCATTCCTTACTGGAATCATTAAGGGAAGCCATTACTGAAGAAAAGTGTCCGTAACGCAAACCTATTGGAGTAGAAGAAAGGCTACTATTCTTACACCAAATTATCAAATTATGAGCTGCAGCCACAGACTTGGAAATTGCCGATGATGGCGTGGTCTCCTATCGCACATACGTCGGTATCGGCATGCACGGCACGCATCAGCCGTCTTTTAATTCTAGGTCCTCAATTCTCGCCGGATTATTTAAATACGATGCCTGTCGTCCGCACATATGTGCGCTGATACATTGAATTTTATTGAAACAATTTTTTTCCGTACCGTACCGTCCCTCCGATGCCGTTGTATGTGCGCTTACCTTAATCGAGTCGAATCCAGAGTGTGGACGTGGTATTCGGCATTCGACATCAGCGGAAAGACTGTAATCAATGTGAGCGTGTCGTGTCACGTTCTTTTTTGCAACAAATATTCAAATTTACTATCAGAAATTCGAGAATAAATTCTATGACCACCCTTACATCTGATGTATTCAAGGTTCAATATGTCGATATCTTCCCCCCTTTTTAAGTCTCCTATCAGATTACTACCTCTGTATTTCTATCTTCCAGGCTTGGCCTAACCTAAAATCTTTTTTTATGCGAATATTTCAGTTTTTTAGACGCGACAATAATAAATAATGCGGTATAATAACGTATTAATTCTTCATTAAGCATTTTCGTTTCGACTGATCGACCAACTTTCTGTTTACTTGGTGTGGACAGGTGAAGTCTTTTCGATTCGTTGGTCGACAGCGTCGATAGACTGAGTCGATCGACAATGTCGACTCAGTGAGGACGCGGCTTAAGGTGGAACTCAATAAATATTAGTATGCCATTAAGGAATGCAATTTTTCTATGAACTGTGATCGTATTTAACTTCATTGGAGATAGAAACAAAAAAAAAAAGAATCAAAAATGAAAATAAAAAGGAATCATATATCCATGATTTCAAGACACGACAATTCGATTGTTAGTATCTACAATCATTTTCAAGTGATTTCCACCAGGCGGAAATTGAGGCGAAGATTTCTCTTCTACAATTTGAATATCAAATTGAAAACAGAGATTTAGGAGTCATATTTGATTATCTATTGAATTTTATACGGCATATTACCTCTGTAGTCAGTAAACCTTTTCATTTATTGGGTTTAATTTCTAGAATCACTTTCAGAACGTTATACCTATCATTAGAATAATATTCGGTTTTGCAATACCCTTCAGCAAAGTGGTCACCATATCATCAACTGAGGTGTGCAGCATTAGAATTTTCAATATTATGGTAACACTTAGTTAAACAAGTTCTGACTTGATTATTCTCTATAAAATACTATCTGCTCATTGCATGCTTCATTGCTCCATTTGATTAATTTCCAAGTTCCAAACAGGCCCATCCGAAACTTTCAAGTTCCCTACCATCGGCAAAAGTATGGAGTAGGCAATGAAAATTGTGATAGAGGTATACAATTTACAGGACAAACATCAAATTCATTCAAAAACATTATAAGAAGCTTTGTAGTACAATAGTGTCCATCCATTAGTGTAGTAATACTGAAATTGTTTTAATTTTTTTGTCGATTATAAATAGATAAAAGTAATAAATAATGAGTACTTTATTTGGTGATAATTTGCAACTAAAGATAAATATTTATCCTTATTTGCATGCTCTTTTTTTACAGTAATGCCTATGAGCTGCTCAGTTGTTTCGGGAGGTCGTGGGTATCGTTATCTGCTAGTACGACAGATATATCCTTTGACAAATGTAAGGTATAAAGATAAAAGATATTAGGTATGCATGGGCACCAGGTTCTTTTTTTATTAAATGAAAATACCAAAAACACTGATTTGTCAAAGGATGATCTTTGTGCTTCTCAACAATAAAAAAACAAAGTTCAGAAAACACTATATTCACAAAAATCCCATGTGACAAAACATGTGTGACAATATTCTAATGAAGACAAATGTGCGACAAAACATGTGACTAGATTCTAATGAAGTGACAAAGTTACAATCAAATTTGTTATTTTAAAGTAACAAAGGATTCTGGTCTCTCAATATTTATTTGCTTTGGTTTATTCACATTTTATGATCAGTTCTTGCGATGAGAAAGACTTACTCCAGAGCTCTACTTTAACGAAGAATGTAGGCGCCTTGTATGGCCTCTCGAGACAATGGCTGCTCTACTAGCAGGATACAATCTGTAGTCGATCTGGGGTCTTTCCTGGATCTCATAAGATGTTCGAACGATGAGATTAGCTGTGAAAAATAAACAAAAACCAGTATCTTGTGGCAGGTTGAGTCACACGACTCGAGATATAACTATGATTGTACAAATCTAATCTAGATTTACTTATAGATTATCAAATAAATGATGATGAAATTTACAATAAATAGATTATTCAGGGAATATATAAATGAGATAAAGAATTTAAGTTTACAATAAATGTATTGTAAGATTTGCTGAGTTAAACAATGATTGAAATATTCAATTAATTCAATTGTACAATGAAACTCAAATTTAGTAATTTCTCAAGCAATGTTAGACAAGAGTTCAATCTCAAGCGAGCATAAGAAAAAGATTTTCATAAAGATATTGTTTTCTATTATTTTTCAATTTAATAGTCAATTTCCAACGTTCAGTGGAACTGACAAGCAAAATCATCAAGGATGAATAGGAAATGTGTATCTCCTGACTGAGGAGAAACAGAGAGAGAGAAAGCAAGAGCGTTGAGATAATGCTTTCTTATGAAGTCACAAAGGAAGCAGATGCCTTTATTTGTGTCTGGAACTACTGAAAATGAAAGGTTATCAAAATATATCAAACTTCTTTTGTCTAGGCATCTAAACATGGGTAGTGATGTAGAAGAGAGCGAAAGATCTTACCAAGAGCTCAAAGCTTTATGAGTGACTGTAGCTTCTTCTGATTAAGATGAAGAAATGAGGAATTCAAAGCATTTACTCACCCATGAATCCTGTTCTCCGAGCTGCCAGATCAGACCTTCTCACAGATCACCATCCAGGTTCAGGAATTTAGATCCTAGTTCACTGTTCTTGCCTTTTAAGCAGATTGATAACTTCTGAACATTCAGGAAAAACTTGTGGAAACACTTGTATCACTGAAAACCATAAAGCACGAACAGAAACAGATCTGATTCATAATCTTTTAACTTCAAGATTGATAGAATTAATGAAAATTATCTCCACACTTTGTCTCGACTTTCACAGGTTAGAATTTATTTCAGCTGTGAGCTATGACATTTCAGGATTCAGGAGCGACTCGTCAAAAGAGGGTACGAGTATAAAATTATATTCGATAATGATCACGCATAGTACTCAAACTTTGAAGACTTCCAAATTAATCATGAAATTCATGAGTGACAGAGTGACGCACATACGGCCATTTTACAATGTATCAAAATTGAATTTTCAAAGTTCAAATTAAACGTGCCAAAAGAATATCGATTTGTATATCGATTCGATCAGTGAAAGAGATAAAAGTTAATTGTGTTACAATATGACGAATTGTGTTTAAGTTAATTATTCAAAGAGTTGGATATTTCAAAGATAATCATGAATGACACGCACATACGGCCATTTTGCATTCATGTTGGAAAGTAGCAAATATGAATTTTAAATTTCAAATAAAACGTGCCAAAAGAATATCGATTTTTATATCGATTCGATTAACGAATCAGATAGAAGTTAATCATTTTAAAGATAATAATATATACAACCTCATTTCCTCGCTCTAGAAAATTTTTTCCCGAAGGGGAAACTGAGAAAACAAACCACCGCTTCGAATGCTCACTTCAGAAAGGGGCGATAGAAGTTCTCCAAGGGAGGAAGTCAATCTCTCTCACTCTGTCTATCGTCAGTGTTACCAATCGCATAGCACAATTGAATAAATTGTAACAGCTCAATGAGATGGTGTTACCAACATAAAATTCAACAAACCAAAAAAATGGTAACGCATTGTTTTACATTTCGTTACAAATTGACTGTCCAAAGATTAACTATATCTTGCGGTCTAAGGCTTCGCATCTGCTTGGTACACATATAGGTACAGCTTTATTGTCAAAAATGAAAACATTTTGTCGACAAGGTCAATAACGTTTACAATATAGTACAGAGTAACACAATTTAAATAATAACTTAACCCTAGAACACTAAACATATATATAAAACCCATGAATACTAAACACTCGTAAATTTTACGAAATTTTTATTAGCCACAGAAAATAAACAGAAAGTGAGATTTTTTTTTATTATCAAAATATAAAAAACAAAAACAACTCTTTATCAAACAGGAAATCCATCTTAAATCACGGAACTCATAATTTTTCTGCACAATTAAGGCAACAAGGTGCCCGATGTTCTCCACAGATTGCTTGGTTGCAGTGGCTGCAAAAGTTTGTAGTCATCCTACGAAGACGCGACGGACAAAAGGCACAAATTGTACGCTTCTTTTCTACCTGCATGGGCCTTTCAGAACATATCAATATTGAGAATTTTGCATATTTATATCTTGGCGAATTGGACGATGCAAAGTTTCATTCGTAGCTGTAACCATGACTTCACCAACTTATCCTTCAAGTCGAGCATAAATTTTATCCTTGATACAGGTTTTCCTCCATTTTTAATTCTGTTTGAATTATAAATGATATAAGAATTGATTGCTGCCATATTTATCATACAGTAAAATATACACATTGTCCATCTCCTAGTTTTACGACCACAATTCATGTTGGAGCACATCTGATCAAATGTATCTACGCCAAATTTTGTCTGGTAGTAAAAGAGTATTATTTCTGGTTTCTTAGTGACATTATTCAAACTCTTGTTCGTATGCATCGTCGATAATAAAACTACTAATTTTTTATGTTTACCATAGTTTTTTGTTTGTCAAAACAAAAAATCGATGTTCCTGGTTGCAAGTTACGTAAATAATAAACATTCGTAAAATTGACGACTAACATACAGTAACTTCAATAGAAACGATCTCACTGCAAAATTCTCACGGATGCAACTGTCTTATGATAAGAGACGCAGCTACTGAGAATCAGGCATAGTTCGTACTGTCGGAAATATCCGAACTAGGCGAATCGCGCACGAATCGTCGTAAATTTTACGAAGGTTTAGTGTTCTAGGGTTGATAAAATGAACATGAACTAGGACATCATCGTAATACAAAGATCATAACAAAACAACAATTTGAAACCTATATAAATCAGTGATTGTCTCGTAGGAAATAAAACAGGAAAGGGAGGGGCAAGTGGTGGTTTTTTCATTGCGAGTTTGCCTTTCCCTTTTGATATTTATGAACATTTTTATATATTTATGGAGTTATAAACCTCATAGTTTGCAATAGAGCCTAGTTGGCAGAACCTTAAAATGGAATTCCATACCGCAGATGAGTTTCGATAAATGTCATTAATGAAGCTGAACCTCCTGAAAAGAGATGTTACTGTTTCTGGATCCATACCACAATCTGCCTATAAGGTCGCCATCATTCATTCCCATCTCATTTGGACGTTATTTTACTGGCGCATGGCCAGTCATGTTACGACTCTTATTTTTTCCTCATCAAGTCCTAATGAACCAGTAGTTTTTTTATAACACGGTCCTTTGGTGTATTCTCGCTTGGATTCTTTGTGGTTTTCCTGTAGTATGTTCTGAATCTGGATCATTTTCCGACCATTTTCTATATAGCAAGTTCACCAGATTTCCTGATATCCTGGCACCCAGATTAGCAAGGCAGGATCTCATTTCTTGACTTCTCATTGCCTGAAACGTGGTCGAAAAAATTGCATATAAATACTTCTGCTTGAAAAGCAAAGAAGTTTCAGCTCAAGGAATAGCTTACGTTAGTATTTGGATATTGCTGATATATCCCTACACCTACAACTTTTTGAATCTCAGAACCTTATGTTTACCAGATTACATTTTGCAAAATGATGTCTATAGGTCTGTATTTTTCTGTACAGTTGTAACATGAATTTGTTTTCGGAAGAGTACCGTTTCGGATTGTAATCTGTTCCTATGTCTGACACGTTCTTGGTCACAAGTCTAACGTGAACACTGTTCAAGGCCGCTGTGATCCCAAAACAGGCGAGCCTCTAGACCATGATTAGTCTTATCATAGTCATTCTTCATAGTGTTGTGTCTCAGACCATCATACTAGAGAAGCGTTTGATATTGCAGGCTTCACCACCATGTTATAGAACGAGTAAAGCATGTCAGGTATCAGCCCCATTATGTCTTAAAGGAGCATCTTATTGCAAGAAAGAGTGAGGTGTTCGATTCTACAGAACTTGGTTCCAGGTCAATTTTGAGTCTAGAATCGACCCGAGATATTTGAACTCCTTTATCTGTAGAGTTTCACCTCGAAGTTTCAATGGTTCTAAGACCTCTAATTTGCATATTCGAGTAATTTTTATCTACGATTGCTTTGTGAGGCTTATATTCAGCTTCTCCGTTTCCAGCCTCTTGCATACGATCCATATCCGTGGTATCATACCTATATTCCTCATACAAAGACTGCATGCACTTTCAGCAAAGTTCATCAAAGGAATATATTTGATGAAAACAGTATCTGGAATTTTCATTCATTTACTACTTATATCTTATCGCGATGTTTTCATGTCATTATTATGGAGTACTTTATTGAAATTCATATGTACCAGCGAGATATCCCTATGCTCGATATTAATTCTGTTGCTTGGAACAAAAACAACCAATATACCCTATTTTTATCGAGATCTATTAAAGGTATTTAAAATAAAGTCCTGAATGCTATAGCACCCAATGTCCTCATTATTTCCTTAACCCCCAATTATCTCAGATATCTATATAAAAATCATTCTGCGGATGAACAACCAATTTTTGACATTGGTCGATTCTGTTCCAAGCCACAGAATTCATATATAGGATATACTCTCAGTCATAACCACCCACTACTTCATATCTAGACGCAATGCTCTCAAGTCAAAGAGGAATCTATAACTTGATAGATAGATTGTTATTGTTATTAATTAATATATCCATCAACCGGCTGCACACCTACGTTCAACTCTCAGAAGTCAGAGACTTGTGCAAGCTAGGGGAAGACGTAGCCCTCACCTTTTAATACGTATGATGCCATGCACGATGAGATGATATGAGATTGAGATTCACATAAACCTGCGGGATGTCCTTCTAAAAGTGGTTTTCCACTAAACGAACTGAAACTGAAACAAATCCAAAACTCTGGGTGTGACTGCTTCCGAGTTGGACCCGAAAAACAAAACTGTCAGTCTTCAAAATGTTTGCGAAAAGTTGCAGGTTTGTTTCGTTTAACATGAGTTTGTGTTTTGTCCGTTCTGTGCAAAACCGACCTTATGGTCAATATTAATTCATGAATGGGATTCATAAGCAACCGCAATTTCACTATTGATTTTCAAATTGTATCTGTTTGCCTTTTTCTACCCTTGTTTCCATGAGCCATTTAAATAGTGTACTTGTATCGCTAAACTATGAGATAGCGAATTGAAAGTTAAGTATTGAAATTATATTACATACTAGCAGGGCTTCTCACAAAGTAGTTAGTTGTAACGGAATATTAGAATAAAATTTTTGAATGATTTATTAACTTTCTTTCCCTTCTCATTTCCATATAAAGAGGGTATTTTTGGATAACTTGAATCTAAAGTAGAGAGCATCGTCACGAAAATCAAGGTAGAACTTTAATTCAGAAGTGGTACTTAAAACTTTCACTCAAGATCGAGTCAATCTGCAGACCACATTCATCTGGTAACTTTTACCCTTTACGAAGCCACATCATTGTCGTTATGATTACTTAAGCAAATTCATAATTTATTTTTCAAACAGTGTCACATGTTCACTTGTTTAAGACTCCCGCTGTAAAAACCTGATAGTGGTACATGTTCTATTTCAAGGTGCGTCAAGCTGGTGATCCATATATGCAACTTTGGTATTTCAATGTTATGGGAGCATTGTGCCCATTTTGGGCACAATTTGTGCTGTATGTTATGAATTTTGTGTCCGTTCAGATTTCGAGTTATTTGGAGTTTTTCATATGAGTCACCAACTTACAGCGTCAACTATTTGATGAAAGATGAAAATTTTCAAATTTTCATTTATGAGTCACAGTATCAAGTTGGTGACCCAGAGGACAAAATCTTAATATATCGAAAACTACACGGGCAAAAAATTCGAAACATATGGCACAAATTAGCACACAATAGTCACAATTTGATGGGAGAAGGAAATTTTAAAAAATTTAACAAAAGTCTCGGCACGTACAAACTACTTGCAATAACATTCAGTTATTATCTTCTATTGTATTCCTCCGTAACGGATCACTTTGAAAAGGGTTTGACATCTCATTTTGTAAAATATTTTTCTGAACTAACAGAACATTATCTATTACAATGCTTCCTTCACAACGTTTTCTTCCAGGCATTATCACATTTTTTTCCGAAACACAGATCGGTGGAAATGCTGGGAAGCAGTTCGTTGAAAATGCCAAAAGGTTAACTAATAGAAAAAACAAGAAATATCTCGAAAACTACATGGGCATCAAAATAATGAGATTCGACACAGATTGGCACAAAATGGGCACAATTTGATGGAAAGAGAGAATTTTCAAATTTCCATATACAGTGTCTTTCAAAAGTATCGGAACGGTCTCATATTTCAGAAACGGCCCAGAGAAAATTTATGAAAGTTTTGACAGGGTGGTTTTTTATGATGCCCGATTCAATGGTGATATCGGCAATGTTGCCAAATCGCAGTTTTTGAAATATTGAGGGTAACTCAATTTTTTCATATGGAGCACCCTATTTGTTTTCATTGCAATCAATTCAGCGACGCCTCATTACTTATGTCTCCAAATATGAGATTTTAAATTAATGTAGTTTTTGAAATTTGACAAGATGGCTTTTTCGTTCAAAAGTCTGGGAACGTTCCAATATTTTCATTAGGGTTCGAGTAAAATGCCCGATTCAATGTCGATATCGGCAATATTACCAAATCAACAGTTTTTCAGATATTGAGGTCAACTCAATTTTTTCAAATGGAATACTCCATTTGTTTTCATTGCATTGTGTTCATTGCAATCAATTCAGCGACGCCTCATTACTTATGTCTCCAAATATCAGGAAAGAAAAAAGAAAAGTCACATATGCACGATAATTATGAATAGTAACAAAAACGAATACATTGTAATAAATAAAACGCTTTATTGGTCATAGCACCCCATGCTCAACCTTGGCGGTCTTAATGGGGTGAACTGACCAAATCATATTTATATATATATACTTATATGTCTAATGTTACCCTCCCATTCTGTTTGTTTAGTTAAGTTTACTCCTGTTT
Organism: Chrysolina americana; assembly: GCA_958502065.1. Classification (NCBI taxonomy): domain Eukaryota; kingdom Metazoa; phylum Arthropoda; class Insecta; order Coleoptera; family Chrysomelidae; genus Chrysolina; species Chrysolina americana. The sequence continues at coordinate 27,141,190 of OY293411.1, forward strand.
GTACTGTTTGATATATTATTGTATTGTTCGAACTTAATAAACATATATTATTATTATTATTATTATCAGATTTTAAATGTAGAAAATAAAATATGTCGGGCAGCTCTTTCAATCACACCCCAAATGCTCACCGCTATACCTATTTTTTAGCAAATGATGGCAAACATTTATTTTTAGGACATGGCAGATAGTTTTCAGTTTCTTTTTATTTCATTCATTACTCTATTGGAGAATAATTAATTATTAAAATGTTGTTTTAACAAAAACCATTTTGTATGAAATTTCATGATATTTGCTCGAGCCCTTTTGAAAATATTGGACCGTTCGCAGACAGAAACATGTTCTCATATTTCAAAAACTATATTTATTCACAATCTGGTATTTGGAGACATAACTAACGACGAGGCGCTGAATTGATTGCAATGAAAATTAATATAGGGTTTTCCATTTGAAATAATTGAGTTACCCTCAATATCTGAAAAACTTTTGATTTGGCTACATTGCTGTTATCACTACGGAATCGGGCATCATCAAAAACCATCTTGTATAAAATTTTACGAATTTTTCTTGACCGTATTGAAAATATTGGACCGTTCCCAGACTCTTGAACGAAAATGCCATGTTGTCGTATTTCAAAATCTGCAGTAATTTAAAATTTGATATTTGGAGACATATGTTCCAGACCGTGGAAGGTTTGAATTGCCAAAAAACATTATCAAGAAACCATTGTCCTCCTCAAAATCAAACTCGCAATTGATAGATCTCTGTTTTTCTTGTTTTGCCTCATTTGTATCAATAAATACGGTAAATATCAAGTAACCGAGAATTTTCACGATATGAAATATTCAATTTCCTCAACTTCTTCGTCGTCATGGATTTCAATAATCCGATTCTGAGCACATGAAAAGATTGAAAAAGAAATATTAAATCACTCGGATGGGATTCTACAATATCAAATCGAAGTACTTTGCATATCTAACTAACCTTGTTATTCTGCCATCCAATAACGGCCTGTTCGAGAAACGAAAATATTTAGGTTCAAAAAAGGAATATTGAGTGCTGAAAAATTACTCATGAAATTTAAAGGAACCAATTTAAATTGAAAAGGAATAGATAATATCTCAATTCGAAAGAGTCGAAAACTGTATTGAGTTTGTTGTGTGTTGTTTACTAGAACCTCTCTGCTGTTATATGTATATCGGGTTTCTTATGTCACAGAAATTTAGGCCTGCAAAATTTCAGTTATATGTAGAAAAAAATCAAAAAATATTTCCAGCTCTTTCATGCACCATTGCAAAACAGCCCCCGAGAATCCACACCTCACTTTATTTTTTCAAAATGCACCCTCATGTTTGTCATTGTTCAACTTCAACAATCCTTTTCATATATCATTCAATTATATATCATAGTAGCTAGAATGGCACGCAGAATGGTTTGGGTAAAGCCTGCGGGGTATAAAGAGTAGATCTCGATATTTAATCCGATTTCCTTCTCTTTTAGGACGATGTTCGTTTCGCCAGGAGCCAAAAAGTCTATGATGAAAATCGTCCTACTTTGATGGTCGAGGAGGGCTACATCAGGCTTATTGAATTGTATTTGTCTGAGGATGGGGAATGAGTAGTTCCAATAGATTCGGCACTTTTCATTCTCCACAACGGACTCAACGGGTTCCAATTTGGTGACAGAGTTTGGATTCGTCCATTCAGAGTCGAATACGAGACCGAGTTCATCGGCTCCACGGGTTGCTGCCTTGAAGAGAAATGCTCCAATCGCTGCTTTTTCATGATCATATACTAAGCAGAGAAGGGGATCTGAACCATTCAGTTGTGTAGACACTCCAAACTAAAAATTCTGTCTTCCCGACAGTTCTGATGACCAGATCTGTCGAAGTTTGAGCTGATATGGAGAGAGTTTTTAACAGTGGTTATCACTTGGATGTGGCGTTGTTCCACCCCTAGGTGGTCTCTCCGGCATCCAGATGATGTGAAACAGATGGCTGACCTTATGCCTCTGATTGCTGGGGGTGCTGCAGTTATATCCATGGGTTTTCCGTGGTGCAACGGACAATGGCAATAATGAGATGCAGAAGAGAAGAGGGCTGAGGAAGTCTCCCTGAAACACACCCCTTCTGAAGATAATCTGCTCTGTTTGGACTTTGACTTGTCCAGATGTTATGGTGAAGCGAGTCCTCCAGAGCGGCATCAGCTATTCAATGCATCTCACTATTTTATCGGGTTCCGCAAGGCACCTAAGCATGTGCATGATGAGCTCATGCGAGGTTGTATCAAATGCCTTGCGATCATAGGTCCAGGCCGTTGAAATGTTACGTTCATACTGCACGGAGACCTGCGTGATGCATCTGTCGATCAGCAGGTTCTCCGTGCAGCCAGCCACTCCCTTCTTTGTCTCTTTTTGCTCATATATCCGTTCATACACCGGCTCAACTGCGGAGAGTATTCGCATGTACAGGATGCGAGTAAACATCTAATAACATGCGTTCAAGTATGTTATCGGTCTGTAGTACTTCGAATCAGACAAATCTCCGTTTTCGGGGATTAGCACGGTTTGCCACTCGATAAACCAATCCGGAATCTGTTGCTCCCCATCTAGCCGTGACTCAAAAACTTTTGCTAGATGGTGGTGGGTACATGGAGTTTTTTTCCACCAATAGTTATTTAGATCTGGAGCAGCAGCAAAGTTCTTCGAGCCTTTGAGGGCCCGTCGAAATTTTTCCGCAGTTATCGAATTGCACAATTCGTTGAGCTCAGGCTGAACAAAGCCTATTGCGAAAAGCTTCAAACTGCGCTAGGGCTGGAGTATCTACGTTGGGCGGTTGCGGAAACTCATAAACGTTCTTCCAGAAGGTTTCCACCCGATCAGTCTCCGGCGGGTTCTCCACAAGACGTGGAGGCACTTGGAATAGGCGAGAAGGTTTATCGCGGAATGTATTCCACGATGCTTCTCGCCCTCCTCACTACTGACTTTTTTTGGAGTCAATATCAAGACAGTGCTGTTTGATGGTGAACAGCTCGCCTCGATTTAGTGTAAGCTTGTCTTGAATTATTATTATTTTTTTTTCATAAGGAATATCCCAGTCAGGCCCTGTCTCGGGAGCTCCGATACAACCGGAGGGCGCGCTGTTGTGTCATAATCCCCAGTAAACACTCCCTACGTCCGTAGGGTGAGTGATTACTGGGTCCGAGGTTAATATGCCCTGAGTAAACGGAGTGAACCCAGAATAACGGCTTTCTGCATTCTTTCGGCTAGGTTTTCTGCCACATCACGGCATTATTATTCTTATTATGCTGCGGGGCTGGCCATCGGCCGAAATGCAGGTTCTGCGTAAAAACTTCGTGCTCTCCGCTGCCAGGTTTATCTCGTGAGTACTCCGGATCTTCTCAAGAGATTTTCCTGTGGATTATATCTCCTGCACTACAATTTCCGAAGATATCTCTCCTTCTGCTAGCCAGGGCTTTGCATTCGAACACTATGTGTGAGGCTTTTCTGTCCTTATCACAGAACCTACCTAGTTTGAATATCGTTAGGGCATTTTGGGATAGTATTTTCTGAACGTACACAACTCACAATAATTTGAGTATTTGATGTAACAACCCCTGTAGCCCTGGAAACGTAACGAGTAATCAGCTGATATAACGGATCCAAGCAAAGATCGTGATTTTTTGCAGCCTAAAGATAGTGATTCGTGTTCTACCAGAGGCGTAACTACATTTTAGTATAGGTGGACATGGTTACGAAGTATGATTGTGTACACAACTACTGTGATTGAAAAACCAGGCTTAGCAAATTTAGAGATTCTTTTTTCTCCAGCTTTTGTACAGTATAGTTATTCAACAACTATCAATATAATTTTTGTTGTTGCAGTGCAATGTTTTGCAGTTAAGCAACAATTTTATAGTTGAATCATATTCAACAGTCAATAAATCCGATATTACTATTTGAGCATGAATTATAGTTTTCCTTGCAAGACATTGTTCTTTTGCAATTGAGCATAGTTGAATCAAGTAATTTTGGTTGTTCTATAAGGTTGTTTTAACGAAAACGTAGGTTAATACAAGTTTGGGGACGAGATGAATGATTACCCATTAATATTCTTACTTTTTAATTTTCTTTAAGTGCAGCAAAAGTCTCAATATTACCCCAGAGCGCCGCGGCACATTACTCTAGATGTCCAGAATACTTACAGGCTCTCTGCCTTTGGTAAATTTATTTCAGTGCTCACTGAAATGCTCACTGAAAGAATTCTAATGGAAATTTTTATCATCACTGAAACTGAAATAATATTCCTGGTATACGTGTGATCAACATATCTCAACTTCTCGATTAGCACTCATAGCAATGAATCCTGAATAGCAGCAGATAAATCTCTGGGGCAGAAATTCCGAAGTATGCTTTTCCACCATGCTACACTGTTTTTCATACTTTATCAACCGATGCCGTTATTTTTCCCATTTCTGAACACTTGGAATTCGGGGATAAATATTTCATAGGATTGCGATTGTCTGACAAAATATGGGTTATGAATGATCACCAATACATTTCTTTCGCCGACAAGAGCATCATTTGGAGGGATAGAGCCATGAAATAGTTTGATTTATGTGTATGGTTATGGTTCATTGGAAACTATAATTTGAACACAGTTAATGATCATTTACTTAATCCCATACTGCTATTTTGATTTAACGGTATTCAGATGATAATTGAAAAGTTAATGTTAACAGCCTCCGTCTGTTAACATTTTTTAACAGTCGGGGTCTTCAATAATTCCAGTAAACTAGGAAAATAATCTAGATATTCCCTTTCAGTTGGTACGCAATAATTTTGTACAGTTGTTAGGTTGGGAAAATAGTGAAACTATGTGATAATATTTGGTATCCATATGAATTATTTCAACTCAGTCATTCGAATACGGCCACAGAAAAAGGTTGCTCCCAAAGGGGACACATATCGCCTTTACTTTGGTTACTAGTTTTCCCATCTTAGATGCTGATCAAGTATGAAACTGAGATATCTGTTGGTTCTTTTTTGTATATTGATAGAGTGGTATGTTTACAAGAGTATTTTAAAGAGGCTGTTCGGTTTTATAAATCAAAAATGAGATGATTTTAGTTTTTTCACAATTAAGACTCAAGTGACAAGTGAATTCGCATTAAATTTAGTACAATACATGTAACTCCACAATCTTCAAGCTTTTCCGGCAACAAATAATTATGTGAAACTGTATCGACGACAGCCAAGCATCATTTCGAATTGTCCAAAGCATCAACGGTTTGTCCGATAAAATCTAATACATCAGCTTTTTCAGTATTTCAGTTGCTTCGGAAACCGTCTGTCTGTTATAACGTTATGTTTTGTAAAGAATGTCGTTAGCCTTGTTTTGATATTTCTATATTTTCTCTGTATAGATTATTTCAATAATTTTATACATCATTCAAGTTAATGAGTTCATTCTTATGGTTCTAATGTTCATAGACAGTCTCGACAATTTTGTTTCCTTTCATGAAGATAAATAATTCTTAATTGCAGTTAAAATTGTTGCATATCTGTTAGTGACTTACAAAAAGGCTTATCAATATGGGCATTGGGATATGGGAAAATAAATTGAAATTTAGTTGACCATTATTATGACATAAAACGAAGCCTTGTACCTGACAGTTAATAATATAATAATATCTGGCATATAATGAAAGTAATAAGAAATTTATAACGTACAAATTATATATTTCTCGAAATTCACCGTAACTATTAATTTTAGCGGGAAGGCTCAAAAAGAATCTGTAAAGAAACTGAATATGTTGATTGTGGAGAGTTTGGGTCACTGAAATGTTTTTTCTTTGATACATTTATCAGAGTAGCTTGTTCAAATTACAGAAATAATTCATAATCATTGACTTTTTGAACCCAGTAACAGACGTTATTATTGCTGTACCTAAAAACTCCCCTCGTAATATGTTTATATTTCATATCTTCATTATGGTAATAAATAGATCGATAATGTCATCATCAAAGTGACTATTTTCTGAGCTCTACAAAATGAAAACGATGGCACTTACACAGGGTGCTCAGTTTTTTCTGGGCGAACTCCAACTTTTTTATTTTCAACAGTATTTTACATAAGTTTTACGGTTTCTATATAAGAAATAAAAGGTACTTTATATGAATCAATTTTCCGTGAATTTCGACAGTTTTCGAAATTTTCAGCATGACAGCACGTTTATTCCAAAATTCATCCTCATAATACTTTAAATGAAAAAGTTGTGCCAAGATAAAGACTTGATAAATGTTCCCAAGACCAAGACTTGACTTTCGAGACCAATATCATGACATTCCCCCAAGAGTATTGGTCTCGAAAAAAAAATAGTGAAGTTGAATCCACTTGATATTAAGGAAATTTTTATAAGAAATGTTATGGCATTTTATTTCAAGTATTTCTTTTTCATATCGTAGCTTTATAAATTTTGTTCATTCAATATCGAAAATACATTTTTCAAAATCTGTATAGCAGTTATAAAGTTTACAACAAATAGGTGTATGTTGTAAGGTCGCAGTGGTTAATAAGTATTGCAATTTCCTCGGGATTCCGATACCATCACTCTGCCGCAACCGCATCATAAAAACCTAATTAATATTCCAACCATATTGACCTTTTTTTCTGGACTGTCGGGCGTCGACCTGTGTGCTATTGGTCTTGGTCACGCGATGCCCTACTATGTAATTCACCTGATATGAAAGTCATACCAACCAAATCAGTTTTTGAAATCAACATCTTGACAAAAGTGTATTGAAAGTTCTCTATACAACAACATTCACAAAAGAATTCAATATGTACATACAGACAGGCAAATATTTTGACCTACCGAATGAATTAGTTCTAAAAGAACGCGTATGAAAAAGAATATGAAAAATAAGCTCATCAAATGGATAGAACAGCAAAAGGTATCAGATTGATAGAAGATGATTTGCAGAAGTTTTTCATTGGTGCACCGGACACAACGTTTAGTAATTATCAGTCATCACTGCGCCCCCAAAATGTGAGTAGAGTCCGAGTTTTCTTACGATATATGATAAGGGGAAATGTACCAAACAAGTAATTATAATATATATATTTGGATGATGCTTTTTTTCATCCGTCGTGGTATTAGCCAGAGAAGTAGTTGTTTTCTGATAGATGTTTGCCTTTTATTTTCCACTTGGTGGAAAAGCTGAGAGAGAAGGGTACCCCGTATTCTTTCACATTGATGATACCTCTCTAGCACAATATATTTGAACTCGTTCGAATTTTTACTTCAGATCATTGCTTATAACTAGCCATTCATTGGTCAGAATATCTTCTCCAATTGCTGCCAGATAACTTATACTTTTCCGTAAATAATCTCCCCAATTATGGTTAACTATCTGACCACTAACTTGGAGCTATTTGCTATCCTACTAGGAGTTCACTGTTCACTAACAGAAACGTAGTTGTCCTTTGGTTACTAGCTGTCTGTATACTCATGAGACGATAATTGCTTGATTACTAGAAATTATCAGCTAACTTATAGGAAAAAGGTTACTAACTCACCATAAGCTGATTATTAATTCAAGGCAAGCTAGTTACTAACTTACTGGGAGACAGCTGCTCACTTATGTTAACTTCCAAACTAATAATAAGCAGATATTTAATATCTGGTGATTCGTCATAAGAGAACATTTAGTTATGCCAAAACAATCAAATTAATTGTGGGTGGTTTACCAATTAACTAGTGGCTAGTGATTACAGTTGCTGAAACTAACTTAATAATGGCAAGTAATTCATTTTAGCAACCTCGTTTCACTTGTGGCAGGTTAGCTGGAGAGCTGTCCCATATATAAGTTTTTACTTGTCGTCACAATTAAATATTCGCTTGGGAATAATTATAACTTTTCTCCGTGTATACTCTCAAAGGACGAAATAACAACTGTGCTTCCATCACCACTCGTCAGAAGATGGGGAGCAATACAATTCTCATTCGATTTTTTAGATTTCTACCTGAAAACTTTTCTTTTCAACCAATGTGCAATTTCACGAGTATTCTTTGTTTTTTTTTCAATAGGGCATTTCAAATTCAATATTAAAAAGTTCATAACTATGTTTTCAATAAAGATATCTCAAAACAAAACAAATTGTGGTGAAAGTTCCTTTACTTTTTACTCACACTTGCTCCAAAGACAGATTTACGTGCATTAATATCTTTTCACACTTGCCCCAAACTACCGGTGAAGTGTGACCTATAGATATGTTTATACGAATATATTAATAAAATTCATGGAATACGTTTTTCAACAATTTTCTGTTGCGTATTACAAAGACTGACCTTCGAAGTAAATACCTGCAAAATCTCATTGTTATATTAGTTCAGGTTCATTAGATAGACTTAAATGTGAACTAATGAAAATCATGGTCACACCCGAGCTTACCTTATCATTGGATTCAGAAAATTATGCAGATATGTGATAATATACAGGGTGTTCTATTTGAAATTCGAAAGTGGAATCACTTCCAGCGAGACTGAAAGTAAAAAAAAATCATTTGTAAGTCAAAAAGTGCCGCTTATTAGGTATATAATTTCAATCAATTATCTTTGAAACTAACGGTGATACGGGGGGTGTACCATGATCCTGTAACATCAGGTATTTGATAACTGTAGCGACTGGTCTGGTCAATTTTTGGAAACAGGCACTTACATCCGGTACGCATTATTACAAACCCTCTACAATCTCTCTTTGTCTTTCTGTGCCAAGAATGTTTTCATCTAAACCTAGTCTTGATTTTTTCTAGCATTTGAGATCTCAAATGCGATAATTAATTCTGTCATCATGAACTAACAATGAAAATTTAGTAATCAACATTTCAAAAATATCCAAAATGATGACTTCATGTTGAATTAGCGAGATATTGATTTCGATGTAACACAAATCAGTTAATAGTCAAATCAGCTTTCATATAAATGCTATATTGGCGACATTTTATGTTGAATTTTCAAGAAATACCGATTCCATCATTTCAGCATCAGAAGTCAGTTCAGGCCATAATTGGTAGTAATTTCATTATCAAGGAGACCCACTCCTGAATTCTGTTCAACAGAAATGAAACACTCCAATCTTGTGATGTTTATTTATCAGGGATCATTAAGGTATTCGAATCAAACGATTGCCAATTCCGAATGCTGATAACAACGAGAGTATTTCCAGATCACTGCAAAATAAATGAATATACAATCAAGCCTGAAGCGACCTACAATGAGAAAATATATTATTCCCAGGCAGACGTCCTATTGTTACTTTCAGAAAAATACTGCGTCCCTAAATAACTGCCCTTGTTGGCGTGACGGTAACAGATCTGAATGTCTAACTTCACGATTCTTTCAAATAATAACGAATCTTGAGAGGTGCATCGAATAAAACTTTTATTCGCATACTCCGAAGTTTGCTTTTCCATTCTGCTCCTTTATCCCTCCATATTTTATCAGATGATTCGGTAATGTTCACCTTTTCTTCAGAATTCGGAGGTACATTTTCAATATTTCAGAGAGTGTGGTAGAAATTGACATTTTGAAGGATTTTAGTTGGTTTGGAAAATTCCAGTCGTGGAATATTCTCCATTGTAAAACGTAGCTGAGCATTCATACAATAATAATTTGTATTCGTAGAACATCATGCTCTAAACTATTTCTTTCTTCTGGTTTCAAGTACTTTTTCATTGAATTCCTGATTACTATATTCTGGAAACGACTGATGATATGGCAAATTGACAACTTCTCTGCGGTATTCCAGGGAATTAAGCGAGTTCAAGAGCAAAACGTTACCAACTGAATAAGTTTTTCTTTTTTTGGCATGTATGTTTCACTGGACTCCTTTGCGGGGTACCAGTTGACCTTCCCGTGAGGTATTAGGCCTTTTGCTACCGTCTAACCAGTTTCGCCCTCTGCTATTAGAACTCATCCGATAGCCGCACTTCAGAAATCAAAGGTTTCAGAATTGATAGGGGTTTATTTATTTCTGTTTTTCATCTTTCCTTAGATAGACAGATAGAAGCTATTGGTCTGCATAATACAATAGTACATAAGTTGAGACACAACAAATATATTATATTTAGACACGTAAAACATTTTAAAACAATACAAATTCAAGTATCCTAAACTACATTCCAACTTACATACAAAATAACAAAACACACAGGCCAAACTGTGTCAAAAACATCATTTCACTTCAAATTGTGATATTTTTTTTGAACAGGTTTTTCATCCTTTTGAAAATTAGTATTTATTTTTTGCCATAGAATGCTTCAGAATGTTTTTCAGTATTTACCAGTTCAACTTCAGACATTCGGCTAGACACACTGAGGGAGCTAGCCGATATTCCGAAAATCGAAGAATTTATTAGGCAACAGTCTGATAAATTCTAAAGACACTTTATCCTTGGAAGTAGGTTGACCAGGGATATGACAACAATCAGAGCCCATGATAACATACACCTGAAACATGGGCTCATCTACCAGGCGTTGGATATTTTCCACGAAAATCCAGAAGAGTGACAAACTCATTTAAGGATGAATGTCCAAACCCGGTTCTTTCTCGTTGCTATTCCGGGAGATCAAGGAAAACTCGACAATACATGCTCCTGATAGCCTCTGATGTCTTACACATAATTTATCAAGTCCCCCTGCAGAACACGGAGGAGGCAGGGAAGTGAACCCAAGCCGAGAGGTGCACTCACAGCGTCTAAGGCCTACACAACACCGTAAGGCCTGCGCGAGCAGGCGCGAGTAGGTTTTTGCCAGCCCGCTGGATACCCCAGAAGGGGCAGGACAGAAAACCCAAAATCCCCACATATACCCATTATTATATCATCCTAACCCCTGCGGCTTAGGAATGGTTTTAATATTGATTTTATTTATTTAGATGTTTTGTGAGTTGTATATATTTCATTGTAAATTTAATATCAATGAACTTTTTGTATTTTGTATTTTGTAGTTCAACTTCAGCGGTTCTATTGATATCTTTGTTTTTGGTATTGTTTTCATATATCAATGCTGCCCCAGTAGAAAGAGTACTTATCTTTATTATTAGGATTGGTGTGAAGTTACCCACAGATTTCCGGCCACACGTGCTGATGTACAGGAAATCGAAAAATGTGTGGCTGAAAAATCCGGTTCTAAGCAACCATACTAAAATTAGTGGCTGGATTTATGATACATACATAGATATATAACCTAATGACGTGGCTTGCAATTAAGGAAAGCATTGTTACAAATGATGCATTTGATATCATCTTCATATCATTGTCCAAGCAGTGAGAGTCAGTGGTTAATTTAGAATCATATTATGAACTGATAGAAATACGAGTAGCCTAACGCAGGGGAAATAACATAAGATACAGCGAAACATGATGAAACAATTACTTTCAGAAACATGTAGTGAAAATCACGTGTTTTTGTTACCATACAATTTAATTGAGAATAACATCAAGACAACATACAGTTGTAACCCGATGATGTGCGATCATGGAAATCACATGAGTATAGAGGGTTCTATGTAGAATCACGGTTGTAACCGTTTCTCTGCCACCTATACAGATTTAGAGTGGATGATTTTATTTCATTGAGAAATATCTTCAAAACACCACAAGTCTGAAAGTTGTAACCCGATGATACGCGATCATGAAAATCACACGACATGAAGAAGATTATATGTAGAATCATATGGAGGAAACCGTTTCTCTGTCACCCATACAGATTTAGAGTAATGGTATATTGTGTATCTAGTAGTAAAAGCAATACATTCCCGGACGACAATGTAAATTGTTGGCCGAGGCGATAAGCCGAGGCCAACAAGCATTGAATGTGCTTTTACTACGAGGTACACATACTGTTTCTTCTGAAATCACAATCAGCATAATGATAAATTGAGGAATTATACTTATTGTTTGCGTGCATTCATTTACTGTCTAAAATGTATACAACCCGTCAAAAATTTTCCCGGATCGTTTACGATACGGGAATAGTTATTATCCTAACAAGTACGGCAAGAGTACCATTCCCGCATGAGACTGCCGTTACCCGAACGACGCAAAGCGGAGTTCGGGTAAGCAGTCGAGTGCGGGATAGTAACTTTACGTATGAGTAAGGATCAAGATTTTTTCTACAAGCGCATTGAAACTTCTTATGTAGCGCTCTTGAACAAACTTTCACGTGCGGGAAAAATTATTACCGCACTAGTGCGGGAAAAACTCACTTGAAGTGACATTAGCGTGTGGGAAAATTTTCCCGCACTAGTGCGGGAATATGAAACCTCTCAAACTAAATTACGTGCGGGAATAGGGCGGAACACGCACGCTTGTAGGAAATAGTAATTTTCCTAACAAGTGCGGAAAGACACTTTCCGCATGAGTTAGGAACAATACTTTTTCTACAAGCGTAGGAAACAAATTCATTTTTTCAATTATTTATTCATGCAAATGGAAACAACTAACAAGAGTAAAATTTTCTATCCACTAATTATTCGTAATATTTATTGTAAATATACAATTTGATGCATTATGTAAATTTATAGCGGAAGCCAGCATATTTTTTGAAGATTGCTGATTTCCTGAAGAAGGAGGTAACTCGGCCAATACATTATCGACAGAAATCGAATGTGCAGGCACAGGCATCAAATCGTCGCCGATCGATATAGACGTGGATAGTTCTAAAATGCACCCGGAAGACGATGTAGTGTTCAAATTGAGAATTTTGTTGGACATTTCTTTTTTTCGATTGGTGGATTCTTCTAAATACCCCTCTGCAACTGAAGTCGATTTCCATCCTCCTAGGCGTTTGATATTAGTTATACCCACACCACAGTCAGCAAGTTATGGCGGTCACTGTATACGGTTCATTTTCATTTCTTGTGTTCAAGCTTTGTATGACTGTCAAGCTGCGAGATGAGTAATTTATGATATTCTGCCCAAGACTATATATATAGTCACTGCGAGCTGTGTTACTAGTTTTGACAAACAAATCCTTACATCTATCTCTGGCCTTCAGAGTAACTTACCTGAACATGAATTAGAGTGAACCGTTTTATTTTTTTATCCACTTACATTCTACTGAGAGACCGAACAAAACAATTAAATAGCCAGCAGAACAACCATACCCAATACAATATGAATATACATTCCTCTAGGTAGAATAGAGAAGCAAATATCTGACAGAAAGCAACTGGTTTCCTGGCGTAAATAATGAAAAAGACCCATTGACAGATACTTGATTCACAAGAAGGACGGTTATTTGATTCAACACTGGTCTGCATCGGGAAAGAATACTTGCAGACCAGAATCTGGTCAGCTATTTGATTTTCGGTATGGAGCTTATGTAACGTTGGTCGATGTTAAGTTCTTACAGATGCATCTCGCAAGCGAAACAAAAACCGCTCGTCTGAAACATAACCTGCAGGTAAAATAAATGTGTTGACATCGATCATAAAATACTTGAAATTTACCGGCGAGTGTGTGAATGAAAATCGAATAATCGTAAATAGAAAGAGATCCATACCCAAAACAAATAAACAATTATTATTCCAACTATGATGAAACCATCACTATTTGGAATCACAGGACTGATTTATACCCGTCATCAACAATACTGCTGATTAAGGCTACACTCACGTCCACTTCAAATATTCACGATTTGATAAATGGCCTAAGTAATGGTCTAGTATTTGAATTGGTGTATGGCAATAATAGTTTCATCGATACGTGAATGAAATGATTATGTCCGTATTGCCAAACCAATTTAATGAGTTGAATCAAAAGAAAATGGGTATAGGTAAACAATAAAGTATGACGGTGATATTATACTACCAAACATTTTTTTTCCTATTTCTTAGTAGGTACACTTCAATTATCATTATATAAATCTACAGTCTCTAAGTAACAAATTTTTCAAGCTTAGATATTTTCTTGAACGTATAAAAGACTGCACATTTATAACGTAAAATGGCTTTCGGCTAATTTTTCTCAAATGTTGATGTGTTGTAGATCCTGGCGTCTCTTTACGTGGTTCATTTTACAGATCGATCCTATGGACTGTTTTTGAGCTAAAGGGTGTTGAAACCTCAATTTTTGCAATTTTGAGTAATTAGCTCTCTCTAGGTGTTTATAGTGGCATCAATTGCTAAGATCATTAACCACCTTAGGAGCAGCACCATTAATTTGAACGGTGGAATTGAATTGAAAAAATCACAGCTTTGACTGCGGCTCGAACCCGGGGTCTTTAGCCCCGAAGCCGGACGCCATACCACTTGCACCATGCCCCGACGTAGTTTTTGTGCTCTATTTCGGAATTGCACCTTCTCAGAAATGAACTCATCACATCGAATAAAGAATAATATCTTACAAATGATGTTGCATTACAGGATGGCAAAACAATGTCCATAGAAATAGATAAATATCAATACCATAAACGTTTTGATTTTCACTCAATCCGTTGAAACTAGAAAACAAACGGCTAGAATTTGCTAATGTTTTGAAAAAGTATTGGTCCTCATAAACAAATTGAGAATTTATATGATTGACTGTCCAACAGTATACAGTTCCAGGTACAGGGTGACAATTAGAATGCTTACAAATGCTATATATACAAGGCTATTTAAATTCGAGTCTATGCATGGGGATCTCGGTGACGGTAAAAGATAGAAGGGTAGTTAAATGGGGGCAAAGTTGCGTATTTCAGAGGTCAACTACGTGACACAAAAAAATCTGATCTAGCTTCTTTGGTTCTGGATTTATACAGGAAAAATAGAAAATTTCGGAATTCTTTTTTCTTTCCTTTATCTTTTTATTTTGAGATTTTTTTTGAAATTCTTGTCACTCTGCCGCAGCAACTTTTTGTAGACTATCCAAATATGTAATTAAAAATCATATACAAAGTATCGGAAAACCCAGGCTACCCTCAACTTTTCATTTTCAACGGACCTGTATTTTATAACATTAATTCAGATTCTAAGAGTCGTGTTTCATGTTCGCGTAGTATTTCCATCTTAACTACCAGTTATTTAGGAGTAGTAAACTAGTAGCAGTAAAATCAACATTATTTAAGTCCATAACAGCTATAATTGAAAAATATAGAAAAAGTGAACAAATGACAAGTTGAGATTTTTCAATTACAGCTGTTATGGAATAAAAAAATTATAATTTAACTGGCAATAGTTTACTACTTCCAAAACACTCTGTAACTCATATGAAAATATTACATCAAATGAAATATAACTCTTGACATTTGAAAAAAGGTAATATAAAATACAGGTCCGTATTTGTAGGTATATAATTATTATTTACATATAGACATCGTCGGTAGATCAGCGGTCTGAGGCACAGGCCGTTCGAAACTCCAGCATAGCGATAGTCGGTTCGAGTCCGATGTAGGTACAAGAATTTTTGTCAACTACTTTAAATCGGATCGATAGGCGACCGCATGCCTTGTTGAAAAGCAAGTGTATGGTGAGTTGTCTAGATGCCAATCTGGTCTAGTGCTAGCTTAGAGTGCACACCGACCACCCGAGGTGGTGCTGTAGGTTTTCCGGGGTTTCCTACAGCTGAAAAGTGAATACATCACCTGAAACATCAGTAAGTCGCCCCGGAGCGCCACGGCAATTAATAATAATAGCAGTCCTCTACCCGCACAGGCTATGCCTTTGGGTACACTCAACGAGTGTTTATAAGGGAGTATTATTATTATTATTATTATTATTATTTTATCAGTTAGGAATTACCCAGTCAGGCCCTGTCTCCTGAGCCCCGACACTTCCGGAGGGCGCACTGGTGTGTCATTAACCCCAGTAAACACTCCCCACGTCCATGGGGTAAGTGATTACTGGGTCCGAGAATCATGTGCCCTGAGTAGGCGGAGTGAACCAAGAATTACGGCCTTCTGCATTCGCCCGGCTAGGATTTCTGCCATGTCACGGCAAGCCGGTATGATTTTTAAGTTTGAGAGCAGTGTGTCCATCATTCCACCAAGGACCCCTATTATCAGAACCACCATCTTGATAGAATGGTTTGAGTAAAGCCTGCGGAGTTCAAAGAGAAGATCTCGATATTTAGTCCGTTTTTCCTCCTCTTTTCGGACGATGTTCGTTTCGCCAGGAGCTGAAAACTCAATGACGAAAATCGTCCTACTTTGATGAACGAGGAGTACTACATCAGGCTTATTGGCTTGTATTTGCCTGAGGGTGGGGAATGAGTAGTTCCAATAGATTCGGCACTTTTCATTCTCCACAACGGACTCAATATCCCCAGGAGCATATAAACCACCGGTGTCTAGTCAATACCGTACGAGTAACGTAGGTGGTAGTACAACACTCGTAGGGCCGCGTTATGCCTGTGGATATAGGCTGAGACCGCATAAGCTGGACAAGCTGACAGCAAATGCATTATGGTCTCAGCTGCCCCACGACACGCTCTGCATCTAGTGTCAGGGAATTCTATACCCATCACGCGACTACGGTAGACGATGGTGTTGAAGACACCATCTTGGCAGGCCATTACGAATAGAATGGTTATTTCAGATAATATAAAAAAAATAAAAAGGAAAGTTTTATTGTATTCAAAATGTACTAGAACTACGTAATGATAAATTTTTAATTAAACGTAAAAGACCGAAAACATAATTTTCAGTTTTCCCTGTATAAATTGGGAAGGGGAAGAATATACGTAAATTTTCTATGACCAATTTACTGCTCACCATAATAGTTACCTTTTTTCCCATTTAATCGTCTTTGTATCTATTACGGTTTAGAATATAGCAATGTTACCACATGATAAAAGAAACGGCCTGTATATATCTCATGAACAAAATCATATAATCATTACGAACTTTCCATATCTGTTACGAGGATATGAAAGTGAAACTAAAATGACTCATGGAATAATCCTCCCCATCATCCCTCCTCATTTCCAGCCACCCCCATCACCCCCCTGATTCACATTCACCCGAATTCAATTACTTACAATAGAAATCTCTACGGGTAATACGTCATTGAGTAGACTGTAAAAAATGCTCTCCCCTTCTTCTCCCCAAGAAACATGTAATAAAATATTATTTTTGTTCGTACACCTCTGCGTATGGGAATGAAATGGGAAAATGAATAAATATTTCATGTACCTGATGAGGTATTTTCAAATTCTGACTATAGTTACAAAAAATATGATAGATTGATGAATTTACAGAACCTGCAAAATTGATACTTAATCAGTTGTTTGATGAGGAGGTGAAAACATTGGTTGTTATCAGCTTTTTAATGAGTTATCACAAGTAAAGATTTTTATTGAAAGTATTTGAATGCGGGTGACTGTGAATCAGGTTGGTGATGGGGGTGGATGGAAATAAGGGGGGATGATGGGGAGGATTATTCTATAAGTCATTTCAATTAAACTTTCATAACCTACCTAGTAACAGTTATATGATCTTGTTCGAGAGATATATCATTTGTAAGCATTCAAATTGTCACCATGTGCCTAGAAAAATGTATACTGTTGGAGAGTCAATCATATGAATCTTCATGTAGTTGATAAAGTCACACACTTTTTCAAGAAATTGTCAAATTCTAGCCGTTTTATCTCTAGTTTTAACGGATTGAGTGAAACTTGAAACGATTATCGTATTGATATTCATCTATTTCTATAAGCATTGCAACACCCTTTGTGAGAAATTATATTTTAATCGAATAGGAGGACTCATAAGCTACAGCTCAGATGAGATTTAATTTTTAAGAAATTTCAATTTTCAGTTGAAGCGCAAAAATCAAATTCATGCATAATACCCAAAATAAGATAAATCGAATGTTTGATACCCTGTAGCTAGAAAACTAGTGAAAGGATCGATCTGTAAATTGGACTATGTAATGAGGATGCCAAGATCTACAACATATCAAAATTTGAACGAAATCAGCAGGAATCCATTTTACGTAGTAAATGTGTGGCGTCTTTTAATGAACTGGATCTAGTTGTTTACACTCTGTGATGAATTAAAGTTGAGAATAATCACATTCTGTATTCATGCTATTGAGTTGGATGTTGTCATATCGCTTTGGTGATAAGTCTATATTGAAGACAAAAAAGTGACCTTGATTTATTCCATATTACTTATAACTTTCAATAATAATCAAAAATTAAGGATTATGACATTACATTTCGGCTGTTATTAGTGAGAGAAGAGTATACTTTTTTTTCGTGGGTTTATCAGTTCAAATTGTAAAAAAATCCGCATTTCATATACATTAAAAAATCATTCGAAGATATCAATTTCCAATGCAAATTGAAATGTGTTGGTGGAGTCGCTGCATGCTAGCCATCATTGATGTTTGGTGAGAACATTCCAAAACCTATGATAGTCAACTTCAAAATAGCGTGTATTGAAGAAACTCTATATTGCTTATATCATATTACTTTTTTGTGTAACACTGTTAAAAAAATATTTCCTTCCAAGAACAAGTGGCTCTTTCCTTTTATGCTAAAGGTAGCAATCAAAGTTTTGTTGGTGAGGGTCATAATAAATGTATAAGTCAGCAACAGAAATTTGTGTCAAATTTTATAAGGGAAGTTTCAGCACTGACAACTTTGTATTTCATAAACAGATATATAAAGTTCCCAGCATGAAATGGAGAGAAAAATTATATTAAAATACAATTCAGTGAAAGTCCAATAATTAACTTATTTTACCTGAAGGAGAGAGCACATCATTCTTTGAATATGGAGGATATAGTGAAGTACAAGAAACTACTAATTATCAATTGATATTTTTCAGAATTTTGGCTGTGAACCCACAACATGCTGGTGCTACATAGTGTATTATTATTCTATATGAACTCGTCTTATGAGAATTGGAATAAAATATTTTGTGGTTCATGCAGTGAATCCTGACAGCACCAAAAAATTTACAACTTTTGAATGAAAATCACATGACACGTGGAATAAATAAATTATTGCATTTTCCTAAATCATTCAGTAAAAAGTACATACACTAACAAAGGTAGTAAATTGATTAATTCTGAATTCAATGAATAAAGAACCCAAACAATTTAAAAATAAATGAGTTGGTTTGGCAAATGATTGTTAATTCTCTATGCCCAAGTTCCTTAGCCCTGAATGATTCAATGCAATTAGTGTACCAGTGTGGAATTGGCTGCTTTGTAAACGCATATGATCCAGAATGCCATCATAATCACATAGAGTATGAATTATAAATTTTGGCAATCAGTGGCAAGGGGCAGTGAAAGTGTTTAATGTTGTCTTTGTGGGCATGTCAAAAACGCCGCTTATTATTTATTACTTGGTTGGTAACAAATTCCTATTCATGTCCCTTAACAATATTTCAATAATACAATGATTGGTTTGAAGGTTGTATGTGATGTAGTATCTTGATCACTTATGTTTCGAACGTACATCGTATAGATGGGTTGAAAGATAATTGACTTCTTTCACCGTTTCACAACGTTTCGATTGCTTGTATCCGCAATCTCCTTCTTCAGGTGAATACTGATAAGTTCATGTCTTCATAGTTCTATTGATGTGGTGTAATTGAGGTTTCAGAATGGCGGTGTTGTGGCTCGTGTAGTTTCGCACTTTTCCTTCCTTCCAATTAGTTTATGAGCGGTCTTCATTAGTTTTGAAATTTCTTGCTCGGCTGACTGAAAGCGTCATTTGTTTGAACCATTGTTTCTCTCTATGAAGAACACTATCGTCGTTTCAGAGAAGTCGATGGTGCTCAGTCCAGGAATGGACAGCAATTCCCGATTTAGATGTCAGTCCCCGTTGAGTCCACCTATTGTGTTCGGTTATTCTTACGGATAACGGTCTGTTGGTCTGTCCGATGTTAGAATCTTCACATTCACGTGGGCTTTCTCAAATGCAGTTTTTGCTAGATTCTGATGAATGTTCAGGTTTCGTCTCGGTGAGGAAGCTCCGTAAGGTACAGCCAGATTGAAAGCAGCTCTTGATATTGTACTTACTTCCTATCCTACTGATTTTCTTGGAGATACCTGTGAGGTATGGAAGGATGATAACCTTATTTTGTCGTTCTTTGATCGTCTTGGTCCTTTCGAAATGCTTCGGTAGTTCTCCTAGGATTTTCTCAGAATATTAATTTTGGAGTAGGTCCTTTCTCATCTCTGCATCCAGTGACTCCTGCTTATTAAAAATTTGGGTGATTGGAGCAGAAGTTGTGAAATTGTCCTGTGTGGGATTCTTTTTTTAAACAGATGTGTGGATGCCAGTGTCTGTTATTTCGACGTTCACATTGAGAAACGTCAAGGTACTATAGCGCTTCTTTTCCATCGTGAACTTGATTAAGTTCCTTCCTCATCTTGTTTATTCTTGAGAGGAAGTCCTCAAGATGTTTAGCTCCGTGGTTCCATATCATGAAGGAGTCATCCACGTATCTGAGCCATAATTTTGGTTTGTGTTCTGCTTCTCTAACAGCGACAACTTTAGAATATACGAGAATAAACTCATGGAAGAAGAAACCACATTCAATTCTTATGGAGATTCAGAGAATACAACTTTATGCCGAGAGGTTTCCAGGTTAAATCATCCATCCCTGAAGAATGAGCACAGCACATCATAACAAGAGCCAGCTACGCACTAGAAAGGTCCCAAATCAACCACAACCGTTGGAAGAAATAAATGCTACTACAGGATTCAACGGCCATATTCCAAGAAATTATAAAGTGTACCTTGAAGGGGGTCAACCAACCTATTTTGGCAAGAATTGATAATACCTGCATGAGGATTCGCCAAAACCAAAAGAAGGGACATCAGAAGAAATGGAACCAACTAGCAAGAGGAATACGGCCACCAAGAATCAACGACAAAGAAATGGAAACTACCATAATTATCATTTCATCGAAACTCCTAACACATATAAAGAAGTCTCTTTAGGAAAAAGGATTGAACTTCGCAGTTGCACTAAGAACGATTCCAATCCTGGTCATCGTGAGCTCTGTAGAGTCAACGAGTCATAGAATTAACCCTTTCCAGGCAGAAGAGTTCAGATGGAAAGTGGAAGAAGTCTTAGAGAAGGAGCAAAACCCCAGAAAAAACATCTGTGCTGGAGAACAGAAGGCCCTGGAAATATTGCACATGGACTCCACCATCGAAATTCTTCCTGCAGACAAAGGAAATGCCACAGTCCAGACGTACAATGACGAAAAAAAGCTGCACTCCAAACAAGAAACTACAAACTTCTTCAGAAGGATTCAATTTCCACGATAGAAAAGAAAATCTACACCACTCTTGGTCAAGTATAGACACTGGTTTCGTACTAGGAATCGCACGTTAAAAGGTGAGTCCTCGTTAATCCTTTGGTTCGCCTAAGTTTTGACTTTTGACGGCTGTCGTTTGTAGAGGGAAGACAGATGGTTAATGGAGAAAAAAACAATTTTAAACAACAAAAACAATTCAGAATATTTTCCGACCCATTATTTCACACCGAACCATTCAGAAGTTATCGAGGTAAGGTAAGGTAAGGTAAGGAATTCAGATCCGCACTTATATACTTGACATTTCGAATGCATAATTTGGAAAAACGTATTACCAAGTTTAGAAAAACAAAATATGGTTGGAAATGGAACTGAATTATCTTTTCAACATTTTAACAATTGACACCCATGCCATTTAAATTTTTAAGTTGATGTACCCCCCTCGGAATCTATCAAGCAATCACAATGTGTTTTATCTCAAAAAGTAGTATCGGTGGTACCCTCCAAATATTTTTTTTCATGTTTGTACGTCAAATCGTTTAAAAGGAAGGTGGGCTATTAAAAGCCGCACAGTATAGTCACATGTTAACAGAAAGGGGGACTCTTAATATGTAAAACCAATAAAATGAAGAAATAATCATTAATCAGAGTAACTTTTTATAAGACATAAATATAGCAGAATAAAATGTATAGAACTGTCTAATATATCTGTGAGAAAACGGTAAGAACTATTTTTCATAGATCTGAATTCGTTAAAAAACGAAAGTGACTGAAATGATAAAATTAACTAATCGCAAATATTGATAACCTAATTTCATCGAAACATCATTTAATACTATCTATAAACGTAAAACCAACAAATTATCCGAAAAAAAATATGTAGTAATGTGAAATCCATGAAACCGAAATGCGTGAGATGTAAAATGATCAAAATGATCAAAATCGAAATGTGTAAGATTATAAAATGATCTGAATCGAAATCCAACATATACTATGGAAGTCATGAGAAAATAATGTACCAGGCTGGTTAAGAACTAGCAAATCGTTATAAAACTCTTCTATTATCTCTTAGATGTTGCCGATTGTGGTTGAAGAAATTGAATCGCCTGGTATGGATTTATATCGATCGTTCATTTTGTATGGTCCTTTCACGATATATTCGTAAATTCAATTACTGAGGAGTCCCTTCAGAATACTGGAACAAATAGCCAATGTAGGGTTTATTCATTCCAATGTATATTTTCAGCATTAAAGTGGCAATAACAGCATTGTATAGAGAGTTACAAGATAGTAAGACAATCCATATGGGATAACCGATCCGATCCGGTATCCGATGGGAGACGACTTGGTCTTCCAGTCACGTCGTATATGATTGTTTGGGGAACAATATCCGTTAGTCGTAACTTGATGTGATGAAACTATCAACTAATAGGTGGCTATTGAATTTTTGATTCGATACCTTCTAAAATAATAACACTGGAAAAGAGAAAAAAATATCTATTCGGAATCTGTTCTTTGGACTGTTGCAAAAAACGGAATAGTCTATGTATACAAATTATACCTGGTGATGACATTCAAGAATCAAGATTATTCAGTTTGTGAAATATGTTGAAATTGTATGCCAGGATGGTGTCTTCAACACTCTGGTCTACCGTAGGTACCATGGACGTATAAATTAATAATGGACTCAGCAATCCCATACCTGTAATAACGTTTGATTCGAAGCCGCTCAGTTCGTTGGCGCGCGGGTTGCGAGGAAAGAGGAGACCTGCCATAGACTGTAACCTACCCTCCAACAACAGTGGCGTACTCAATTTAACTGATATAGGTATTGATAATAACAAAAATATTTGGAATTTCATTTGATTATGAAAATTTCAGCAAAACTTGTGACATACGATCTGATGTGTTCCTGACCCATGTGATTGTCTTCATTTAATAATTTGATTCTGAAAAAAATTCTACATTCAAAGCAGTGGAATAAGTTGTCCAGAAAGTTACACTGCACGATTAATATAAAAAAGACAATATTTTTTAAAGCTTATATTTAGTTTCACTTCTTCGTTTGTTTAGGTCATATCTTGCAAGTGGTTTTTGAGTCACTTCTTGAAATTAGGCAGGTGTTCATAACTACCGTAACATGCGTTTTGGAGTTTCTGTTGGAGAAAACAAAATGGTGGCTCCAAGATGGTGGACAAGTTTTGTGATTGTGACCCGATTCCATTCAAAATTGGTATGAGAGATTTTGGGTAAGGAAATTATAAAATTTCTGTCACATTTCAATTAAACAATAGAATTCATGAAAAACGAAAAATTATTAAATATTTTTTTTAAGACAGGCATCTTTTATAGAAATTGACTAAAAAGTAATGAATAATTTCCAATTGTTTGACATAGGTTACTTTATGAGTAAGGGATTCGAAAGCTTGTTGCGAATACAAAATAGTTCAATTTGATGAAAAATAATGAATAATTTCCCTAATTATCAGACATAGATTATTCTATGAATAACGAATTCAAAAGCTGACCGCGAATATAATAAATTTATTTTTGCACGAGAAGCTTCTGAATCCGATATTTGTAGAATAACCTGTTAAACAATTAAGGAAATTGTTTTTTCATTCTTAATGCATTTTTATAGAAGCTCGTCATTGATAATGCTTTTAATGAATAATATTTTTGAACAAACTGAACTGAAAAAGATAAATGAAATAATAAAACAACGTTTCGGATAGAGAATTTTATTTGAATAAATTTTTTAGTGGTCATTTTAGAGATCATACTTTTTTCACATTACCAATACGAAATACGTAAAGATAAAGGAAATGATGACAAAGCTGCACTAGTTTTTAGATCAATCAAATTTCAAAAATTCACTCCCTGGGTGACAATGAGACTGAGGCCATGTCCATATCTCTGAAATCAAAATATATTTCATAAGTAGGCTTGCATTATTCTACACATTCAATTCATAAATGAAATAAAAATATTGTTTACCCAATTATCATGGTCTGAAGCAACATACATTTGGAAGTTGGGAAGATTCAGAATGGAAAAACTGTTCATACAGTTTTTATTGAAATGCTCCCGACTCGTACTGTCGATGAATCTAATTTAGAAGAAATAAAGAAAGAGTGTGAAACAGGTCAATTAGAGTGCGCACATTGTGTTAGTTTAAATAAGGAAGGATTTTGAGTATTTTTCTGTGGTAGAAATGTGTCCTAAAAAATGCCAGTCATCACTCAAAAATAGGACCATATCTCCGAAATTGGTTGAGAACGCCAAAAATTTCATTTGGATATTTTGTTCAGAATGCCAAACTACTTGAGTTTAAAAACATTTTTTGATAGCTTGTGGCTATTAGTTAACAGAATTTTACCCTGAAAAAAGTTAAATTTATATTTGGAGACTTAAAAGAATAATTCTGTTTGATGATTAGTTCACCTCGAAGATGAAGCAGTGTCAGTTGTTGGGATATACTCTTCATTAAAAAAAGGAGGCGAGCACTCTGTTTCAGAAAAATTTTTCCACTGGGTTTTATTTTAAAAAGAGTTTCTTTGAAATGAGTGGAACCAATTCTAGCATACTTGGAAACAGTTTCATTGACCTCTTTCATTCTCAACTTTTTCAACCAAATAAATAGCTCTTTTCATGGGAAACCTAAAGAAAAATCCGAAATTAGACATTCCTTCGGAACAATGTAAAATAAAATGAAAAAACTTTCAAAACTCTACCGCGCCAAGTTTTCAGTTTGAATACAAAATGGCTGAACAAGCCTTTGAAACTGTTGCTCACAGAATAACCTAGGTCTCACATCTCAAGAAATATTTTTTTTCTCTTTCAGTGCATTTTAGTAATAGCTTGTTCTTAATTTTTGATTTTATTTCATTTATTTTTATTCTAATGCAGAATTAATAGGAGTTTCTACCTTAATTTTATGAATTTTGACAAAAACTGTTGTTTAGTCAAAAATAATGCATTTTCATTTAAAACGGTTTATTTGTTTGCAGGTACGTATTTTTTTTGTCATTGTTGATCTTCACCTTCATAGGAATCGCACGTTAAAAGGTAAGACCTCGTTAATCCTTAGCTCGCACAAGTTTCGACTTCTGAGGGCTGTCGGTCGTAGGGGGATGACAGCTGGTTAACGGAAAAAACAATTTTTTTTTAAACAATATAAGTAACAAGATTTCAGTACCATTTCATTTTGTATGTATAGAAATTTGATACCTACTGTGACGCCAATAAAGAATATGAACGCCAATCTAATATTTGTAAACAATCTATGTACTTACCTAAGGAAGCTGAGATTCTGGATGTTAGAACAATTGGATTGCTTGCAATCCCAACAGTAAAGCACTAGTATCAGTCTCTATACCTATTTTTCTTTCACTGTTTAATCCAAATGCAACAAAACACCAATATTTTCACAAATATCGTACATGACAAACAATGTCAACATAAAGTGGTGAAATTTGTAAACAAACAAAAAATTATGAGAAACAATGCGTACTTCAATAGCGTTGCCGCACAGACTATACAGAATTTTTTGAAAGTGCACACTGATTTTTGCCGAGTTTCATTTCAAAATGGATCGGAATGTTCAGTTACTGAATGGAATTCGCTGACGACCTTAGGATGGTGCCTTTCAGCGACCTCACTTGATGATGTAAATAACTGGGTCCATTATTTATTTCTACGTCCATGGTAGGTACATGATGAGTATAGAGGTCCCAAACACTAGTAGAGCTCTGGACCCAATATTGAAAATCACAAATTAGTATAAATAGGTATAAATGTTTATTTCCATTTGTGATGAATTTTTGCAAGTTTGCATGATATAGGTTCATTGTAAATTCGTTTTTGCCAGTTTTCAAATGAGAAGTCACTACAATACTTCTTCGTAAGATTTACAAAAGTGAAAATAAAATTGTTTTCAAAAAAATATCTTGATCTTCGAATTCATATTTGTAGAAGCACTCCTCCTGGAAAACAATCAACATTATAAATGTGGTAGGATTCCTTATTAAAATATCGCCGAGTTGTGCCGTTGCCAACATCCAGATTATTGACTCCGTTTACAGAATCATTCATTGTATGAGGATATAGTATGCTATGATTAGAAATTGATAGAGTTCCTAAGTTCTTTGAGCTGTACCGTCCTCGTTTCATAATCACTTCTTTATAAATTCTGATTAATATAATATGTACTATATTTTTTTATCTTGATTGATTATCTGTGCTATTATAATTAAATTATTTTTGCTTTCTCTATGCTGTATTATTTTCCGATTCAAAATGAAAGTTCATTCAGCCTTACGATAGAGCGGTACCGAATTTATAAAATAGGTATAATTAACAATAACAAAATGGGCGTGTCTTATGCGGAGCTGATAATGTCCAGTAAGAAAAACTATTTACCTGGCTGATACTTCGACAGATCTGTTAGACATAGGTGCAAGAATTATTGATTCGATAGAATAAATTATGAAATAGTTTTCCGAGACAAATATGTAGCATGGGATAAATATAATTTAAAATTGTCCAACAAAGTTATATATAATTTTTTTTGGGTCGGCACAAAGTTTTCGATTTAATTTTGTTATTCATCAACCTACATGATGCTGTACAATAATTTTTTGCTGTTTATTACCGTCTTATAATGATGACTCGCTTTGTATAAATAAAAGTTCCTTCATCATTTTTAATGAGTGATATCAAATGCTTTAACTGTTCAGGAATAGTTTATTTTGCAATGATATACAATTCCACGAGTAAGTTATGAAAAAAGGTTGTATTATCTCTTCGATACGCTCTTACTCTTACTACAATGTGTCACATCGTTGAAAAGATAATTCAATTCATTTCCCGTTATTTCACATCAAACTATTCAAAGGGGATTCGCCAGAACCGCACTTAATCTGACATTTAAAATGCACATTGTGAAAAAATTGGATAGTTGAAAAGGGATTTGAATTACCTTTTCAAACGATGTTACACATGACCCCAATGCCTTTTAAGTTTTTTTTAGTTGATGTGCCCCCCTCGCGCCATCTATAGAACAACCACAGTGTGCTTTATTTCAAAAAGTAGTATCGGCGAAACCCACCAAACGGTTTTTTTATGTTTGTACGTCAAACCGTTCAAAAGTTAACAGGGGGGGACTATTAAAAGCCGCACTGTATAACCAGCAAAATTCTTGCGATGTTCCAATCATGCTACGATCAACCTCAGTAACATGTCAAAGTTGACTGTTATCAAAGCATTCCTAATAACCGGTTAAAAACACGGTTATCAATTTTTATAGATATTTATAATATAGATGACCTTATGATACGGCTTTATGAATTGCTTTCACTGAGATTTTTTTTATTTTATCTGAAGAAAACGTTTGGATTGGTTAAAATGCTTTCAACTCTTTATGATATGATATATTCAGATCTTCATTATTACTCAGAATCATATATCGGCAAAATATGCCTACCTTCCATACGGTTTCTCTCGGAGAAAAAGGAAATTTGCTGCATATCTGACAGAAAACTTCATTTTAAATGAACTCATCCACAATCCTAATATAGGTTGAATGGAAGAATATTTTTGTTTTTGTCTAGTGCACGACCAAAAATCAACTCCGCCCTTTATTGCCAAATGAATCAATCAATCACTGATACCGAATGTTATAGTAAGCTCAGGTAAGTGTGAATTTGGGGCAAGTGTCAGTTTGCTCGCTATCTTCGCTAAACCGGGCGACAGCCCAATGACATCTATTGACGAAAAACCTACACTCATAATGAATCCATAACCATCATATAAAATACCAAAGAGATCTTGTGAAATCCAATTTTCTAACCTACAATTCATCAACCCGAACGAGTATAACGAGTTTATTTCAAGCTTTGAGTGTATTGTTAAAATCTAAGGTAAGAATCCATTTTATACACTTTTCTTCTACCTAAACAATGAATCTGACTATAGATTGTCGTTTTTGCATGAAGTTGTTTTTTTTACATTTTTCCATTGCATTCTGTCGGGGCAAGTGGGAACCTGGTTCATTTGGCCAATCTAAACAGTAATATTTTTTCAGCTATAGTACGAAATTATATACGGAAATCTCAGAGAGCCAATCAATATACCTGGCCAGATGTGAAAGACATTGATTCACTTTCTGAGGATAAAATATCAACTGTGCTTCCATCACCACTCTTCAGAAGATGGGGATCAATGAAATTCTCATTCGATTTCTACCTGTAATTTTTTCTTTTCAACAAATCTTCACTTTCACGATTATTTTTTTTTTCCAATGAGGCATTTCAAATTCAATATTAAAAAGTTCCTAACTATGTTTTGAATAAAGATATCTCGAAACAAATAAATTGTAGTGAAAGTTCCTTTACTTCTTACTCACACCTGCCCCAAAGAGAGATTTACGTGCATTAATATCTTTAAATTTGGCCAGAATCACACTTGCCCCAAATTTCCGGGGAAGTGTGACCTATGGAGATGTATATCTGAATATATAAATAAAATTCATAGAATACGTTTTTCAACAGTTTTCTGTGGCGTATTTCAAAGACTGACCTTCGAAGTAAATACCTGCAAAATTTCATTGTTATATTAGTTCAGGTTCATCAGAAGGACTAAATTCAACGCGAACTAATGAAAATCACCGGTCACACTTACCCGAGCTTACCTTATACAAACTTTTATTTGACCGTAATAAAGACGATTATTATTATTATTATAACAGAAAAACACGTTGGGTGGCAGTCACTCAAGTTATATGGTAGTACATATCAAGATTATGCCAACTACACGGAAACCCGAGAACTTCCCAGATAAGGCCCGAGATGATGTAAAATATAAATGTTTTAACATATTCATTCTTTGTCTGAGCTTTGTAGCGAATAAACGTATTTGATTGTTCGATAAACGAATTTTCGTTTATTTTTTAAAAATCCGTTTTTTGACTTTTAGTATTAAACTGGCACAGTCGGTAGGATTCTTGCGGTTGTGAAAAGAACATTCGCATCGTGTCGGGAAAAGTTTTTTTCGTGACTTTGAAGTTTCAACTTCTTTAGCGAGAATCTGAGTGAATCGAACACATAGCAACCAGCAATCAGCAGGGACAAAGGATCAGAGAAGGAGCCAGGAGACTACAGGAGCCAAATTGCTGAAATTCTGTAAGTGCCAAATCCTTTTGCCTTTCCTAAACCCTCTGTTCAAAGATTTTGGGGAAGATAGGGTAGTTTAGCTAGGAATAACTGAATGATTATTGCATAAACATTAATTGATTTTTGAAGAAATAGATATTGACACAAATAAATACAATAGTTAGAAACAATAGATTTTTAGAAATCTATTGATTGATTTTTTATGAGTGATATTGACGATATTCTGAGTAAATTGAGTACTCTTTCGTTAGTGAATACTAATAGTCCTATAAATAATTCTGAAAATATGGTACCGCCAGTGGTAGAACCACCAGTAATCAATTGGAATCTTTTCAAATCTCGATTGGAAATTATCAAACCTTATGATGGCGACAGTAATACTCTCAATAAATTTATTACATGTTGTGACAGCTTAGTGACGGATTACCAAATTATTGAAGATGTGATATTTCAAAGACATCTTCTGGATTGTATTCAGGAAAAATTTGTTGGTAAGGCAGAAGCCATGGTAGGAAATCGTGTCGAATTAGACACATGGGATAAATTGAAAAATACTTTGAAACAATGTTTTTCTGATCGCAGAGATCTAGATTGTCTAGTTCAAGAACTTACCAGAACTAGGCCATATAAAGGGGAAAATCTTGTAAATTTTGGAGGAAGACTTCAGTTATTGAGCAGTAGTGTAGTTCAAAGAATCAGTAACGATACAAACCTAACACAACCCCAAAAAATGTGCCAAATTTCCCATTATGACAAAACAGCACTGAGCACATTTATAGCTGGGTGTACAGGTACTTTGAAAAATAATATGCATTTAAAACAACCAGCTTCACTGGAAGATGCAATGGCCTATGCCAATAAATTTGAAAATTTTGAAAGACTTTATGGAAATATTTCCGAAATGAGAAATACAACCTCCAGAAATAATAATCCTTTGAATAGACAACCATTTGCAAGTAACTCACAAGACAACTTTAGTTATCAACCTCAATTCCAATCTCGAAATTTACCAGTGAAACAAAATTCTTTTCAACCCTGGAACAACCAAAATTTTGGTAGGCCCATATGGCCTAATCAACCAATTCAAGTACAACCAAGGCAACAACAGGTTAGATATGCAACAAATCGCAAAGTTTTTGGTCCACCAAAAAACGTTTTCAAACCCAATCAATTATATGCGAATCAATTGCCAAAACCTGAGCCGATGTCAACAACATCTAGAAATCCAACAATGACCTCACATAGACCACAGTATCAAAATTCGAAATTTACACATTTTGGAAACACTAATCATGCAAACACTCAAAATTATCAGTCAAGGCGAAACCCAAATTTTTCATTTGAAGAATTGCATTCGAATGAGTCCGAAAATCCGTGGCCATCCGAATATTTTAACATTGATGAACATTCGAATTATAGTCCAGTCAATTTTTACCAAGACCCATATCAGTACCAAGAACAGTTAGAGAAACACAGTTCTGAGCAAGATCAGGCAGAAAGTAATGTCGAAATTGATAATGATGGGGATGAAAATTTTCCTCAAGTTTACCAAGACATAAACCAAACATAGAAGAAATAAATATCATGTCAAATAACGCTCTACCTTATATAGAAATTCAATATCCAAAATTAAAACTTCTTATAGATACAGGTAGCTCAAGATCCATCATTAGACCTTCAATTATCGAAAAATTATTTCCAAACCCAATTTATCATACAAATACTATCATTAAAACAAGTTTGGGGAGTAAAAATATGAGGTATCGTGCACTGGTGCCAGCATTTGCCGAATTCAATTATGATTAGAAAATAGATTTCATTCTTTTCGATTTTCACGATTATTTCGATGGAGTTATAGGTTTGACAGATCTGATCAACATGAATTCCAATATTAATTTGACCGATAGAAAATTGATAGGCGATCAGATAGAAATTCCCTTCAAGTATAGACAGATAGAGGATGTTAGCTTCACATTCTCAGTTAGTGCTAATGAGAAAATCATAAAAAATATCCCAGTAAATGTTATTGAAGGAGATATAGTAATCGAAAGACAAAACTTGGGAAACCTTGTCATACCGCGAATTTTGACTTCAGCAGAAAATGGACAAGCTCCAGTAAAAATACAAAATTTGACAAACCAATCGATATCAATACAAACCCGTTTCAGCCATCCCTTTTGAAACACAACAATTTGAAATTTATAGATTTGAAACTTTCACTTACCCACAAGAACAGACAGACGTAGATTAAAAAAAAACGACATTGAAAATTTGATTCGTACCAGTCATATGAATTCCGAGGAAAAATAATCGATTGTGAAAATTTGTAAAGAGTATTCTGATATATTTTTCAAGCCAGGTGATGAACTATCGTTTACCTCAAAAATTAAACATGTCATTAGAACAACAGACGAAATCCCGACGCATACAAAGTCCTATAGGTACCCGTATATTCACAAATAAGAGGTCCAAAAAACAAATTCAGGAAATGTTAGATAAAAATATAATAAGACCATCATGCAGTCCGTGGTCGTCCCCAATCTGGATCGTACCCAAAAAACTGGACGCATCAGGGCGTCTGGTGGTCGACTATCGAAAATTAAACGAGAAAACGATCGATGATAGGTATCCAATACCTAATGTCACTGATATATTGAATAAGCTCGGTAGAGCCCAATATTTCACCACTCTCGATCTTGCCAGCGGATTCCATCAAATTGAGATGGGTAAGTGTTCAGTTGAAAAAACTGCTTTCAGCGTGGAAAACGGTCACTTTGAGTACTTGAGAATGCCTTTTGGGCTCAAAAATGCACCGTCAACGTTCCAAAGGGTCATGGATGAAGTCCTCAAGGATCTACAAATTTGTATGGTCTACATGGACGACATAATAATTTTCAGCACAGGACTCCAGGAACATATTAAAAATTCAAAGCTGGTTTTTGCCAAATTGCGCAATGCTAGGCTGAAAATTCAACTGGATAAATATGAATTCTTGCGAAAGGAAGTAGAATTTTTGGGACACGTTGTAACACCAGACGGTATAAAACCAAACCCGAAAAAAATCGTCTTCTTGGGTATTACAGGAAATTTATAAAAAATTTCGCCAAAATCACAAAACCTATGACATTGTGTTTAAAAAAGGACCGGAAGTTCGAACACACGAGAGAGTTTATAGAATGTTTCGAAACTTGTAAAAATATTTTGACATCAGAACCAGTACTTGCCTATCCCGACTTCAAAAAAGACTTTGAACTGACTACGGATGCGTCAAATCATGCTGTGGGGGCCATTTTATCCCAAAATAGCCATCCCATTTGTTATGCTTCCAAGACATTGAATCCTGCTGAAACTAACTATTCCACGATCGAAAAAGAATTGCTAGCGATCGTATGGAGTTGCAAATACTTCAGGCCGTACCTCTTTGGGCGAAAGTTTAAAATTTTCACAGATCACAAACCGTTACAGTGGCTATTTTCCCTCAAAGAGCCCAATTCACGCCTTGTTAGGTGGCGTTTGAAGCTAGAGGAATTTGATTATTCGATCGAATACAAAAAAGGCCAAAGTAACCAGGCGGCGGACGCTTTGTCCAGGCATCCACCAAATTATGATATCAATGCACTAGAAACTATGTCAACCACGTGAATTTGGACGATATTGACGAAATTATTCAGAAGGAACTCGAGAGCTTGAATAACCTTCCAAATTTAGACAGCAATACCGTCGAGAACCTACTCGAAAACACCCCTATTACAAATAATACAAGAATTGTTACTACCGAACCAAAAATCAATATTCTTTCAAATGTTCAGTTGAAACCTCCTCTGAACGAGAAACAAAATATTGAAGAAGATCTAGAAACTGTCCATACCTCTGTCGAAAACCCTATATTAACAATACCTGTAACCGATCGATCTTTGAACACATACAAAAATCAATTGGTTATGACATGTGGAGACAATGACAAGGTGAAAATCAAGAGAGAAATAATTTTTGGTAATATTCGACTTTACGTCACTTTTTCAAAAAATAATCTAGGATACCAAATTGTCAATTTTGTGAAAGATTATTTGGACCCTAGACAAAGTTATGCACTATACTTCAAAAATTCATCCTTACCTGAAACCTTTGCCGTGACTATCCAAAATTCTTTCAAAAACTCTTCTTTCAAATTACTGTGCTGTACAAAATTTCTGACAGACGTAGAAACCAAAGATGAACAAAAGGAGAAACATGAATATTATCATGTGTATAAATCT
Organism: Chrysolina americana; assembly: GCA_958502065.1. Lineage (NCBI taxonomy): Eukaryota > Metazoa > Arthropoda > Insecta > Coleoptera > Chrysomelidae > Chrysolina > Chrysolina americana. The sequence continues at coordinate 27,174,886 of OY293411.1, forward strand.
GGTCACAGAGGTATCAATGAGGTCAAAATGTCATTGAGTTCCCGATATTATTGGCCCAATATGTTGCAAGACATAGAAAGTTTTATCAACAACTGTGAGACGTGTTTAAAAAACAAGTACGATAGAAATCCCCCCGTGATTAAATTCAATTTAACTCCAACCACCTCTAAACCTTTCGAACATATCCACATAGATGTTTTTAGGATATCGAATCAGACATATTTGACAATTATCGACACTTTCTCGCGTTATGGCCAAGCATACCCCTTGAATTCAGTAACAGGAATATCTATTGTAGAAGGGCTTTTAAATTTTGTTACACATCTTGGGTTACCCCAAAAAATACCTAGTGATAGTGGCACCGAATTTAAAAATCAGGACTTGGAAAATTTTTGCACCTTACATCACATAGAACTTCACTTCACTACTGCGAAAAATAGTAACTCGAATTCTCCAGTCGAACGTTTTCATTCCACCCTAATAGAACATTTTCGTTGTCTGAGAGAAGAAAATAAGACTCTAACACCCGATCAGATCATTAAACACGCTATTTTGAGTTATAACAACTCCATACATAGTGTAACAAAGTTCACCCCATTCGAAGTAATCAAAGGACACATCGATAATTTCAGTCCTTTCGATCTAAATGATAATATTATAGTATCAAACTATATTCAGAATCATAAAGAAATCACCAAAAAGTTGTATGAAAATATCAAGGAGACTAATCAAAAAACAAAAGAAAAAGTGATATCAAAAGTGAGTGAAAAAAGGTCACCACCCCCAGATTTTAGTGGTCAAAAAACAGCCTACATCAAAACAAAAGCCCGTGATAAAAAATTACCCAAATTCAAGAAAACCAATTTGAATAAAGAAACGGACCTAAAACTGATAACAGATTCGGGAACATACCATAAAAGCTCAGCTAGAAATCCTAGAAGTAATAAAAAAACATTTTCACAGGAAACTGCAGAAAATGAAGTTTCTTCTCCTGTACCTGGTACTTCGGCAAGTACGATGTAACGAAGATGTTCAAGTTACCTCACTGCATAACCTAATCCTTCCTATACAGTTAGGGAATGCCAGACTCATATATACTAAACACACCTTTCTTCACTATTTAGATCTAAAATCAATTATTGAGCAAGTCAATATTCTGAGAAGTAATTTTCAATCGATCAGAAACAGTATCACTAAAATAAATGCAACAAACCCAATATCATATCATGGGTTAGCCGAAAATTTGTTACTGAGAACTGAATACTTAATCGGAACAGCCGAAAAGAAACTACAAAATGTATTTCCTTCATACTACACTCATGGGCTTCAGATACGAAATAAAAGAGGCTTGATGAATGTGATTGGTGAAGCAAATAAATGGCTTTTTGGCAATCTAGATTCTGATGACGAAGAACGATATAACAATGCTATTGAAATTTTGGAAAAAACACAGAAACAAATAATTCAAGAGACAAATCGTCAAATATCCCTATCTAAAAATTTTATCAATCATTATAATAAAACAATCAAAATATTGCGTGCAAACCAGGAGAAATTTGAAAAAGACTTAGAAAGGTTCCAAGCGACAATTACCCAAAGAATCGAAAATATCAATAATTATCTTAGTTTTCAAGGGACAAGAACCCAAATGAACCTGGACTGTCAAAATGTAATCACCTTTATAGACAATATTGAGGACGCCATCATGTTCTCGAAACTCAATACTTTACATAATTCAATAATTTCTAGTTTTGAACTTCAAGAAATGATCAAATATTCCCAGAAAATATACGATGAGAATAGCGTGCCAAATTTCAAAAGTACGCTTACGTATTATCAATTTTTAGGGACACAAGTAAGTTTTGTTAATACTAAATTGATATTTGCTATTCATGTGCCTATCATAAAACCTGAGGTCCTTGATTTTTATCACCTGTATCCCATTATTCAAAATCTCAAAATATATTCCCTCCGATACCATTATTTGGCACGGAATGGTCAAAATGCCCAGTTCCAGAAAGAAGACTGTCCACTATTGAAAAATACCTATTACTGCCCAGAAAATTTTGAACCCGAGGACAACTGCACCCTACAATTCCTTAAAGGGAAGTCACCCAAAGAATGTCGTATTATGGAAATCCATGTGGAAGAATCAATCATAGTGACCCAAGACGGAGTACTCATTGTTCCTTCTAAACCCGAACAACTCTACTCCGAATTCAAAACAAATCAATATCTGGAAATCAATTCTCCAGTATTGATCAGAATCCCGGAATCATGTCAAATCCAAATCAACGACATGAAATTCGTCAATAATATCCTCAGGCAGCAAGGCAAACCGTTGGTCCTACCAAAATTGGAGATAGCCAAACTGAAATCTCCAAAAATTTATGAAACGCCGAAATTCATCAAAATCAATTTCGACGAAATGCACGACAACGACGAGATAGCCAAACAGCTGAAACCCATCCAAATGGAGCGAAACCCGGGGCCAACCACTCCAATATTTGGAACCTTATTGGCTATTGTGATCATCGCCATTTTGCTACTGTCGATGCCAAAAATCAGCAAACAATGCCGGAAAATCTTCGAGATCTGCAAGAGAGGCCATGGGACCCCCAAAAACAAGGATTCCAGAAATAACTCCGTTATTTTTTCATCTTGAGGAAGGAGCAGTTATATGGTAGTACATATCAAGATTATGCCAACTACACGGAAACCCGAGACTTCCCAGATAAGGCCCGAGATGATGTAAAATATAATTGTTTTAACATATTCATTCTTTGTCTGAGCTTTGTAGCGAATAAATGTATTTGATTGTTTGATAAACGAATTTTCGTTTACTTTTTAAAAATCTGTTTTTTGACTTTAAGTATTAAACTCTCACGATCTTGAATCATGAAAATGTGAGAACATTCATTCAAATCGGCTGATTAGTGGTTGAATAGAATGAATGATATGAAAACTGGATCTATTAGAAACCATACTGATGACACATACGCATTGCTAATGACTCTAAACTTCTTACAGCATTTTCGGCCTATGGTATTAGCATTCTAGAGTAAGTATATAATATACATTTCTACGACTACAACATATTTTGATGAGGTACTTTTCCAGAGGATTTATTTCAATTCATTTTGACTACCCATCCTCCCATCTTTTTCCAATGGACTACATTCAGTTCATACTGTTGCCCTGTTCCATCATTTCTTTTACCCCCACTTCGCCGTCTTTTTTTCCTATCACAGTGTGTTTTGTTAGGTTGATTACTTCAATGAGCTGTTGAGTAAGTAAACAGTTTCAATAATTGTATTGCGTTAATTTATGTTTAAGGTTTCATAGGCATCTAACTATAATAATAAAAATAAGTTTTTTCTAGAAAAGTGGTATATGCATGTGTTTAAGAATATTAATATGTGTATGTGAGGACCAAAAGTCCGTCGCCCCCCCTGTAACTTCATTCTACATATTACCAAAAAATGTTGAATACATAAGTTGTGGAGTTTCATTCGATCTCTTTAATGGCTTGAGTTTCATTTATACAAAGTGTCTCAAATAAGGACACCCTGTATTTCATCACACTATTAGATTCTACGTTGAATTCAGAACAAGTTTGATGTGTGGTTTTATATCACAGAAGTTGATAGTTTCGGAATTATGAAGACTTGTTAATTATTATTTCGACTACTTTTGCACCAGTTCAGCAATAAAATCGTAACAAATGGATCACAATGTATTCCGCTTTCCTATCCTAACTATTTGAAAGCTTTCCAATGTTGCAAACTGCTGATGGACACCACGTGTAACTTACCTCGAAGTACCATTTTACAATTGTTAGAGTTTTTGAATCTAACGGGAAAACTAGTACAAATGAAGTTATCAACAAATAAGGTAGTTAATACATACAGATCGAGAACCATTATAAACAGAAGAGATATTTTATTTTATATTGGTAACTAAAAACAGTGAGTTTTTATCTATTCCAAAAGATGTTCCACATATCTACCCTGCATTTCTTGAAACATAAATAGTCGAGTTGTGAACTCTTCCCTAACATTAAACAAGGTTTGAGGTGTTATTTATGAACGCACTTCAATAATTCGACGACGCAGTTCATCTAACGACCCACAAACTGTCTTAAAAACTATACGGATTCCACAAAGCCCCAGAAAAAGAAATCAAGCGGAGTGAGGTCCGATGAGCGAGATGGCCACTCTGTTGTACCTCGACGTCCAATCCACCTACGTGGTACCCTTCATCTGAGGAATTTCTCACCCGCAGAAAATAGTGTGGTAGCGCTCCGTCATGCTGAAATGTTCGACACTGGGACTTATTGTGTCTTGCAGCATTTGGGGGTATCTGGGACCACTTAAATTTTCTTCCAAGAATATGGGAATAACAATGTGGTCACCTAAAATATCAACCCAAATATTAATTTTCTGGGGAAATTGAGTATGCCCCTCGCGGAATTCATGGGGATTCTCATCACTCCAATATCTACGATTCTGGGTATTCACATTTCCATTTAGGTAAAAAGTGCTTTCATCACTGAAACAGATGTGTTGCAAATAGTTGATTTGCAACAATTCTTCCTGCCATGGTCTCGAAAATTTCAAGTCGCTGGTCCCGATTATCTTCCATTTATTATTTTGCAAGGATGGAGTTTTTTTTTAAACCGTCTTTACTGATGTTTTAGGAACATCACATGTCTCAGCTACTTGTTTAGTTGATTGTTGCGGGTTATTTAATATTTCGGCTAGTACTTGAATTTCAACTTATTCCGTAATTATTTTCGGCCTCCCAGATTTTGTAGCATCTTTCACTGTGCAAGTTTCGTTGAATTTTGTCACCAATTTCTACAGATATTTTCGACACATCGGACGTTCTGGAAACCGTTCATTGAAAATGCGAATAGCAGCGTGGTAATTTCGGTTAGCTTCACCATATATTCAGCCATATTAATCAACAAGAGAATATCAAGACATTTGGCAAAAACAGAAAAGAGATTTTTCGTCCGTTGTCATGGATAAAATAAACGCGCCTAGCGTGCATAGTCTACCTCATTAATTTATTCGTGAACTGGTGCAAAAGTAGTCGAAATAATTATTAATAAGTGTTCATAATTCCAAAACTGTAAATCTTTTGATAAAAAATCATGCATCAAATATGTTCAAACTTTAACGTAAAATCTAATAATAAACTTTTAAGTTGCTGCGCTTTTTTGAGAAACTGTATGGATGAAACTCAAACCATTAAAGAGATCGAATAAAAAAATCCCTACCACTTATGTATATATTTAACATTTTTTGTAATACGTAGAATGAAGAAGTTACAGGGGGGGCGACGGACTTTTGGTCCTCACTGTATATAAAATGAAATATGCAGAATATAGGTACATGAAAATGAGCAGGGTAATCACTAAAGCTCTTTGAAGAGCTTGTTTGTGATAGTAAGGATGATTCATAGATTAAGGTACGTTATTTAGTTTATGGGCCGCAGTGGTCATGATGGTAGAGCGCCAGTCTAAAAATCAGAGGGACGTGGTTTCGATTCCCAGTATGGTCACTGGTCTCGTGCTAGCAATCGCACTTTAGAAGGTAAGACCTCGTTAATCCTTAGCTCGCACAAGTTTCGAATTCTGAGGGCTATCGTTCGTAGGGGGATGACAACGGAAAAAACAAAAGAAAACAAAAGAAAAAATGTTCATTTTGTTTCATCATCATAAATTATATAACCAGTGTTCAGTTTATTATAAATAATTTTTGTAATACCAACCAAGGAATGAACCATAATTATTCAATAATTTGCATACAATACTATTTTGAGATATTTTGAGAGTTATGGAAAATTTTCGAGAGTTTTTGAGATGTTTGATAATTGACATCCATGTTAATTTTCGTCGGTCTGCAATATGGCCGCGAACATAATATACTTATTCCAATGATAGAGAGAAAAGAACTGTTAGCGCGAAATATGCTGGCGATTGGCCAAGCAGGTATAGAAATGTCTCAAACTCAACTGCCATTAGATAACAATAATAAGACAATACCAAACACCAACAGAATTGGAACACAAGTAATGAGTCGTGGGAATGATATTTGAAGTGGTTTAGTTTGAATAACATTGAATAACACACAAAAAAATTCTAATTGAAGTACCGTGAGTGGTAATCGGGTTAAACATAAATAATTTGTTGCATAATTAGCGTAAATGTCAGTTTTACAGTTGAAATAATGCAATGAAATTTAGAAACGAAACAAAGCTCTATGTATTATCACGCAGGTATTATTAAAATCTCATATGAAATCTTACTCTGAACTAAATGTTCTGATTGGTTGACAATTATACAAATAAAATAATAATTGATATTATCCTATTTTCCAGACGATTTATCGCAAACTGCTTGGCGGTTATCTGAAAGCAACTTTTCTTATTGAAAATACAATAATTTCGTTAATATGGCTATTCAATTGTTCAACAGTGATGTATGGTACAGATCAGAGTCCTATTAAACGAGAAGTGACATTATACATAAGTTTTCCTGCAGCAATTATCCTTCGGAACTGATAATTTTCCATGAGGTTAATCGGTTAAATGTTTTTCTCAATGGTTATTTCTGGAAGCGTTATTACAGTTATTTAAATATTATGATATGATCACGGAAAACATTTTCTCCGAAAATTCTTGTGACACACTTAGCTCTACGGAATTGTAAATGGGGACGTTAGCAGAGGCAGAAAGGGAGATCAGTGTTCAACTCCCAGGAGTCTGCTTTCTTGAATACATCATGAGTGAGAAGCCACTTGTAGATTGGCTAAACGAAGGGTTAGGAATTTCTGGAAAAGGGGAAATCAGGGAAGTGTAAGCAGTCGCGAGAAAGGTGGATACTCAGAAAATATCCAAACAGGCCGTTGACTCATTTGCAACATTGGAGTCTCAAGGCTCATATCGGAAATAGGCTTGCTGCCCACAAAACTTGTAATCATACTTGGGGTATGCACTGGATACCAAGGATCTGGGAGACAATTGACCTTGCTGATCAAGGGCTGGAGATATCAATCATTCCTATGCTAAAAGCTTTACGACAGTAAGAGCGAGTTGTACTAGACGAGTTCACCAACGGTTCAAATGAATCAAGTTCAGTTGCTGAAGAACAAGAAATTTCATTGGCAATCCCTAGCAACTGAACTCGGTTCACTTAAACTGTTGGTGTCATGTACATCTCGCCCTAAGTCTGATTATTTTCTCGTTGAAAAAGTCATCATGGTAATGTCTTGATAGGCCTATCAAAGACGATATTTCATGCTCACTAGAGTATAGTGGCCATGCACCACTCAGAATAAACAGAATACTCAGGTGAACGGGTAGGTATCCCTGGAGAGTGTCGCGATATCGAGGACGCCTTGAAATTTATCAATGAAGATACGACAAGACATGGAATTGGAGATAGCTTTTCTTGGTGGATAATGCATTTATAACAGTTCTGTCTAAAAACTAGATATTATTAATATCCGCATGGATAATCAATGTTTCATGGTTGGTGTTGAGCCCCTGCTGCAGCAGTATGAGTATGATTTGACTACAATAAACTGGTTGAGCCTTTCGCGGCCGGAGTTCAAAAAATAGCTGTTGTTTTCCGGGTTTGATGGCCGTTGTTGGTTGAAATTTCAGTACGAAACGTCGGGAAGAAATTCCAAAAACCGACAGCCATTAAATCCGGAAAACAACAGCGATTTGACTCCAGATTAGGACGACGCTTCCTAGATCAACATAAAAACCTCCAATCAAATAACACAACCTAGATGAGTAACTAGCCGCTCACGCCTTTACATTTGTTTGTAAGGGACATCTTCCCTCACAGGCAGTGTTGTGCGTTGTTCACAGAAATATTGATGTTTAATAAAAGCGAAATAATGAAAACCCAATATGGAATAGTAACCTGAAATTATGATGGAAGAATCTCGACACGATTTTGAGAACAGCCGATTACTAACATGTTTTTGCATAATTCAATAATTTATGACATTTTTCCAATTCGATTTCCCTTTCTCAATAGTTACGACACTGGTAGCTTACCTATGAAATGACATATTTTTATTTTCAGCTTCAAATGGTCTTTCACACACTTCACAATGCTTCACCATTGCTCAATAATAAAAACGTTTTGTTTTGATTTTGTTCTGTCAAATATCAATTGCAGCGTTGCCGTATTATAGCGACAACGAAGAATCTACGTTCGGCGATGGAAATGATATCATTTTTACATGCTTCCAACAAGCTGCAATGAACATTTCAATTGCCTTCTCATTATTATATATTTCATCCAAGACAGTATTTTTGGGTTTTTGTTGCCATCAATATACTCGACAGAAATCAAAATCAAGCTAACATGCTTATTGTATTCTCAAATAATTGCGACATGGCAACAATGTCATAATTTGAAAGATTACATTATGAAAAGATGTCACCTTCAGTACTATTGTCTATTTATTTTGAGTATTACTCATCTAGGTTGTGTTACTTGATCGGAGTATCAAACTTTTAGCGAATTTCACCGAGACCCATTTTCCATATGAATAGTGCTGGCTTCTTTGCAAATGTATTAGTTTTATTTCATTAAAACATATTGTTTCCATAATATGTCTAGCAGATCGGTGACTTTTTATGTTGAATTACCTACTGAATATTTTATTTTATACCTGACGCATACGTCCTAATGTTTTAAATTTATTGTGAGAGCATTTCTTAAAAGTGCTCTGTGCTATCTATGTATCTACATTCAACAACCTATTAGTTGGATGATGTTATGTATTTTGTCCTGGTTTACAGTCCGGTTCGGCCAGCCAGATAGAGCAGATTTCAGTAATCTTCTCAGTTATCACGTTTCCATATTGGATTCCATATTGAATTCAGTATACCAACGAATACATCCTGTAGATAATAAATCATAACTAATTCCTTTATTAAATTCTATTATTCAAGCTTGGTAATTCTGTCCAACCGCTACATCCTAATGAACTTTCCCAATCCGTTTTCATTAAGAAAGGGCAGTATAATCTCATTTTCGATATAATTTGTGAACGAAATAAACGAGATAATTTCATTAAAAGAAACAACTTCTGAAAGCGAAACGTGAGTCGGCTGAAGCGATATCATATTACACAATCTCCTAGAAGTTTGACTGACATCGGTTCGTTTTATTTTTCAGAGTGTATTGCATAACATTTTTATACACATGCCAGCAACACACGACTAGGTCTCATCAAGTATTTCTAATGTTTGGTAACGATATCTTTCTGAAAAATTACATTTATATAAGAATCATTAACATTAGTCGAACTTCATTTTGGAGACCACATTATAGATATTGTCGGACCCAGATAGACGAGAGACGTTTACGAATATTCAAAACACATGCGTTACATACCGTGTGAGTATGAGAGATGCCGCACTCCTATTTTAAGGGGAAAATGATATTATTGAAAGCACAAAATTATAGGAGGCCCTAATTGAAGAATTAAAACGGGACTCTTTGAAGTGAAAACGAATTCTGTGTACCTCTGTTTCCACTGACAATGGCCCCAGTTTTTAGTTTATCAAATGAATACAAATTTGTACACTCTTGGAACCTATAGCAAGATTTGAATATGATGTGTCACTTATTTTGTTTATTTATTTTTTTTTTAAATAATAATTAAATCAAAAACGCTATATTCACTTTAGATTATGTTTGCGTTTCTCTTAATGGTAATGGTAAATATGGATGGTGAATGATGCGCTGTGACCTAGTTAGATCTATTGTGCCCCATGTTCTTCTGCTATTTTGAAGTGTTATCGTTTACAGCAGCTCCTCAATCCCCAATTCCTTGAGGAATTTAAGAATTTTAAGGGGTTCTATTCGTGGTATTTTTCCCACAGTCAACTGGTGTGATCCCAGTATATTCAATCTTTTGTGATGTACAGCATAGCACCCCATCAATATATGGTGTGGTGTTTCTGGATGTTCCCCACAGAATCTGCAGGTGCTGTCCTCCTCTAAGCCTAGCTTCCTTAGGTGTTCTTTGAGTCTGCAGTGCTCCGTAAGAAATCCCGTGATTGTCTATAGACTAGTTTTGCTGAGGTTAATCAGTGTCTTCTATCTTGCTCAGTTGAAGTTGCCGAGGAGATCTTTGGCCTGCCTTAGCCTTGGAAGTCTTTGCCAGTTTGTTGCTCACATTGCTTCTTCAGTTTTATTGAGTTCGTGTTGGAAGTAAGATTTTCCAAGTCCGCAAAATGGTTCTGGCCCGATCAGTGGCGTTGATGCCCCATTTCGTGCCAGGGTATCTGTTTGTTCAATGCCCTCCACTCCGACGTGCTCCTGTACCCAGAAGAGGATCACCTTGTTGTTCCTGCCTAGATCATAAAGTTTGTCTAGGCATTCCCAAACCATCTTTGAGTTGATGTTATATGAGTTCAATGCTCTGATGGCTACTTGACTATCGGAGAATATTGCGCTTTCCTTGTTCCAGTATTTCCCGTTGAGGTTGAATTGAATGCATATTTCTATGGCGTGAATTTCCGATTGAAAAATACTGGGGAACAGGCCCATGGATTCGGAGTATTTGGTGCGAGGCCCAAAGACTGCTCCAGTTCCGTCGGGAGTTTTGGATCCGTCCGTGTACCATGTTATGGTATTCTTTCCCAGTGCTCGAATGGATTCTATGCTCCATACACTCTTGGTATTTAATTCCGTTCGAAAGAATTCCTCGAAACTAAATTTCCTAGTAATTTCGTCATTTGGGAGATCGGCAAGGTGTGCACTTTCGGTGGGGGTTGAGCCCCTTACGATGTGTGCTGTCCCTTTGAATCCAAATTTAGCCAACCTGAGGTTTGCTCCCCAAGCAGTTCTCCTCACCATGATATGGAGAGGAGAGAGGTCCAGAATTACCTCTACTGCTGCTGTTGGAGTCGACCTCATTGCTCCTGTTATAGTCTTTGCACTTTCTCCAGGATTTTCTTTGCTATGGCTAGTTCGGTTCTGCCGTGCCACACTACTGCTCCGTATGTGATCATAGGCCTCACTATCATGGTGTACATCTATCGCAGTATTGATGGGTTACAGCCCCACGTTTCACATGCAATGTTCTTGCACACCATCAGTGATGATTTTGCCTTGTTAACGATCTTTTCTACGTGTCTGTTCCAAAGTAGTTTTGAGTCTAGGGTAAGCCCTAGGTACTTCACCTCTTGCTTCCATTCTAAGTCTGCTCCGTCGAGGCGAACAGCCCTTAGGTGCTGAAACTTTGTTGTTCTATTGAATGGCACCACTGTGGTTTTTGATGAGTTAATTCTCAACCCCACAGAAAAGCACCATCTTCGGGAAGTCTCTAGCTCCCTTTCTATAAGATCGCAGAGGGTTCCTTCGAATTTGCCTTTGGCCATAATGACTATGTCTTGGGTTGGTCAGAACAACGAATTTTGATGTCTACCAGTCAATGTCGTAGAAACATCCACCTTAGGATTCTATGGTTCGTTTCAAATTAGGTTTCAAACTAGTAACTTTAGATATCACAAGTAACTTTTATATTTTTTATAGATGATGATCTTACACTTGGGTAACGTTGCTATCCGATGCCATGTTATTCACGGAAATGGATTAGCATTTTCATTACAATTCTTCATCTCCAGCCAGGGTAGACGCACTATTTTTTATTTGTTCAAAATAAATTATTGATAATAAGAGTACCTAATATAACTAGTATGTCTTTTCCTAAACACATTTGTACTTCGCCAACTTTTTTGGTTCGTGAAATTGTCTCAATAAATAGCATTCGTGCTCACGATACTATCGAAAATTCTGTCAGAAATCTTGAACTCTATAAAATTGCTTTTAGTTGACACCACTCATCCTGCGGACTCGTGGTGATACTTGATCTCGTTGATTTCTAACAGAATTAGTATTATCGATAGTATTGCGAGCACTCGTAGTATCACCCTGAAAATCAATTTTGACATATGTCAAATTATTACTGGTAAGGAGGCAAATCGAAAAAAAAATTACTGTGAAGTAAGATAGGAAGATATAAAAATAAAGTAATTTAAAAAATTTGTTCGGAATTAAATTCATTACCAAGTAACAAATATCAATTTTTTTCTTCTGTATAGCTCTACTGCAGTTGAACATATTATGTATTTCTATGATAATGACCAGTTTTGCACTTAATTGAAAAATACGGTTTTAGCCAGGACCCTCGCCGTTATATTGTTTCGTAGTTAACAGCTATTTCGGAATTCCACTTTTATTGTGACGATATGGCAATCCAAAAACATCGTTATTCCTGATTCAAACCAAGTTTCGATTATAATCTTGCATAAGTGATTCACTTTGCATAGGTAAACTTGAAAAAAGTACATCATATTGCAGAGGACTATAATAAAAGTTATCAAGTTATGTGCGAAGTAAAACGCTTCTGCAGGAATCATCGAAATTTATTTGGATTATTATGTTTCAAAACAAAATTTGATTATAAAAATAATCCAGCCTTTCTCAAATTTTCCTATACAATAGGATTGTCGGCAAACGTCGAACAGAAATAATTCAACAGCCCCATACGACCGCCGAATCACGTCTATCCAACGCCTGGCAAAGTTTTCCTACAAGGATATACTTTGCGATCTTCCTGTAACAACCACCACCAACTGGCAATCGAAAACATGTGACATCTGCAGACCGGTTTCGCGATTCAACTCGCTCATCAGTGCAGACTCGGCCACAATATGTAATTGATTTCCAATCGGTTTTGTTAACAGGCAACGATAACTCCGGCACCCACTAAGAAAGTGGGCAGCAGAGCCATCTATAGAAACCACAGAAAGATTCCGACCAGTACCACGACTTCGTTTGAGCCGAATATATCTAAATTTACACCATGAAAAATATTTAAATATTTCTCATGTGGAACTAGAGTACTTGACGAAAGGCAATAAATTTCAAAGCAAAATTTGATTATAAAAATAATCCAGCCTTTCTCAAATTTTCCTATACAATAGGATTGTCGGCAAACGTCGAACAGAAATAATTCAACAGCCCCATACGACCGCCGAATCACGTCTATCCAACGCCTGGCAAAGTTTTCCTACAAGGATATACTTTGCGATCTTCCTGTAACAACCACCACCAACTGGCAATCGAAAACATGTGACATCTGCAGACCGGTTTCGCGATTCAACTCGCTCATCAGTGCAGACTCGGCCACAATATGTAATTGATTTCCAATCGGTTTTGTTAACAGGCACTACGATAACTCCGGCACCCACTAAGAAAGTGGGCAGCAGAGCCATCTATAGAAACCACAGAAAGATTCCGACCAGTACCACGACTTCGTTTGAGCCGAATATATCTAAATTTACACCATGAAAAATATTTAAATATTTCTCATGTGGAACTAGAGTACTTGACGAAAGGCAATAAATTTCAAAGCAAAATTTGATTATAAAAATAATCCAGCCTTTCGCAAATTTTCCTATACAATAGGATTTTCGGCAAACGTCGAACAGAAATAATTCAACAGCCCCATACGACCGCCGAATCACGTCTATCCAACGCCTGGCAAAGTTTTCCTACAAGGATATACTTTGCAATCTTCCTGTAACAACCACCAACTGGCAATCGAAAACATGTGACATCTGCAGACCGGTTTCGCGATTCAACTCGCTCATCAGTACAGACTCGGCCACAATATGTAATTGATTTCCAATCGGTTTTGTTAACAGGCACTACGATAACTCCGGCACCCACTAAGAAAGTGGGCAGCAGAGCCATCTATAGAAACCACAGAAAGATTCCGACCAGTACCACGACTTCGTTTGAGCCGAATATATCTAAATTTACACCATGAAAAATATTTAAATATTTCTCATGTGGAACTAGAGTACTTGACGAAAGGCAATAAATTTCAAAACAAAATTTGATTATAAAAATAATCCAGCCTTTCGCAAATTTTCCTATACAATAGGATTGTCGGCAAACGTCGAACAGAAATAATTCAACAGCCCTATACGACCGCCGAATCACGTCTATCCAACGCCTGGCAAATTTTCCTACAAGGATATACTTTGCAATCTTCCTGTAACAACCACCAACTCGAAATCAATCGAAGCAATCGAAAACATGTGACATCTGCAGACCGGTTTCGCGATTCAACTCGCTCATCAGTACAGACTCGGCCACAATATGTAATTGATTTCCAATCGGTTTTGTTAACAGGCACTACGATAACTCCGGCACCCACTAAGAAAGTGGGCAGCAGAGCCATCTATAGAAACCACAGAAAGATTCCGACCAGTACCACGACTTCGTTTGAGCCGAATATATCTAAATTTACACCAAGAAAAATATTTAAATATTTCTCATGTGGAACTAGAGTACTTGACGAAAGGCAATAAATTTCAAAACAAAATTTGATTATAAAAATAATCCAGCATTTCGCAAATTTTCCTATACAATAGGATTGTCGGCAAACGTCGAACAGAAATAATTCAACAGCCCCATACGACCGCCGAATCACGTCTATCCAACGCCTGGCAAAGTTTTTCTACTAGAATATACTTTGCAATCTTCCTGTAACAACCACCAACTGGCAATCAAAACATGTGACATCTGCAGACCGGTTTCGCGATTCAACTCGCTCATCAGTACAGACTCGGCCAAAATATGTAATTGATTTCCAATCGGTTTTGTTAACAGGCACTACGATAGCTCCGGCACCCACTAAGAAAGTGGGCAGGAAAGTTTCATAATCAAATTTTGTTTTGAAATTTATTGCCTTTCGTCAAGTACTCTAGTTCCACATGAGAAATATTTAAATATTTTTCATGGTGTAAATTTAAATGGATTATTATGTCACAACATTATAAATGGAATTCTGATAATTGATAAATACGAACCAATGTGACAACGAAGGTCCTGGCATAAACCAAACCGGTAATAAATCTAAATGTTTGCGCTCCCATACGTCCAGGATGTTATTTTTTAGCAGATATTCTTATGTATGAATAATAAAATTTAATAGTGGATAGAATCACTCGATCTTCCTCCATTTCCGAATTGAATTTCGTCGGTTGCATACATCCAACCCACTGAACTATAAGAATTCGGAATATACGTATCCAGTGAGACGTATATTCTGATTGAAAAGTGAAATGATTTCACTGTCGGTGGTTTTTCAGGCAAATACAATTTGATTTGATCGATGGTAGTAGCTATAATCATCAAGAATATCAGTTCTTGTTTGTACCCAGAGGGTGATTCAAATAGTGACGTCCAAAAGAAAAATCTGAATTCCTCACATCCAAGGGTATACAGAAAGACCCCATATGTGTTCACCAATTTTTTTCGGTTTTCGAGTTTTTTTTTTGTTGGGGTGTTCAGCCGCTGATGCTTCGAATATTCATATAGGGGGTATTTATTTATTTTTTTTGTATCCGACATTATCGTCGTGATTGTACTTCCACACAAATAATAATGAATGTCCTAACCATTCTACAAATTACTCAAAAAAGTTTCGAAATTGAGAATATAATATAAGTTTTTAGTATGATGGACTCAAATTCTTAACGTAATTTGAAAATAAAAAAAAGAGTATCCATAGGTTCTACCTTACTTTATAAACTTTACATGTTCCTAAGCTATCCAAAACATAAAAAAATTGGTACTTATTTAGCTATTATTCGTTGTAATCGGACGTCGAAAGTGGATGACAAACTTTGGTGAAGAAGTCTTAAAGGTATTCAAATAAACAAATTGACAACAATTTAGATAATCAATTGTGAACATTTCCAAAAATAAGTTGTCATTTAATTTTACAGTCATTTGCCTCATTTTTTATGATGACAATAAAATTAGACACAAATCAATAATATAACATATAATATAACAAAAAAAATATATTTATTCCCTTGCGGTGATATGGCGGCCATTGGGGACCGTTGGAAACGTATGTCAAGGTGATTTCCGTGAATGGCTACTCGACGATGATTAGCTGCGCAAAAATTAGCCTGGTACAAATGGTTGAATTGTTTTTTTTTTAAGGTATTCGTGTCGATATGGCGGGCTGTAAGTCACACCAGAGAAGTATGGCATTACGCTACCGCCTACTTCTTTTTTTATTGACTATCGGAAAATACAAGCTTTTTTTGAGGAACAAATCGTTCGACACTCGTTATTTATCCAACACGTTCGATTAATGCCCACGCGATTGGGCCGCCGGTACCAGCGCTATGACCATCATTTTTTTTGTCATTCTGTAATTATACCTCTGAAGAATTGCCATATTGGTACAAATGACCTAATATTTTGTGTCACCATCTTCCGGTCTATTAGGTGATGAATAATGAGTTTTATATTGACTGGGAATAACCATAACAAAAATCTTATAAAACTATTTAGCAGTCATTCTATGTAGATCTTCAAATGAATTGAAGACTGTTGGTAATACTTATTTCATGGATAGTGGTATACAGTGTTTATCCAACAACATAGGTTTGTTGGAATATTCGAAAAAGGGTGCCTATACGTAAGGGATATACACACACGTATCTCCAGTACGAAATGAGCTCTAATTAAATCGTTTGCAGGGGTGATCAAGGTTCTATAGATGATCCGTTAGATCGTGTTGTTGATACCAAAAATTATCGCCCTGTTTTAAAGGTTACGCCCAGCAAGAAGGAGTACGAATTTTGTTACAGGGCTACATGAAGACATAAACAGAGTAACTGCCAAACCCATATTCACAGACATCAACAAAAAAATTGAGTGACAGTGAAAAAGCCCAAGAGTTATGGTCAAGATTCCTGAGGATGGACAATTCCAAGATTATAGATGACTTTGTTGACCAACTGAAATCTACATTACGATGTGTGTTCATTGTTCAGTCACGTTTGATCCAGTCTGGAATCTTTCTCTTCCAATTCTGACAATATCTGATCAACTAAAGTCGCAATGTTTGGATTTGTTTTTGTAGAAGAAACTTTGGATGACAATGATTAACCTTTTTGTTCAGAATGCATGTAGAAAAGAAAGTGCTCGAAATCCCTGTCATTCCATACATTTCCAAAAATTCATGTTATCAACTCAAAATATTCTCCAGGAGAGATACTTTTAGAAAAATTGAATGTGGTCATTTTTTGTTCTCCTTTAAAAGTACTCGACATGAGCAACTACGCAGCGGACAGTTTAAGTCCTTGTCGCTACAACCTGTACGCAATATCCAATCACAGCGGGGCTATCGATAGCGGACACTACACGGCTAAGTGTAGACATCCATCTCTACGTACACAAGTGGCACTAGTTCAAGAACTGTCGTGTTTCGCCAATCACCTCAGACTCACTTGTGAGCGGAAAAGCATGTGTTTTTTTCTATGAGCATAGGAATAAAAATCCAGTCCGAGGGAATATTTTCAAAACCAAATGAGAAGAAATTAAATTTATTGTCACCCTTTTTTATTTAATTTGTATAATTGATACTCTTGAGATACGAACTAATGAATATTTATAATATAGAATAGAATAGAACATATATTTGGTGTTAATAAACATTAAGTTTTACACAGGTCAACAATACAAATATAGGTACAGAGATATACTTATATAATATATAAGTTAGATAAAAATGGGTGTCACATAATTAAAAAAAAAAGTTAAACACATAACTTAAATTTTCATGTCATTTTCGCTAGGTCTACTTTAGTATTATTTCCTACTAAATTCGTTACATTTCGATTCTGCTGTTAAGAAATTCATCATAGCTGTAGAAGGCTTTCTTAATTAAATAATTTTTCAATACAATATTCAGTTCCTTCATTTTGAGATCCCTAATATGGTGTGGTAGTTTATTATAAAATTCTGGAGCATGGTAGAGTGAGGTATTTCTTGATTTATTTAGTCTGAGATTGTTCATTCTTATATTGTCTCTTTTCCTTGTGTTGTGATTATGTATGCTGCTTTGAGTTATGTACTGATCAATGGTTTCTTGCATATAGAGGATGCATTCGTATATGTACCTTGATGGAATGGTCAAAATCTTAAGTTCAATAAACTTTTGTCTGACATCAGCACGATAACCCAAGTTGTGGAGTACACGCACTGCTCTTCTCTGCATGCCAAATATTCTGGCCGCAAGAGAAGAGTGTCCCCATACTATTATCGCGTACGTACAGACTGACTGAATAAGAGCATGGAAAGTCATCACACAAATTTTCTGGTCTACAACTGATCTAAGGTTTTTCAAAAGGTAAATACTTTTACTAGCTTTACTTGCTATATAGTTTACATGACAGTCAAACTTTAATGAGGGGTCTAGGTATATTCCCAAAAACTTTACAGACTCTGGATTTTTATACATATCATTCGGGTATGTGGAAAAGATCATTAATTCAGTTTTGCTTGCATTCAGATTCAGTCGTTCTGCAGTGAACCAGTCTGTTGTTGTTGTTTCGACATTGTGTTGGCCATACTAGCTTTCAAATACTCAAAATTTCCTTCAGAATTAGTAAAGGTTGTGTCATCAGCATAAAGTACTAGAGAACTATGACCTAGAGCATATTTTATGTCATTTATGTAAATTAGGAATAATAGCGGCCCCAGGATTGATCGATCCTTGGGGTACACCATGCCTGTTGATTCTTTCGTCTGAGAGAATGCCTTCACAAAATGTTACTTGTCTTCTATTTTCTAAGTAACTTGAGATTAGATTCAAACTGATTCCATTTAGGCCATAGAATTCAAGTTTTTTCAATAATATTTCGTGTGAAACACAGTCGATTGCCTTCGACAGGTCACAAAAGGTAGATCCCACAATTTGACTACTTTCAAAACCTGCTATTATGGTTTCGCATAAATCATTGACTGCCAGTGCAGATCATTTGCCCTTTCTGAAGCCGAATTGTTCTTTTATCAACAGGCCATTTTCCTCGAAAAATTCCTGTAGCTGATTTTTCAGTAGTAATTCCAATATCTTAGATAGATTGGAATGAGCGCTATGGGTCTGTAATTTTGAGTATCCATCGTTTTACCTTTTTTGAAGATTGGTATGATTTTAACAAGTTTGAATTTAGTTGGATATACTCCTTTTCTCATACATTCATTAAACAGTTTGGTTAAAGGAATGATTAAAACATCTTTCAGCTCCTTGATTAGGATTATGTTCATTTCGTATATATCTTTAGTATGTTTTGGATTCAATTTTTGTATTGCATCTCTAACCTCTACGAAAGTAACCTCCCTAAACAAGAATGTAGGATTGGGATTTGGAAGTGGTGTTCTGTTTATGTAATCTTTATATGTTAATTGTGGTTCTTTCAAACCTTCCAAAAATAGTTATTGAATTTGTTTGGAGTGATGTCTGTTCCTTCTCTGCTTGCTTTACGAGTTCGTGTTGTGTTAATGACTTTCCAAGAGGCTCTTGCAATATTGTCCGATTTTTTAATGTATTTAGTGTTTGCCCTACGTTTTGCCATGTGAATAGCTTGTCTGTACTAGTATCTGTGAGTTTTAATTCTCAGTGCGAGTTCATCACACTTAAAGGTAGCATATAAGTCTCTGAGTTTTTGCATCTCATCTCTCATATTTCTAATATCATCAGTGAACCACTGAATTCTATTAGTACTAACCTTTCTGACTTTTTTCTGTACCTCTGGAAAAGACATTTTCATATAATCAAGAAATGTTCTATAGTATATGTTCCATTCGTCATTAATATTGATATCTGTGGCTATGAAGTCATAACAGTGATTTTCTAAAAATTCATACATACTGCGTTTTCCCGTGTTTGTTAAAGGTCTAAAGGTGAAACTTTCTTTTACTACTTTTGATTTCATTAGGTGAGATATATTGATTTCTATATCAACAGCCCTGTGATCAGATAGTAAGGGATCATAGACACTTCTTTTAGTACTCAACTCATCATGAAAGTTAATGAAAATATTGTCAATATAGTTATTCAGTCTTGATGGCTCAAATATCACTTGAGTGAAACCATAGGAGCTTATAATGTCTGAGTATTTGATTTTCCTAGTATTATTATAATCAAAGATTATATTTTTCAAACAGCAGAACCAAAATGTCCAGAAACATTTCAAAATCTCCATTTGGCGGTCTATATATATATATATATATATATATATATATATATATATATATATATATATATATATATATATAATTAAGTAGGAATTCTCGGGTAGCGGTCTGTTGAACAATGAAACTCATTCGATTTAAATCTTCAATATTTCGTCAACCTTTATTGACTTCTTCAGGAAGAGCTACAATTAAAAAGGAATATAACTTGTTGAAGGACTACATAAAAATAACATGATAACTTACAAAATTCACAGAGTTAGTTCTAACCTATGGAACATTTGGGAGGACAATTGTTATTCTCCGCTGCAGACTAATCGCTTAATTTACCTGACTGGAGTGTTACTATGGTTTGAATAAGGATTCGTTTAAATACAATGGTGTTAATGGTGTTAATGGTGTGTGTAGTTTGACAGTTGGTGCCAATGGAATACCTACACTTAATAATGTGTGGTTTCTTCAACGTTTACCGGAGACATCGCAAAATATCACAGTCTAAACCAGAAGGTATTGGGGAAATTATAGCCGTCAATGAAATCTTCAACAGCTCTACTCAAAATTTCTGGTACTCAGATGCTGAACATCTTTGGGTCGGTCACCATCACCTCAAACAACAACAACAACAAAACCTGCAATGGATGCATGTGATTGCAACTGATATATCGATTTTTTTTTGCACAAAACAGTGACATAATCTTATCTACATCCGATGACGTATGATTTATGGTGACACCAACTCTCCAAATGTGAAAATGGTTGCAAAATCATTTCAATAATACCTGCAAACCTCATAACTTATTGATCAATTTACAAACCTATTGATAAACACTGTTTCTCTCAACACGCTATCGTAATAAAATTACCTCTTTCATTCGTCTGATTGTTCTAAGTTTGAAATTGTTTGGACGTCCGTTGCCTGGAAAAGGAATGAAAAAGAAACCATATCTCATAGTTTCAAGTCACGACATTTCGATTGTTGGGTATCTCCAATCGTTTTCAAATGATTCCCACCAGACGGAAAGTGAGGCAAATATCGGTTACAACAACTACTTGGCCTTACGAATATTGAATTGAATCTGATATTTCTTTTAATGCCTTTTCATTCCCCGATGTGGTAATGACACAAATATTAAATGATCGAGAATTCATGATTTTTGTAAAGCTAATTATGAGTTACTGACATCAAGACTCTAAAATTAATTAGGATAATATGTTTGACAACTTGAATAGTGAATAATCTACTAATATATCTTATAACACTATCTATTCAATAATTGGGTTTCCAGAAAGCCAAATTTTCACAAGACATTTTTCTTGTTATGCATAGAGCAGTTATTAGAGAGATGAGAAGATAGCACGTAATACAAACATTCAAACTACTGAGTGGTAAGTAAAAATTTTGAAATGAAGAAAATCATATAAACTACATCAATCATTGTGAAACCATCATCATTTCATACCCAAAACATGATATTAAAAACACAGTACACTTCAATTAACACGTTGAGAAATAACCAATGAATGAAATTCGTACACTATTTTCTGAATATTTTCTCTCTGTTTCTAATCCGAGAAGAATTATTCCAGCCTATAACGTAACACATCAAGAATCACATGACAATATTTCTCCGTGTAACATTTCCTTACAATCTTTCCTTGTGAAACTTCAGAATCTTTCAAATGAAGGAGAAGGACCAGATGAGTTACCAACAACAATCCTCAAATTATATATAAAAAAATAATCCTCATTGAATATCTTGAATAGGCTGTATTCCGTCAGTATGGAAGGAAAATCATATGATTCCAGTCTTGAAAACTGGTAATGAACAACTCGTCCAAAACTCTAGACCTATCGCCAACCTGTCAATCATAATTAAAACTTTTAAATCGATTATTTTCAATAATTTAACTCGTGTAAAAAAACGTCCATAAAAAACGTCAATGTTGACATTGGTGTTGACAAAATTTCAAAGTTAACTAAAATTTCTGCAGAAAGAGTTAGTTTTCATCTGCAAAATGAAATTACTAGTCACTTTCATAGGGCAACACTATTTCTACTCTTGCCAAAGCGGAGTCGCAGAATAACAAATTAGCAAGCTGACCGTACATTCGAACGCCAATACCTTCAGTTAGACTCACAGCATCATTCCACTTTAGCGACATATCCAAGAAAGGAAAATAATCAACTGAGCAGTCTTCTTCACTAACTGTACATTTAAATAATATATATTTTCTAATGAATGTACTTTTTTCTATAATTCTTTTATTTGATTCGTTCAACCCTCTTACTGGATATCAGTCAAGGTTTTGATCTCATCGAATAAAATTTAATTTTGTTCCACTCAAACTTGATAGCTCTAATATGAGCAGATAGTATCAGATGAAATCGATTCCACCTTCGGTGTCGTGATTTCATCATGTAATTTGCTCTTGTCAATTACCAAAGCAACCGAGTCTTCATCCAAAATGAGAGTTTTTCTGATAAAATTAAAACCTCTTGTGGTATTACCCTCGATAACCTGTTGTTCGACGTTGAAAACATAATTAATTTGAACAAGATGGTTTCATGGGGAAACGATCAGCAGACTTCAACGTAATTGCATATACTGAGTGTATCCTGCATAGCCTCAATGAGTTGATGCTATTTACACTGACTTCAGCAGAGTGCTTGACAAAATTGATCTCTCAGATTTGCTTCAGAAACTTGCTGGAGACGGGGAAAAATGGCAATTAAAGTTGGCTTGAATGTTGTGACTGACAATTGTTAAGTGGTAACTATCGGTGCATGACATCACATGTTAAAAGGTAAGGGCTACGTCTTTCCTAGCTCGCACAAGTCTTTAGAAGATTTCTGAAGATTGTGCTCGGAACGGTGCAGCCGGTTGACGGATTAAACAATTATAATCGCTGGACATTCGCTAGCTTGATCATGAGAAAACAAATGAAATCGCGGTCTACTTTACAAATACCCGCGATACTTGCGTGAATCGCCACCGATGGTTTTCTTGTTAAAGTACATTTTGCTAAAAGGCAATCTACTTGAATCTACTGGAATGAATGATGATCACACATTTCACATAAAAGTTTTGAAATTCAGCTGCATGGACATTCACCATTAGAACCTGCCAATTTTGAGCCTATCTGACATCTGCCCAAGCATGCCGATGTATCTGCGCAATTGTATCCGAGTTTCCTTCAGAATGTTTTCCATGCAAATATTGATTTTGTCGATCATTTTGAGTTTAATTGCTTTTCAGAAGTGATATGTGTGATGAAGTTGTGTGTTATAATGTTCTTCTACTATTTTGAAAACTGTTAAGTGTAATGGTGAATTGTGCAATTTTTTTCGATGGAAAATTAGTTTTTTGGATCATCTAACTACACTGAAAAGAGTATCATCATTTCAACATATTAAACTAGTTGTGAAATAATCAAAACATAAACAAGCATATCCATATGCAATATTGATAGATTTCAGTAGGAATGGTGATTTTTTTCTACTTTATCACGGACTTTCACAACTTGTACTTATAGAAGATATAAAGAAACAGTAGGTTATGATAACGCACCCAGTTGATTGAATCGATCTGTAAAAATGTTTGCCATAAAGTATTGTCAATAATGGAGCATGGCTAGCATGTGTCAGATTCCTAGTGATACTCACTTTCGGTACTGGATATAAATGAATAATATGTGTTCATCTTCTTCTTCTTTCGGATTTTGTCCACGGAATATGATTCAAATTAGGAAAATTATAATATAATAATATAAAATACAGAAAAATTAAAAAACACACATCAATATTACTCAATAATATTGCACTTCGAAATTTTTGATTCCACCACGAATATTTCTACTTTCAAAAGGTATTTAGATTATTTTGGAAAAATAACTCAATTGGTGTGGTGTTATTTTTTCACTTCAAAAAATATGAATATTGAGATATTGGACTGTTTGAAAACCTATAAATTTTACGTTATACCAAGCAGAAATGATATATACTCCCGGTTTATAGCCAAAGTTAACAAATTATTTTGCCGTATGTACAAATGTTTCAGAATTTTCTTCGTATGAAGGTTGGATGTACAGAATTCCAAGCAAAATAGTAGATAGCAGATACAGCATTTTCGCTAAAGACGGCAGAATTACTCTAGAATGATATTTAAAAAAT
The DNA here is from genome assembly GCA_958502065.1 of Chrysolina americana. Classification (NCBI taxonomy): domain Eukaryota; kingdom Metazoa; phylum Arthropoda; class Insecta; order Coleoptera; family Chrysomelidae; genus Chrysolina; species Chrysolina americana. Next base: position 27,199,173 of record OY293411.1, read on the forward strand.
TTATTTACATTTCGTAATATTCAATTAACAATAGTCACATTCATTATGTCCCTGGATCCGATCAAATGACACAATCTAGAAGAGTAACTCGCCGCCCACGGCTCAAACTTTATTGTAAGGGACATCTTCCCTCACCGGCAGTGTCGTGCGTTGTTTACAGAAATACTGAGGTTCAATGATATAGAAATAATGGAAACAAAACAGTGCATAACAAATTTTAAGTAAATAAAAAATTTCACGATATTCTGAAAATCCTTTGATGTCACGCTATTTCTGGAGGTCCCTTGATGCAATTTATAAATTACGTTCATCCAATAATCTTGTCGCTAAGAAGATCTAGGTAAACTGATTTTTTTTCAGATAAATTCGTTGTTACAATTTTCAAATGAACACGAGTGAACTCAATTATTTGACTATAAACATACTCATATATATTCTGTAGGTTTATGAAGATGTCTACCATAAATTTGAAAGAAATTTCAAAACTTGATACCGATGAGATGTATGACTGGCTTGAAGGATTTCTTGATGATCAAGCATAACAATCAGACGTTGGTGGGGAAGAACAATCCGAGGAGAACATCAGTTACACCTAATTCTTCAAGTATTATAGTCAACAGTATCAGTATGCTTTCATTACATGGACAATTACTTAAAGTTCGAGCAGATAATGCATGTTTGCCGTCAACGATTTCGGAAAATGAAGACGACTGTTGTATTGTGAATGAGATTGATATGTTATCTTCCAAACGAGCGCAAAAATATTAAACTTCTCAGAAAAAGAAATATTGGATGATTTTTATGACCAGGACCAGAATTATGTCCACAATCAAGAAAATATTCTTTTGAATGCAAAAATAGAAAGCGACTCCGAAAAAGAAATTGATGAACCTCAAGAAAAAAGTGATACAAAGGAGTTAAATATTTTCTTTCTTTTGAACTATATTTTCATCGAAAAACCTGGCATCATAACGAGTAGTAATAACTCTTCTCTGGATAAAAAACCATTGGCTGAATACTTTAGAATTGATTGTAGAGCAGTCCAATTTAATTTCAAACCAATGTGGAAAGAATTTAGATCTGACTTTACAAGAACTAAAGGCATTCTTGGAAATATTGGTAATAATGGGTTTTCATAATTTGCTAGCTTTAGGATGTACTGGTCGTCTGATAAATACTATAGAGTCGATCGGGTTGCGGATATTTTATCACAAAAAAGATTTATACAAATTTTACATAAATAATAATGAAACCGTGCCTAAAAGAGTGGAGACAAATTTTGACAAACTCTACAAAATTAGACCTCTGATTATTAATTTAAATGGAAATTTCAATGTTGATTACTTATCGACATATGTCTGTAGATGAAAGTATGGTTGCCTTCAAGGGTAGATCAAGGTTAAAACAATATATGCCGAAAAAATCCTTCAAGCGGGGCATAAACGTATGGGCCCTTGCTTGTTCTGAAACCGGATATATGGTTAAATTTCAAATTTATCAAGGAAAACAAGTTGCAATGCCTGAGCCTCACTTAGGAGAAAGAGTTGTTTCACAACTGAGCGAATCTTACTGGGATAAAGGATTACTGTCTTTACTTTGAATTATTTTTCTTCATTTGATTTATTGAATAGTTTATTGGAGACAAACACTTTCGTTCGCGGAACTTTCAGAAATGACAGAAAATATTACCCAAAAACATTACTCAAAACGAACAAGATTATGAAGATAGGAGATTCAGATTTTGCGCAATCAAGAGAACTATCAGTCGTGAAGTGGAGAGATAGGGGAAAAAGTCAGGAAATGTAATGAGCACAATGCATGATCCAAAAGAAATTGAAAGAGTCTAGGGAACAAATGAAGTAGGAGTTCGCCAAGAAGTCAAGTGTCCGAAAGCTATTGCCGATTATTATATGTACAAGGGTGGGGTCGATAAGTTTGATCAATAACTTTTCAATGTGAAAGAATACGGGGTACTCTTCTCTCTCAGCGTTTCAACCAAGTGGAAAATAAAACAATTGATTATTATTCATTTGGCAGGGACAGGACAATTATAATGTTGTCCGACCTACCCTGTCCCTGAAGAGAGGCAATAAACCTCCAAACATGCATGTCTGCAGGTGTTCATTCCCAGCCAAATGAAGGACAATCGTCTGTTTGATTACAAGTCAAGCACTTGCAATTGGGTCTTCTTGGAAGAACGTTGCACAAATATCTGTCAGATGTAGTTCAATGTCCGTCGAGGTATTAGCCAGGGATGTAGATGTTTTCTGACAGATGGTTGCCTTTTATTTTCCACTTGGTGGAAACGCTGAGAGAGAAGGGTACCCCGTATTCTTTCACATTGTTGATACCTCTCTGGCACAATATATTCGAACTCGTTCGAATCTTTACAATATCTTTCCACTTATTCTATTCTCTGTAAATAAAAAAAATGGTGGATCAAACTGTTCTATTATTCTATTGATTGTTGCATTGTCCAATCATATATTTTTTATAAACAATTAGTCTCAATATAAAAGTTACATGTGTCCCAATTAAAATTTCGAACTACAACTGTCGAAAACGGAGAGGTGAAATTACTCTCTGTTTAGAATGTTTTGCACCATTTCACGAACATTAGTTTAGATTGATATTGGAAGTTTTACTATTCACTGATTTCCATAATAAATAAATTCATGAGTATTCTTGTTTTATGTTTTATTATAAAAACAGACAGAGGTCGATATTTTAACTAACATCCGAGTGGTTGAGTTACCGTGCTTAACGTGCATCGGTAATTTCTCTCTAGAATTGTATATATTTTCTTTATCGAGAAATTGCACCTAACTGTGTTTTCATTAAAAAAGAAAAAGAATTTAACAGCCTAAAATTTTGAGATATACCTAACGAATATTAAATTTTCGGGAACAAATGTGTTTTACACACATAATATCCTGAATATTCATTCCACACGTGTCTTCAATTCATTGAGTGTTTATTTAAAAAATTGAAATTCTCAACTTGGCGAAACAGCGCGTCGCCCTGAAACTTATACGCCTAGTAACTATAAGAAATCCAGCCCACTGTCTCCATACCTACTTTGAGAGCTGCCTGAGCAGACCACCCGAAAGGGGGGACACAGAGAAATAATCTTAAAAGCTTTCGTGTTAATTATTCCTTCGCTGACGTCTCGCAAGATTACAGACATTCCCAAAATCTCTATCTCCCCTCTTTCATATAATGTGAAACTGTTTTATGTTTCGTTCCTACGAAACAAGACTGAGAATAATAACTGAGGAAGCAATTGTCAGATTAAATCCATTCTGATTATTATTCATACAATATTTAAAGTAGTGGTATGACAATCAAACGGAGATTCAGATTAATCATGACTTCTGGTTCAAACTCGCTTATTTGTACAATGAGATGCCCCCGACAATGGAAAATACAGACATTACTGATGAGTTGTCGGTAGCAAGGCGATTAGATACCGGCCTTTGAAACTTCAGCTTACAGTTGGCCAGATTCGAATCCTGGAAGCGAGAAAATGTATCATAGTAGTCGATAGGCAATGTAATTTGTCTAGATGTCAATCCCGATGTATGGTGCTTGCTTGGACTGCGTACCGACCAATCGGGTTGGTGCTGTAGGTTTTCCGGGCTTTCCTACAGCTGAAAAGTAAATGCGCCACCAAAAATCAGTAAGTCCCCCGAGCGCCAAATAATGATAAAAACCCTCCTCTACCCGCACACCTACCCGTCTACGAGTGTTTATGAGGGAGTTTTATTATCAATACATTATTATTAGAGATAAAGCAATAGCAAGACATAGAAAAAGACGAACACAAGAAAATTGGCAGCAATACAAACGTTAACGAAATCTGATAAACCATGTCATAACTAGAGAAAAACGGGCACATTTTTAATACGTAAATACACGAGTAAAGAACTATGAAGAAATTTGAAATTGTTAAATGTATCAAAAAAATCCCAAGCTGTCATTACACAAAAATTCAAAGAACCCAACGTTATTAATAATAATTTTTTAAATAATATACCACTTGTTAACGTCAATAATTTAATAAATGATCACTATGAGAATAACAGAATATGTGGAAATGAATTTTGTTTTCAACTTGTCGATGAATCAACTGTTCTGAAAACTCTTAAAAAAATTAAAAATAGCTCTCCGGGATTTGATGGTCTGACGTATAGCTTTTATAAAGATTTGTTGTCCATATATTTTACCATATCTTGTTCACATTTTCAATTGTATAATACTATCGTAAAAATTTCCTGATTCTTGGAAGCATGCTTGTATAAACCATTTCAGAAGATTAATGATCCACAAGATCTCTCAGATTTAAGACCAACTAGTATTTTGGCAGGTTTATCAAAACTAATGAAGAAACTTCTGGCAGAACAATTCAGTCAATTTATTGATAATAATCATATCTTGCCACAATTCCAATCAGGTTTTTGTGCAAGACATAGTTCTACCACGGAACTTCTTCACGTTACTGATGACATATTTCGGGCAATCGATAATTCAGAATGCACAGCTCTGATTATGATCGACTTCAGCAAAGCTTTCGATACCAATCGACACGATACACTACCAACCATTCTAAAATCAAGTAGTGTTTGTACTGACTCGCTCCAACTTTTTCGCTCTTACCTCACAGATCGCTTGCAAAGTGTGAAACTGGGAAATAAAAAAATATCTGTTGCCAGAAATGTATTAGTATTAGGGCCGCTTCTCTTCTCAATGTACACAAGCCAGTTCGGAAACTTTATTAGGCATTGTAAACTGCATATGTACGCTGATGATATTCAACCATACTATAATTTTCCATTACGTGATCTGAATAATGCTGCAGTTTCTTTAAATAATGATGTGGACAACATTGCAGATGTTGCTAGTCAGCATTCTTCAAGGTTAAATGCAAAAAATCCGTGGCCTTGGTATTCGGTAACAAGTTTAATCAAGCATTTGCGAAAAATAACCTCCACATAATTATTAAAAACGACGTTATTGAAATTTCTGAAAATGCAAAAAGTTTGGGCTTGATTTTAGATGACTCTTTGTGATTCCAAGAGCATGTGAAAAGTAATATCCAGAGAGCATATGGAGCTCTAAGATTATTGTATCCTCATAGAGGATTCTTACTCATAGCAACAAAAAATGTTTTATGCGACACTCTAGTCACAATTCAATTATTGTTCCTCCATCTACGGCTTTTCTATTGACCAAGATATTGCTAATGGAGTACAACGTGTACAGAATTCCTGCATCAGATTCATATATGGTATCAGAAAATATGATCATGTTACCCACAAACTGTTCGAGTTGGAATGGCTGTCGAAGAGAGAAAGATTCAGATTTCATGCCTTATGTATGTTTCACAAAATTTTATTGGGTAAAAGCCCGACCTATCTTTATAATAAATTGAAGTAGGACAGGAGTGATATCCACAATATTAACATAAGAAATAAAAGTCTTTTGACATATCCTCTACACCGAACCTCCATTTTTGAGAGAAGCTTTTAGTTCAATGCGTATAAACTATACAATGCGATACCTCTTGAATTAAGGCAATATAATATGTTCAGATTCAAAAAAGAACTCAAAATATATCTACCCAAGAAATAATTATAGCACCTTTTTTGTACATTGCTTTCTTTTATCTCATTTTGTGAGTGAATAAATAGGTAATTTAGGAAATACCTAATAAGTGGTCCAAACAACAAACGAAAACAAAAAAAGTTTTTAATTAGATTAGATAGGCTTAGGTTAGGAAGGCTTAGGTTAGGCAGTCAAAAATAATGTGAACATTTTCACCACAACAAAGGTTGAGAGGCAGCACCAATTGGTGAACTTCCCCCTGAGATTTCCTTTCTATTTTCATGTTCATATTAATTTTTAATTGTTTTTTCTTTAATTCACATGGAATATGAAGATATTGAAAGGAATTGTGGCAGTTTGCAGAAAAATATCACCAGGAGAACTGCGAAGCGTTGAACAGAACTTGCGCAGAAGGTACGAAAAATTTATAGAAAATGAAGAAGGATATATAGAACATACAAAGAATCCTAATTATTGGTGTCTCAGTTCTTCATCTTCTTGTTTGATAGATATTCCATTTCTTCATGTTCGTTTGCAAAATTTGTTAGTATTTGAAAATCAATAATTTATGTGGAAATAATGTGTTTCAATTAACAATCAGTAAACAAATCGTCTGAATCTGACCCCTTGCCTCAATTCATTCCAATTTACACGGAATTTATTATACAGAGTGACTTGAAATATTTCCTTTTTCGAAAATTGTAACAGGTGTAGAAAACACCCCGTAAAAGATATTATGTTGAAATTTTGCATTTAGTTATTTGAGACTGGTCTAAATCGAATGCCCCAACCAAAATTTTGTTAAAAAAATGCCTAATACTTTTTACCGATGTTTGGCATGCATTCTGTGAAAAGGTGACTTATGAAACTTTTTCACCTGAGAAGATAAAGCATATCAAGAAATTCACACTGGAATGAAAAAAAATTGAATTATCTGTAATCCACAGAAATACAGGGGTGGGGCTTAGTAAAATGCAACACACTGTATGTGCCATGTGACCACGTGACGTAACATGAATTGGGCATATTATATACTGTGTACACGAGACTTATATTAACAAAAATTTAAGAAATACCGTGTGTAAAGAAAACTAATCCGTTAATATTTCTGATAGTTCTTCTCATTTTACATATACGAAAGAGAAATTCTGAATTTTCCACAAGAATTCATTTGATATATCATAATATAAAAAAAAATGTCATTACCTTCCACTGCAGTGTTCCAAACCTAGATATCGGCAATGAGGACATATAAATAATTAATTGTTTTTGAGTTTATCAATTGACAATAAATTATTTTTTATGTGTAAAAAACTATTTTACGGATGCTTCACTATCAGAACAATTTTCAGCAAACCATTTATTTTCTGAGATTTCGTATATACTCGAGATTAAAAAATTAAAGCAAATATCTACTTTGGATAGATGATCAAGAAAGTTGCCAGACAATGCTTAATGAAGTCTGGCAATCTTATGAGTTTCAAAAACTTATTTTTTGTAGGAATGAAACATCCATGGTATTTTCGATTGAATGAGAGTTCAAAAAGCAAACCAGCTTTCATACTTTGAAACTACCTACCTCAAGAGAAAAACCTTTCCCAACTTCACATTACTGTCATAACACGATGGAAAAGTATTCGAGATGTTCAACTTCAAAATCCCGAGAAAATCCAATTCAAACTGTTTCGAACTGAAAAATCATTTTGAGACATCCGGTATAATTTAAGCGAGGGCATGTTTACTGTAGATCGCAACACATTAGCGGGAATATTTCTGCAATGAACTCTTATTAAAGTTTCAATCTCAGCAACATTATTAAAGGGGCGATCTCTGTAGACTTTTTGTTTTAAGTATCCCCATAAGAAATAATCCAGTGTCTGGAGAACGGGGAGGCCATCGAGGATCGGTATTCCGCCCTAACCATTTATTACAAAATGTCCTATTCAGCCGCTGAGAAACATTTCTAGTAGAATGGGCAGGACATCCTTCATGTTGGAACCATACTTTTTGCCGTTCTTCTAATACCATATCATCCAAAAACTCTCCTATTTCAGTTTCCAAAAAGTTCAAGAACCTTTCACCATTCAAATTCTCTCGAAAAAAAAAACGGACCAAGTAATGTATCATTTAAATACCACACCAAACGTTTGTTTTCTGATATTATTGATTTTTGTTGTCAATAATGAAATTTGGGTTGACATCTGACCACCATCTGCAATTTTGTGATGATAGAACCCCATTTGTTGTAAAAGTCGATTAATCTCCAAACAGAATACATCTCTTTGTTCTTTTATTTCACCCTGAATCCACATGGAAAAATCATATCTCAAATCATAGTCTTTTTCTTGCAATGTACAAATAAATGTAGGTTTGTAAGCATGGTACTTATGTTTCTTAAGAATACGCTTCACAGAGTTTTTTTTTATGCCGGTATAATCACTAATTTCTTGAGTGGACCTTCTAGGATTTTCTACTACTGCTTGAAGTACGTCTGGTTTTCTTCTGTGCATACAGGTTTCGTACGCTCCGTATTATGTTTATTTTCTAGGGAGCCGGTCTGTTTGAAATTCTTTAACATTCTTCTTACACTTGAATAGCAAATTTGTTTGTCTGGATGCCGCTCGTTGAAAATATTTGCAGCTTCGCGCATTTAATCTGTGGTGATATAACCATCACCACAGATTAAAACTAATTCTGCCTTTTCAGTTAACGTTAATACTACTGGGCGAGCCATTTTTAATTATAGACAAATATGAAAACGTTTGACAGGCAAGTTTCAAGACGCCACACTATCAAACTACAGTATTGTTTTCGGGCGTATGTGTTTTTTGTTCATGGCTATCCGCGATAGATTTTGGAGTGTTTTTTAATATCTGTTCTAGTTGAGGCATTGTTGTCAGAAGAACAGAAATTTTATACTTTTATTGACAGTTTATTCATGTGAACATTTACTTAGTAATGTATTTGCCTCGTTAAAAAGAGTATTTGTTTTATTCTAGAGTTCTGTTAAATATCGTTGCAACAAACATGAAGTTGACGGTCACCTAAATAAATACAAATCCAAGTAAATTTTACAAATACACTTCAATTTGATAAAAAATACTCCAAACTGATTTGATTGTGGCTACTTCACATACATATTAAATCAAATTAGTAAAAATATGTATCATACGGGAGTAATTGAATATTTTCCAAACGAAAAAAAAAAAATTCGAATAGCAGGTCATGACTGAACATAACTTTTAATTCTTAGCAACTTTTCTCTTCAACGTATTTCTATATTTTTTTAAATAAGGGCACTTTACTCTTGAACGAATTTTGTGACATTACCAGCAATGAAGTTCAGTTAATAATACCCTGAAAGTGACATTTTACAATTTTAGCATTCTGTATCTCGTTAACTTACATATAATTTTTATGTGTCCATGGTAACTTCTGCCCAGGGGGGCGAGTTCAACAACATTGAAATTTTGGACAATTTGACCTAAATACTTTTTGCTTGAGAAGTGTTCGTTGTCCAGTTTGTCATCTGCGTCCAAACTCTCTTCATTGAGCTCGTCAACCGTTTTCAAAAGCTCATGATGAGTATCTTTCAATGAATGGAGTCATATTTTAAAGTTTTTTTCAGAGGCCTGATGGTCTAATTTTTGTGACAAGTCGTATAAAATTTGGAAATTAGCAGATTGCAGTAAAAATTTTGACCTGTCTCTTCGCGACAGTAGCTCCCGGTATATTTTCCAACGAACAATCAAAATTTTATTATTTGATTGGACAGCCCACTCAAGTATGGGTATCAAACTTCAAATAATATGAAAAAGCACAATCCGTAACACAATATAGGAGCAAAAAACTAATTTTCGCTGCAAACCCAATTATATTTTTGTTTCAGTAATGAAAACATTATCTATTACTGATATCCGATTTTAAAAATAAAAACTTGAAATCTGTATAAATTACCGTAACAATTTGAATTCAAATAAGAATATTCCATTCAATAAAATATCGTTCATTAACACCGAAATTTGAACAGGTAGAAATGAACAAACGAAATAACGTGCAAAAAAATTAACGGATTTTTTTACTACACGTCGATTGTCTAATTCTTCCGCTATTTCTAGTGCAAATTATATGAAATCGAATTCTTGAGTTAAATCACTAATTGAAAATTAAACTTTCCTAAAATTTCTGTTTTCCTGTTCAATACAATGTTTAGTAGCTAATATTTCCTAGAAAAGTTATAAAATTCATCACTTACCCAAATATTGAAGATGTCGGTTCTCTAAATCGTTTGTTGGCACTTCGAAAGTTTAGGGATAGAAGATTCAGTACGAAAAAGGGAAAAGTGCATTAATTGATACAATTCAATTACTTATCACAATATTCACAATACCGATTTCCGCAGTTGACACAACGACCGTTCATTTTTATTCTACCAAAAGAAAGGCACGAATTCCGAATGTGTGAAAGCAACGTTGTCACTTTGAATTCGATTTACTCGGCAAAAATAAAGACTACGGAATATTTTCAATATTTGACTAATCATTTAGCTCGGAACGTATCCATACGCAAAATGTTTGGTTATGAGCTCCGATCAAATAACAGAACCTAGATGAATAACTCGCGCCGCACACGCATTAAAATTTGTGAGTAAGGAACATCTTTCCCCAACGGCAGTGTCGTGCGTTGTTAACAGGGTAAATCTTCGATTACACTGATAAAATTTCAAAAAAAAATTTTTGCATCCTAAGTAGTTTGGTCTCCTGAACGACTTCTTTCGGAGATATTGGCCCATTTTTTTGAAGCTTCTCCATTTGACAGATCGAATTTCTGTTATGGAAAATACACAAAATTTTATCTCATTCAATCAAAACACCTCACCCACACTTATTTACTTGGTTTCAGCAATTTTTAATGGAAAAACTATTATTTTTGCAAAAAATTCACCCTTCTTCAAAACGTAAACAAATGATTGGAATGTGTTTGTTGAACGCTGATTGTCTGGTTTTTTGTGTATGCAATGTTAGCAACGGAATTGTTCGTTCGGGATTTGCGCCGTTGCCAATTTTATTTCAGATATGAATATTTCAGAGAGTGAGTAATGAGAAATGATTTGTTTACGTTTAAAAGAAGGGTGACTTTTATGCAAAAATTATAGTTTTTTCCATTAAAAAGTGCTGAAACCAAGTAAATAAGTGTGGGTGTGGTGTTTTGATTGAATGAGAATAACATTTTGTGTATTTTCGATAACAGAAATTCGATCTGTCAAATGGTGAAATTCCACAAACAAATGGCAGGAAATTTCAATTGGATTTTTTTGTTCAGGAGACTTAACTACGTGAGTTGCAGAAATTTTTTTTAATTCGTATACTCAGTCTAACCGAAGATTTACCGATTTATCTCCACAGGATTTTGAGAACAGCCGATGCTCTAATTGACATGTTTTTTAATTATTGTAAGATCAAATGACTTACCTGTGAAGGAAATTTGATCCTAATTAAACGAGGTTTGTGTCGAAATTATTACACCATGTAGTTATGCCTGATAATATCGTCTTCATAACACGTTCAAAGAAATGAATTTAAAAATAAAATTTGGAGCTGGCAACCCTGTTGACCAGTCGTCCCTATCAACTGATCCGTTGATAATCAAACTGACTTGTTTAAAGGAGAATACAACTATATCGATGCATGGGCGGGTAAACTAAATAACTGCGAGACTCAAGTAGTCTGGTATTTCTCAACATGAGATTTTTTTTTATTTCATGGGGAGGGTTTGTAATAATTTCGACAGAACCCTCGGATAATTAGGATCAAAATTCGATCTTACAATTATACTTCGGTTTCTGTCTTCAATTATTACATCATGTATATGTTCAAAGTAATGCGATATAGTTGTAAGATAGGAGTGAAATAAACAAACTGTTCGATTTCAACAATTGTTTTCCCATTTTTGGGGGCATACATTTTTGGCACCTAAAACGAATTCATACACAAAACCTTACCTTCATGCAATGTTCGATAGGCACTTATAGTTTAAGTAGCTATTTATTTCTGATTGAGCCTTCCTTGTAGCTGAAGGTTTATTACAAATAAATATTCTAAATTTCTGTGAACTTTCCTAATTTCTTCCACGCTGACTCCTCCTCTGAAAGCTGCTAATGTGCTTAGTGCTATAGATTTTTGTCACATTGTTTTTATCCAACGGCCAATGGCCTGGGAAGAAGCTGGATGTAATTTCAATCTATTTATTAGGTATATATACAGGGTGGGGCACCGAAAACAAAACAGATCGAATATCTTCAAAACACATGTGTTGTGAAGAAAGTAACTCTGTGATCAGAACCACCGTTTTAGCAATAGTTTGGGTGAAGCCTGCAGATTTCAAAGAGTAAGTCTCGATATTTCGTCCGTTTTTCCTTCTCTTTTCGGAAGATGTTCTTTTCGCCAGGAGCCTGAAACTCAATGACAAAAATCATCCTACTTTGATGGTTGAGGAGGACTACATCCGACTTATTGGCTTGTATTTGCCTGAGGGTGGGGAATGAGTATTTCCAATAGATTCTGTACTTATCATTCTCCACAAAGGACTCAATATTTTTTATGATCATTATTGTCATTATTGTTTTGAATGCTAAATATTTGTGTCATTCGTAATGTCACCCATACCAAATAGCGGGGCATGCTCTAACAAACTTAGAGAACTTTTTTTTTTTTAATGTCCAAATGGCAGTGCAATGGAATTAATTCTTCAAGGTTAAATCTGATATATTGAAATTGAAGCCCAAATATTGGCATTTCCTAACTGCATCAATTTTAATCCCAGTTTATGATCAAACATAGCATACGAAGGCGTAGAAGGGCCAATATTATAAAAAAAATTATTTTCGTTAATACTAAGTCAGAATCCTGACTTAGTAACTCAGAATTAGCTAATTCCGAGATGTTAAGTTATTGAGATTTGCAATTACTTTATTTTCTCATTTCGGTCACTTTCCAATCTTGCCGAATTCAGACCTATGAAATCTGATTCTACTGTTTTCGCGTATGATGCTTTATTGTTTCTTATAAAAACATATTAGATGAATTTCAATTTGGATCATAAAACATTTCTATCCATTCAATTTTGCTGTTTTTAAGACCTATAAAATGTTATTCTGAAACATAATTGATTCTCCATTTTGTTGGTTTTACATATTACTGGTTTTTTCATTTATCGATATTACAAAAATAATTCTGCTATTCTATAGCCCACCAGTTGATTGAGTTTATCATTGAGGATCAAACACTCTGATTCGTTATTCGCCATTTCCGTTATTTTGCTATTGATTGGTAATAGCAAAATAACGGAAATGTCAAATAACGGTGTCGTTATTTTTAACGGAAGTTATACAGCATACGGCTGAATATCAGGCAATAATTTCGACAGAACCCTTGTATAATTATGATGAATTTCCTTCACAGGTTGATCTTTCAATTTTTCTTGAATTTCTCCTAAAACGTCAATTCAATTGAATTTGGTGATAAATACTCACTCAACGTCGATTGCAATTCCATCAAAAGACTTTTCAACTTCTTTTTGATTTTCCTGGTAATGAGTTGTGAACGTGTGTACGTCGTACGATACCACAGACAAAAGTGAGTTTGATTATGATTATCAACGGATCAAGTTGATAGGGACGACTGGTCAACAAGGTTGCCAGCTCCAAATTATATTTTTAGGTATATTTCTTCGAACGTGGTATGAAGACGATATTATCAGGAATAACTACTTTGTGTAATAATTGAAGACAGAACCCGAAGTATAATTCATTAATTTCACTCTTTTCCAATTCAGTGTCCCTTTCTCGATATTAACGACACTGGTAGCTCACCTATGAAATGACATATTTTGGTTTCCAGCTTCAAATGGTCTTTTACACATTTCACAATGCTTCACCATTGCTTAATAATAAAAAATAACGATAGTTTAACACAAATTAATTCAGAATTTGTCCGTTATTCACGAAAAAAGACCCCAATAAGCCAAAGACTAAAAAAACAGAGATGTTTTGTTGTTCTGCCATATCTGACATCCGATATTCCAAATGCAGTGTTGCCGTACTGACCAGACTATACTGACAACGAAGATTCTCCTTTCGGTGATGGAAATACCTACTACTATCGTTTTTACATGCTCCCAACAAGCTGCAATGAACGTTTCAATTGCATTTTTATTGCTATATATTTCATCCAAGATAGTGTTTTTGGGTTTTCGTTGCCATGAATTTATCAGATAGCTATCAAAATCTAGCTGACGTGCTTATTGTATGCTTAAAAAATTGCGACATGGCAATAATGTCATGATTTAAGGGATAACATTATGAAAAGATGTTACCTTCAGTTCAATTTGAGAATTACTCATCTAGGTTCTGTTACTTGATCGGAGGTTATGAAAGTAGAAACATTTTGCAGAAGAATACATACAATTTTTCAGAGAAATATTCATTAATTTCTCTGAATCACATTTACTATGAATAACACGTTAAAAAGGGTAAGATCTCGTTAATCCTTGGCTCGCACAAGTTTAGACTTCTGTCATGACATGAGACAGTCATACAGGAGTAGGTTGAAACTAAGTGAAAAATATAGAATGCAGTGCAGTACGATACAATTACAAACATGAAAGAATATGTACACTAACAACATAAAATATTACAATTATGAACACATTGAGAAATGAAAAAGATGATATTCGATTATACAGTGTCTTTCAAAAGTATTGGAGCGGTCTCATATTTCAGAAACGACCCAGGGAAAATTAATGAAAATTTCGACAGGGTGGATTTTGATGATGCCCGATTCAATGGTGATATCACCAATTTTGCCAAATCAACAGTCTTTCGGATATTGAGGGTAACTCAATTTTTTTAAATGGAACACCCTAATTGTTTTCATTGCAATCAATTCAGCGACGCCTCATTACTTATGTCTTCAAATATCAGATATAAAATTAGTGTGGTTTTTGAAAAATGACAACATGGCTTTTTCGTTCAAAAGTCTAATTCCATTATTTTCAATACGGTTCATGAAAAATTCGTGAAATTTCATACATTCTGGTTTTTGATGATGCCCGATTTAATGGTGATACCGGCAATGTTGCCGAATCAACAGTTTTTCAGATATTGAGGTCAACTCAATTTTGTTATATGGAGCACCCTATTTGTTTCCATTACAATCAATTCAGCGACGCCTCATCACTTATGTCTCCAAATATTAGATTTTAAGTTGATGTAGTTTGAGCAACCAGCAAATTTAGAAATATTGAAAAATAAGATATGTCGGGCAGCTCTTTTAATCACGGCTCAAATGCTAACTCATACCTTGTATGACCGCTTGGACCCTATTGGAAAAGAATTAAATTGTTACAAAGTTATTTTAACAAAAACCATTTTGTACGAAATATCATGATAGTTTCTCGAGCACTTTTAAAAATATTGGACCGTTTGCAGACATTTCAACGAATCATGTTCTCATTTATTTCAAAAACAACATTAATTCACAATTTGGTATTTGAAGACATAAGTATCAACGGGGCGCTGATTTGATTGATTTGATGTTGTCGTATTTCAAAAGCCACATTAATTTGAAAACTGACATTTGGAGACATAAGTGGTGACGGGGCGCGTAATTGATTGCAATGAAAACAAATATGGTTTTCATTTGAAAAGAATTACCCTCAATATCTGGAAAACTGTTGATTTGGCAACATTGCCGATATCACCATTGAATCAGGCATCATCTAAAACGATCTTGTGTGAAATTTCATGAATTTTTCTTGAACCGTAATGAAAATAATGGAACGTTCCCGGACTTTTAAACGAAAAAGCCATGTTGTCATATTTCGAAAACTGCAATAATTTAAAATCTGATATTAGGAGACATAAGTAATGAGGCCTTGCTGAATTGATTGTAATGAAAAAAAATAGCGTATTCCGTTTGAAAAAATTGAGTTACCCCCAATATCTGAAAAACTGTAAATTTGGCAACATTGCCGATATCACCGTTGAATCGGGCATCATCAAAAACCACCCTGTCAAAGTTTTCGTAAATTTTCTCAGTACCGTTTGTGAAATATGAGACCGTTCCGATACTTTTGAAAGACACTGTATACTGTGAATAGGTACCATTAAGTATTGGTCTATAAATTCATTCAAGAAATAGATGTAATTGTTGACCAGGAATGATCTCAGAATGGATTTGAATTTGATAACATATTTCAATTTTATAATTCGTCTGATAGCATGAGTTCCGTCTCAATTTTGTATAGGTGGACGTTGTTCTTTGCACGAGTGTTATATTCTAAAATCCACATACTTAACTTAGTTTTATTGAGTCCAGGATTGATTGTAACACCACAAAATTTGGCATGCTGGTAGTTGGAATCATGCCAAACAAGAAAAAGAATTGTTAACCGAAATTCCGGGGGAGGAACTCACAAAAAAATTTATTTAAAAATATTTTTTTTGTCATCTTGGAATTAATGAAGTTTATAAAAAAATGGTCTGAGATGGGTTGACGATCAATGAGTTCCCTACAATAATGATCCTTGGTAATTCCTTACAAATGAGGTAAAATCAAATTTCAGGCTCACGTTTACCCGCAGCTGCAAGTTACGGCGAGGCAAACGTTAAATTTGTCTAAATTTTGCTAAAAATGATCAAAGAAGGAAAAATAAAATTGGGGTTTGGTCCTGAAGATTTCTACATTTTCGTGCAAATATAATACGTGGGTATCTGAATACCAAAAATGTTTTTTTACCACATTACATTATCCTACTGCATTGTTTATGGGGGATGTTGAAATCATAGATATTTTAGTGAGTCTGGAATAATTGCACTAAAGCAGGAACCGTTACCCTTTTTGAACTTAATAGTAGTTAAACTTAGGAACGCCAAAAAAAAAAGTTATATTCCTGCCTCATTTTCAACCCCCTCATGATGCCGGCATTTTCTTGAGTTAATGTTGAAAATAATCGGTGTATGAAAATTAAAATTTGCAATTTTCATGCTGGAGGTTTGCATTTTACATTCTTGTTGTTTAACATTCAAAAACAACTCTGAATTTTGTTATAATTTCAATAATTCATTGGGCCATCCAATTTGGAGTGAAAAATATAATGAAATCTCATACATTATCATGCACTCTCTCAAGTAATCGCAAGTATATTAGCTGTGTACAGATTCGTATTCAGGATATTAAAATATGTACAGAACTAAGAGTTCGTACACAAATCATAGGGATTTTTCCGTCCCCGGGGAATTATATGAAGAAATAAGGTTTCATTTTAATATATTTTATAAATAATATTCTTGAGCTATTTGAGAGAATATTACATAGAAATGAATACAGGTCACATAAGAGGGAACATATAGGTTAAGACTCAAATGGCAGAGTCTTGAAAATTGCACTTGTTTGTAGGATGTCACCAAAGGAAGGAGTAGAAGGATTGTAGAAATTGACAAGTTTGAAAAACAAAAAAAAATGTTTCGTCTGTTTTCACTATTATTTCTATTGCAAAAACACTATTTGTTCAGAATTTATGTATGTTTCAATTATGTATTGAAAAATATCCAAAGTTTTAATTGGGCTACTTTTCAGTATGGAAAATATTTTTTTCTGACTTGGTTTATGTGTTATTTCAGTCATCAATTATAGTTCTTGTTGGTTGCCAAACAATTTCAACCTTTCTAAAATAAATTTCAAAAGATTGATGGTTGGTTGCGTTCTACTTTCATCCTGTAATAAATACATTTGTGTTCAATATTTGTGTATTATTTCCAAGTTTCATATATCCTAGAAACTCATTTCAGTCGGTTCTCAAGTTATATCCCAAAACGAATTGTCATATAAAGTACACCTCTGTGATTGAGGTTTAAACATTTCATTGATCCCAATACCAACTAACCTCTTGAAATAAAAATGCTTTGGACAATTGTAACACAATTACAGTGGAACAGTTGGTAAGGCACTATTACTTTTTGAACGGGAGATGATATCCCCCCTAAAACCCGCTATGACTATACAAACGGCGACTGGGCCGAGTTCCGAAAAGTCATGAATGCTCGGACGATCATCACACCCAGCAATACTCGGGATAGAATTGAGGAGGCAACTCTCACTCTTATCCGTGACATTCAGGCTGCTCGCGACCGCGCTGTCAGGAAGATTACATTCAAGGGGAATCGGAATGTTCTTCCACCGGAAGTTAAACATCTGATCACTCTGAAAAAATCCCTCCGGAAAAGGTGGCAAGCCACCAAAAATCCGGAGCATAAAGCTGATATGTTTCGGATTGGCAGAGAGAATTCAGAGCTGATCAATGATCACAACGATACTCAGTGGAAGAACAAACTGGAAAAACTGGACGTTCGGGACAACTAACTGTGGCGGATGACGAAACGCTGTCGTGAGATACCTGGGAGTACAGTTGGATAAGCGTACAACGTGGCACAAGCACCTGTACCTGGCTATTTAGAGGGCCACAGCAGCGGTAAAACGCGTGGACCCCCTAATAGCCAGAGGTTCACACATGAAGCTTGAGGCAAAGATGGCTTTCTACAAGCAGATGATCTGGCCGGCGATGTTGTACGCTTGCCCAGCGTTCTGCAGCATGCCCAAAACTCCTTTTATGATATTAGATAGGATGCAGAATAAAGTACTCCGTATTATCACTAATAGTGACCGCTATATCCGATGCGTTACGTGCCCTTGCTGGCGATCCCGACACAGGTAAAAAAATTGTCATACAAATTTTACAAGTTCCACCTCTCCAAGAGTTCCTTAACCAGAGATCTTACCAGACTCCGAGTTTTCGATAATGAGCCCCGCAAACACGGCGGGCGCTGGTTATTTTCTAGGATAGTTGGGAAGAACCGGTTCCATAGGGAACCGAGTCGTATGATATAAGAAACTCAAGTACCCCGACCCGGTTTTTTGCTTTTAGCCTTTTCTGGGGTTAGCTCGCAATAATCAGCCTCACACGAACTTAGACAATAGCAGTATCTAGATTGAATGCAATGAACGACACGCATAAGCTTCGCAGGAGGCGTGTATTATGCCACTTACAACCGACATCAGTTTTATAGATCGACCCACCGCCAACATCAGCGGAGGTGGTTGTTAGCGCCCCCTGACCGGGACCCTAGGCACTCCTTGGCACGAACCCTCATCCCCAGCAATGGGGTGGAGGAGGAGACGGCTCTCTGTGCGTCCAGTTCCATCACATCGGACATCCAAGCCCACGTGGGGTGAAGAGAGAAAATGTAATGTATTGTTATGATTTGAAAAACTCTGCGGTGACTGAATTTCAAAATTGTAGTAAACTTTATTTATTTATTTATTTAATTTATAATATAATGAAAAAATAGTTATTTCTCAAGGTCAAGTTTTGCAAAATAATTTGACAAAATGATTTTTATTGTGAATCCAGTGAAAGATCGGTAAAGGTATTTACTGACACCTGCATATTTTTGACGCATATGCCTGGAAACTGCACGTCAATTCATATTTGTGCCTTTCACTTACGTTTCTATCACAAGATCATAGGTATTTTATTCGGTTCTGAAATTATTTTGTTAATACAGTATAGTGTCATTTGATATTTTTCAAATCATCTCGTATCTTTTACTATTCAAACTAGAACACGTCCTATTTCTGGGCGTGCTCACCCTGCGTTTTTGGGTGGAAATGCATGTATCTCATTTATACGTTTTGCTAATAAAGTCACCATTATCAGGAACTGTTATCCTTAAGCTGAAGTGGAGACAATATTTCTCAACCCACTGAAGTAACCAAAAATCAAAGGTTAAACATTTTTGAACTATCTATCACACCTACCATACCAGGCTCAATACTGAAGTTCAGATTTACCGGGTATGCATTTTTGGAGTAATTTGTAGAGAATGAATATATGATTGATTTTCGCAAAAACCTATAAATTGTAGGGTGAATATTGTTTTGCTTGGATATATGAATGCATATTTTTCCTAAAATCCAAACTTTGTAGTCCATCTAACATTTTTAGAAATATCTCATAAATCCTGGTAGTAGATATCCAAGAAACATCACCAACAAAGTTTCATAACATAATGATATCAAGAAAATGATGGACTCCTCTAACAACGCCACTGGTTTTCAGAAGGTCATTAAAAATATCCTGATGGCAAATGCCAGATTTCATCTTGAAGATCATGTGTCTAGTAACACATTAAACCATTTTTTTTCCCATTTCACTCTTTCTTTCCCAGACTGAAAGCGATTCAAAAGATTAGTTGGCATTTTCGTGAGTTTTTTATGCATATAATCTGTCATAAGAATGTGTTGGTCTCTTGTTGAAACACCAAATTGTGGTATAATGATAATAAGTTGTTTAGAGACGGATAATCGAATAATTTTCAATTGTAATCTTTTTGTCTCATTTATTTGCCCATTTTGTTGAGATAATAATCGCTTTCACAGGATATTGTATCAATCTGAATTCTCCATCAAGTTGCCATCAATACGAATTATAGTAGATCTGGCCTTGGCTAGAGTAGAGACGCCGATTAGGCCGTCGCGACGTCTGTAACCAGAAAAAAACGACCGATAACGTCATTACACGATTATTTATTCTCAAGGCTCTGCCATACGGCAGGGAATAAACAGAGAATTATACTCAAATCGAGAGACCGTGAATTACTTCTGAATGAATAGTTTTAGTGAAAATTTTGACATATGCATACCTGATGTTATATTTACCGTGATTAACATTCAGCAACTTTACCTCGATATAATATAATTATTAAATACGGTTGACTACTTTTTATTTTTGGACAAAAAATCTGACTGAATCGAAAATGACTTTTTATATTTTTATATAATTTCAACTGACAACCATTATCACTACAACGACAAAAAATGGACAAAAAAACTGAACAAAATGAGAAAAGTGACTTGACGAATTAACATTCTTTCTCCTCCAAAAAGGAATCTTTGCATTTCAAAATTCCAGTTTTTGTTTCCACTTCTACTTCTCTTATTCTCCCATCGGGACCAGGAAAAACTTTCACTATCCTTCCCAATTTCCAGGAGCTTTTTACTCTATTTTCTTCCATTACAATAACTACATCATTTTCTTCAATTTGTTCGTTACCTATATAGACCATCGATTAATTTTCGTGAATTTTGGAAGGTATCCTCTGAACCATTTTTTCCAATAGTCATTTGTGAATTTCTGAATTCTCCTCCATTCTTTCCTCAAATCAAAATTATCGCCCAACTCTCCGACCTCTTTCGAAGATCCAATAAGGAAATGATTAGGATTGAGAGCATCCAAGTCATTTGGATCCATGGATATTTTCGTAATGGGCCTTGGATTTATCATGTACTCCACTTCTGCGGAGAGAGTTAGGAATAGTTCATCTTTCAATTGTTGTTCATTGAAAATGAAAATTACTATAAGCCATTCCCATGCTCTGCGCATGTGTGGGCTCGCTGGTGGTGTACATTTCTATTCAATTCCTCGCAACAACATCTCGTCGTCTATTTTCTTCTGGTCTATTAAAGCTAAAATATTCTTCAGTTCTTCAGAAGCTCCTCGTAGGTTTGTACCGTTATCCGCAAACATTTGACGTGGTTGGCCATTATTGCTGGATCTATTGTGAGTAGGTGTGCAACTTCGAGGTGAAGAGCTCGTATTGACAAACAAGTGAAAATAACACCCCGCCTCTTTTTTTCGTCGACCTACGCTGACTGTGAATGGTCCAAAATAATCTACCCCAGTAAAGGGCCTCATGTCTGGGGTTTAGTACTGTAGGAAGTTGTCCCATGAGAGAAATTTCAGGTTTTGGGTTGTTCGAATTACATAACTGACAGTTTGCAAAGACAGATTTCACTAGAGATCATCCATTTATGATCCAATATTTCTGTTTCGACTCATTAAAAACAGTTTCCACTCCTTGGTGACCAAATTTATCGTAAAGATATATTAGGAAAATTTTCGTGTATCTATGTCTTTTCGGCAATTTTGGTGGTCTTTTTGCAGATTTATTCATCGTCGGAGCTAAATCTGTTCGTCCACTCAAAACTATGACATTCCTATCATCCAGTATTGGTGAAAGTTTGCTGAGGCAGCTTCGTCCATTTAACGATTGCTTTCTTTTGAGTGCTTGGAATTAATTCTTCTGGAAAATTATCCTGCTGACAGTTTTGAATCCAGCAAATCTAAGCTTGTCTTATTATTTCCATAGTCAATTCATCAGAGAAGTCTTCATGTCAAATACTGGATACCGATCCATATTTTTGAACGGAAATGAGGCAAGCATACGAGGCAGAGCGAGCCGTCAGTCAGTGCGAGGCACTCCACCATGGCGCGGCAGAAATAAGGTAAATGTCCCAATTATCGACACAATAGCGTGTTCGTGAGAATGACGAATACTTTTCGTACTCAAGGGGTATTCTTATCTGGTTGAGATATTTAGTTTCTGAATCTTTGCACTTTTAATTTCATTGAACAGACAAAAAAACTGATCAGAAAACTGTGAAATAATTCAGATGGAATGAATGAAAACGTTGAGCAGATGTCCCAATTTTCGACACCTGAAAAAGATCAGTAACCAATGGCAGGCATGGACGATATCGCTCCCGCCAGAGAGCGCTAGTGTGAGTGGAGGTCATGAGTGACAGTAATAACCAGTTATAATTTACAATAACACTTTTATTAGTTGCTGTTATGGAGAAATACGGCACTATAAGTGTAAAAAGCCTCATTTATGAATTGAAAAATGGAAAAGCAAAATCTTCCAGCCGTAAAGAACAGTTGATACGAAAATGAGTGGATGGAATCGGTGCATAAACGTCAGTTTGTATGTTAACTTGTCTATATTTGGTGAAATTTATTTACTGGCATAAATCTTATTCTTTCAGATTACTCGATTATGATAGGAATAAACTTTTCATGTCCGTTATGCACTTATCAACTACTCCAATCTGACCTCAACTTACAATTGCGCCAACTACGTTAAGCTTGCCAGAATACATGCCATTGCCGACATGTATGAGTACCAATTTTCGACAACTATTATCAATGATACAGTTATATTTATATTTATTGTGAAACAATTAGTATCAAAAGGTTAAATTTTTATTCATTGTACACCTAAAGTTAAAAAAAATTACTAAAATATAAATTCATCACAATTGAAAATTCTTTTTTGCACTAGTGGGCGGTAAAGTACACTTTACCGCCCGGTTCGCCGGGCGTAAAGTGGCACTTTACCGCCCGTGGGCGCATCATGGCCCGCGGGCGGTAAAGTAGACAATATACTAAAATTGTCCATATATACCTACGCACATCATTTCACGGAAGACCTACCACGAAACGATGAATTCAGTTCAATAAAGAAATACTCATTTAACAACTTTTATTCACAATCTACATTTTTGCTCCATAACCCTGAAAATTAGAATTTTATATTAACTATGCAATTGTTACAGTTTTGAATATTGAGGGTGGGATATTCACTTTTCTCTTGAAAATAATTATTTCCTTTTGAAACATCCTCACCACTCATTTTAGATGTGGATGGTAGGTCCAAATAATTATTATTTGGTATCGGTCCATCAGCATCGCCGGCAATTTTTTTGGCAATATTCAATTTATTTGAAATCGATTGTTCAATCTAGCTCTCTGCTACTGTAGTTGATTTCCAACCAGCGTGTCTTTTGATATAGGTGATACTTTCCGCAGCATCAGCCAATGAAGTGGCTGAAGAACGCCTGAAACAATTACCCGTATATTCTTCTGGGCCTGGTAGCTTCAAAAATGCTGCAATTCTTCTTGGAATTTGACCGAGGATATTCTTCCCAACAACTTGTTTTGTACATTTGTTGTTCTTATGGAATATAAAGAAACGCCCATGTTCAGTATTTGCGGGACGTAGACTAGCATATCTTCTATAAAGATCCAAATAATAAACTGACTGGTTTTCAGTACTGCAGATGGTAAATGTTCGTTGTATTTTAGTTTTTGACTCTCGAATTGTAATCAATAAAGCATAAGTTAGGTCTTGAATGTCATCTAGCTTGAGATTTGTTAATTCTTCTCTACGACAAGCACCATGTACCCCAAATATTAATGCAACCTATAAAAGGATCAAATAAGTTTTTTAATTACTTAATAAATATAGGTAGGTATAACATACCTTCATCATCAGATATACATTATCTGGAGCTTCTTTTAGAAAAAGTTCGATTTCATCCCTATTCAATATTTTGGATTTCTTCGGCTTATATCCATCATTATTCCGTTTCAAAAATGCTATCAATTTTGGAAATTTGCTTATGTTTATATTATTATACAAATTCAAAGTAGACTTTAACATCGAATAGTATGACCACAAAGAAGATGGTTTTCGATTCTTGGACTTCTCAAAAAAATATCCCAGTAATATATCTTCTGTAATTACCTTCACATTATTTTCATTACGCCTTTTTATGAACTCATTATACGTCTTTTCGAAAAGTTTCTTTGACTTTGTTGGTAGCAGTTCGAGTTTGGCACTCTCAGCCGATTCCAAAATTTCCATTGGTATGTATATATTATGTTCTTCATCTGATGATTCCATAATTTTCGTGTTGAGTTCACCCACGCACTTTTTCAGATAAACATGATTTACCTTGTTTATTGAATTTGTTACTAGACAACAATCAGCTTGCTTAACAACGTCATAATTAGGTGGGTATATACTGGGTATTCTGTGTACAATTTCAATAAATGAATCTATTTCAGTATACACAGATGATTATTGACACGATAATTGCGATATAAATATATATACAGTGTCCGCCAAAATCTTGGAACCATATGGAAAACTTTTTTATTAATATTTTCTCAGAAAATGGCATTCTTCATAAAAGTTAGTTTCCCATGCTGTTCCAATATTTTGGTGGACACTGTATGAACAGCTAGTGCATAAAATTTTGTATGTATCACGTGCGTAAAATGCGTTTATGGTTTGATGCCATTTTGGAAAGTTGACGTTTTCTATCATGGTCAAAAAGAGGTTGACCATGAATGTAATGTCAATCCGTACAAAAGTTTACCGGGGGAAAACGTTGCTTTATGGACAGATTGTATATTATTAACAGGTATTCCTGGTAATTATTATCAAATATGTATGTGAATATCAATACAGACAACAAAAATATATCCAAGAAGTATGTCGGAAGAGGCCACCTAAACAGTGCTGTGTAGAACATTCTTCTGCATGAAGTTTTACTATGTAATATATTTCAATATAGATTTGTATTTGCTTGTATGAGAGTATAATCTACAATTAAACGAGGAAAGAGAAAAGAGAATTCTTAAGGAGTTATGTTGAGAAAATTATGATGGTAATTTCATTGATTATTAAAGGTAATACCACGAGAACTGTTTGTCGTAAATATGAGAACAAACCGATTGATAAAATCACGAGTCCTTTAGGATGAGTGATTTCATCTAAATTTGGGTTGTTTGAATGTTTTTGCCAAATGAACGTGTTTGAGTGGTGAAAATAAAATATTATTGATAAAATTTGAAGAACGAGTTGTGTTGTATTTGGAAAGAGTATTTCTTTTTCGTCAATCTGAAATGTGAATAACCATTGATAATAAAGGTATAACTTTCCATTCATTTTGATAATATGATAATTCATTATAACGTTTCATATGACCCCGGTCAATAAAATCGACGCAGATAACCCTATTTAGTTTTTGACAGTTCAAGAGGAAGAGGACCAGGCAGTTTCATCAGTATAAAACCGAATGATTGGCCAGAATAATCCGCTGCTATTGGATGAAATACCATCAGAAACGTCAAAATTTGAAATGTGAAAAAAATAATAAAAAATATTCAGAAACAGTTGAGGGTGAGTTTTCACATATTTTTAACATATATTTCCTGTAAATTGAATACTTCTGACTATTTAAATAAAATATGTGTGAAAAATCGTTGATTTTTTTTTCTTTTCACTAAACTGTTCTTTATAACCTTAACATTAGTTTTGAGTTTCTCGAATGACAACTATACACAAAAATGCACAGTTTTTTACAGAAACTTCAATTTTGATGTAATCGCTTCGACATCTATGATAACATCCACTGCTTCATATTATACCATTCATGAAGAACTAATGGTATTATCAGAACTGTTTCGAACATATACCATAATGGGTATAATGAATTATGTAATATTATTCAGTGAACTGTTACGTTTTGAAAACCACAACTACAACTTTTCCAATAGTATTTCAGAAAGAATCATTTGAATTTCAGAATAGCAACTTATATTTCCGAAAGTATCAGATTTCAGATTAGTGAGATGATTTTCGGAAAGCGTCAATTATATTTCAGAAAAGAAAGTTGGATTTCAAATAGCATCAGTTGAATTTCAGAAGAGTCAATTTTATTTCAAAAGGCATCAATTGTATTTCAGAAAGATCAACTTGATTTCAGGAACCATCATTTGAATATCAGAATAGTCAATTGCATTTCAGAAAGTATCATATATGCATTTCGGAAAATGTTATTTGTATTCCAGAAAACGAGAAAATAATTTTGAGCGTCGATTGTAATGAAGAAATCACATAGTTCAATTTTTGTGGCTCGATTTGGTGAATATTGGAGGGATTGTGCATGTGCAGCACAGCATTCAACGACACACCCTGAGGCTGCAATAGTTATGGAACCTATGCCAGTAGGGCATTAAATTTGCTCGCTGTGTCACAAGTCGTCAAATTTAGAATCAACGGAACAGGAAAAACCTACGAGTAGATGATATTCAGTTTCTAATTGATTTATTACTTAGTTGTTATTGTCTAATAAGTAATAAAACTCTAGTTGAAGATAGTATCTACAAATAAAAAATTTCAATTTCAGAAAAAGTAAAAATTATTTCAGATGAAATAATTCGAATTTCGTGAAAAGTGATAGAGATTGATGAATTCCTAAGTACATATGATATTTTCTGAAAAACAATTGACTATTCTCAAATACAATTGATGCTTTCTGAAATTGAACTGACTTTTCTGAAATTCAACTGACACTTTCTGAAATTCGACTCACTAGTCTGAAAATCAATTAACGCTTTCTGAAATTCAAGTCAATATTCCGAAAAACAATTGATACTTTCCGAAATAAAAATAACTATTTTGAAAGTGAATTGACGCTTTCTGAAATGAAGTTGACGCTTTCTGAAATCAAGTTGCCGCTTTCTGAAATACAACTGGAAAAGGTGTAGTGGTATTGTCAATAATGTTTCGAACAAATCGTAAAATTCATTATTTATTATTCAGTAAGTGGGTTGAAAAATTGTTACGTTTTAAAACACAACTATTCACTGTTTCCAATAGTATTTCAGAAAGTGTCAAATTTCAGAATAGCAACTTATATTTCGGAAAGTATCAATTGTATTTCAGAGTAGTGAGTTTGTTGTTTTCGGAAAGCGTCAATTATATTTTAGAATAGTAAGTTGGAATTCGGATAGCATTAAATGAATTTCAGAAAAGTCAATTTTATTTCAGAAGGCAGAAAGCATGAATTGTATTTCAGAATAATCAACTTGATTTCAGAAACCATCATTTGAATTTCAGAATAGTCAGTTGCATTTCAGAAAGTATCGTTTGTGTTTCAGAGAAAATAATATCAGAAAGCATGATTTGTAATGCAGATATCACAAAGTTAAATTTGTGTGGCTCAATTTGGTAAATATTGGAGGGGATTGTGAACGTGCAGCACAACATTCAACCATACACCATGAGGCTGCAATAACTATGGATAATATACCAGTTGGGCGTTAAATTTGCTCGCTGTGTCCAAATCATTGGGGTTTAGAATTATCGTTCCAAAAAAAAGCCTACGAGTAGATGATATTCAATTTCTTTAATTATTATATTATTTTGTTGTTACAAAAATTAATTTTTAGTTTCAAAAAAGGTAACCAGAAAAAATAACTTGAATTTCCTAAAAAGTGATAGATATTGATGAATCACGAAGTACATATATTGTCTGGAATACAATTGACTATTCTGAAATTCATATGATAATTTCTGAAATCA
Organism: Chrysolina americana; assembly: GCA_958502065.1. Lineage (NCBI taxonomy): Eukaryota > Metazoa > Arthropoda > Insecta > Coleoptera > Chrysomelidae > Chrysolina > Chrysolina americana. Next base: position 27,226,888 of record OY293411.1, read on the forward strand.
AATTGATTATTCTCAAATGAAATTAATGCTTTCTGAAATCTGGTTGACTTTTCTGAGATTCAACTGATACTTTCTGAAATTCAACTAACTATTCTGAAAATAAATTGAGACTTTCTGAAATTCTAGTACCTACTATTCTGAAATGCAGTTGAATCTTTCCGAAATATGCATCTATTCTGAAATTTAATTGACCCTTCCTGAAATGAAGTTGACGCTTCCTGAAATAAAACTGGAATGCTGGGTAAGCTTTTTAAAAAGAAAACAAGAGTTTTCGATGATGCCACTGGTAGTTCGATAAGGGAGTCGAACTTAGGCTTCCACCGAGTCCGGTACTACTGAGGGCAATGGGGGGGTGTTTGAAAGTTGGGTACATGTGGAAAATGGATCAAAAAAATGTTATGTGCTTGTCTTTATTATGAGTATATATCTTTTTATATTAATTCAATCAAAAAATTTAAAGGGATGGATTCATTGAATCATTTCCATCATAACTAAATTTACATACAGTGCGTCTGCTTAAGTTGGCTACATATGGGAAACTTTTTTATTATTGATTTTACGAAAAAAAGTTATTCTTCATAAAAAGTTCTGCATAGTCTAAAACATAAGATGCAATAATCAGATATTCAATTTCATCCAATCTTATACGAGGTAAGTCAAAAAAGATGAAATTTTCTCAAGAGTAAAGTAACTTTACATTTCACAACATCGAAAATTTTTATTATGTAAAGTTAGTTGATATTAAAAACTATTTGTTAATATGCAATTACATCCTTCTTATTGGAAAAATAATTTTTTTACAAATTATTCACAAATTATCAATACCGAACAGTTATCAATTAAAATTTATTTTAAACATGTTAATCTTTCCGGTCTGTTCAGAAATAAATAAGCAAATTTTCATAAAACTTAATTTAAATGTAATATTAATAATTTTCAAAAAAATTGTGAAATTTTTTTTCCAATTGGAAGGATGTTATTGCATATTGAGACAGTTTTTGATTCCGAACAAATTTTCATAATAACAATTTTCGATATTGTGTAATAGTATAATATTGTGTAAGTTACTCCTGGGTAAAATTCATATCTTTTGACATACCTCGTATAAGATTGATAAAATTGATGGTTGCATCATGGGTTTTAGACCATGCAGGACTTTTTATGAAAAATAACTTTTTTCCGTAAAATCAATAATAAAAAAGTTTCCCATATGTAGCTAACATATAACTAGGTATATAAATGTTGTTTTTATATTTTTTCCATGGGGTTTTCGATCTATAGAGGATCATAATCTGCCTAGTTAGTCGTGAACTAACGTGTCCTAATTAATTAGGATAACGTTAATTTCATCATTGATCGAACGAACTGATTGAAAACCATCAAAATGAACCAAGCAAAAAACTCACATTATTCCAAACCAACGGGAATCACTTCCTCGCGCCTCATTGGAATAACAAAACAACGTGCACCCACTATCACAACCGAGACTCGACAGGTTGTTCCCGTGATCGCGTGGAGGACCGTGGAATAGGCAAGGAAGTCCCGGAAAGTGCGAAGAACCGGAGAGCACTGGCCTAGACGACAGGCCGGGCGTCAAAGGACTCGCGCATGTACCGCCCGCTATCTCCGGGAATACAGGAGTTCACTAGGTACGTACGATGTACGGTCATTACAGATGCAAGAAGGCAATTCAAAGTTTCTTTACGTTGATTACTCTTCTGGAACAGTATATATCAATTTATTCATGGATATATAGGTACTTATTTCTGAAAGTTATCGATGATAGTGTTAATTTTTCTATGAATACTTGATTTTTTTTGTTACAATTTTTATTTTCGTCAACTGGCTGCACACCTACGGCAACCTTCAAAAGTCTTCCAGAAACTAGTGAGAACGAGGAAAGACAACCATTCAGAAGTTAGATGAGATATTTAAAATGGCTGAATTGTCTCATATCAACGAGATATTTTTAAAGTTGCTTCTTCCCAGAAGTGAATCTTGTAAGATGTTTAGAGATGTAGATGTTTTCGTACAGTCTAAAATCACTGTTTCGCTTCATCCTGTCCCTACACCCCACTTATAATTGATATAAATGATAGATGAGAATATGAGATGTTTATCATATACAAATTCATTGCAATATACAATACAAATAATAAAATAATGACAAATACAGTATTGAAAATAATTTATCTTGGGTATTATGAATTATTGAGAGCGTAAAGAATAGCTTGCTAAATGTTGAGAGAACATTACAATTTCTCCTCGAATAGCTCGAAGCGATATCCAATTGTCGTCCGAACTGGCATGGTGACGTAGTCAGTTGAAGAATCGAGTGAAATAACAGCATTGCGTCTCATTCGATTATGGGGAATTATAATATAATTATTGTGTTCCTTGTTAATCTTCTAAATTCGTCTCTACCCAAGATATCTTTTTTTTTTCTGATACTGTTACACAAAAAAAAAACGTATTTATTGTAAGAATACCACATAATCTCCTTCATGAGTTATGGTCACTTTGCTGGCTCTATAACCACAGCTAAACGTAATTATTCAATTTACCATTATATTTGTAGTCAGATCGGTGGTACCCTGAACAAACTTACCTAATGATTAAAAAAGATTTCAAAATTTGAGCAGTAAAAGTATGGTTTTTGAAATTGTTAAACTGTTAAAAATGTTTTAATGGAGATTCAAAGACCACTTTGTCTCTTGTGCGCGTATAAGTTTGTAGAGAAAGAAATTCTTATTTTCGATGTGAGATTGAGGTTGAAATTCTTTCAAAATTACTTCAAAAAGTTTGTCTGTCAAAATTCACTCTGGGTTTGTACAGCAAATAAAATAAAATGAGGAATGAAATAAGAAACAAGACACAAATAGACCCGTTTATACAGATTAAATAAGTAGTAAGAATCAACCAATAAAATTATGGCTTTCTTGACATAGAGTTCATGTTTGCTGTCAAAAATTTCATCAGCATATGCGCATTTCGTTAGCTAAGAGTGTAAACATGCTAAGTCCAATTTTCTAGACTTTATAGGATTCTTTAGTTAATACTGCGTTCGCAGATAGCAGATGTTTGTGAAGACATATTAAGCTCACTTTGGTTTTTCAATGGATCAAACTGTTTTTCGAATATTACGCAGTACCTAATCATAACTGAAATAACTGATAAGAAATTACAGTTTTGGTCAATAGTGGACTTGGCAGGTTAACACTATTAGCCAACGATTTGTATTTTCACTTGGCCAACTCTTATTTTATCTCTTATTTCTTATCTTATCCTGTGTATAAACGTTACCATTGATTTATGTATGTTTAATATCCTTCAATATTCAGTATCAAGGTAAGTTTCTTATTTCTATCGTTGCACAGTGGGCCCATAAAGTGATTTTTTGGCCACAACTCCTGTTTTTATAATAATGGCTCAAAAATTATTTCTTTATTTATTTCCTTCATTTACTTCCCACACACAAAATTCCAAAATACCAATTTGACTGTTAATAGTTCACAGGCGTACGACTTTCCAGAAATCATCCCCAAAGAGAAGGAAAGGCTATAGTTTTATGAAGTCCTATACGTTTCGTTACTCCAGTGGTAAATATTAAATAGCAATTACAAGTATTAGTGAAAAATAATTAAATAATTAATAGCCAGTGCCGTAGAATATTAATTGAACGAAATAATGTTCACAATTTGTTAATATGATTTTTAGTAGAGACATCACAAGTATATTAAAATTAAAATTAATTGAAACTACAGAAACTGTCAAACTGTTATTCATTTTCCGAATTAGAAGATTCATTGGCATCGTTATTAACATCAGGGTTCATGAAAATTCTAGTGCTTTCGGAAAAAACCTTTGTCGTTTTGGCAAGACTTTGAGACTTGAAATGAGGTACATGATACAAGAGATGATACAAGGAATATATTCAGAAGATATTGAATTGTGTTGATTCTAGAGGTTTTTCTCAGAAAAAGCTCTCTGTAGTATTTTAAGTTTCTATTCCATGATTATTGGGCTTCCTCCGAAAGCATTCCTATTATTGGAGAAACAGGTGCTGCAATTATACTGGTATTATGTATCAGAACTTTATGTAAGTACATTAAAAAAATATATAAAAAATGTTAGGATGTCGCAAAATAAATTTTGTATAATTTATTACTATATAAAATACAGCCGGTTCCATAAAAAGGTGGAACAGTGCCTATTATCAGCGCCATCATACCGTTGCATAGTAACACTGACTGTTTCTTACATGAACGTGCATTTAAGCTGACAGAAGTCACAGCTAGGCCAAATTAAGTTCTTTCTATTAATGTATTGTTTGCTTGGATTTGCCAGTACTTGAGATTTCTATGAACATTCTAACAGAAACATTCACTACGTAAACATATTTCAAGTCAAAACCGAATTGAGATCGTATCAAATCACGTGATGAACATGCCCGGCCGTTTTGGAAGTTAGAAAATCTCTATCGTTGTTAGAAATGAAACATAACCTATAAAAACTGCCCAACAATTATTTCTTTTTTTTTTTTTCAATATTTTGCCGGTGAAGAAAAATAACAAAATTAAGCGAAAACTAAGCGAAAGAGCTGTCAAATTCTCAGAACGGTTTTGAATCTATCCTAATTCTGTCAAGAAAATCTTGAATATATGAATCCAAATTGATAGCACTGCTGTATCCAGTTATATAAGGGCATGTTCAAGAATAAATGGCAAAATGTCATACAAATGCAAATGAATGCAGATATTTTTTTCACAGTTATAATCCTAGAAGTATACAGTGTGTTTCACTTCTCATGGAAACACCCTTGTATCTGCTGTGCAGGATCGATACATACACTAGAGATGAACTCTCCGCATGAAAAGGGTCATTCTACGTGATATACACTGCACGCCAGCATCGATTAAACCATCCATTTTTTCGGAATGTTATATTAGGAGGCAAAAATAGTCCGAAATTACTTCAAATTCGTGTTCAAGGTCCCCAAATTACTGCTAATACACCTGTCTCCTGGAAAAATTTTGATTCTGAAAAATTTCACTTTGTTTCACTTCCCATGAAAAGGCCCCCGTATATATCACGTATATTGAACCTTTTTGTGCAGTTATTTCATTTCTAGTGTATCTATCTATCCTAAAAATTTCATGGTACTATTATGTCGAGAATTACGGAAGATACGGGGGCGTTTCCATGAGAAATGAAACAAATTGGAATTTTTCAGGAGACAGGTATATGAGTAGTAATTTGGGTATCCTAAACACGAATCTGAAGGAATTTTGGCCAAATTTTGACCCCTAATATAACTTTCCGGAAAAATGGGTAGTTCCATCGCTGTTGGCGTGTAGTGTATATCAAGTAGTATAACACCTTTTGTGCAGTGAGTTAATTTCTAGTGTATCTATCGATCATGAAAATTTCATAGTTCTACGTTGAAAGTTACGGATGATACGGTGGTGTTTCCATGAGAAGTGAAACACACTGTATGGTATTGAAATATATCTAACTCTAAGTGGAGGTTCATGGAGAATATAAAGTTTTACTCTGACGAAATCAAAGTTAATGCACTTTATTAAGTTTCACCACTTCAAGAATAAATTTCCCACTGTCCATGAGTCATTTACTCAATTACCTTTAGATATACCTTTCTAGAATGTACCCACCTTCCTGTCTTGTATTTATAATAAACTCAATTCACAGTTCAAAATAAACCAAAAGGAAAACGCTGTCAAACTTTATCAAAATATTGAATAAAATATACATCACAAATGTCGAAATCACAACACAAAAACTATTTTTTTTTTCTCTCTAGCAATTTCATAGCTACTAGATTGTTAACTTCAAGTTAACACTAAGTATACTCGCAATACGAGCATTTCACATTGAGAGCCGTCTGTGCGTTGGTCTAAATGTTTAGTTACTTTTTAATGTCAATTTTGATGAGTAATTTCAATTGCTAGTTCTCTTGATGGCCTCCCTAAAAACCGCTTCCTATTCTTTTCCATGATAACAGTCCTTCCTCACTTTCCACTAGATTTATTCACACTACACACGGTAATCCATTTACTGTCTTCAATGTAATTTGCACTTCATTTTAAAAAAAACTTACTTTTTATGTTGTTTTTAAACTAACTACAAACTTAAAATTAACTCATTCTAATATTATTTTCACCATGAAACGTACCTTATTTGAATTAACAAATATAAAATTTTAATGAAAATGAAGTATCTCCGTATCATCTAGTATATACAGGGTGGGGCACCGAAAACGAAACAGATAGAATATCTTCAAAACACATGTGTTGTGAAGAAAATGCAAAAACACATCAAATTTTAATGCAAGGGGGAAATCTTCATAACATAACCTCAACTGTCATACATCTCCCCCCACCCTTTGGTCACTATCACCTAAAAAATATGAATAGGGAAAGTAGTAAGTGTGACACATCATTAAAAAGGTATTTTTATAAGGAACTCAGCCATGTCAATTTTTGCTACCTAACTTTTCATTTTGGCGCCCTCTTGCGGGAACAACAACTGATCCGTAATCCAAATTATTATACTTCATTTGCAAGCTAATTTGACATAAATTCGGTGACAATAATGCATTATGGAATTTTTCTGAAGAAGAAACAAAATGGCGGCTCCAAAATAGCGGACAAGATTTAAAATTATGGTCTGATTTGATTCAAACTTGATAAGTGGTGGTTTTCCGGGTCGGAAATTATAAATTGTTTGTCAGTACAAAAACAAAGATGGTGGCTCCTAGGTGGCGGACGAAATTTGTAATTATGGTCCGTTTCACCCGCCATCTTGTTTTTTTGTATCGACAAAAAAATCATAACTTCTGACCCTGAAAATCCCCACATACTAATTTTGATTCGAATCGGACTATAATTACAAATTTCGTCCGCCATCTTGGAGCCACCATCTTGTTTTTTTTTACATTGACAAACAATTTATAATTCATGACGCTGAAAACCACCACTTATCAAGTTTGAATCCAATCGGACCATAATTTCAAATCTTGTCCGCCATTTTGGAGCCTTCATTTTGTTTTTTCCCTAGAAAAATTCCCTAACGCATTGTCACCGAATTTATGTCAAATTAGCTTGCAAATGAAGTATCATAATTTGGAATACAGATCAGTTGTTTTTTCCGCAAGAGGGCGCCAAAATAGAAAGTTGGTTAGCGAAATTGAAGAAAAAAAACTATAAAATCATTCATATTTTTATTCTTTTACAGTAGAGACGTGGTCGTGAGTTATAACAGGAATTCTCGTTGAAGGAATCTGTGAGAGAGATTCAGTTGAAGTAAATAACTACCCGCTGATAAGAAGGGATCGCTGATATTTCAATTTGGGTTAATACGTGAGACTGGAACAGGGTTTGACCCAGCAAAGTACCACTTGGTAAGACTGTTGCCATAAAACATTTTCAAAAGTACCTATACAGGGTGTCCCAACGAAAACTTTCCACACGGATTTACTGGGAAATGACAAATTATTTTCGGAAACGCTGAAACACGTCGATTTTGATTTCTAGGGGGACACATGTCATTGATGAATTTAGTCACGCAACTTCATCCCCCTGACAGGGGCGGCTACCCCATTGCGAATCATCATAGGGAACTTGGGTCGAGTGATACATAATCTTAAAGCTCTCGTCATTCTCTACCCAAACGTTCATATTTTTTCAAAATCGAATGACTGGTAATTGAGATTAGTGTGGTAATAGGTTTAATTTAAATAATCAATATCGTACCTGTTCTTATCGAAATTCAGTTTATTAATTGCTCGAAATGAGCCCCTCCTACCTCCATACAATAATAAAGTCTACTATCGAAACTATTACGAACGTTTGCCAATACTTCTGCAGTTATTCTGCCGCACTCGTTTACAATTCGACCACGTAGATCCTCTAGTGACTCTGGCGGAGTGGCAAAAACTTTGCTTTTGAGATGCCCCCATAAAAAATAATCCAACGGGTTGAGGTCCGGTGATCTAGCTGGCCACTCAATTGGTCCTCGTCGCCCTATCCAATGATTGGTATATCGTTCATCCAGAAAGTTTCTAACCGCCACTGCATAGTGAGGTGGTGCCCCATCTTGTTGAAAATGGAGGTTGTCTTCCGAATAATCTCCGTCGTTTTCGATAATATCCGTTATCATGGGATCGATGGCATTCTCAAGAAGATTTAAATACATTTGTTCATTCAAATTATCATCTATAAAAAGTGGTCCAATAATATTTTTGCCAAAAATACCACACCAAACATTCAACTTCTGCGGAGTTTGTGTGTGGACCTCACGTATTAACCTGGGATTGGTATCGCTCCAGTAGCGGAAATTGTGACGATTTACGTTTCCAATAACAAAAAATGTACTCTCGTCTGAAAAACAAATATTGAAGAGCAAATTGGGATTTGTTCTCAGACGCTCAGACATTTCCTCACAAAACTGTTGACGTCTGTCAAAATCGTCTTCGTTCAGTTCATGTACAAGTTTTAGTTTGTATGGATGGAATCGCTGTGACTTGAGAATTCTCTGAATACTGGATCGCGCTACACCTGACGCGTCAGCCAAGCTTCGAATACTTTGAGTAGGATCCATAGCCACGTGTTCCAAAACCGCTACCTCAACAGCCTCGTTCCTTATCAGACGTTCAGGATGATGTTTCTGGTTTCCCACAGACCCAGTTCTTTCGAATTTCTCAATCAACGTTTGAACATAGGTATGAGATGCATTTTTCCCTGGATGCCTTGTATTGAAAATTCTAGCTGCAGCTCTTAGACAATCATCATTTTTGTAGTAAAGTTTCACTAACTCAATTCGTTCTTCTAATGCGTAAACCATTGTCAGGCAGAAGAATACGAATCAAATGATATTTCCATAAGAATCATGCGAACTGTGAATTCATGCTGTGAAAAAGTCAACAGAACAAAAACTAAGAAATATGGTTTCCGGGCTTCAGTGCCGTGGTCGGTTCACCTCTGTGGATGGAGGAGGTTCCTTTGGACGTTTCGCTCACAATTGGGGTGGGCATCTTCCGCTTGTAATGTTGTATTCGCGAATAGCGACATAAAACTGATACTTGGTTGAAAGATCATCGCAATTAATAGTCCCAGCCTGGCTACTTACTTTGTTTTGACTAATTTGTTTTCGTTTTTCGTGGGGTGACTGGGTTACCTGACCGGATGGGATGTTGCCATTTTCTATCTGTCGACTCATTGAGTCTTAAAATAGTTAATAAATTGAATTTGAATAGGAACAGGTAAGATATTGACTATTTATATTGAACCTGTCAACAACACTAATTTCAATTACCATTCATTCGATTTTGAAAAAATTATAGACGTTTGGATGGAGAATAAAGAGAGCTTTAAGATGATGTATCACTCGACCCACGTTCCCTATGATGATTCGCAAGGGTAGCCGCCCCCGTCAGGGGGATGAAGTTGCTCGACTAAATCCATTACTAACATGTGTCCCCCTAGAAATTAAAATCGACCTGTTTTCGTGTTTCCGAAAATAATTTGTCATTTCCCAGTAAATCCGAGTTGGGACACCCTGTATATATTGGAAAGGAGTATTGTTAAAAAGATCCTTAGCCTGGATTGGATGGACTATAAATATAAGTTGTGTTTTTGAACATTCAAAAGATAAGTCACTGTTTAGGTTAGATTAGTAGTTAAAGAATAGGATTTCTCCTTCTTTTTCCTCCTTTCCCTTCATTATTACGATAATTTTGTACGGTTCTTGGTTCGGTCAAACTATACTTTCAAATTCGAAATATATTGAAATTATTGATATTTGCCTATATTTGGGTTATTTTAAACCCACTAATTAATTTAATATATTTTCTCACTCTTTTATGCAACAAGGGTTATTTCAACCATTTGTCAAATACTTCCGACTTGTCTTTCAATCTCCAAGTTCCTTTATCGATCATGGTTTGCCATGTCAGAATTAAATAACTATACTGGACTTATTTTTCAAATTTTAAAGAAGGTTAAAATCATTTTTGAATTTTTAATTACAGCTAATTCAATTTTTACTTTCTTTATTATATTGTTCTGATGATATATTTTTGATTCAATGATGTTATTCAGCAAGAGTTGGATCGTAGCTGATGGTTTTCTATGGAACGTATGTGGTAACAGGTTGTGACCTTAGTCTCTACTTAGAATATCCTAGAGTTTCTAACGTAATCTCTCATTCGCCATCAGAGTGTGGTCTGATGATGGGCGAGGCGCATCGAAACGTCGGGGAATACCACAATAATAAGGAATATAACGTAAACGGCTACGTTATACACCTGTCCGTCCTATAAAGTACGTGATGACCTGTTATAAGTGAAAATCGACCATAGAAAGAAAACATGATGGATAAATTTAATAAGTATATTGAATAAAAAAAAAAACAGATTAGTTTCGAATTGAATTGCTCTCTAATCTCTAAGTAAACTTAGTCGAACTAGAACGGATACTTGCCGTTCCATCCATTGTGCAAATAATGCAGTATCCTATATCATCAGGACCAAAACTGAAATTTATAAATTACCACTGAAAACAAGAAAACGCATATTCATCGAGAAAACATTTCTTACATTACTAGCCGTACTATGGTAGTAGCACGTAAATGATTCCGGATAATATTTCACGTGCATAAGACATACTTTCGACGATAGCGACCTCATAGTCATTATACTAAATACCTCTGTTTTGCGCAATAAACCAAAATATACCAATATCACACCTTGTAATCAAATATTTGAATACACAAAATGTATCTAGCAAAACGTTAACTAACAGTACACGTATCAAGTCATTCTACAGGTAACATGCTATAAAATCAGGCAAATAAACCAATAAATCATTAATCAGACAAATAAGACATAAACAACACGGGTAATCATTTGAAACCTTAATTAACACAAATCAAGAAAATACACAATACACTATTACATGATAAGGAATACACCAAAATTCAAAGTGACAGTTGGTGGCATGACCAAGGACGTCGACGACTGCAAATGTTGTCGGACCTACCTTGCACTGAAGAGAGGCAATACACCTCGAAATCGGTATGTAAGTGGTCAAGTCCTTGATCATGTCGGGCAGGATTCTGCTACTTGATACAGATAGCATTTGTGGCTGTCTCCCAGATTCTAGGGAGAACGCTGCACATATATCTGTCAGATTTAATCCAACGTCCGTCGTACTATTAGCCAGGGAAGTAGTTGTTTTCTGTCATATATCTGCCTAAAATTAAGGAGAAAATAAAGGGTTTCTTTGCTGAAGTTCTGTCTCTCTCCTGAAGCTATCAGACTTCGTCAGATTTTTTCAAATTAAACTCTACCCCGAGTTACTTTGGAGTGCTTTCTGACGATTTCTAGAGGTGGCGCTGCGACTGTCTTCTTACGAGACTCCGCATCCACTTCAGAGAATCATTTCAAGTATTAGTGAATTGCGTGGCATGACCAAGGACATCGACGACTGCAAATGTTGTCGGACCTACCTTGCACTGAAGAGAGACAATACACCTCGAAACCGGTATGTAAGTGGTCAAGCCCTTGATCATGTCAGGAGAGAATAAGGGGTTTCTTTGCTGAAGTTATGTCTCTCTCCTGAAGCTATCAGACTTTGTCTGATTTTTGCAGTTGGTCTACTGCTAGTAGACATAAACCTTTAGTTCAATATAAACGATAGCTGTACCCATTCATGGTTCCCGGTATACACATTTAACTAAATGAAGGATAGTCCTTACAATAACAATACATAATATTACACTTGACAGGTGATGAAAATAATTAAACTATTTCACTTCAAGCATTTAGTATATGAGCCATTGCTTTTGTTTCAGGTTCAAAATATTAGTTTTCATTCCTAAATATAGAGATTACACCATAAATCACGGGAATCTTCACCGTAAATGCTCATATACAAATGTCCTTTAAGGCGGCCTATTTCCACGAGAAAATACATAATTTGTCGCACTTTATTATGTCTGTTAAGTCATTTTATTCACGATTGTTTCTGGATAACATTTAATAGTAGGTACAATAGTTTCATCTTACGGTTTTAATGACTAAGTGATTTCGCAACTCTCTGAACACCGAGACACTCATAAATCGCGAACAATTATACTACATACTGCACTAGTAACTTGGTAATACTTCAACTGAGTAACTATACTATAATGTCTTTGCCTCTTAAAATTGCCATATTTATATGATCTTGACCCATCCAGGTTCGTACACGAGAAATGTCGTTAAACTGTTCCCTTAAGCAATAAATGTCTATTTTTAGCTATAATTATACCATCTGCATAGATGAATCATGATTTAATAACATCCAGTTGTCATTTTTATCATTATTTATGGAACATTTTACTCAATTAGATGAGTGGTGTTCGATGGTCCAGTAGCTAAGGTATCTAGAAGCGAAACTTCTGGCTCGCATCAGACAGACGCTCGAGGCTTCGGTACGGAAACTTTTTTCTCAAGTACACGGGTCTCTTCAGGTTAGCTAATTCTGGGTTACTTAATCAGAATTCTGACTTGGTATCTTGGAATTAACGAAAATAAAAATTTGTATAACAGTGGCCCTTCTACGCCTTCGTAGTAAGAAGTAAAACATTGATAAAAATGCAAATAAAATTTGAAGTGCAATACTTTATTATTTGGATAGCTGATAGAAAACAACAATGACAAAATACTTTCACGATTTGATGAAAAAACAAACCATCAATTACTTTGGAAATAAAAACAGTCATTTTATGAGTGGAATGCCGATGCCGCTTACTTCAACTTTGCCGAAATAATTCGTTTCTAAAATAAAATCAGTTTATTTTGATCATTGACCTTGGTTATTTTTATAGATGAAAATTCAAAAGTTGGAATCCTCCTCTATGGTGTATTGCCGGCTCTGCTACGAAATTTGCTATCAAATGAAGGATATGTGTAAAGAAATAAATGGACTAACACATTGAACTAACAATTTATTTTTCTTAAACTATGATATGGTACCGGGAAATCGAGACTTATTCTCATATTTTAATAACTTTTTTAAATTCAGCATATTCATTCGACTTACCGCCGGCGCCGATTACATAATAAACTTGTATCATTTACTATAAACAGGCCGTTTCTTTTATCATGTGGTAACATTGCTATATTTTAAACCGTAATAGATACAAACACGATTAAATGGAAAAAAATTGAACTATTGTAGTGAGCAGTACATTGGTCAGAGAAAATCTACGGAGACACTCGCCCTTCCCGACTTATACAGGAAAAACTAAAAATGCTGTTTTCGGTTTTTTACGAATAGAATGGTTATTTTAGAAAATATAAAAAAATTAAAGAGGAAAGTTTTATTGTATTCAAAATTTACTAGAACAACGTAATAATAAATTTTCAATTAATCGTTTCTTGTCAACACGGCCACCATCAACTATTTTTTTCAAATACGGACATGTCTATTTCATCGCAAATATTGATAAAGCGATGAAATCACAATTCAGTGGTATATCACACTTGACATTTTTATAGCGTTTCATATAAAATAACTGGCATCATCAATGACAACAATTTTTAATTACGGTCCTGTCGTTAGTTCATTTGTAAATTGTTTTGATTTCTTCAAAACTCATTCTACTCTTAGGATACTTCAGTCATTACCCAATACTTTCGATAGGAAGATACCCCAACACAACGAACATTCGTATTTTTCCTTTATGGGGATTTTTGTATTACAGTAATCCTTGATTCAAGGCTGATTTTTCCTGTATCAATTTTTACACGGATTATTTTCATAATTCTCAATCCTAGAAGTAATGAAAATATCAGTTTTTGATCAAAATACAAGTGTTGTCTAATTTGGTACAATTAAATAACATCTCACTTCTTTTACCATATTTAAACACTTAGGCTTTGCTTGATTTCTATGGCAGAAAAAATAAATGAGTTGTTGATATCTGTTAAGAACTGTCAGACATTTAAGCATTCGGTTACATATTAAAGATGTATTCGAATGACGAAAGGAACAAAATAAATGTTTTGGGTAAGCAAATATTACCTTATAAAGACTAAAAAGTGAAAAATAACGTCTTTTTTTTAAATCTAGGATTGGTCAGTTACAAAAATATTTCTAATCAAGATTGTTCTTTACGAGAAATTGCCCACGAACTTGGGATATTTGTAAAATCTACCAGAAATATTTTGAAAAACAACAAATACAAATGCTACAGGATACGCAAAGTTCATCACCTTAATGAAAGGGATTACGGAAGGAGAGTACGATTTGCGAAATGGTTAAGACGTAGAAATAGGGAAGTTCGAAATATTTGTAGAAAAATAATATGGACCGACGAATAAAAATTCACCAACAATGGTTAGTTTAACAGAAACATCCATTATAGGTGGAATAATACGAATGAACATTTACATAGAGAAACCAATTTCCAGGAGAGGTTCGGAATAAATGTTTGGTTGGGAATTTTGAGAACAAACATACTAGGTCCTTTCTTTCACGATGAGCATTTGAATGGTGAAATGTATCTACATTTTTTCTCCAATGACTTTGATGGCTACTTAGATGAATTGCCATTAAGCACCCGTCGTGAAATACAATATTTTCAACAAAACGGTGCCCCTCCCCATAATGCAGCAATAGTAAGGGAACATTTAGATGCAATATTCCCAACAAAGTGGATTGGAAATAATGGACCAATTTCCTGGCCAGCTCGATCCCCAGACCTTACTCATTTGGATTTTTTTGGCTGGGGATACATAAAGGACAAAGTTTTTTCGACACCTAGTACCGATATCAACCATCTCAACAGAAAATAAGAGATGCATGTAATAGCATTACAACCATCATGCTAGAAAATTGCCACAGAAATTGTATGGACAGACAACTTCTGTGCATTCAACAAAGAGGTCGTCAATTCGAGCATTTAATGTAGAATTCTTTTTCTGTATTGGTTTCATTTTCTTCCACAAATTCATTATGAAATAAAGTTTTTCTGTTTGTTTGATTTCTTCTCCTCTTAAGTAAGTTTATTTCTGGGGTAATTGGCTACCGTTCGTCTCTGAAACTGCAGAAATCTTTTATGAATTTTTAGAGTATAAATACAATTTTCATAGATACATTCATTCAAAACGTAACTGATAATTTTTATATCGAAGCGTTAGATTCTGTGGAATTCATAAACGAACTAACGACAGGACCGTAATTAAAAATTGTTGTCACTGATGATGCTAGTTATTTTATATGAAACGTTATTAAAATTTCGAGTGTGATATACCACTGAATTGTGACTTTATCGCTCTATATAAAATAGTTGATGATGGCGGTGTTGAAACGAAACGTTTGATTAAAAATTTATCGTTACGTAGTTCTAGTACATTTTGAATACAATAAAATTTTCTTTTTATTTTTTTACATTTTTTGAAATAACAATTCTATTCGTAAAAAACCGAAAACAGCATTTTCAGTTTTCCCTGTATAAGTTGGGAAGGGCGAGAATCCCCATGATTTATCTATGAACAATTTACTGCTCACCACAATAGTTACCTTTTTTCCCGTTTAATCGTCTTTGTATCAATTATGGTTTAGAATATAGCAAATGTTACCACACGATAAAAGAAACGGCCTGAATAGTTGTTAGACTGTGACACGCTGCCAATTGCAACTGAAATTTGGTTCAAAGCTCATTATGAAATCGGGCCTCATCATGAGTTTAAAAAAAATCTTAATAAAACTACATGCGGCCCACGGCCGCCTCTTTTTGGCCGCCCGCGTTCAGTGCATGCATTGCACACCTGCTAGGATCGGCCTTGACTCCATATGTGAAAGCCTATATACTTACATACCTATATGATATGTTATTGATTTTGTAGTTAGTTCGCTTCCTCATTAGATGTTTCAAACACAACTACTCACCACCATCAAGCTACAAATTCGACCTCAACCGTGTTAAGTTTCAAAAACTTTCGAATTGTTACCACTGCTGGCATATCGAAAACGGCAAATGATACAAGACAAAAGTTGTCTGTTTCAGTTAACAATGAAATGATGTTTCCAAATCTAGAATTTCACAATCCGTTTTCAAAATACACGGGAAAAGCGAAATGGTCCGTTCTCGTTCCTTTGCGATAGGGCCCCCCCATTTTCAGGAATATGGAAACGTGTTTGGAGACCTTTTTCTTTGTTTCACATTTGCTTTAAACATATTTCCATATAGCTATAAATGGAGGCCCTATTGCAAAGAAAAGAAAATTGGAGGTTTCAGTTTTCCTCGTATATTTTGAAAACGTTTTATAATATTTTTGATTTGGAAACGTTATTTATTAGTTCTCTGAAATGGACAACTTTTGTCTAATATAAGCAACTCTGCATCATTTACCATTTTTGAGATGCCAATAGTGGTACGAAATAAAAATAAGAATTTAATGCTAAGAGAATTTTTTGCAGAAATCATGTTTTTATGAATTAATTTCGAAAAAATGTGTGTCAGTACTCACCATATATATTTCCTAATAACAAACAGTTTAAATTGAACAAGCTGACTGATTATTGATTTCCAACACATGCTAGTAAACATAAAATGGTAATTTCTGGCCATACAAGAGACAATCCATACATGGAATTGTTAGTTTCAATAAATTTGAAATTGAAATTTATAACAATAATATCAGTGAAATCAACACGATGAAGTGAACTGCACAATGCAACGTGGCCTGTTTTTTTTTTAATTTTAAATACTGAGCTAGGGATATCGTTATCAAAGCGCCAATGAACGAGTATTGCAATTAATTGAACAACGTCTTTGGCTTGCTTCATTTAATACGATAATAGAAAAAACCAGGTACCATTTATAATTTTTCAATTGTAAAAATTTCTGTGAAATCATCATGTTTAATTTCTTTGACAGTTGACAATCATTATAACTAAATATCGACTATTTTCAAACACGGACTTTTTTATTGAAAATTACACAAAATACCCTCTTCTGTTTGTCTACACTTTTCCCAGTCGCTCATCTACCTAATTTCACAATTACTTGCACCAAAAACAACCGTTTAAACAAAAATTTTACCTTCCTATTAGCACAATTCTAACCTCCCTGCTTTTAGTTACTAACATTCATTCTCGCGGAAAGTTGGTCACCGTTGACTATTCAAACTCAAGTATGTGACGGGTTCATATAAACTTCTTGCCAAATGAAGTGGGACAGCCAAAAACTTGCCTAATTTTGACTAGCTATATCTTGGATATTTCTTAGCCGATATTGGATTTTCAATCAAAGGTGTTAAGCGGCATCCTTGGTCTATGCGTCATTGGCATTGGGTTTCTTTTTTTGCTATTCTTTCTCTTTGTACAGGGTGAGAATTTAGAGCCGGAAGCATATCAAATTTTTTACCAATAATTTGGGAAATGTCAGGGACACTAGAATTTTTTTTAGATTTTGGGTGAATTGTTGGGCCGATACCCCGAGACAAATAATTTTGATAAATTGCGTTCCTATGGAAACCTTTTTATTTTAAAATGTGGCCTTTTTTAGTTGAACAATAACAGCCACCATCTAAACGGTAACAAGGGATATTTCTAGAATATTGCCGAATATCATTCGGCTTGATTATCGGTCGACGGATGTCCAATCGTTGTTGGTTCCGATATAGATATTCGTGGGTATTTTAAGAAGTTGGTTTTGTGAAACATCAATCGGAGAATAAATGAATTTGAGGATGTATATTACTTAAAATTCCAATTCTGTTGCAATTAATTTCGTTGAAAATCTCAGTTGAATCATTTGAATATTCGCCGAAATGAGAACCCAGGACTATACTGTCGATATTTTTTATTCTGCTTTTGTCTGGTCTGATCAAAAACGGTTTGTTATGGTGGAGTTGCAGTGGGGAGGAGTATGTATTTGCTAATTCCATTTTCTGATATAGAAGCTGTTTGACGGGGTAAAGTCTCACAGTTTATTATTTCATATAGTTCGTTCTGACAATATGTGTGTCCCCTTTTTGGACAACCACACTCGCGCTCGTGCGGTTGTCAAGCAATATAATTTGGTTATCAAAATTGAAGTACTTTGTATTTGGATAACCCCATTATACGCAAATAATACTTATTTTCATTAAGAATAGATTCTACAATCTGTGCTGTTCTACCAACATCATTGTTATTTTTATAATAAGTTCCAGTTTCTGTAAGCAACCTCTATTTCAGGTATAAAATCCTTACAAAGTCGTTACCCACGGCAATGATTTTGAATGCAAACTCATTAAACGAATGAATTGTTTGTTATACATGTGAGTGGGATGATTCCCCGCAGAATTAATGAAAACAAGAGATTGTTCAAATAAACCCGGTATCGCTTTTCAATTATACCTTCAGAAGAAACGATTTCGAGAGAGTTCATTCCGTTTCCGTCCTACTGCACAATTCTTTGTTACACGGGCATGCGTAGGAAGTTTAGATGCATGTTTCAATTATATAGAAATAAATTCGAGATATTGAAATTCTCCAGAATTTCCAAATGAACTGATACCAACACAAACATAATATAAAAGGAAAGGATATGAAAGAAAAATAAACATTGTGACTAGGAATAGCACGTTAAAATGTGAGACCTCATTAATCCTTGGCTCACACAAGTTTCGACTTCATAGAGCTGTCGTTTTTTTTAAACAGTATCCTGAATTACTCATTCGCCAAAAAAGTCCACGTGATTTGTCCTAGTTAGGAACACCACTCCCGTTTCTAATTTCAAAGTTTATTCCAAGAATAAGTATTGATGCCAACGCAAGAAACTTTGGAGCGCAAAGACTTTGGTGTGATATGGTTCAAGCTTATCAAACAGACCAACTTCTTCTGTTATCTTCACTCATCACCCAATGAATCATGAATTTCGATAAACTTGTTATGTAACGATTCCCCGTATTGTGTAGATAACGAAGACAGCATCCCAGAGTGCATTTACATTGAAGATCATCGGGCTGAATACATAGAATCCGCTGAATTCTGCATTTTTATCCGAGATAACATGAACTTATAAATATATGCTTTTTCCATTTTTTATTCAGTTATAATTGTACCATTGGCTTTGACATTGCTAATAAAAATACGTTGAAACTCATAATTTTTGGTTTTCGAGTTTTTTGAAAGTAATTTTTGTTTTTTAAAAATTAAGTTCGTAGGCTCCCAAACTTAATTGGCGCAGTCGTTGTAGGATAGCACCGGCCCTTGGCGATCTAATATCGACGCTTATCCAGTGCTATTTCGTGAACCGGAAGATTTCGAACAAAATCGTCGGAGTTATTTCCAACTATTTATAAGAACTATTGAACTTTAATTGAACTATTGCAAAATAAGTGAATTGAACAATACACATTATTGGATTATCAGTGCCATTATTGGATTATCAGTGCCAAATTATTGGATTATCAGTGCCAAATTATTGGATTACCAGTGCCAATCAAGGATATACCAATCCATTTGAACCAATGAAGATCATATTTATTTTAATGTAAGTGATTGCTCAATTCCTAATTTTTCTATTATCATTATTTCCTTGTTTCTTCGCAATTTTATGTCTGATATTGACCAACTCACCACTCACATTTCAAACATAAATCTTGAAAACAAAGCAAGTGAAAAAAGTCTAGAGAAGGAAACCAATGAAATGACGACCGCATTTCAAACTAGCTACCTGGATGCTATTCCAAAATTCGAAGGCGAACCTGCAGAGCTTGCCGATTTCATCGAAGCTTGTGACCTCATAGTCAATCAGTTCTCTAAACCATTGGAACCACTTGCATTCATCAATAAATTTTTGGTAACCTGTATCAAGAACAAGCATACAGGGAGAGCCAAAACTATTACAGGAGCAAGAGAAGTCAAGTCATGGGACGAACTTCGGAACTACTCCAAAGAAACTTCGCTGATCAACGCGACGAAAATTCATTACTCAGAGATCTCATGCTCCTGAGACAAGAAATGAATGAATCACCCCAACAATATGGATCTAGATGTCAAAACGTAAGAAGCTTACTTCTTTCAAACCTCGCATGCAACGAACCCAATGCACCAGTGAGAGCAGTCAAAACCACTTTATACGATAACCTCACATTGAAAGCTTTCCTCACCGGACTGAAGGAACCACTTGGATCAATAATTCGTTCAAGAGGACCCACAAATATTGAAACAGCACTTGTACAAGTTTTATGTGAAGAAAATATTTCATATGCCAGGAACAGAACGAACAATCTGATTCAGCAACAGAGAAGAGAACCTAGAACATCTCCACCAAATTTCAACAACTTTCAATCAAGAAATCAAGCAGTTAGACCCATGCAAGCACCCCCTCAAAACCGCCAAAATTTTGTACCCAGACCAATAAGACCATTCGTACCTGCGAATCAGCCAACGTTTCAGAGACCACCTTCAAGGCAACCTAATTGGGATTTTACCCAACCTCAAGGCAACCAACAATTTCGACCACCACAAAGGAATGTTTTTCAATCTAATCCATATCGCCCACTCTCTAGACCAACCCCAATGGACACATCTTCGGGAAATTTTTCTAAAAATACGCAGCCGAAACCTAAACCCAATTTCATAGCAGAAGAACTATTCTGGCAAGAAGATGGAGACCAATCAGCGGAATATCAAGATTATCAATACGATCAATATTATCCAACCGATCAGATCGAAGAAAACTACTATCCAGGATATTCAACCGAAACAACACAACCCCAAAATGAATATGAAAACGAATCACATGAAGATCAAAATTTTCAGATTATCCCATCGAACAATCAGACTACGTAGTAATTATCAATGCAACAACGTTTTCCAAACTTCCATATATTATTATACCAGAAACCAAAACAAAATTCATGATCGATACCGGATCCACAAAAACACTCATTAGCCCAGGCGTTGCGAATACGTTTTACCCACAACACATTCAGGAAGATCCTTTTCAAATACAGTCTGCCCACAATACATCTACGCACAAATATAGTATAACTATACCACTACCAAAAATTTTCAAAAGGCAGGACATCTACCAAAAATTTTATATATTCGATTTCAACCCCAAATATGATGGACTCATTGGAATCGATTTACTTCGAAATATTGGAGCAACTGTTGACCTGAACAAGAACGCCCTAGTCACGAAGGAAGCGATCATCCCACTCAACTTCGATAAAGATCAAGCTAAACCAAGACGATCTACGCAATCAAAAAAATCAATATTCCATCTTGAGTTATGGCCAAGAACAGAACACATTGTGGAAATACCTGTCAATAAAAACCTAAATGAAGGAGTGATACCATTCAGAAAATTTCAAGATTTGGAAATGCCAGCAGCGTACGTGTTAGTCAAAAATCAAAAGGCTTTCACGACATTGATCAACCCAAATGATCAAAAACTCTCTTTCAATCTATTCGAACCCATCGAAATTGAGCCAATAGAAGCATTTGAAATCAATACTTTTGACGAACCAGGAGTACAGATAAATGAAAACCACTATGAGAATCTTCGAAACAAAAACTTGAAGAACATACGATTGGAACACATGAATCCTGAAGAAAAATTAGCGATCCAACAACTCTGCCGTGACTATAAGGATATATTTCACTGCGAACAAATTCCTCTCACTTTCAATAACCAAATCAAACACCATATAAAATTGACAGACGATACCCCGATATTCACCAAATCTTACAGATACCCTCAAATACATCAGCAAGAGGTCCGATCCCAAATTCAGTCTATGTTACAACAAGGAATCATACGACCATCTACGTCACCATGGAGCTCACCTATATGGGTAGTGCCCAAGAAAATGGACGCATCTGGAAAAAAGAAATGGAGACTAGTGATCGATTATAGGAAGCTCAATTAGAAAACGGTGGACGACAAATGTCCACCTCCCAATATCACGGAAATACTGGACAAACTTGGGAGAAGCCAATATTTCACGACCCTTGATCTTGCTTCAGGCTTTCCTCAAGTACAAATGGAAGAACGTGACATTGAGAAGACAGCTTTCAGCACTGAAAATGTTCACTATGAATACCAACGCATGCCATTCGGGTTGAAAAATGCCCCTGCTACTTTTCAACGCGTTATGGACAACATCTTACGAGGCATACAGAATGAGAAGTGTTTAGTATATCTAGACGATATTGTAGTTTTTTCGACATCTTTACAAGAACACATAGAACGTCTGAGAGAAGTATTCGAAAGATTAAGGCAATCCAACTTCAAAATCCAACTAGACAAAAGTGAATTTCTAAGAAAAGAGGTCGCCTACCTCGGGCATATCATCACGCCAGAAGGGGTCAAGCCAAACCCAGAGAAAGTGAAAGCTGTTCAACACTTTCCTATACCTAAGACACAAAAAGAAATAAAGGGATTCCTAGGCTTACTTGGCTACTATCGAAGGTTTATAAAAGACTTCGCTAAACTCACCAAGCCATTGACCAGATGCCTAAAGAAAAACGCCAAGGTCATTCATTCATTGGAATTCATTGAAAGCTTCGAAAATTGTAAGAAAATTTTATTGAATGATCCAATATTACAGTTTCCAGATTTTTCAAGGCTATTTATATTGACTACAGATGCCAGTAACGTTGCCCTTGGAGCCGTATTATCACAAGGTGAAGTTGGAAAAGACAAACCAGTCGCCTACGCATCAAGGACACTAAACGATACCGAGCAGAAATATTCAACGATTGAGAAAGAATTACTAGCCATCATTTGGGCCACAAAGACATTCCGCCCTTATTTATATGGAAGAAAATTTACCATCTACACTGACCACCGCCCACTCCAGTGGCTTTTCTCTTTAAAAGAACATAATATGAAACTAGCCAGATGGAGACTACGCCTCGAAGAGTATGACTATGTTGTAGTATATAAAAAAGGGAAATACAATACAAATGCCGATGCCCTCTCCAGAATACAAATCAATCCCATGGACATCGATGTCAAATCGACACAGGTTGAGATGGATCCCGAACTAGATCAACTACTTGACGATTTAGTAAATATGGAGGAAGATCACCGTAGCCAATTGAACACTCCAGAACTAATGGATCTTGATAATCAAGAAAGAAACCCTCAATTACTCAATTCACCACCTGAACTTTCAGAACAAATGGATCTCACAATTCCAATACTACCGGAACACACACCCGAAAATACGGAAATCACTATGAACTCCAGACAAGAATCAGACCCGCCAGACAGCATATCGATTATTCAAGATGCGATCGACAAAAAAGAAAAGCAGTTCATTATCACCACTGTTTTCAACAACCCTGTGCAGCCCAAAATTATTCGACGAGGAAAACAAGTCATCATCCATGCCCAAATATCGCAAGATAACAACGAAGATGAAATCAAATCTTTTTTGATTCAATATTGTGAACCTCGGAAAAATTATTTCTGTTTCTTCGATAAGGAAAAAATGTACAAAGATTTCTGTAAGACGTTCTGTACAACATTCAATAAAGACCACCCGATTTTGATAAGGTGCGTGAATAGAACCATCACCATAGACGACCCTGCAGAGCAAAAAGAATTAATAAAAAACTACCACGAAGGAAAAACTAACCATCGCGGTATAAATGAAACATACAAAAACATTAATAGAAAGTACTTTTGGCCCAACATGAAAAAATCAATTGAAAATTTCATTAATTCTTCTTTAGAGAACTAAATATGAAAGACATCGACCAACGATACCTCTCAGAATCACAGAGACAGCAACGAAACCCTTCGAGAAATTGAATGCCGATCTATTCACAATCGAAGGTCAAACATTTTTCACCATAGTGGACGAATTCTCTAAATTTGGTCAAGCGTATCCTGTCCAAAGCAAGAACGCTATAGAAATAGCAGATAAATTGTTAGAATATTTTCGTAACTTTGGAGTACCGGAATCTATAACGTTCGACTCCGGGACAGAGTTCGAAAACGAGACCGTTTCATCACTCTTAAAACTACATAAGGTCAATGTACACTTCACTACACCTCAACATCCTCAATCTAATGGATTTATTGAAAGACTACATGGAACTTTAACGGAGCATTACAGAATCGTAAAAGAACATTCTACAGACACACCGACAAGACTCATGGCATATGCCGTTATCGGATACAACAACTCTATACATTCAGCAACAGGATATACCCCTTTGGAACTTTTGTATGGACATACCGCTTCAAGGAACCCATATGATATATTCTACGATCAACAATACTACGGACAATATGTGGAAGATCATCGGAAAAAAATATCTTTAACCTATGAGAAAGTCAAAGATAAACTGCAAAACGAAAAGACCAGGACCATAACGAATCGAAACCAGAAACAAACAAACCAAAACGTTTTTAAAGTTGGAAATCAAGTATTTGAGAAGAACCCAGAAAGTGAAAGAAACAAATCGAAAAACCGCTATTTAGGACCAAGCAAAATTATTCAAATTAATGAAGACAACACCTGTATCATAGCGAATTCCGAAAATCAAACACGAAGAGTACATTTCGACAATCTAAGACACCCTATTGTTCCAGATTCACCTGCTGCACCTGCTGCACCCTCGGATCTGCCGAACGAAGTGGAGTAATAACAACGAAATTTACAGAAAACCCAGGACTGCTACCCCAAAAGCTTGGTACAGCCGGCAATATCGTCAACTACTGGACTTTCATCAGGATATTCGACATTCAAAGTATCTATCAAGAATATGTACGAATCCAAAACATAACCAATCATATGAAAATCACATACCAGTTTGGAAAAAATGGGGCCAACCACCATAGAGAGCAAAATTATATCACTATAATGGACATCCTCTCCAATGAAATTCAAAGAAAACTAACACAGATATTCCCAACAACAACAATACACCGCAAAAAACGTGGATTGATCAATATTATGGGAAATGTTGTTAAAGCAATAACAGGAAACTTGGATGCAGAAGATGGTCAAAAATTCGAAGAAGCTATCCAAAAACTTCAAGCACAACAAACGAAACAAAGGATGCTATCAGAGGAACAAATTTCACTGACTACAAAGGCGATCGAAAAATTCAATTCAACAATACGTTCGATCGCGACAAACCAATTAAATATTCAAACAAAATTTCTGCAAATTGAAACAGCCATAAGAAAACAGTTCCTTCAAAATACTGATACATATGAACTACTGAACTCAAATACTGTGTTCACGCAAATGATAGCAGCCACAGATGCCATCATAAGGATACTGGAAGACTTAGAAACAGCAATGACCTTTGCCAAAATAGGAGTGCTTCATACATCCATCATAGAAGCCGACGACCTATTGGAAGAGTTAACGTTCATCTCTCACAACTTAGATGATGCCATCCTCTCATATGAACCGAGCAGAGATAAAATAGTCATCTTTGAGAAGATAACGAAAATAAAGGCCTACCAAAAAAATGCTAAAATAGTATTTATCTTAGAAGTACCAATTACAGAACAATATCGATACAATTACTATCACCTTTACTCCCTTCCCATCGAAACACAACATAACCTTTTCCAAATTATAGTACCCAAAACTAAATTCCTTTTTCTCAATGAGCATCACTACTTATTTTCGAATGAACCATGCCATGAAGTCATTCCCGGAGAAGCGCTTTGCACCCTACCAGAATGGAACCCAATGGAATTCGAGACGCCATGTGAAGTACAACTCATCCGTTTCACCAAAGACTATGGAAGCTGCCATCTGGAACACCTCAAACTCCAGGACCAGAAAATTAAGAAGATAAATACCAACCAATGGATTGCAATATTCCCCTACGAAACCACTGCATTATCAATTTGTGGTAACGATGAAGAGATGTCATCCCTGAAGGGCACCTATGTCATAGAAGTTCCCGAATATTGAAAAATAAAAATCGACACTACCATATTACAGACGTACAAGAACCCGAATGCTGTTACCAAAATCATAAAAGTGCCACACCTAGACATAGACATAGAAGAAAACGTCAAAAGAAACCTTCAAGAAATGCCACCAATTCATCTAGAATCACTTGATCTTGACGACCTAGAAACCATCCGAGACAGACTGGATAACGTGAAGGAAAAACTTCAAGAAGACGAGCCTTTCCTTTCTTCCGTTTTGCTATACATCGCCATAGCCTGTATTGCAGCCTATTTCTTCTTAACAATATATATAAAGAAGTACAAGGGGACGAACGGTTCCGTAAGTTCCACTAGTGTATTGGAACCATCAACTCATCCCATACCAATAGAAGACCTGAGGATTGGAAATCAGGACCGATAAATCAATCCCGATTTCCAAACAATGGGGGGAGGTGTTATGTAACGATTCCCCGTATTGTGTAGATAACGAAGACAGCATCCCAGAGTGCATTTACATTGAAGATCATCGGGCTGAATACATAGAATCCGCTGAATTCTGCATTTTTATCCGAGATAACATGAACTTATAAATATATGCTTTTTCCATTTTTTATTCAGTTATAATTGTACCATTGGCTTTGACATTGCTAATAAAAATACGTTGTAACTCATAATTTTTGGTTTTCGAGTTTTTTGAAAGTAATTTTTGTTTTTTAAAAATTAAGTTCGGAGGCTCCCAAACTCAATTAACTTGATTATATTAGTGCTGAATGTTCATTTGACAAAAATCCAGTTGATATTTTATGTTTAACAAAGACTTGGTGGCATGAAAGTTCTGTAAAATCTCACATTTTTCCAAATTTAACTCTTTCTAGCGTATATTACGGAAACAATTTTATGGGAGATGGAGGTGGTATAAGGTATCAAACTGAATTGGATGTAACTCCACTGAATTTACGAGCGTACTTACCTACTGCATTGAGAGGAACTTGAGATTTCAGGAATACAATTGAAACATAAAAATACGGATCCATAATGGAAACTTCGAATTGTTTCATGAAAATATTCAGTAATTCTTGAAAGAGTATTTGTTCCAAAAATACTTTTAATACAAAACGGATATTTCCATTCACATTCGATGAGTAATACCTACTACGTTTTACAAAATTGCTGACATCATATGGGCTCAGTCCCAGAATAACCAAACCTACTCAACTCGATCAGACTTGTCAAATGACATTCGATCAAATATATGAGAAATTACCAGAGAATAATGAATGGGATGTAACCGAAAACTGTATATCTTCTCACCAAACTGTTTTCTTTTACACAAATTAATGAAAAAATATTTCGATCAAAGATTGGAAATTTGTGCCGAAGTGTATCAACAAAGTGAAACAAATATAATCGACAAAGTGGAAGTACCCTTCTCTCCACATGTTTCCACCGAGTGGACAAAAAACTACTCCTTCCCCGGCTACTACCACGACGGACATTGAACTACACCTGACAAATATTTTTCGTGCAACGTTCTTCCAAGATGACCCAATTGCGAGTGCTCGTAATTAAACAGTAGATTATCCTCCATTTGGCTGGAAATGACCACCTGCAGACATGCATTTTTTGAGGTTTTACCTCTCGTCAGTGCTGAGGTAGGTCGAAAAAAATAATAGTTGTCCTGTCCCTGCCCAATAAATAATAATCAACTGTTTAACTATTATTTTTTCGCGAACTTCAAGAAGAAATAGTCCTATCAGACAGCACATACTACTGGTAGAGTTGACGGTAATATTTAGAACACTGTTCAAAAATGTGTGCCGGAGAATATCAGCATAGTGAAACAAATATAATACACAAAGTCGAAGTACCCTTCTCTCCACACGTATTCATCAATTGGAAAAATGAGGCAAACATCTGACAGAAAACAACTACTTCTCTGGCTAATACCACGACGAACATTGAACTACATCTGATAGATATTTTTGCAACGTTCTTTCGAGAATACCTACTCAAATGTAAGTGCTTATCTTGTAATTAAACAGTAGGATTATCCTTCACTTGTCTGTGGATAACCACCTGCAGACATACATGTTGCGAAGTTTTGCCTCTTGTCAGTGCCAGGGTACGTCGGAAAACATAGTTGTCCTGTCCCTGCCAAATGAATAATCATCAACTGTTATAGCATTTATTTTTTTGTCCAGTATATCAAATGAAATATCAAAATGCTATTGTGTTTACACCGAAATTGTATGACAAGTACCTTGTGTTTTATTACGTTGTTGGTGATCAGTATGATACTCCATTCAGTTATTGATAAAATGGTTTTTATCTCTACATTTCTAGATTGAATTCTATTTTGACTTGTCAAAATGAAATGAATTTCACAGGATTTTTTCATTCCATCATAACCTAAAATGAAATCAGCTGTTAATTTCCACCCACTGTATATTCATTCTCATCATCACCTGTTCGTTCAGCTACCAAAGTTTCCTATCAAAACTATGCCTTTCTCTAAGGTCGCCGTTTGGTACGGCTTGACAAACTAATCCGACAGAGGAGCCACCATGCCTTCTGTTCAATATTTATCCAAGTTTCCCTCCGTGCAAATGAGTAATGATAGTCAAAACTAATGCCTACTACGACTACGCTTTGTAAACGCTGGGGATGGGGACGGAGCCAGTCTGTTGCCAATACTGTTACGTATTCCGTATAATATATCTCTCAGACTATCAATTATCATTTGGTTTGGATATTATTCAAGAAGAAATGATTCGTTGAATACTTATTCCAAATCAAAATTTTTTTAAAATGAAATTCAATGTTGTTATATTCATTACTATCACGTACAACAGCGACCAAAAAAAATAAGCCTAGAGATTATTAATTATATTGGCGCTTTTGGCAACATGCCAGCAGGTGTGCGTATCTATGCGATTTCGATTTTCTGTTTCACATCAATACATATGAAATACTTATATAGGTACATTTTTCTCTCTTATTTTTACGCAAATTAAAAGCGAATTATTCGAGAATAGCTCACCTATTTATTGCGTTGAATGATTTTTATGAAATCAATTGATTTTTAACGAATATTTTTCTTCCTACCATGGATTAAAGTGTTTTATTCGTTTTTAGAAAATGTTACAAAGGACATTTTCATATCGAACATTTCAAAGGTGTGGTGTTTTGGAAAAAACATATTGAAGTCAGATAAGTGAAATGTTCAGTCAATGGGGTGCTTAGTTCAATCTTCATAGAAATAGTATATTGTGCAACTAGTGCGGAAAATAGGATAATTCATACTAACCACTCGCCTATGGCTCCAAACACTGGTATGAAATATCATCCAGTTTCCGCACATTATACCTTTCCGACAACCAACCTGAAAAACAAGAATTTGAAAAAGATTTTTGAACGATAACAAGTAAATTGAATTTTGCGTGTCCGCTTCATACCTACCTACCTAAAAATAATTCATCTTTAGAAATGAGTGAAAGCAATAATTCCACTTGCTCATGATATAGAATTGATTGATTGAAGAAGTATATTATTCAGTGGGTCTAAGAGGTTATCCATCACGGGGATATCGGAAACGGTTATACCGTTTCAATTCAGTGAGAGAAAAATTGCATAACAAAAGTAAAATTTATAAAAAAATATATAAAAATTTTTCTAGAAACACTGAATTTTGTGATCATTAATTTTATTTTTTCTGGTGTTATCGTCAAGCTGTCATGTGATGATGTCAGTTTTAATGTCCGACGTTTCGTTATCTAGCAACCATCACCAACTCAATTTTTATACTGCCTTGTTTTAAAAAAATACAAATTTTGATAATATTTGTTTCTTTCAAAATTTCAATTATAGAACTAGTTTTTCTTGTGAAATTATTTGTAGGTGGATTAATATTCTGCGCTTGTTCAAAAATATTTTCAAAATCCGTCGGAAAAGTATAAGGTGCAACTCATGTGGAAATTGGATATTTTCTGCACTAGTTGCACAATATACTATTTCAGTCCTCACAAAATTATCAAATTTTGTTTTTTTTCTAATCTCCAAATTTCTTCCTGGTGGTAGTGTACATCTGGCAGTGAATTCAATGTTTAAAAAAAATGTGGTTTTTCGGAAAACATTGAAATTTTTTCAAGCTTCTTTTCAACTTGCTTTGTTTGTTTCTCCGATTATTTTTGGAATATAAGTGCGTTCTGTGCAGATTTACCATCACAGAAACCAAAATATTTACCAGAAAGTACTTTATATTTTTCTAGGTACTTTCCCACCCTGATTTTTGAGTATTTTCTCGGTAACTTTTGCGAAATGATTCACCAGCGATAATGGTCGGTAATTAGTGACTAACATTTTATCAGTTGTTTTATAGGTTTGTAGACATCGGGTTGATCCGAGGTTTGATCATAAAAATATCTTCCCATTTTTCGGTTTAAAGTTTTTCAAGAATTTTTTGTCAAATTCATTGTAGTATTTTTTCTTTGTTTCATTATTAACAGAATTTCCTTTTGTAAAATCATCAGTAAGGGGTCTGTGATGTGAATAAAGATCATGTTTCGTCTACTATTTTGAAGGACAGGTGCGCCCAAAAGAACGAATTCTTAGAAATCTATATTAAAACGGAATTTATTTCATTTTTGTTGACGCAAAAGCCTTGAAGTCATTGCACTTTTCAGATTACATGTGTCTACACGGATAGACAAAAGTTAGAACCAAAAGTATCCAATGCTAATTCAGAATTGGCGCCTGTAGTTGTTTGGAGTTTTCTTGAATTCCGACAATCTTGTTACTTGGCTCTGTTGTACTGATGACATTTGTATAAACGCATGCGCTTGCAGCTGCTTTCACTCTTTGAAGGTTAAAAGAAACACTAAGCGTTTTGGTTATTTTGTAGAAGTCTCAAGAATGTATTTATTCTACGACTGGATTACCTACCTCCAGAAAGTTTCAAAAATAACACTCTTTGGGATAACTCAGTTCCTCTACAGTTACACAAAAAATTATCATCCTCCTCTATAGAATGTCATATCCAAAAATCAACGCAAATTCCACCAATAATAGTCTCCAATGTGTCAAAGTTATTTTGTCCATCCATAAGTAGACACTTTGGGAAATGTAATGTGAACTATGCAATATATCAATTGCTTTCGTTTCAACAGAAATAAAATCAATATTCGCTCATTTTCGAAAATTCGTCTTTTTGGGCTCACTCTGTATCGAGTCACGTAAAAGTAGAAAATAGTTTACCTTTATTCTCTGTGAAATATCAAACAATCCACTCATATGATCTTCCATAATTCATCACTTTTTTTGCTCACTATGTGAAATGTATTCAGAACAGTTCGTTAACTTCATCTGTAGAATACGCTTTGAAATGGTCAACGGAAAAACCACATTTTGGCGAGAAGTCCAAAAACGAGTTAACGAAGCGTTTTCATCATTACCCTGTAAGTAGGTACACCATAACTAATAGATATATTCGATAATTTTCATAGCATTATAAATCAAGAAAAATCCACTGGCAACCGTATTTGGCGTTAGACATTCAAACATTTTTGTAGCTCGCCCTGTAGAGACAGAAATATTTCAAAAGTTATTTCTTTCTACCTCTAAAATGATTAATCCCTAACTCAAAAATATCCACACAGCTCTAGGAATAGATGTTTCCAGTGGCATGACCCTTCATAATACATTGTCATCGGAATCATAAACACCTGCCCAATTTCATGATGATCGGGCAACTATAAGTGGGTCAAAATTCACGTGCAAGATTTCACCTCAATATACAAATGAATGAACAAAGAAACAAACAAGGCACGTTCAATAAAATCTTGAAAAAATGTCAGCGTTTTCAAAATATTGAATAAATTATCTGCGAGATGTACACCATCCTCAGCAAGAAGTTTAGAGAAATTACTTCGCATGTGCTAGGAAAAGTTTCGTTGTATTGCATATAGATTGAAACTCCGGATCCCGTCATCGATTGTTGATTTTTATTTATGCATCCTGAAATAGCACTCCATGATACGCTTATGATTGATATAGGGATCCGAAACAACACAACGTCTTTCTTTATTTCATTTTCTTGACCTGGCTCCTCCTACCAATGTTATCAAAATCACATTCCGTCTCATTGCGTAAATTGAATGAATGAAATATACAATGGCGCTTTCTATCCGAAAACTGCCGAACTAAAAAATTAGTAAGAATTTTGGTAAAGTAGGAACTGTTTCGCGACATATGTTCGAATTTGGCTATTCCTAGCCCATTTCTAACTTGGAATTAGTCTCCCAAACGATATTGCCTGGAGATTCGTTTTCATTCGGAAATTGCATTATTTTTATCAATATTTAGATTGGCATAAAACGGAAGCCAGTATTGGCTTATTTTCCTCAATTGCTGACCAAAATAATTTCAATTTTCGAAATGAAAAAAATCTCAATATATTCACTGCGTACTCCAATCTTTTTTGAGTTCACCTACTAAATTTCAGCTCTCTAAGTGTAACCGTTTCTCAACGCAATTAAAAGTCGCAATACACGACATTAGACGCTCACCTTAAAGTACACAGATGCGTTGAATTGTACCATCGTCCTGAACTGAACAACAATTACTTATATTGGGGTTGTTTCTGTAAACAATGAAAATTATTTATTTAGTTTTTGTTTACTTATTATACAATCAATATTTTTCCATTTTATCGTAATGTGTTATTCATATTTTTATTGATATTATTTGTTATTAATTTCAGAGCCTCTGATCATATATCGTGATGGTAATATTTTGTTTTCATTTGTCAAAGTTAGAGGTTAATCCGATGGCGTTCAGACAGTAGACACTTCAACAACTGTTCCAGTGATGGATAGTTTTATTTCTCTAGTTAGGTATTCGTAGTGAACTCCGACGTGATCCAGTATTCAGTGTTGTCGCGTATTTCGTTCTGTGCTTTTTTGAATACGAGATATGTCTTTTTCATTTTTCGACAATTGGTAACACAGATTGTCATGCCTTTTGGTTGAGAACGTTTCCGGGAGAGTTTCTTTTTCAAATCGGTGGTGACCAGAGAGACATCGAAAGGAGGAGTCGTCCTTTATACTCTCGCCGCATTTTTCAGTTTAGGGATCTGCCCCTTTTAGTGATTCGAGATATTGTATTTCGTATTTTGATGTTAACCCTTTATAGTACAGAGGTATGTATTGTTTTTGGTATTCCACTAACGTTTTCTCTTCCACAAACCTTTTTTTTACTTCACTCGCATGTGTTGGAATGGGTTTTCATTTTACCTATTCCACAGGGTTCAACGGCAGGGCTCGTTCGTGCCAATTCTGCTGCAGGGCTCGTTTATGCCAATATTACCGGGCCGTTTCTTTTTCCGGAAAGTTTATTCTACCCAGTATCATCATTCCTGGAAGCTGTTCCGTTATACTAGAGGGCCTATTTCATTTAACCCAAGAGCCTATGTCAATTCTACCAGAGGGCCTATTCCACCCTTATACGAAGTCTAGTCACCCTCATTCAAGCTCCGAGTGAAGGTCAGCCTGAATGAAGTTGTCTGAAGTCTAAACTTCCACATTTGGCATTGCTATTCATCGTTGGATACCTACACATGAAAATTACCACCACAGAAGAATGATCTGAGGTTGAACTATCTGAGAGATTCTTAGATAAAAAGGTTTTATGTATCTGTCATTCTTTGTGACTATTTTTTTGATTCAACGAATGGTCTTATTACATAGTTGGTGATATTTGATTTCATTCACATTGTTTTGGGGTAATCATTATGGATACAATTCCAGAAATCATAAGGGCTTACATTTTTTTTGTTATTAAAGCACTACTGTATATATTGTACATCATCTTCCTTGTTGCTCAATATTGAACAATAAAACATCATTGGGAATTTTAGATTTTTATTTCATAATGCTCTGTCACAAATAATTCAAAGGTTTCTGAATTACAGGCGATCAAAAATTTTGTGGCTCTCAAGGCAATTTAATGAAATTTAATGTAACATTTAATTTAATGCAACTATCACTTTTAAAATTTCTATTATTTGAACCACGACCCAGTGCCGCCAGACGAAGAGCTGTCGTTCGCCGTTGGCAACATAAAAATATGTGCCATACTGTTTAACTATTATTTCCTCACGAATAATAATAATAAAATAAAAAATAATTTCACCAATGAAAACTTAGAAACACAATACAAAAGTCTATCAAAAACATACAAACAAAAAATTAAATTTCAAAAGAAAGCATTTCATCCAGCAAACTTCGACAGATTCAGCAATAACGTGGACAAACAGAAACATATCTGGAATCTTTTGAGGGAGAAAACAGGTAAACAGAAAAATAATACGAAGATCGAATTAAAAATTGGTAATGACGTTATTAAGGATGGGAAAAGAATTGCAGATAGTTTTTCTGAACACTTTTCGAAAACTGCTATACTTGCCATTGAACATCACTTCGATAATAATGACATTGAATCATGTACCACGTGCAATTTGAACAATAGTAATTCGTTTTACTTTGCACCGCTATATAAGATAGAAATTATACAAATTATAAATGATATGAAAAATACAATAGCTAGGATCTATACTTTGTAATAACGAATATGTAAACTTGTCTAAAGAGTAGACAACAGAATTCTCTCACGTCCAGTGACAGCTGATGGCAAATAGCTGAACACTTGTCTGATGGGTTAGCATTGGAGTTGAAATTTCAAGTATAAATCTTCAAGAACATTGTCAGCAGATGAAATCATTTTATCAAACGAAAAAAGCAACATAAAATTCTTGCAAGAAAAACGAAAAGTCAGTAATAAATACAAAATAAAATTTACACCTCACATAAGCAATTATTTCATTATATTCTCCGTGAAGGCACCACATACTATTATTATTGATGAAATAGAAAAAACTACAAAAACTTCTTCAGGAATAATTTATTTCCTAGTATCGTAAATAGTATTTTTTATGTTAGTGAAAATAATAGAGGTCAAATAAAAAATAAACATTCTTGTGGACCAGAAGACATCTCTGGGAATCAGATTAAAATGATTGCTTCTCACATCATCATGCCCCTATGTCATATTATCAATATATCTTAGAAAGGGCAGTTTCCCTCGCGATCAAAACATTCTTTAGTTTCTCCAGTCTTTGAAAAAGGATATACTCACAATTCGGAAAATTACTGTACCTACTATTACGGGCTCTTCATCCCTGTCAAAGATAATGCTGAAATTTCTACATAACAGCAGTTATTTTTTCATTTGAATCTTTTACAATCTTTTGAAACATGTGAAAACCCCCATGGAAGTTTTTAAGACGTTAGTCGCGCTTTTGACTGTACAACACGGAAATCTTCCGGAAAAATTGAATAATATTGTTATTATAGGTGTTTAGAATGAACGGTTAATATCATATACCAAATCACTCACTCAAACTGTCAAAATGCAGTATTCAAATGATAATACTTCCAACGACACTTTTTATTGTGTTGAGTTAATTAGTGACATAGGTGTTCCTCAAGGATCAGTTTTGAAGCAGATTCTTTTTATTCTTCATAATGATGAGTTGCCATCCTTTGTTCTGCTCAAAAGAAAAACAAATCGTAATATATAAATTTTCATTGTTGAGGTAGAAAGATGTGAGGGTATAACATGTCTGGTGCTAATTCTAAAGAGCCGGCTCAATTTCCACCAGCACTCTGAGGATCTCTTCAAACATTCAACAAGAAGTGTTACATGCTGTGAAGCCAGAAGAGGATTCTGGACAACTATGGCTACTTTTGTGTTACCACAGGCTATGGGCTCATTGGTTTGGGGCAATTCTCCACCTGCGCATTATGTTTTTATCACGCGAAAGAGGATTATTGGGACCATTGCAAATGCATCACGAACACTATCGTGTTGAACATTATTTGAAAAATTATATATTTTACTTCTCGGAACTCTTCAGGACGTTCCGTATATAGATTGGACAATAGACTTTCTCAGCAATAGGATATTAATAGTAAAAGTAAAGGATGCTATCTCCAACTCTCATATTATGAATACTGAGGTTCCCCAAGAATCTGTGCTGGGACCACTGATATTTCTAATTTTCATAAATGACCTACCAGTCCACCTACAATCACAACTGCTAACGATATACGCTGACGATACCTCATTGACGGTCTCCGCACAGACTTCAGAGGAACACATCATCCATTGCAGATACTGTAAATTATTTCGTAAATTGGTGTAGATCAAACGATTTAATGGTTAATGTCGATAAGACAGAATGGGTATATTTTAATTCTAATAATATTATCTCCAATTCACATACCCTAACATGCAGAGTCGAGAGTAATATAATTGAATCAACTACAACAACAAAGTTCTTGGGCTTACACATTGATTCCAGTCTTAAATGGACAGAGCAAGTTAACGCAGTTGACACAAAATTAAATAAGGCTTTTTATGCAATTTCAAGAACTAAAGATTGCATGCCCACCAGTGCAGTAATTAATGTCTACTACAGTTTAGTGTACACTCACTTATGTTTTAATTTAATCCTATGGGGAAACTCCATCGATGCCAGTAAGATATTTGTAACACAGAAAAAAATTATAGGAAAAATGTTCAGCCTAGACTTCAGACAAACTTGTAGGCCCACATTCATTAAATATAACATTATGCCCTTTTACAGCATATACATCTACCACTGTATTTTGTATGTGAGGAAAAACATTGATAAATTCCGACTGAATTTATCAAATCATAATTATGTGTTCCCAGACACTAAACTACAAAACTGGAAAATAGGTTTAGATATATGGGAATAAAAATTTACAGTAAACTTCAAGTAACCATTAGAAGTATCGATTCCTTCAATAGTTTCAAAAGGACAATAAAACTTTTGATAACAAATAAATGCTACTGCAGTGTAAAAGAATACTTCCATGATAGCCTGCAGGAACTTCACTGTTTTTAATGGTGTCGTCTGTATTTTATTATTTAATTTTTTTCTGTCATAATTTTAAGATAATCTGAAACACACTTCTTCAAGTGAGTGATTGACTTGTCCTATACATGTTGTAATGTCACAAAGGATTTATAAAATATTTCCATATCTATTTCTATTTCTAACTCACAAAAATCAAAATATTTGAAGAGAATCAATCTTTCTTGATTATAATACATTCTCAAAACTCGGTTATCTCTACAACTAAACTCGCTCGAGTTTTTGGGGATGAGATTATATGATGCACTCCCGAAAAAATTAAAGATATAAAAAAAAATTCAATAATTAAATGAAACGACCAATTTTTAAAATCAGTCCCTATACAATTGATGAGTTTTTTTCATATTTACGCAAATAACATATTAAATTTTTCATCAGCTGCTAGTATGTATTCAGTCAATTGCAGACATTTTTTATTATCTATTAATCTGGTTAATATAATTTTCTCACTCTATTTAACTGTACCGACTGCATTGAGAAAGCAAGTGCACAATGCTTTCTCAAGCTCTTTTTGTGGATGAGTAAAGTCTATGACTGATGAATATATTTTCTTACAATTTTAATAGACCCACATTATAGTCTATATATGATCACATTGATGGTAGTAGTAGTTGTCATTGTCAAATGGTGTATATTTCCTAAAATATATGTTTCTTTTCGTACTGTTGATTACTTTTAGCCGTTACATATTTCATCAGGTTATGGGCCCAGCCTTCAGCTCTTTGAGTACACTAATATTTTTTCGATAATTCGTTTGAATTCTGCGGATTGGTTGAATAAAAGTATATCTGAATCGTTTCCACCAAGTGGAAAAATAAAGGCAAACATCGGTCAGAAAACAACTACTTCCCTGGCTAATACCACGACGGACATTGAACTACATCTGACAGATATTTGTGCAATGTTCTTCCAAGAAGACCCAATTGCAAGTGCTTGTTTTTTAAACAGAAGATTATCCTTCATTTGGCTGGAAATGACCACCTGCAGACATGCATGTTTAGAAGTTTATTGCCTCTCATCAGTGACAGGGTAGGTCGGAAAACATTATAATTGTCCTGTCCCTGCCAAATGAATAATAATTAACCCTTTAACTAATATTTCCCCACGGATGACACTACGACCCACAACAAAGTTGATCGCAGCGCCATCCGCAAGGGAAATCAAGAACAAGACAAAACACTACCAAGTAGTACAGACTCCGGGAAGAGTAAACCGTAATATTTCGAACGAAGTCTGAATATATTGTGCCAGAGAGGTATCAACAATATGAAAGAATACGGATTACCCTTCTTACCATTATCTCTAAGCGTTTCCACCAAGTGGAAAAATAAAGGCAAACATCTGTCAGAAAACAACTGTTATTTTCGTTATTTTGCTATGATTGGAAATGGCGAATAACGATGACGTTATTTTTAACGGAAATGATACAGCATAGGGCTGATTGTCTTTATGGATATTATCAAACACATTCAATAGTCGTTTCTCTAATTGAAAACTACCGCTGATAAACAAGTTAATGGAAATCAAAACCGGAATATAAGAATTGAGATGTCTGATGAATGGGAGTGTAGTCAACTCTGCAGTATTGGTTCATGTAACAAATCGATTACTCTATTTATATCTGTGCCGTATTCGAAAACAAGGCATAAGGAATAATTAACAAAATCCGGAAATAACGTGCTCGCTCCGGTGGACACTGCAGGATATCCCTACATGGAAAAGCACTGGAGTGTGACAACTCCTACAAAACTCTAACTTGTTAGGATTTACGTGAGATGGCTGGATTGCTTGGATTCAAAAAGGTCGATGACATGTTTACTTGGAAGCGTAATATGGACAGTTCATATAATGGCATGATGCTTTCTTTCTAGTACATTTGATTCCAAATTCCAACATGAATTATACAAACAGGGTTTTTTGAAATCTCCACTTTGAAAAGGCATATTGGCAAAATGCAGTCCAAGGTTTCAATTCAACTATAAAATGAACCAATATTTTTCAGTCACATAACCATGACACCAACAGAAATTGAAGTAAACCAAGTTGCATAGAAACCCTGGTGCGATCTCAGATTCCATTTTGTTTCTACTAAAGTGGTTGATACTGTAATTGCATTGATACCGTTGGCTTCATTCGTCGATGGATGGCGCAAAAGTCGAAAATAGCTGAGTTTCCAACATTCCACGGTGCTTTGATTTGTCATTTGTTTGTTTTTGAACGTTGACATGACACTTGTCGCTTGTTCAACCGTCAATCGTCAATGACAACATTAATCTATAATTTTGCCGCCATCTGTGGCAAAGAAGTGAAACGGTACCAATGCAATAAAAATAACATGAATCAAGTAGGCCGTACATCAACACTTTTGTATGTCGGTATCACAGGTATAAGAGATCCCACCAGGGTTTCTATGCACCTTGAAGTAAACATTTTTTGACATAATCTCGAAATCATTTCTTGGGTCAGAATGAATAATAATTTGTGAGAACATATTTGAGTAGGAGTAAGCAATTATATATCTATATTCACTTTTTATAAGATAAATTACAATTTGCAATTAGAAAATCAAGGTGTTCCTAAAAATATTCCGCTAGTTCCCTAATTTCTCATTTTGATGCGAACAGGCTGGACTGGGAGATTCTGGACTATAATATATTGAATATCTGTATCTGATTAAATAAATCTCCGATCATCGTGTTGTTACAACCGATCCTCTTCTCAAAAACTAATTGTAATGGATTAGTTATATGTTAGGATTATAGTAACTAGAACTATACGGAAACATTACTACATACAGACATCCACTTCCCAGATTTATGAATAAAACATTATATTTTTTATTTAGGTTCAAAGACAAAAAATATATGTAATTTATTTCAAAATATCATTTTCTGTAACTCATGTCATTTTGTGGCAACTCGCTTTGCTCTTTCCGCAAACATTCTCTCGTTATGCAACTGGTTACATAAATAGCTCTTTCTCCACTCTTTTCATCCTTTGAATCGTGATAACTGCGATAAAATTGGCATAGGAGAGGAGTATTTTCTGTACTTAACGAAAATATTTCAGCAATTCTAACGGGTCAAGAAATGAATAATACTTGAAATTATTACAATAAGATTTATTGTTTAAATTGTAATTTGACTACATGTTGTATACTTTCCCTGATGTGAGTTATCAAACTCGTAATCCAAATCAACATTCAAAACGTGTTTCTTCAATAATAATATAAATCATTTATCACAGATCGTCTGGAACTGTTTTTTATAGACCGGTGTTACCGTCCAATCAGTTGCCCGAGTTTTTGGGAAATCCGGTTTCCTTGTTTGGGACCTTTTTCTGTCATTTTGGTCTCCTTGAATTTTTTCCACTGCTCTGTAAGCTCCTGACCATTTGGGGACCAGTTTTCAGTGGAGAAACTCTTACTAATCATCTGAAAATTAAGAAATTAATAAATATGAATGGTCATAACGATACAAATCAATAATTTGGTCCTTATAATGAAATATGGTGGATTACGTAATCCAATCTTCCGCAATAAAACCTATACAATAGGTAAAGTCGTCGGCAAGTATTCAACAAAAAACAACTACTGCCCCCTACGACTATTGAATTATATTTGTTTAATACTTGGCAAAGTTTTCTACAAGAACCACTTTGCAATGCATTTCAAATATCAAAGCTGAAATGATTTTTCGATTTAATTGGGGGAACACCTCCGTACCGGTTTCATGGTCATTGCCAATCATCAGCGAAGGCTAGTTCGACCCAATTGAATAGAAAAATCCTTTCATCCTAATTGGAAATCCCTGAGACAAACACTGAGGTATGAATTCAGCGCCATCTCTGTGTTCCAGTTCAAGTGGTGTCGCCCCTCTTTCATGATGTTTCTGGCTTCATGTTGAAGTCGACACGTAGTCGGAGTGCATTTTAAACTGGAACCCAGAGATGGCGCTGAATTCATACCTCAGTGTTTGTCTCAGGGATTTCCAATTGGGATGAAAGAATTTTTCGATTCAATTGGGTCGAACTAGCCTTCGCTGATGATTGGCAATGACCATGAAACCGGTACGGAGGTGTTCCCCCAATTAAATCGAAAAATAATTTCAGCTTTGATATTTGAAATGCATTGCAAAGTGGCTCTTGTAGAAAACTTTGCCAAGTATTAAACAAATATAATTCAATGGTCGTAGGAGGCAGTAGTTGTTTTTTGTTGAATACTTGCCGACGACTTTACCTATTGTATAGGTTTTATTGCGGAAGATTGGATTACGTAATCCACCATATTTCATTATTAGTTTTATGGTCTTCCGTCAAGTGGTGTCGCTCCTCTTTCATGATGAATTTGGTCCTTATTAAAATATGGGATATTTTAATTTCAAACGACTATTAGAGGATTAGAACGCAACGAGATTAATAGGTGGCTAAGTAATAACACCAACAAACAAGAAACTTTCCATTATCTTTGCTTTTCAGTTCAACCTCAGCAATAAACTTTTTTATTTTGATTGAGTTTCATTTTGTGTTTAACTGTCAAACATAAACTGTCAAATTTATATCTGCATGCATTGTTCAAAGTCAATAAGTCAATGCCCGTGGAATCAGTATTGGAGCAAAACGCTAGTGCCACCTAGCGGTTTTAGCCGGGAATTTAGAGAAACTACAAAACAAATTAATTTCTACTTAATGCAAACTATTTCATGAAGTTTTCTTCGCAATTTTAACATATATCACAAACTGAATAATCTCGATTCTCGAATCTCATCACCAAATATAATTTGTATCTCAAAAATTTCCCGTTTTTTGCACTAGACCAAACAACATTCCGAATTAATAATATCATTCCCTTTTCCAGTGTTATTTATAGACGGTATCGAATTTTGAAATTTAATCGCCACTTATGAGTTGGTAGTTTCTTTAAATCAAGTTGCGACTAACAGATACCGTTCCTCAAACAATGATCTACGACCTGACTGGGAGACAAAGTCGTCACCCTTTGGATCCAATCGTTGTCCCATATGATTGTCTTACTCTTCATATAATAAAACACATCACCATCATTGTGAAATTATCCCAGAAAAATTATTATATTTCAAAAATTATAAGTTTGTCAATTTGAAGATAGCCTGCGATTCAGTAGTGTGATTGAAAAATTTTAATAGTTTTTTTTTATAACTTATTAAAAAAATTCTTATCGGAATTCATTATCTGATTGAAAAAATGGATAAATTTTCTCAAAATAAATCAAATATTATGAAAAATGTAGAAACAACATCGTATGCTGGAAAACAAAAAAAATAAGAAGAAACTTGATATTCCCCATAATATACCATCTTTATTCATAGAATCCAAAGTTGAACAAACTTATATCGAAACAAAACAGGATATTAGAGTGGAAATCAATCCAGTTTTAGCCTGGGTTGAAATAAATGGAGTCCAAGATGAAACATAAAACCTTTCCACTTAAAACAGGACAAAAAATTATATTTCATTTTATACTGAATAACTCCAGTTATTAGCTCCAAACACCTCTATGTGTTACAATAATAACAGCAAAACCTTGTTTTGAGGCACGTGCCTAAGGAAATACTCTCGAACTTTCCTCTCGCGATTATAAATAAGTCTTCTACATAGTCTTGACAGGATATACTGATCTCGGTCAAACCGCAGAGGATTCGATAAGCTATACTCCCCCTTGTGGACATCCTCTGCTTTTGCAGATGGAGGTAATGTCTTATCTTATTCCAGTACTCTGGTAGATAGTAATTGCTACATCCATCTAATTGTCGTGTTGCTACTCCTCTATCTTATTTATTTACTTAACGCATCCCACATGATTAGTCGCGCCGGTCTCCCACACCGGTTTATTTCGTGAAAAAGTATGGAAAAAACCCACACTAGTCCAATTTGTACTATTGGTAGGTACCACTAGTCGTTACAGCTACTGATAAGGGCAGCATGCTATTTCCACTTTCATTAATGTTTTGTCCAACAAGGGAAAAACTCGGTCTCATAGACAGGTACACGCGACCACTGGAAGGTTTAAACAGTCTTCACGCATTTTACCAATTTTATCAGTCGAAATAATAATAATAGCCGTCCTCTACCCGCACAGGCTATGCCTTTGGGTACACTCAACGAGTGTTTATGAGGGAGTATTATTATTATTATAAT
Organism: Chrysolina americana; assembly: GCA_958502065.1. Classification (NCBI taxonomy): domain Eukaryota; kingdom Metazoa; phylum Arthropoda; class Insecta; order Coleoptera; family Chrysomelidae; genus Chrysolina; species Chrysolina americana. The sequence continues at coordinate 27,270,023 of OY293411.1, forward strand.
TCATTAAGAGATTCAACTACAAATTAATAAAAACATTTAGTTAGCAAAATGTTTTATCGGTAGTAACCAAAATCCATATACTTCATTTTAAACCGGAATATATGAGTGAAGTGTATGAGAGAAACCTGTTGATAATAATGAGCAGATTTCGAAAATTAAATAATATACGGGATGTTCCATTTAAAAAAATTGTTGAATAAAAAGTAGGTTTTATCTATCTTCTATTTAAGCCCTTCAAATTTTGTTGCAATATACCTACCAGATGGTTTGGAAATCAGTAGGGGGTAACGGACTGTAGACTGTATACACGTATATTATGTTTACATCCACTACTTTGTATTTTGAGCAAATGTGTTCAATTTTGATGGTGAGAATTACTTCCTCAATATTGACTAAACACATTTTCTATATGTTTAGTTATGTTAATTTGAAGATTAAAGTTTCTTTATCCCTTCTATAAACATGTAATATTCCTTGGGAAAATAAAAATCATTGATTGATTAAAAAGCGTGGAGTGTTATGAAAACCCAATATTGGACTATAAATTTATAACGAAGAGATTCAGACAGAATCAATCTCAGTATTCGCAGAGAAATTCTCGACGAGAAAGAATCCAGAAAATTTCTCGCCCGAGTTTTGTTCGGCGTCCGAGAGCGCGATTGGTCAAAGCCAGGCCACGCCCTCCGGCCTGCGATTATAAATATAGAGCGCTTTTCACGTCTCGATTACGCTTGTTAATAGAAGCAAAAGCACACACAGTGTTCCAGTACACGCGAAGAAGCACCGTTTACTCAGCTGAGTGAAAGTAAAGTGAAATATTAGAAAAATATTAATATTTCTGGAAAGTTTTCAAAGTATTGAAAAGTATTACAATATCAAAGTTCCAGAAAAGTCATAGAAGATTTTCCTGCAATTGTTTGTTGAAATATTGGAGAATAGAAATTCTAGAAAAGTCCTTCAACCTGGGAAGGTGAAGACTAGAAACCTGAGAGAGAAAATTCGAGAAGTCCAAATATTGGGTATTCAAGAAGAAAGAAGATTCCAGAAGGTGACAAGGCTCAAGAAAGAAGATCTGCGGCCAACATTTTTCTGTTAGTGTAACTTGTGTTTCTTGGAGGGATATCAAGAAAACCCAAGAACCCTCCAAAAAGAATTCGTTTTGACTGCATGTCAGTTCGCACACTTTTGTTCTTTTCAGAACAAATACATAGTGTGAAATATTTGGGACTCAGTGCGAGCCCACTACAAAAGAGTTCGTTATTGACTTTGACTTTGAATTTACTAATTATAAATTTTCTCTTTCAGCTTAGCCTGGCCTCCTCCGCCGGTGGAAGCAGCGGCTCCGTATTGCCTGGATTAGATTGCGTGGTCCCGGAATCTATGCCAGGTGATGCCTACCGGATCACTGGGGTGAGTCTTCTGTAATAAGACAAGCCATTGCACTAAGGTGAGACGGGGCGGTAAATCGCAACTTCTCTCCCGGGAGAGACACGGGTAAACTCCCTGGATAGCCGCGTGAAAATATATAATTTTATTTGTTGTATCAGATTTTCTTAGCTATATACTAATCTGCTTCTCTTTCAGCTATTTGGTAAGTTCTATTAGGGACTTTAGGGCTTGCTAGGTGTAGGCTATTTTATAGATAAAATCATTGATATTTTCCGTATCATAACAGATTTCTCTTTGTTAAAAATGGAGAGACTCTGGGCGGCGAGAATGTGGTCGAACCCGGAGCTGGCCGAGGCACCAGAAAATAATCAATCTTATTTTTTTGATAATTTCACTAACCCACATTCTCGACAGGAGATTGAACGTTTTTTCAATATGACTGCTCTAGAGGGAAAAAGCTGTCAGATGACATTTCTCAGAAAATGTTGAGATGTGAATGAGTCATTTGGTAAGCGGTTGTAGAAAAAACAAATTTCTGATTGTTCAATCATAAATTACGTAAAAGAATCCGTTCTGATATTCTAGAATCTAAATTTAGATACTGCTAATGATTGACAGAAAGACCCCTTTGCCGAATCGGATAGTGCATAAAATCAAACTGCATGAAGAGAATGTAAACAGTGACAAATCTTGTAGTACTCACCTGTTTCACTGGATACTCCTTATTTGTGTACATGCCATACAGACACCACATCAGTATTTGTAACACACATACCACCAATACACCCCATCCTAATACTGAAAATGAATCAATGTTTAAATTATATTCGAGGATTATTGTGTTACTAACTTGAAAGTCCAAGAGGATACTCGAGATTGTAAATTCCATAAGTCAGTGGTTTCAGCGTCGCCAAAAAATATATAAATATGACTATGAGAAGAATCGGTGTAGTGAGTCCCCATGAAATCCTCCAGTATATCCCAACTTTCTTTTTAGTCATGAATTCCAAATCTGTGCAGAAATTGTCGAGACCTACAAGAACGCAAATAATTAAAATTTACTTCTCATACACTGAAAATAAAGAATGTATATCTAATTTTTCAAATAGTATCGTCTTTATTATCTAATGTGCACCACCCTGTGTAAATGAAAGTAGTGAATTTAATGTAGGTGATAGTTCATAACGTTGTGTTTGTGGCTCTACTGTACATCGAGATGAAGCAAACAAGACTGAATACTTTATGTTATGAATAATGAATTTTTCCATACTTCAGTGATGGAAAGAAATATTTCCACAAAAGTCGCTCATTTTTAACTTTAGAAGACAAGTCATATTAGCTTGGTTGTTGAGAATGTAATTACGAATCAAAATGCATGATGAAATGTAAAGTTGTTTTATGTTTGTGAATATAATTAAATATATGAAATATTTCGAAAACGCGACTGCCAATTTTTTTTGTCTTCAGCATCGAGAAGGCCATTAAAAATGCCTTTAGTTTGCCCATTGGACTGAATGGTGCCGACTCAATTTGGAAAACCCCCTCTATAACGCCTTATACGATCACGCAGGATCTGATTGGGTCGAATCATGAGAATATAATGGAAAATAAACTAAATGAAACAAATTTGTGTTTACTGAAAGATATTATAAAAGCGGTAAAAATGTCAACAGAAAAGAAACTGCCAAGAGTAACAAAATAATATGGAATGTCATCTCTTGATATTCAGTCTCTCCTGTGTTAGCATCATATAGGACAATCTTTAATTGATAATTTATCTCTAAACTCAATTTGGCGTTTCACTTTTGCAAAAAAATATGGAAAATAGTCTACTCGGGCGTGTTTTTTTCTACCTGTCAAAAGGATTTCTATAACGTAAAGGCTCAAAAATACGTGCAAAATTCCACTTGGTTTCAATGATATACTCAGAGTTTTTTATTCAGAATATGTAAAACCTTAAATCCGCTTAGAATTTTTGGTGTTTCATGCAAAGCATTTGAGATTATAAACATTTATTCCAACTGAAATTTTTATTACTCAAATTATACCTGGCGCATAAATCATATAATTATATAAAACTATACTGCCCTGTTAGCAAAGAATACCCTATCTGATTGAAGGTCAGTTTCTCACAACCGCTCTTGAAAATTTAAAATTGACAGCATTTTGATTCTAACCATGATGACTAACGCTTTTAGAGAGTTTTTTATGAGATGTGTTTGAATAATATCTCTTGAAGCTTATTTTTCCCATTTTGCATTAATTACTGTAGTTGAGGTATTTTTCTAACCGTGTTATGTTAGTTTAAAACACCTTTATGCTTTAGCATAACTATTACACTTTACCGCCCAGTTCGCCGGGCGTAAAGTGGCACTTTACCGCCCATGGGCGCATCATGGCCCGCGGGCGGTGAAGTAGACAATATACTAAAATTGTCCATATATACCTACGCACATCATTTCACGGAAGACCTACCACGAAACAATGAATTCAGTTCAATAAAGAAATACTCATTTAACAACTTTTATTCATAATCTACATTTTTGCTCCATAACCCTGAAAATTAGAATTTTATATTAACTATGCAATTGTTACAATTTTGAATATTGAGGGTGGGATAAACACTTTTCTCTTGAAAATAATCATTCCCTTTTGAAACATCCTCGCCACTCATTTTAGATGTGGATGGTAGGTCCAAATAATTATTATTTGGTATCGGTCCATCACCATCGTCGGCAATTTTTTTGGGAATATTCAATTTATTTGAAATCGATTGTTCAATGTAGCTCTCTGCTACTGTAGTTGATTTCCAACCAGCGTGTCTTTTGATATTGGTGATACTTTCCCCAGCATCAGCCAATAAAGTGGCTGAAGAACGCCTGAAACAATGACCCGTATATTCTTCTGGGCCTGGTAGCTTCAAAAATGCTGCAATTCTTCTTGGAATTTGACCGAGGATATTCTTCCCAACAACTTGTTTTGTACATTTGTTGTTCTTATAGAATATAAAAAACGCCCATGTTCAGTATTTGCGGGACGTAGACTAGCATATCTTCTATAAATATCCAAATAATTAACTGACTGGTTTTCAGTACTGCAAATGGTAAACGTTCGTTGTATTTTAGTTTTTGACTCTCGAATTGTAATCAATAAAGCATAAGTTAGGTCTTGAATGTCATCAAGCTTGAGATTTGATAATTCTTCTCTACGACAAGCACCATGTACCCCAAATATTAATGCAACCTATAAAAGAATCAATAAGTTTTTTAATTACTTAATAAATATAGGTAGGTATAACATACCCTCATCATCAGATATACATTACATTTTAGAAAAAAATTCAATTTCATCCCTATTCAATATTTTGGATTTCTTCGGCTTATATCCATCATTCTTCCGTTTCAAAAATGCTATCAGTTTTGGAAATTTGCTTATGTTTATATTATTATACAAATTCAAAGTAGACTTTAACATCGAATAGTATGACCACAAAGAAGATGGTTTTCGATTCTTGGACTTCTCATAAAAATATCCCAGTAATATATCTTCTGTAATCAACTTCACATTATTTTCATAGCGCTATTTTATGAACTCATTATACGTCTTTTCGTAAAGTTTCTTTGACTTTGTTGGTAGCAGTTCGAGTTTGGCACTCTCAGCCGATTCCAAAATTTCCATTGTTATGTATATATTATGTTCTTCATCTGATGATTCCATAATTTTCGTGTTGAGTTCACTCAGGCACTTTTTCAGATAAACATGAAGATGACCGTTTACCTTGTTTATTGAATTTGTTGCTAGACAACAACCAGCTTGCTTAACAACGTCATAATTAGGTGGGTATTACAGAGATGATTATTGACACGATAATTGCGATATAAACATATATACAGTGTCCGCCAAAATCTTGGAACCATATGGAAAACTTTTTTATTAATAGTTTCTCAGAAAATGTCATTCTTCATAAAAGTTAGTTTCCCATGCTGTTCCAAGATTTTGGTGGACACTGTATAAACGGCTAGTGCATAAAATTTTGTATGTATCACGTGTGTAAAATGCGTTTATGGCCTTCGGCGTCTAATGGCCCTCGGCTAACGCCTTCGTGCCATTATCCACGCCGCAGGCCATAAACGCCTACTTTACGCCCTTGATACATAAATAACTATATCTGCACAAACTATGAACTTATATCCTAAATACACTGTAACCAAGTCAACGCGCACGCGTTTAAAGATGAGAGGCGTTTTACAATAACAGGAAATCTATGTGCAAAATCACTTTAGACTTGTTTCCAGCTAGTTAGGGTATTTTAAATCCTTATTTGTAGATAGGGCAGTCTTACACAATAAAATAGAAGAATTTGCACTTGAGTTAAATATTCATTTAGTCATAATGTTTAAAATCTAAGAGAAGTGGTGTTGTTGCTTCACATTTAGATAAAGAATTGGTCTATCTTTCATGTCAATTATATCATTATATCAATTTCGAACAAAATGTTTCATAAGGCATTTTTCGTTAACACGGCAGTATATCTAATCAAACTTTGGCACTTTTCATGGAACAAATACCTATTTATTCTCTCAAAACGTCCACATTCAACATTTGAAAATTCTGTATACCTAGTAGGCAATGCTCATGAAATAGGTGGTCCTTGTTGATAGTTTTGAAGTAAGCATTATTTGAATGCACATGAACATCAAAATATTATCTGTACAAATGGAATAGTTATAGCTCACAACATTGTAGGTAGTGATCTCTAGAAATTTCTAATGTTGCGACCATTACACAATTGAGTGTTAAATAAACGAGTATCTAGAGTAGTTTATGAACTCTTATTAAATGTACAAAATTGTATTTTTTCAAGTTATGTCATGATAGTTCAAGGTTCATTATGTCAGGCGGAGTTTCGTAACCTCTGGAATCAAACCGTAACCATAGTTATGTATTTATAGAAATGAGTTGCGAAGGCAATGATTATGAATATTTGTTCTAATCTTCAATTCATCGATCATTTCACGCGGTACAGAAGAGGAAAGACGTAATCATTTTATTCAGGTATATTAATGTACTCACCATAAAACCAAATAACAACTATTACCTCTAGGATAGCACAAAGAAATATTATGAATGTTCCTCCAAAGTGATCAACTAGATCCAGTGTATATTGTCCTCCCTTAAAGAAATATAGAAAACTAAATTAAATTGATAATATCAATATTTGTATAGACGTTTTTGTTATATGATGATCATCTATGTAATTATCGACCAGTTATGTTGATAATACCAGAAAAACATTGGTATCCTCTTGGATAGTGTACACAGTTGAATTTTGTTTGATTAGGTAAGTACATGTAGCTTATTTGCAATTGTAACATATTGAAAAAAAGTTTTCAAAAAATGCACTGAAATTTCTACATCATATAATTAAAATATTAGGAACAGTTTTTCCTAAAATTTACACTGAGTTATCACTTCAAGTAAAGCTTGAATATTCATCATTCGATTGATAGTTTAATAAAAATGCACTTAAATCTATCTAAAGTAACTTTTCTACACTGGATACTTTGATTTATTCTTAAAACCGACGCAGTGGTCTAGGTCGTAGTCAGAAAGTACTTTGAAAAGTTCTGCTACTTTAGTGCTAGTCTGCGGCAGCGGCTTGAATTTCTTCAGCATCGGAATTAAGATTTTCTTTATTCTGCAACTGTCACTCTGTATGTTCAAACAAACTCGTTAACAAATGTAGTCGATTCTCCGCTGGGGTTTGGTGATGTATTCGTCTCCCGCAGTATCAAGTCTTGGTGGCGTGCCATACTCCAATCATAGGAAAGTCGCAGATCTCGGGTCAGGATTATACTAGGAAGATTTAACTGGTTGATTCGTGTACTGTGAAACAAGGATGTATTCATTCCCATTGTCAAATGATAGAATTGGGCCAGCGTTGTCAATGGGTTGCTTACGTAGTATGCTGACAGCGCATACCGCGCACATTTTACAACAGTTCCTGACGTGAGCTTGATAGTGGGCTCAGTGAAGCTGTCGGCCCACATTATGGAAGATCTTCATTACTCAGATGTCCTCCCGTGACCCCATAATGGATTCCTCGGAGAACATCGTTTTTTTTTTCTAGTGTACCACTAAGGTAACACTGTCTGTCTCCGTCATTCTTGGGCTCTCACAGACGTTTCAGGACCGTATTATCCAGGCTAAGGGAGTTCCATTGTGCCAAATAGATTCTAACGGCTGGCGAATAAGAGAACGATTTGTTATGTCCTGCCATGACGGTATTTGATTATTTTTCTTCCAGCCAATGACTGAACCAAGATTTGGATCTTACTCATTGTCTTTCTGGATCTTGTGGTCATTCCAGTCTTCTTTCTACAAATCGTCAACTCATTTTCCCTTGCTTGTCGGTAATGTGAGCAGTTGTCTGGGCTTGATATCCGCGATAGAGCAACTACATTCTTATGGCTTGTTCCAACTTGATGTTCAATCTCGAAGTAAATTTTTCAAACCAGCTTACTACCTGACCCTCACAGCTTTTGTACTGGAGAAACCGTTTGAGGGCTGCATGGTCAGTTATCAACAATAATCTTTTTCCATATACGTACTTGTGCTCTACTTCTTCGACAACAGACAATGGCCCCGGACTGGTAACATAGATATTACACACCGGTTTACTAAGGGGTTTGCAGTAGTAACCGATGACTTCTTCCTTCTTGCATCTGAAACAGGATAGCACCAAGACCCACGTTGCTGAGACCATTGTCCAAAATGAACTTTTCGTTTGGATGTGGATAGCTCAGAACTGGTGCATTCATCAAAACAGCTTACAGCTTCCTGAATAAATCTTGGTATTCATCGGACCACTTGAACTGTGTTTGCCTTTCCGCGAGTCTGTTCAGTGGTTTGAGCTGGTTTATGCCATTTGGAATGGACCATTCCTTCACAGCTTTGATCTTCTGTTCATCAATTGCTACCTCTTTCCCGGAAATAATATGACCGATACATCTTATCTCTTTTTAGAATGGTATTTCCTGGGCTCAGTTTCAATCCAGAGTTCCTCAGTTGCAGAAATACCTTCTTCACGTTTTCACGTGATTCTCAAATGATTTGCAGACTACTATATCATCATCAAGATACACTAGATTGACAAGACACGTGGTCCCTTCAATACATCCTCCATCAATTTTTCGAATGTTACTAGAGTGATACAGATCCCGAATGGCATAACTGTAAACTGCCATAGTCCTGAGTAAAATGGATCTTTTTTTCATCCTCTGGAGCCACTTATACCAGCTAGTATCGACTCTCCGAATTAAGAGTCGAGAAAATTGTAGAACCTGTCAACTCATCTTGGGTCATCCATTGTCTGGAGAGGGTTACGTCGATCTTCCTCACGATCAGTCCTCCTTCACCAGCACGACTGAAGAGGACAATGAAATGTTGGATGGTTTATTACTTCTTCCTACTCCATATACAGTGTGTTGCATTTTACTAAGCCCCACCCCTGTATTTCTGTGGATTTCAGATAACTGATTTTTTTTCATTTCAGTGTGAACTTCCCGATATGCTTTATCTTCTCAGGTGAAAAAGTTTCATAAGTCACCTTTTTACGACCTAGCGCAAGATGAGGCGTCATTGAAAAGGCAATGTTTTGTTGTCTGTCGTTTTACTTCCAATTTAGTGGTCAAAAGTGCAAAGTAATTTTCGAATTTGGTATCAAAACGTAAATAAAGTTTTCATCATTGCAGTTGTCAAGTTCAATTTTCATATAACCGACAAGCAAATACAAATATACTTATTAATTGAATTCAATAACAGTTTACCATATTTCCATAGTGTTGAGAGCAAAAACCTACACGAAAAGAGAGAGAAATCCAGAATATTTTTTGGCTGGCTGCAATAGATAAACCTCATACTGTAGTTAGGAACAGGGTGGACTATATAAATTATTTGGCGTAATCACTAGTGACTGGCGGAATAGGAATAAATTTACAATATTTGCGTGCTGTAAAACTAGACCTGCGCCTTATTATACTTGTGTCAATTGTTTAAGTATATATCACAAATCCTGTGCGCTAAGTAACAAAGGAAAAGTTCAGTTCATAAAAGGTTCATCAATAATGTGTTGCAAAAAACAAGAAGCTATTGATTTAGAGAAAGAAAAAAGTATTCTAGAGAAAACACTAGAGGAGATGGTAGAAGAAAACGACATAAAAAAATAAATATATTGCAAAAATAAGAGCCGAAGAGAAGAAATTCGCCGAAGATGCCATAACAAATTAAGAAGAACTGAGGGAAATAATAAATACACGAGAAATGTTGAAGGCCAAAGATAAAATTGATGATCTTGAGGCCAAGTTGATGAGTTATACAACCAAGAATACAACTGATTTCATTAACCCCATCATATCTGTCATCCAAATTAGTATTCAACAACAGTTTACATAACTACAACACACGAAGAAGGACAGACATAAGAGTCTCGACAAAAAACAAAAAAAGCCCCAAAAACTCAATTTTATAATAATATAATGTTATAATAAATTAAAAAATTCTTCGAAAACCTGCGGCGCTCTTACAACTTTCAAAAACGAATTGAAAAGATATCTGTTACGAGAGTGTCATACATGATTGTCACTATTACCCTTGTCAACCTACTCATATAACAGGTCAAGTTTTAATGTGTTTAAATGACATTTCTACAATTGTTTTGTTGTATATTTTATTTTATATTAGTAGTGTGGTATATTTTTTATGTTGTGATTGTAATCAAAAGTGTATTTTATTTATACATATTTACCTTTGACAATGTAAATTACTTTTTATGTGCTAAATAAAGATGATTATTATAATTACCTACTACGATCATAGAATGCATGCCAAAAATCGAGAAAAAGTATTAGGCATTTTTTTAGCAAAATTTTGGTAGGGGCATTCGATTCGGACCAGTCTCGAATAGCTCCATGCAAAATTTCAACATGATATCTTTCACGAGGTGTTTTCTATGCCTGTTACAATTTTCGAAAAAGGAAATTTTTCAAGTCACTCGGTATAGAAAATTCCGTGTAGATTGGAATGAATTGAGGCAAGGGGTTGGATTAGGACGATCTGTTTACTGATTGTTGATGAAAACACATTATTTCCACACAAATTATTGATTTTTAAATACTAACCAATTTTGAAAACAAACATGAAGAAATGCAATATTTATCACACAAGCAGATGAAAAACTGAGACACCAACAGTTCTGAATCTTCGTATGTTCTATGTACTCCCCTTCATTTTCTGTTCATTTTTCGTACCTTCTGCGCAAATTCTGTCCAACTCTTTGCAGTTCTCCTAATGATATTTCTCTGCAAACTGCCACAATTCTTCATCACAACTTTTCTTCAGTCTTTGGCCTACTTTTATAAACCTTCTGTTTGATATTTTCAGAAAAGTAAAACTCCAGAGGGGTAAGATCATGCGAACGCGGCGGCCAATGAATTAACGGACTAATGCGAACAATCCATTTCAAAGGAAATTTTTATTTCAACCATCTTCGTACATTACCAGCATTATGCATGGAAGCACTATCCATGGATGAATAAAAAATTCTACTGAAATGGATTAGTTGCAATAGCCCGTTTTGGGGAAATATTGAACAGAGTGTTTATGAAACTGGACCATGTACTGAAGAAGAGTTGCGACGATGACTTGTGGCACTGTGCGGAGAAATTTCACAAGGAGAATTGCGAAGAGAGGAAATAATGTGTTTGTATTAACAATCATGAACAAATCGTCTGAATTCTGGATATGTCTGCCATATCGTATATAGTTCTAGATGTTTTATCTACCAGCTGTTTAGTGTTCCCCTGCTTTTCAGCGATGAGCATCTGCAACATATGTGTTGAACGCCGCGCAATGCCAGAGTGATTGCTATGGATTTTTTACCTATACTCCATCTGCTTGCTTCGTTTGGAACTTCAAAATGTGGGCGATAATTTGCTTATGGTTTCTACCATCAAACTGATGCAGCTTCATGGAAATATTGTCTGGTTCAGAACTGACCCTGCAGTCTTTTATTTCCTTTTGAATTTCATCCAAGTTCATACTCAAGTCTAGCATTGAGGTTTTGTTAGCGATTTCTGTGGTGTGCAAAATATTCAATCTACTTTTCAACTAACTGATTGTTTTCTTTACGAGTATTATGTCTATTCCTACCTCTATTCCATCTTTGACTTCAATTTCCTCCAAGTTCGTTTCCTCCCTAATTCTGTATATTATTCCTTATATTATTGTAGTAACATTGTGCCGGCTACTACAACGGAATATGTTCTATCCGTCAACCAGCTGCACTACTACGAGCACAACCCTCAGAAGGTTTCGAGAGACTTTTGCGAGCTAAGGAAGATGAGTCCTTCCAACTACACCTTTTTCAAATGTAATTCAGAAAGTGTAACTTGAAATTCAGATCAGTATAATGTAATTCAGAAAATATGACTTATAATTCGGATTTGGGAATTCTAATTCAGAAAGTGTAATTCGTAATTCAGATTAGTAAATTGTAAAAATGATATTTCAATTTCGGATTAGTGAATTGTAATACAGAAAGCATCATTTGTAATTACAAAACCATCACTAGTAATTCTGAAACCGTCAAGTAAGAACAATAAATTATTGATTATGTATAGAACACGTGCTTGGTTTATGAATTACTTTTTCTTATCAACAATCTACTAATCTGAATCACAAATTTCATATTCTGAAATACAATCCACTAATTTGAATGAAAAGTGACAGTTTCTGAATTGTATTTCACCAATATGATTTTCATTTAACGTTTAATTTAATTGCAATCTATTATTCCGAATAACAAATGATACTTTCTGAAAAACATATTGAATTACAACTGAAAAAGGTGTAGTGATACTATGCACGAACGAGAATTTATACCATTTAAAATTGTCGAAGTATGTCGGTCATCCATCCCAACCGATCACAGTCACTGTTGTTCGAATTCAGCTATCAACAGCATCCGATTTATTTGCTACAGCTGTCTTCTCGAGCTGAGAGCATATAAGATATGAAAATAAAATTCGAACCTCATATACCGGCTCAAATAGAAGGAACTGTGTACTATCAAGTACAAACCATTTTGATCGATTCATATAGCGAGTGAAATTATAGATAGTAATTCTGTCAGAAATCAAAGAGATCAAATTAGCGTACTTGTGGTGTACCTTAAAGCAATTTGATCAACTTTTAGACAATTTCTGACAGCATTTTCGATAGTGCTGTGAGAACGAGTTATATTCAGGATAATTTCACGAACCAACAAAGTCGAAATAGTCGTCATCTTTCATGAAGAATACTATTCTCAGTTGTAATATCACAAGAGAGTTAGAATAAATTGAAAATAATTTGACAGATATTTCGAAAACTTGTTGCCAGGCAATAGACACGAGAGCCCGAATAATGCTGTGATTGGCCTGAACGTACATGAATGCTTTGAATTGATGGTTTCGATTGGTTGCAAGAATTGTCAAAAAATAATCATATGAAATAGTTACAGCAAATAAACCGCCAGTCCCAAAAATATTCATCAACTTTGAGTGGAAGATCTAAGTGCTCTAATAGAATAGACAGAAGTGAAATAATTGAGTGTAGGGACTCATAGAAGTAAATAAAATATGTGACGACAGAGTATACTGTATTGTTATTTCTATTGAAATATGTTTAGTTTTTGAACCTCATAGTTTTAAAATGAGATGAAATAAATAAAAATATATTCTTCATGTATCGTTGATACATGAAGAATATGATGATAGAATATAGAAACAATAGGTATTGCAAGAAATACGAAATTGAAGAACATGAAAAAATAAACTTACCGGAGTGGTATAAATAAGTCCAATTATGAAAAGACATACTGCTGTTGAGGCGGAAATCACCCAGTTTGCTACATTGGGAAAGGAATCTTGAATAGCAGTATTAAGAGTGGCATGTAGAGCCACCAAGCTCCCTATTCCAAGAACAAACAGCATGAAGAAGAAGAGAAGGGCGAATAACTGAAATATTAAGGCAATGTCAGTAGATTTTACTAGCAATATATTTCTGGTATATACAGTAAGCTAGGTAAACATGCGGAAAACACTCAAGGGGTGATTCTTGGCCCAATTCTAAGAATATTTTGTTCCATGATGATTTTTGAAAAACCCCTTTGTTTCGAAGATACACGGCGAACAAAATTTGCGACAACCTTAATAGATATTTGTTGAAATCATTAATGTAAATAAACGTAGGATGTACGTTATGAGTTTGTCAAAAACAAGAAATTGTTTGTCGATCTCGATTACTCGGATCGGCTGTTGAATCTAGTCAGTGGATTTCATCGGTTGCATTTATTTACATAGATGGAGTGACGTTTAACTGTTTGACATGTCGGCAATAGTGGGTGAATTCCGCTATCATAATGTATACGAACGCCAAGATGACTGACATGCATTTCATGTATGGACTTACTGATGGCAATGCATTACCTGCTAGACGATTGTACAGTGAAAGATTTCCAGCCTGTAATGTCCCCGACCAAAAAATCTTCGAAAACATTCATCGACGTCTTCGTGAAACAGGCATATTGAAACGAAGTAAGAACGGTAGAATTGTCACAGAATGTGCTGGACATGATAGCAGACGATCCTGGTAGTTGTTCGTGCAAAACTACAAACACTTTGAATGTGAGTGATTGGACAGTTTGGAAATTTCTTTTGTATCCGTACCACATTCAACGCGTTCAAGCACTACTACCTGTTGATTTTCCGCCACGTATTGCATTATGTCAATGGATATTGCAAACATTAGTTCGCACCCCTCTGTTCCTGACACAAGTTTTACCGATGAAGCAAGCCAATTTCGCAAGAAATGCAATAAGAAATTTTGATAATAACCATGTGTGGGCAGATGAAAATCCACATAAGGTATGTGAAGATCGTTTTCAACATCAGTTCTCATTAATGACTTACTGGCGAGGTTCTGGAAGATGCACCATTTGCAAAAAGACAGGAAATGTGGTTTATGCACGATAGTAGATAACCACATTTCAGTTGGGTTGTTGGTGATTTCATAACAGCAACATACAGAGATCGCTGGATAGGTCGAGATGGGCCACACGCGCATGGTTTGCTCTATCCCCGGACTTAAACCCCCTGGATTATTCCTTCTGAAGATATCTGAAGTCATTAGTGTACGCTATTCCATTGGTGAATTTGAATGATTTGTGAAATCGAATAATTGTTGGGTGTAACTCAATTAGTAACGTCCCTGGTGTGTTTCGGCAGTCCATGACGAGAAGATTGAATTATTTTATCCAGGCTCGATGAAGTCATTTCGAACATTTATTGTAGAAAGCAACTTCACATGTACCTTTTGATTATAAAATGCTGGTATTGTCGTGGATTTTATTCGGCCTGTATCTTCGAAACAACAGGTTATTTTAAAAATCATTAAAGAACAGACTATTATTAGGATAGGTCAAGGTATAGCCCCTTGAATTTTTGCTGAATGTGTACCCCTAACACCCTGTATATGCCAGATATATCAAAATTGTTAATTCAACAATTTTATCATGTCTATTCAGCATTATTGCTATCCATTAATCATCTATTTTGAAAACGGTATACCTCTAATATTCAGCTACCAAATATACGGTTGAAAAAAGCAATATTAAATGTCTAACCAATATTACAAGAATAAACATATTTTTCGCTGAACACAGGAGCATATTTATACAGGCCGTTTCTTTTATCATGTGGTAACATTGCTATATTCTAAACCGTAATAGATACAAAGACGATTAAAAGGAAAAAAATGTAACTATTGTGGTGAGCAAGCAGTACATTGGTCAGAGAAAATCTACGGGGACTCTCGCCCTTCCCGACTTATACAGGGAAAACTAAAAATGCTGTTTTCGGTTTTTAACGAATAGAATGGATATTTCAGAAAATATAAAAAAATGAAAGAGGAAAGTTTTATTGTATTGAAAATGTACTAGAACTAAGTAATGATAAATTTTTATTTGAACGTAAAAAACCTGTAAAAGTTGGGGAGGGCAAGAATCCCCGTAAATTTTCTATGATCAATTTACTGCTCACCATAATAGTTACCTTTTTTCCCATTTAATCGTCTTTGTATCTATTACGGTTTAGAATATAGCAATGTTACCACGTGATAAAAGAAACGGCCTGTATAATGAGTTAAACGTGAAAGGTGCAAATTGTCACCCAAAAATTATACCAGGCAATGAAAGCAAAAGAGTCAAATGCTCAAAATTGTTTCGTTTCAAGCTTTTCGATATCTAGGAATTCGTTTATATATCCGGTGAAATACCTCACAAAATTGTGACGAAATTGTTTGGTTAACGATATATGTCAAGAAGCAGTTATTGTGATCCAAATTTCAGGGTTTGCTTTCACGAAGGCAACTTAGAGCTCTGTAATTTTTCGACACATATTCCACATCCTTTCCACGTTTAATGGCTTTCAGCCGCACTTAGGAGCAAGCAATATTAATTCAATATGCATATCCAACCCGATTCAAAAATACTCATTTTGAATATTTATTAAAATCTGTAGGTGGAAACGTAAAAAGTAAACATAGCTAGTGATTAAAAGTTCATTATTGTGGAGGAAACTTCTTTCGAGGCATGGTTTTTAGGGGGATTGAGAAATCAGTGTGCAAATGACAAACAATTTCATTCGAAACAAATTAATTCAATCAGTTATTGAAACATGGGGTAGTCGTTCAATATGATCCCATTTGAACAACATTATTTTCTTGTGGGGGAAGGCGAAACATTTTTTTCCCTTAGGATTTACGACTTGGACTGTTCCTTTCACTTTGGTAGAATTTTTTATAACTGACACTAGTCAAACGTATTCTTCAACATTGAATTTAACGAGACAGCGCATAAAAAATTTACCATATAATATATACAGAGCTTTCGAGATACAGGATGATGAAAATATATTTTTCAACCGTTCAAATTTTTTTCCGCCACCACTTAGAGCTTGTGAGAGAGGAATAATCAGGCTATATTTGAAATTTTTGTCTTGAAATCTTTCAAAAAATCACCCTTAGAATTTTGTGAGAATATTTGTTCCTCAAATTTCTTTACGTTATTCCATACTGGAAAATGTTTGCCTTACTATTTTCATTATAGCTCCTGAACCGTATGAGTAAATGAAAATTAACAGGAGAACAAAAAGATGCTAAATGAAATAACACTGAATATTCCTCTCTCACAATCTATCAGTGGTGGCGGAAAGAAAAATTCTGAGGGGTTGAACAAGGCTTGACTCTGAAAAAAGGAGGACCCTGTGAATTTTTTGAGAAAGGAATTATTTTGTAACATGCGTACTATTGAATGGATAGTATTTGCCTAATTTGAACTTTCTATTGTTAAAAATGTCGAAGTAAACTTAAAAAAATATATTTTTATCACCCTGTACCTCGAAAACCAAGCCATTTGGGACATATATTTATATGAACTTTTCATCCTGAAATCTTTCAAAGAATCACCTCTCGAAGTTTGACAACTTAATTAACACCCTGTATATATTACCACGTATGGCATTAAGTATCTACATCTGATTTCTTACATGCAACATCCTGTGAGAATTTTGTGAGAATTTTGAGATAATTCTGATGAAGATCTGAATTTTGAGCAAACTTATTCATATTTTTCCTCAAACAACAGTTCATTTTAACTTCTAGCACCAAATTTCTAGTCCTCTTGGTTCAGTTCAGTTCATATTACTCGATTTTGATGAAAGTTCAACGCCACTGTTGGTCCACAACTTATTTAATTTCTCTATGCAATAAGTGGGTGCAACACCACTTCAGTCCCTTTCGTATGAAGTGTAAATTTTGCAAGTTATACGAAAAATGAACACAAGTTGTAAGGGGGGAACATTGCTATTTAATAAATTTGTGGCCAAACTAGAATAACAATTGATACTTCCACCTCCAACCAAGTTTACTGCACATACAGGGTCACTGATATGTATGGAATTGGTCGATTATCTCTTGAAGTAAGATAGCTAGCGAAAAATATTAGAATACAAAAGTCTTAGGGATTTTTGAAATCCATAATATTAACGAAAACTTAAGTATACAGGATCAGTCAAAAATCAGGACGAAACAAAGTTGCTTTTTCTCTAATAGGACACCCTGTATATTATTTCACATTTCAATTCTGCTCAAATTTCTGAACAAAATTGATATTGCATATCATTTCCTACATTCAACCGTTTCGAGATATCGATTGTTGAAAATTACTTTCTAATAAATTATCCAAAAATGTTTTAGTCCATTAAGTTCATAGTCGATCAAGTTACCTTTTAAAGTTTTCAGCTCCATAACAACGCAGCGTCGTCCTTTAATCTAACAGTGATGATTCTGACAACACATGTCAAAAATACATTTAGTGTAAATAATTTTCGCGCAAAAATGGCACGTTTAACTGATACTGAGCGTATTGAAATTTGAATGATCATAGGAAACGGTGATAGAAGACGAAGACCAAGTAGTTGATATTTTCAATGAATTGCATCCCAATCGGGAACCCATTTCTAAATCAACCTTTTCAAAAACATTGCAGCGTTTTCATGAAACTGGAGGTGTCAAAGATCGGCCAAAAGCGTTAAAAATGTGAAGACGATTTTGATCGTAGAATCGAGTTCTGTGAAGTTATTATGGATAAATTAAACGAAAATGTCAACTTCGTCAACAACATATTGTTTTCTGACGAATCTACATTTTGTTTAAACGGGCACGTAAATCGACACAACTGTAGGTATTGGTTAGACCAAAATCCACATTAGATGGAGAAAGTTCACACTCAACGGCCACAAAAAGTAAGTGTATGGTGTGGCATTCTTGGTGGACACGTCATAGGACCTTATTTTATAAAAGGAAATTTGAACTCTGAACGATATTTATTACTTTTACAACAGCATATTATTCCAGAGCTTAGACTATTATTCTCAAATAACAAAACAATCCCAATTTACCAGCAGGACAAATATGGTTTCAACAAGATGGAGCTTTTCCACATTTTGGACGTGTGGTACGGGCATATCTAGATGAAACTTTTCCTGATAAATAGATTGGATGCAGGGGAGCAATTGAATGGCCAAATAGGTCTCACGATATGACCCCACTTGATTTTTTTCTAAGGGTTCACAAAAAGAATATATTCTACAAAAATAGGCCGCCAAATATCGAATAGTTACAAGAAAGAATAAGGCATGAAATTTCTACTATTCCTCCTCACATGCTTTTAGATTCACTACAAAATTTTGTTCAGCGAGTTCATTACTGTCAAGAAGTAAATTGTAAACACTTTGAGCACCTTATTAAATATAATTCCAAAGAAAAATTTGTTGTTTATTAAAACTAGTTTTCTCTCTTTTTCTCCTGGCATAACTATTGCGTTCATTAAATTTCAATTATGCTGTCATTCATTAAAAATTACATTTTACATTTTCATCAAACCTGAACAATTATGCTTTTTTATTTTCTGTAAAAAAATTATAAGTAAATTGTAACCGTATGCACTTACTCCTCCTTTTGTGACTTTCATAACGAATATCCATCATTTGATGCGTTTTCTCTAATAAATTTGAGAGTAGTAAAAAGTTATTTTCAAAATTCGATATCTCGAAAACGGTTGAATTCAGGAAATGATGTGCTATATTAATTTTGTTCAGAATTTTGAACAAAATTGAAATGTGAAATAATATACATGGTGTCCCATTGTTTTGTCCTGATTTTTTAACTGATCCTGTATACTTAATTTTTCGTTAATACAATGGATTTTGAAAAACCCTAAAACTATTGTATTGACTATCTTACTTTAAGAGATAATCGACCGTTTCAATACAATAGGTTCAGACATGGCTGGAAAATGAGATACTGGCATTGGTGTGGAGGTTTTCATTGATGAGAAGAGGAGTCGTTGTCATCACCACCTCACGAAACGTTACTGCTAAAAATATCTTAAACATCATTTTCTGCAATTGCAAGAAAGGCTAGCAGCTATAAAAAAGCGAGGCTGTTGACATTCAAGAGGAATGAGAAGAATAAGAGAAAAGCGTTACTGAGGGTAAATGTGATGTAAAAAGAAGAACTCTGATATGAAAAGCTTTCTTTTGGTGCATAACAAGGGAAGTTTTGAGTGAGAATCCACAGTACATTTTCTCTTCGTAAAATTACTATTTCTATTGCTGTGAATAAATAACAATTTTTCTGCGATTTTATGCCAACTTGAATATACAGTTTTTTTTTTCTCTAAAGCTAAAGTTAGTACATTGAAGATGCATGAGGATGAACAAGGAGTTTCTACTAGCATAAGCACCCATCCAAATAACAGAAGATAACCATTATACTGGGAAAACTAAGTCACAGTTGCAGGTAATATAATATCGTTCAATACGTCATATATAACTTAGATCGGGAAAAGTTTATTTCTTATTCATAACCAATAATGAATATTCATTTCAGCTATTCAAAGGACTAGAATACCGACTTTATTATGTATTATTCTATCCCAGAACCAGCAACATGTTTCGGAGAGATTCTAATGGAATTATGTGCGTGCATTTATTGGAATTAATTTACCAGAACGATACCGGATTGTGGATTCCACAAAGTTTATGAACAAGTTCAACTTTCCATTTGAATGCAACCTCATCTAATATACATTTCACCAGTGAACACCAACAAGTTCTCATCAAAACTCATCTTGTGTGTGTGGATTAATCAAGGCTGTTTCCTAGAAGAACTACTACAGCTGATGTCAAAAAGTAGAAGTGGATTTGAATACCAAACTGAATAGCTGATCAGTTGCAATACAAAAACCATTTTTCAGATTCCACCTGTTCAAAAACATTACCACCGCAGTTAATAAATCTTGGGAAGTCTTGGCAATCTATGCGGAGGGCAGCAGCTAAAGAGTGTACCATCAATTACTGTAGTGTGCGATGGAATAGCTGAGGAGAAGAAAATTACAAATATTTGTAGGAGGGCGTTCCTGCAATTGTTGGGATGAAAACCGTCATAATATTATACTACACGAATTTCTACATGCCGTACTTATTCTGTCTTCTCATATTAAAACAAACAAAACTGTATTCTATTGAGTTGAAATCTTTCAGGTTATCATGAAAGTTTCAATTGACTGACGAAGACCTACTCTGTCAGGCAAGTGTTCATCTACTGAAATCTTATAGAAGCTACAGTGATGTATTTAAAGAATGGAGTTACCATCATTTCGAAAATTTGCTTTGAACACAGATTGTGAATCTATGACTAATCGATCATTTAGCTCAGAATATATGCATACACAAAATACCCCCTTTAAGTTATATGGTTAGAAAAAGTTATGACTCACCCATGGTACTACAGTGAACTTTGATATGGCATCTGGGTAAGAGATGAAAGCAAGACCAGTTCCTCCCCCTGCAGATATAACCTGACTTGGTGGAACTTTCATTTCGAAGGCTAGATTGCCAAGGATTCCAAAAATTGTTACGCCGGACAGTAGAGAGGTAAAGGTGTCTAAAGTTGTAACTACGAGGGCATCCCTGGAAAAACGCTTGTTATAATTGCGTATTACACAATAAAGATGATGATGATATGTTTGGATGATAACTTAATAACAATAATTGATATTTAATTGTAGTTTGTACCGATCTCATACCATATCAGCCTATCAGGTGGGTACAGCAATAGCTTTGCTATCATTCTTATTAATTCTTCGTTAAAAAATTGAATGGTAATGTCAACTTTCATTGTGAAATGATACATCTTGATGAAATGGGACATACGAAAGTCTTTAGGTCCAGTTTGCTAAATCAGTATTCAAAATTCTCAGCTCCAAGGTTTAACACACTTATTTCATGACTGAATCAATTCTTTAACGTTACCACTAACGATATTGATTTGATCTAGATTATCTTGAAGTCCATTTAAAATTTGCAAATCAATAAATATGAAAACTCAGTCGGTCACTCATAACCAATGTTTTAATGGAATGCGCTTGCGCCACTTCTACACTTCTCTTCTTCTTTTTTTTGTTTCCCGAATCACCCAGGTTTTCCAAGAAAACCTCTCAAAAGCAGAGCTGGTGCGAGCAAGAGAGATCCAGGACTTACTGCTCACGTACAAGTTATAGTTAAAAAAAATACAGGATATAGGTCCACTTACATAGAATAGAAATATCAGAGGATTCTTTTGCAGATGATTTGATCATTATGACCGAGAATAAACGAGATCATCGAAATAATATGTACTGAAACTTCTGAAGAATACGATCTGATAGACATAATTTCTTTGATTGCATCAAGTAACCAAGAATATTTAGGTTATTTTTCGAACATTTTTGCATCCTACGTTTTGAAACATCGTATGTATGAGTGTTCACAAGCAGATGGGAAGTCTATTAAAGTAAAAAGCACCAGCGATAGGCAGTGTTCTTTTTTTTATAGAATTAAGAATTAAGCAATTAATCAGTTTTATGTCTCGTATTATGCCTATGTGTATTACTGTTTTTTGTTCATTTATAATAATAATAATAATAATATATTTAATCCAGTCAGATAATATTACATGATATTGGACATGTCAAAAAAAATAGATATAAGTTATATATACACATACATAAATACATAACCACATTTAAATATAATTATTCACATTAAAAGGGACGGTAAAGAGGCCCTGAGATTTATAATATAAATAATATTAAAATATTCCTTCCTTGAATAAATCTGATGATAAAAAAATAGTCAATACAAAACATGAATCAAAAATAGAAATCGTCGGTGTAAAATATAAAAATGAAAAATTTTGAAATAAACTTATCAGACAAAGCATCTTTGAATCTCATCACAATTATCACGAGACGTACACATTACTATTTCAAGAGTTTTCCAGATATTCGTTAATAGAATAGAAACTTCTTTCCCACAAATATTTTTTAACTTCCTGTTTGAATAAAGGAATTTCTGAAATATTTCTTATGGCTGATGGTAACCAATTGAAGAGTCTTGTACCTGCTACAGAAGGTGACTTTCGATATAGGGTCCGATATGTGTTGCTCAGTTATTTCAGAAGATGAATAGAAGTAAGTCATCGTTATAATCATAATACTTATACCGTCTTGCAATGCAAAAATCCTTTGAATATCACATCCTTTTCCCCAGGCAATTATTTCTCATTGTTAATTGAGTGACATTCTATTCAAATCTTGAAATTGATTCAGTGTGGTGGCAAACTTTCAGAAAGTGCAATTTCTTTGGTATCTGATGTAATAATTGTGTACGTATCGTATGCATACATGCGAACTTTAGCATCAGTGAAATAACCAGAAACGTCAGATATTGAAAATATTATCGGGTCAAGAGCACTGCCTTGAGGTGTTCGAAGCTCAAAATCAAATTCTTTTGGGAAAATGCCATAAATTTTTATCATACTTTTTCTATTTTCAAGGGAGGCGAGAAACCAGTCGTCAACAATGCTACGATTACCTAGATGATTTAATTTTTCAGATGAATAAATCATATTGACTGCGATAAATTTCATTATATGAAGATAGATAGCTTCGTTGTCAAAAATAAAAACATTTTGTCGACAAACTCAATAACGTTTACACTCTAGTACAGAGTACCAATGTAAATATTGACTGATATAAATCAAATAAACATGGATGAATTAGGACATCATCGTAATAAAAAAATTATGACGAAACGACGTTAAAAATTTGATAATTAATGGTACTTGAATCTCACAAATCATAGAAAGACTACAATTGATGTACAAAGTATGTATTTAAATTATTGCAACATCTTCCCATCAAGAGAACCTTAGTAGATTCTCTGAATTGTTTTAGACCTTTTGACTTATTAAATGGTTGTGAATTGTTTACTTCGACCAATCAGTAAGAAGGTTGGACTTTCAAATCTACTTTTGGTTATCCACTTATTATTATTCTTTACTTAATAATATTGAATTAGAATAATGTTCATAATTAAAACCATAAAGGAGTCTTACCTGTTTATATTGTGATCTATCCTGTTATATGATGAAAACATGATAATTGATCCAAATCCTACGTTCAAAGAAAAGAA
Source organism: Chrysolina americana (assembly GCA_958502065.1). Taxonomy (NCBI): domain Eukaryota; kingdom Metazoa; phylum Arthropoda; class Insecta; order Coleoptera; family Chrysomelidae; genus Chrysolina; species Chrysolina americana. The sequence goes on from OY293411.1 coordinate 27,293,587, forward strand.
ACATTGAGTCACAGCTGCATACCATACCTAGAACCACACAAATAATTGTACTTCAAATCAATGTTGAAATTAGTAAGGGGAAAGGAATTTTAGACGGGCACTGTATATTTCGGAAATAACAAATAACACATACAAAATTATTGAGATTCACAAATTTTTCTGATTACCCATCCCACTCAATCCTAATGAAATTTCCGCAAGTTTTGTCAGGAGCCAATTTCCCATAAGATTTCGTGATGGCTCTTTGAAGGAACGCAAGATCGTCCGTGAGTTTTAAATATTTTTTTACTTCAGTACCTTGATTTTAAATTTCTCTATTTAATATTATGTTCGGGTTGAAATGTCTTTTTCTAGCACTGATATAGTTTATTTAATAATGGAATTAAAATGGATTCTATTTATATAACAAATTATCAGTGTCTTCAGTAGCCACTGAAGTGACGAATTACTCTTTGAATGTCAATGTACAATCCAAAAATTTTGTCAAAAACAGTTGAATATGGGCATCTACTAGTGGGCTGAGACAAACATTTTCAGATAATTATGGAAACTAGTTTTCTGATGCATACCTGTTTGGTTGCATTCTTAGTGCTATATCTGAAATATTCTGATTATATTTTTTTTTTATAATAGTGTATCATGCTGATGGGAGATCTGTAATTACTTCAAATTGAATTCTATTTCTTTCTAAATACTTTATGTGATACCAAATATCAATACTTCATTGACAATTATGAAAACTTTTATTATTATCGTTTTTATTTTTATCACATAACCAAAGATTGTAAATGATAGTTTCGTGAACCTAAAAAATATTGTATTTTTTCTTGTAAGCGTTGTGACAAATTCCCAACAAACATATGCATTGATTAAATAGTTACATAACTAATGTGAGTGAATATCAATCTAGAAATATACAATTCCACAATTTCATTTTCCTTTGAAGTACAAGTAAATTGCAACATTATACGTATCTGAAGTTGAAACCTAATAGGGGTTTTCACGATGAGGTCAAAAGAAAGGAGAAAATGTATATGTTTAAGCCAATATCTAAGTACAAAATTTATCACATGATCGCATTCGCTAAATTACAATTTTCGGAGCTGATTGGACCAGATGAATGAGAATTGTCATCCCCTGACGTAGACCCCTAACAAGAGTTATTGGGTGTAAATTCTATATTGAGATATTATTTTGGAAATATCCGAATTTTCTATGCATGAAAGACATTTCTAATAGCGGCATAAAAATGAAAAAAAAATCCTGATACTTGCGCAATTGAAAGTACCTATTTAGATAACTTTTCTAGAGCTTCCTGATTCAATATAATATTCAATATAATATTGAGAAATTATTCAAGCTGATTTCACATTTCAAAAGACAATAGCGTGATATCTGAAATAACATTCTATGATAGACAAACCTCTGCATCGAGTAGCCGGCTGAAATCAGTTTCGATGAAGTACAACATTCCATCTGCAGCTCCATCCAAAGTAGCAGCTCTTATGAGTAGTGTTATCATAACGACATACGGGAAAATCGCTAAGAAATATGAGGCTTTTCCAGAACTCTTTACACCTCTTATAGATACCAAAAATGTTACTACCCAAGAAAACAGCAACAATAGTACCAGTCTCCATTCTGGTGCACCTATATTCTCACTGATGTCATCCATTTCTTTGAGAACTTCTCTTCTGTAATATTCGGAAAACATATTTGTTTTATTTTTCAGAATTTTGGTAGACATGAAGAATGAGTGCAACAAGTGCGGTGAAGGTCAACACTTTCACGGACACTAGGGCATGTCCTAAAACTACGTTATATATCATGACACAACGTAATTTTTTAAAGTCTTCGCATGTGAAATGGTTTTATAAATTTTTTCACCTAATTTTTGGTTGAATGTTAAACATATAGTAACGTACATGAATGTTGTGTCCCACCAATACGTAACATAGGTAGACCTTTTGTTAAAAATGGTGATAGAATTATAACGTTCCTGAATGTCTGTCGAGTAAACAAATTTGTTTTGATGAATTCTTCATTCAAAATTTCTGGAAAAGTCTTCAGTTAGATTCGAAGTTATGATACGGTTCGAAAGAATCTAGATATAATGTTGGTTTTTCTGGGTAGCTCTTGAATCCATAGTGAGTTACCTACTTGTTGAATTTAAGTTTTTGTACATATTCTACAACCTTCAATTTCTTTTTATTTACCTGAATATTAGGTTCAGTTCAGGCCAATGCAAGGTAGAATGTTTCTGATGTGTTTATGAATGTATCTGATGAATAAAAATGCAATTGCAATAATTTAATTTTAATTTTAATTTGAGTAATTTCTTCAAATGTAGTAAATACTAGACATCAAACCTTTTATTTATCTAATTGACTCTTCTCGAAATAATATGTAACTGTATATGTTACACCACATTTTCCTCACCACTTAAACATAAACGATTTTCAATCTCAACCAAAAATGTTTTCCTTTTTCAACTTTTAGTCACAACTCTTTGGGATTATTTTTTCAGTCTTGTCTCAACGTTCAACAACTGTTTGTTTTGAAAACGAGTAATTTTTCATAAAGGGGCACACTGTTGAAAAAATTATTCCTGTCCTCTCAGACATCAGCCGCAATACTAAATCTCTAGTTCTTGATGTTTCTCTTGAATTTTCATTTTTGCGTTTCACAGTTGCTGCATTAACTTTTCCAGAATACAGTTCCCTATTTAGCACATATTCATCGCGAGTTGTCAGTTGATACAGTTTTATTTCATACCTAGCTTTTTTACCTTTACCGTACTGTCTAAAATGGTGTCGTCATTGAAAGTGTAAAGGTGCATTTTCATATGACACCAGGCGCTGGATTTTAGTATCAAATGCGGTAACGTGATGGAATGCCAACATCAATGCCATCTTGAAATTATCTAGCGTCAAAGCTAAACTTTTTTTATTTTCACTTCCGGTTACCGGCGTCAGTACAGTTACAAGCTTCGAAGAAAAAAAAAAGAGAAGTTTCTGCAATAATGTTCGCTATAGATGTTATACCAACAACTATTGAAGTGATACCTGCCGCCAATAAATATCTAGAAATTAATTTCAGATTCCTTTTGTCTGAGTGCGAAGAAACTGTTCGAGCTCTAAAAATCAATGCTCATCTCGACATAATTTGAATAATGGATTTATTTTTTTAAAATTTTTATATAGAAATTTCATCAAATACAAGGGCAGCTATAAGCTTAATTATAAATCCACCTTTGATTATCGTATTCTCAGACATGTCTTTTCTATAATATGTTTCAATGTTGAATATTTACAAGAATTTATAATTTGGGTCGTGTCGTGTACGAATATATAATAATAATAACTTGAGCAAAAAAAGATAGTTGCCTAATTCACTTCATTTTATAACTACGAAATCAAGAAATAAAGGGCAAAGTTCATTTTCTGCAGTGCTAGGCATAACAGAAAATGTTCTTCCACTCAACAATACATACAGTGAGGACGTAAAAAGTTCTCCCCTCCCTCTTAACTTTTGAATGGAACAAGCAATTGAGGTCGTGTAAAATTTAGGTAAAAAGGTACCACTTTTACTACTTTGTGGCATAAAAATGATTGTGGTCACGTAGCCTAGTGTCAAAAGGGCACCATCAACTCTTTTTTTTTTCAAATCTAAAAGTGGGTCACGTGGCTCCTGGTTTTGAAGGTGTTCCTATTCTCTATCAAACACTTCTCTGTTTGAGAAAATCGGCCAAGCCGTTTCAAACTGACAAGCGTTTGAAGTTTGCTTCGAATATTTTACAAATATATTAAAAACCTAAATAACATTAAATTTCAACAAAATTTCAAGAAACAATTGCAACTATTTTATCAAGTGCTCAAAATGTTCACCGTTCACTTCTTGACAGAAAAAAAAGTCGGTTGTGGAATTCATTCCAAACGTTATTAAATGTTTCCGGGGTAATACCGTAACACATCTGTTATTCGGTTCATAAGTTCCTGGAGTGACTGTGGCTGCGAGACGTACACCTTAGATTTTATGTACCCCCACAGAAAAAAGTCCATAGGGGTCATATCTGGTGACCTAGCTGGCCATTCAATGGTGCCACGTTGGCCTATCAACCGTTCCGGAAAAATCTCGTTAAGCCTTTCTCGGACAGGTCTGTAGTAGTGAGGGGGTGCACCATCTTGTTGAAAGGTAACATCCATGGTAAATTCACTTGGGTTTGCCCCAACTACTTCTTGAATACTGTGATGGATCTGATTTTGAAGCAGATTTGAATACAGATGCCCAGTTAGATTTTCTGCCATAAATATTGGACCTATGATATGGTCACCATAAATACCAGCCCATACGTTGATCTTTTCTGGAGTTTGAGTATGATCCTCTCGAAAAACGTGCGGATTTACGTCTGACCAATAACGCACATTCTGTCTATTTAGCTAGGAATCACACTGACCGACCAGCATCGACCGTCCACGACCGTTCAGCAACGACCAAAAATTGAAAGGAATCAATAAAAACATTCATACTCACACCGACCGACCAAAATTTTCAGCAGATTGCAATTTTAAACGCGGTCTTCGAAAACCGGTTGAAGACGATCATTCAGTATGAGTTATACGATAAGAATAGACATGTTGGAAATTTTGGTCGTAGGTGAACGGTCGCGGACGGTCGGTCATGGTTGCTCAGTGTGCCTGCTGCCTTACTGTTCCATTTAGAAAAAACGTACTTTCATCACTAAAACAAATAGAGTTAATGTAACCGGGATTTTGGGGTAAGCGATCAGACATGATCTCACAAAACTGCATTCTTCTATCTGGGTCATCTTCTGTCAATTGATGCAGAATTTTTAATTTATATGGGTGAAATTTGTGTTTTTAAAGATATTTTTTTAACAGTGGTCGTAGATACGTCACAAGCCGTGGCTACCGTTTTCGTTGTTTGTTGCGGATTATCAACAACAGCTGCCAGAACGTCGATTTGCTGATCTTCTGAAATGCATTTTCTTCAAGATCCTTTTTCCTCGTTACGCAACCAGTTCTTTGAAATTTACTGACCAATTCTCTTAAGTAGGTACGAGATATTGGATTATTTGAAAAGCGTTCAATAAATATTCTTTCTGCTTCATGGTAATCACGCCCAGCTTCAGCGTAAATTAAAATTGCCTCGGTTTTTTCTTCTAAAGGAAGAAGACGAGGCATTTGAAAATTATAAAGAAATGCTGAAATCTATGAAAACTGTCAAAAGTATTGATATGATTACCGTCAATATTAGACTGAGATTGAAATGAAATGCTATTTGGAGTCTCCAGCAAAGTAACTAAGGTATAAAAACTGAAACGTGACCCACCTTCACTTTTGAAAAAAAAAAGTTGATGGTGCCCTCTTGACACTAGGCCACGTGACCACAATTATTTTTATGCCACGAAGAAGTAAAAGTGGTACCTTTTCTCCTGAATTTTACCCGATCTCGATAGCTTATTCCGTTCAAAAGTTAAGGGGGGGGGACTTTTTACGTCCTCACTGTATAAATCATAATTTCTTTTAACTTTTTAAATGAATGAATGGATGAGTCATATGCCTAATATTGACGCTCCTTTATCTTCCAATTTTGCTGACACTAAAATTTGATGCTGGAACTTGACGCTACATTTGACATTTCATCACGTGACCGCATTTGACGCTGAAATCCAGCATCTAGCATGAAAATACATCTAAAGAGATATTCATCAAGTGATAATTCACGAAATGGAGAGAAAACAGTGTTCAAATACTCGAAGAGAATAATTTTCTTTGATCATTTAAGAGAATGTGACGCCCTAAAAGACATATTCCTACAAATTTCAGGATTTATTTCAGATCCGTCTCATGAAGATATTGTTTTTTAGAATACCTTGTATGTGGTCATAAGCATATATGTATCAAACTATGATATATCCAACAATTCTGAAGAGAATACACTCATATTCAAACAGGTCGTATTCTCATTCTGCTAAATGAATTATCATCAAATTTGAATAATGGTGTACATCCTCGGTAGTCTCCACCAAAATATCTTCCGGTTCTTCTATAGACATGACAAATCCTACATATTCTAAACGACTGGCATTCTCACTCTCACTCAAATTAATTTTTCCATTATCGCCGTTTCCATTCTCGTCAATTAACTCTATAAGTACATCCCTTCAACAGAAATATCATTATCTGAGGAATATATTGTTTCATTTGCAGAATCGTATTCAGAATCCGATTCAAACACACCCTCGTAGAACGGGGAATAGTGATAAATTGTGAGATACGATTTTACCCGTTATGCCTTGTAGAGGATAATATCGTACCTTTATCCTCATGATAATGATGCATGAATCAAAGAGTCGTTCTGGGATATTCCTAATAAAAAATTATTCGATATTCGTTCGCAAATTATGTTTTGAGGTACGACTTTAAACAGGCTGCTATGTGTTTTGTAATGGAATAATGAAATCAGAATACTCGGAAAACCATTGACATACCGCTAGGGTTGGTCCGAAAGATTGGTATGGTCACGTGAATTTGTATGCGAATATGGAAACTTTTCGCGTTTTTAAACAGGCTTTCAAGTATTATGCACTGCTGATAATTATGGGAACTGCAGGTTCAGATATCAAGTGCTTACAGCTCAAAAACAAGAGAAAATTAAATTATCTATGTAGCAACTGTGAAACGGAACTTTGGAAAGTCCCTACTTTAATAAATAAAATTAATGAACTTAAAAAAAATTTTGAAAAGTTTGTTAATGACTCGAAAACTGTCACATTCAACAACAGATGAGATTCGTCTAACAGTTTGACAATGACAATGAGAAAATGTAACATTCTGCATTCTGATAACAAATATACAGAAATCTAATGGATCAACATTCGAAAAACGCAAAGATGGTGATAGGAAATCCTTGTCCAATATTACCAATAATCTTGTGAATTATAATGTAGACACTTCCAATATAAGAGTATTTAGAGTTGGGAAAGTTGAACCCAACAGAAACCGACTTAACAAAATTACCTTGAGGAATCGTGAAGATGCCGTTACTGTTTCGAAAAATAAAACAGTGAGAATGCCATGCAGGTATAGTCATTTTTGCCGACCTAACTAAAAATCAAGGAGAAAAAAAGAACTACAATCTCAAAATGACCACTCAAAAATGATCAAGTTCATTGACAACAAACCCAGTATTGTTAATAAATTACAAACCACTCAAAAAATAGGTAATTAGGAAATCCTAATATACCACTCAATTGTGTTATTATATAGTGCAGCTTTCACTAGTTTCCCCCTCTGTTAACGTTTGAACGGTTTGACGAAGAAACATGAAAAAACCGTTTGGTGGGTTCCACCGATACTACTTTTTGAATTAAAACACATTGTGATTGCTTGATAGATGGGGCGGGGGGGCACATCAACTAAAAAAATTTAAATGGCATGGGGGGGGGGTCATGAGTCACATCTTTGAAAAGATAATTCAGTTCTCTTTTCAACCATCTAAATTTTCAAGGTTTTCGTTGTTACCTTTTTGCACAATATGCATTTGAAATGTCAGAATAAGTACGGATATGGCGGGTCTGAATCACTTTTCTTACCCGACCAAGAAAACTTTTGAATGATTTGATGTTAAATAACGGGACAAGAATTTTTTTGAAAGGAACGACTCATGTGAGTCAGCACTTCAACTGACAATAACCAAATGAAGGAAAACTATTGATAAGGGTAAGTACGTTATTGTTGTATTTCTAGAGCCTTTGAAACTATCGACAGGGAACTCTTATTAGGAAAACTTGAGTCTGCAAGGTATAGCACTGAAATGGTTTGAAGATTACCTCAGTAACCGAAAGCAAATCACAAAAATCAATGAAACTGTATCAACCCCCATCGTTAATTCCTTTGGAGTACCACAAGGGAGTGTTTTAGGACCGCTTTTAATTTTGGTGTACATAAATAACATACATTTCTTTCACTCTTGCGACTTTTTTTATCTTTTTGCTGATGACACGTTATTATCAGTTTCAGATTCCTTGTAATCTAGATACTGCAATTGATAAAATGAATAATTCATGAGCTAAAATTAATTCTTATATCAATGACAACAAACTGAAACTAAACGTAGCCAAAAAAAAAGCAATGGTATTATCAACGTCAAATAAGCTGATGAAGTTCATCAAAATAATCAATGTCGTCCTGAAAATAGCTGATGACACAATTGAACTTGTATATGAAATGAAATATCTGGGTTTCATGCTTGATAATACTCTATCTTTCAATAACCACCCCCACTATATTATCAAGAAAATTTCTAAAAAGCTATATTTTTTCACAATTTTCCACCTATTCCAGAATAACTATAGGTATATAATGTAATACTTCAACCTCATTTTGATTATTGTGGAAGTATATTATAAACTTTTGATTCTATTAAAATTACCCGGCTGCAAATACTACAAAATCGAGGAATGCGTATTATTCTGAATTGTAATAGATACACCAACACTTCTTTCATGTTAGACACCTTGCAATGGTTATCAGTATCCCGAAGACTGTATCAAATATCGATGATATTTATTTTCAAAATCTTGAATAACCTCTCTCTAGAATATTTTAATGATTTTATTGTATACAAGTCTCAAGTTCATTTTTATCAGACAATATGAATCACTAGTCAACAATTGCACCTACCTATAGTCTAGTTCCTGAATTGTAAATAGTGACTAATCGGTTGTATGGTTCATAATTCATAAAAAGCAGGTCAAAAAATTGAACAGAAATAAGCTAGGTACTTTGGCTTCAGATCAAGTTTTACTTTGCCACTTTCGTGCATCCCCTTCGCACAAATCCCGTAAAAAAACAGAAAATGTACGATGAGTCACTATAACTAGACTATAAATACAACATGTCTAATATAATGAAATCTATATTTTATAAAGGCTTATATGAGTATAACAAATTATATGATTATGTGAGACAATCCAATACTATTCAAAAACAAATTATTTCCCACATCACATCGTAAAATTATCAAAATAAAACTATTTTCTTCTGTACTTGATTATTGTTAATATCAATGATTTTTAGGTTTAAGGATTACTTAGAACATAATTAACTTTTTAGTTGTATATATTTACTTACTCTACCTACAGGTACATTATGATATTAATTATGTGTATTAGGATATTCCTACTAATTAAAGCTCATTCATTCATTCATGATAAGTATTGTAGTAAAAATGCACCTAACTCTAATTTGCTAATTTATTTACACAATCTAAACACTAACTCTATTCATTCAAAGCATTTATATCACAGTCACTGTCGCAACTCTGTTTATTTGCGAACTCTTGAACTATATCTGCAACTTTGCAATTCTGCCTGACATCTTGTGTTGAGCGTCTTATATACCAGTAAATTCTTCTTCCATTCTCGAACTGTCGAGAGTATATGGTGACTCGTTCGGATGGCTCTCGTACGTTCTTGAATGTGGATAGAAAGACTATTTCATTCCTTAGCTAGTCTCGTTCCTTCTTGGACGTGATGAGTCATGGGTGTACCGTTTGCGAGCAGAGATGAGATTATGCGTTGCTTAAAAGCCAAAGTCCAATAATTTGGCCGTCAGGTCCGCCCACAAAATCGTTCCATTATTCAAGCTCTTGTTATAGAACTGCTTAACAAAGATGGCATACCAATTGCGTATGCCCAAGTACTGTCACATCGCAGACATTTTGAACACTAACGGAACCCTTATAAAATATTGAAAGTATCATTAGGCATGTAAAAAAACGTTCTGGTCAACGTATAAAATGACACAATGACACTGAGATAATGAACTGATGTATTGCACAGGAGAACTTGTGATAACTTCGTTTTTTTTTCGTTGGTTTACCTGAAAATGTGATGGAAGAATCTCCACAGGATTTTGAGAACAGCCGATGCTCTATTTGACATGTTTTTTTATAATTCATTCATTTTACTCCTTATCAATTCGGTTTCCTTTCTCGATAGTTACGACACCGGTAGCTTACCTATGAAATGACATATTTTAATTTTCAGCTTCAAATGGTCTTTTATACAGTTAATTCAATGAAAGAGTTGTATTTCGTGTAAGTGAAATTTATTACAATCGCAAAGCGCTTTTGGTACTATACCTCCAGGTAAGTAATAATGGAAAAATAGAAAGGTTAAGAAATTTACAATTACTTACTCGTCAAGTATTTATACAGGAGCAATATAAAAAGTCATCAAAACCATGGTTAACCTTGGTTTGATCAGACATACATACATGTTAAAATTAAGTACTTAATGTGTACCCTTAAATGAATTTTTATTTAATGTTTCCGGTTTTAACGTTTCTATTTTTCCATTATTACTTACTTGCAGGTATAGCACCAATGATGGCTTAACAGCCGAAAGAGCTTTGCGATTGTAATAAATTTCACTTACACGAAATACAACTCTTTCATTGAATTGAATAGTTACTTGTACACAGCTTCAAGAACTTCACAGTTTACACATTTCACAATGCTTCACCATTACTTAATAATAAAAACTAACGATAGATCTACACAAATTAACTCATAATTTGCCCTTAATTCATGAAAACACACTCCACTAAGCTAATGACGAAAACAAACGTACCTAAATGTTTTGTTATTGTTCTGTCAAATAACAATCAATCAATACCAATGCAGCGTTGCTGTACTGACCAGACTATATCAACAACGAAGAATATCCGTTCGGCGATGGAAATACTTTCGTTTTCACATGCTCCCAACAAGCTGCAATGAACGTTTCAATTGCCATCCTATTGTTATATATTTCATCCAGGACAGTATTTTTGGATTTTCGTTGCCATGAATATACCCGACAGAAATCAGAATCTAGCTTACGTGCTTATTGTACCCTTAAAAATTGCGACGTGTCGTGTTGCATGAACATTGTGAACGTGAATACGTGTGATCACCTTTTGTCCGTGAAAGTGTTTCGAGTAGCATTCGCATTAGAGCATTTTCAACGTCCGTTAAACAAGTGGGTTTCTGTGCATGTACTCAGGTGTCAGCGCTTTGATAACGCGGCGCTCACACAACAGCATTCCACGGATGATATTGGTGTCTATTTAACTTTTTTCATTCTTTCATACGTATACATATGTATGTTCATGAGTGTTTGCCATTTCCAGGTCACATCCCACGATACTGGAATGGTGGAGGAGACGACTAATCACCAGCATCCTTACAGCAAAAATCAAAAGTAACTGCCATCGCAGCATCACTCTGAATCGTATTGACAACATCAGGCCGTTTTTTAGCTGATCTCACTATTGCTGTCTTGGAAATGGAGAGACCTACAAGGTCGATTAAATTGGACAAAAGTTACCTATTTTGGGGAGCATTAATAATCTCTTTTCGTAATCCCATGCTGTTATTTTGATTTAACGGTATTCAGATGACAATTGAAAAGTTAATATTAACAGCCTCCGCCCGTTAAGATTTCTTAACGATCGGCGTTAAGATTTTTCAACCACCGGCGGCCGTTAAGAAATCATTTCCTCAAATGTTTCAACACGATGTTTAGATTTTTCTGTTGAATTACAAGATACGTGGTTTGTTCTTGGATATCAATAGTTGATTTTGAGATATTCGTCAAAAACTGAAATAGTCGAATTTCGTTTCTTGGCTCTAACGCCTTTATTTCGAATGATATAAAAATAAGTTAGAGGAACTTTCAATATTGTTTCATATTTGTTATAATCTGATTTGAACCAATTTTCAATTTGTCATTACATTCGTGCTAGGAATCGCACGTTAAAAGGTAAGACCTCGTTAATCCTTAGCTCTCACAAGTTTCGACTTCTGATGACTGTCTTTCGTACGGGGATGACAGCTCTGGTTAACGGAAAAAACAATTTTAAACAAACAACAAAATTTCATTAGATTTCATCATCAACTTTGTTGTTTTGAATATGTAACACTTTCCTGGGAAAGTATCTAGCTCCAGTAAAAAGTACTTGCCTGACAACTCATTTTACTGTTGGGGAAGCTGGGCCGTGGGTTTTTTGTTAGAACTGAGCCTGGGCGCCAATTGAAGAATTTCAACGGGGAGGGGAAATGGAATACAGAACAGTTCAGAATGAAAACACACCACAGATTTAATAATAATAAGGTGTATTACGAAAAGTTGGTAATTTGAGTTGTGTTATTGACTAACCCTATACATTTGTATAATATAGGAGAGCCATGAAAATGGATAATTTACACGCAGACATCGATGATAATATAAGGCATTTGCACAACTTCCATTCAAGTCTGATTGTACTACTAACATATGTAAAAAAAATGAAATATAGGTACGCTTTTGAATTACTACAACCAGTGAAGGCAAAGCAACTTTGGAAATTTCTAGAAACAGCTGTTTTTAGAATTTTTACTCAATTCTTACTAAAAAATAAAAAAATGCACTGTCTGACGAAACGTTGCTTGCTGAAGTGGTAACCTGATTTGTACGAGTCTGCCATATTTCATCAATTGAAAGGGGAAAAATCAAATGTGTACTCACTGTGGTTCCAGAATAACTCTATTTTTCTACTCATCTCGCTGCTGTACGAATTATGTGGACGTTTCCCTCATTTCGGGGAGTTTCATAATTCTTTGCCGACAAACCACTTGCAGAGATTCAAAGCTGCGGCTTGGGTATTGAGCCAAGTGATATCTATATTTTGAAAAAATGCCCATTGTACAAGAAACAATTGCTCATATGTTGGCTAAAGAATTTTACGTAACGTGGTGTTACCAAAAAACCTCAGTAATTATTTATTAAGATTTGCAGAACACAAAATTACTGAAATAAAGATGCAAATACGTTGTACCGTATTGCTAACGTTCGCCAGGATTTCATTAAAATTCCTTCCTACCCACGGCATCAGCTCACAAAAAGGTTCTCGTGCTAGGTACGATACTTTTTCGTCTCGTTAATATTTCATCAAGTTTAGTTGCAACTGTTTTAACAAATTCAGCTATTAATTACAATACATATATTTCTCGACGTGTTGCTCATGATCACTTGAAGTCAAACCATTTCCGGTCAGGGATCCTCAAAAAAGAAAGTATTACTTTTTATTTGGTCTAGTACTTAAATATATAATCAAACTTCGATATCAAAAGCAAATGTAATATACCAAGTAAGACGATATCTCATTCGAATTTCCGTCCATCATTTCTTATACACGAGCGAGTCTCCTGCGGTATTATGTTAATGGCGATTTTCCAGCATTTGTGGAGTTATAGCCATGCAAGACCTGCTTATTGTTTCTTCCAATTCGTCAACATTTCCAAAAAATTATCCGAATACATTGTTTTCAATTAAAACCCACAATAAAAAGTCCACAAGGGTCAGGTCAGGTGAACGTGGGGGTCATTTGATAGGACCATTGTTTCCTATCCATCGTCCTTGTATAGTCGTGTTGAGGAAATATGTGCAAATATTACTGCGATATGGCGGAGCTCCATCATGCTGGAAAAACTGATATTTTCTCATAATATTCGAAGGCAAATCTTTCAGCAACTCAACTAGAGTCGCCGACAAGAATTATAAATCTAATTCCCCATTCAACGATGTCTCAAAAAAGTAGGGACCGATAATCTTGGTGTCTAGAACACAAAACCAAACATTAACTCCAAATCTCTCTTGGAATTTTCTAGCTCTATGTAGATATGAATTTTCTTGTCGCCAGTAATGATGAATATTTCTTTTAAACCTTCCGTTATTTCTGAATCTTCTCTCATCACACCATAGAATGTTATTACAGATTCATTATCCCGACGATGTTGTCTGAGTAGCCATATATAAAATATTTTTCTCTTATTATAGTCCATTGAATGCAAAAGATGGATTTTTCTGACTTTGTATGGTCTGAATTCATTTCTTCTTAAACATTTTTGAATTGACCTCGTCGATATAGCATTATGATGTGCAATATCTCTCCATGATACTCTTAGGGTACAATACATACATAGCTAGAAATCTAGAAGCATTTCTCAAATATTTCGCGTATACGAAAAGCATAGGCGTTTACGTCTACTTGCAAATTTTCAAAAGATTTGTGGAGTGGATGTATCTTTGATTTCTAAGATTTTGGTTTCTACCTATTTGAGACTACACTTACGGAAATAGTTTCACCAAATATTGATGATGTTTTTCGGAAAAAAAAATCGAGAAATGCTTATATTGTAAATAATAGCTGAATTTGTCATATATCATTCGAAATGGAGGCGGTAGAGCCCAAACGAAATTCGAGTATTTTTAGTTTTTGACAACTATTGATGTTTAAGATCTGAAAAATTACTATTAGTGCTCCTCGAAATTGGAAATTTTTGTCCGATTCAATCGACCTTTTAGGTCTCTCCGTTCACGAGATAGCAATAGTGAGATCAACTAAAAACAACGGCCTGTATATATGCATACATAAAATATTTTGGAATTGACTTACCTCGAAAAAAATTCAGGCTAAAATCAAAGTGAGAATAACGAGAAATATATTCGTACCTGAAATACAGTTCCGATGAACTGATTGTTCCATTTCCTGTTAAAGTGGTTCCGTTGCTATTTTTATCAACACATGTGATATTCCTTGACTTGGTATAAGCATTCCATTCATCTTGGCAAATGGCCCATGGAAAATCGGAAGTGAACGAATTGATAAAGTAGAACAGAGTTATCGACATCAAAATACAGTAGTACGTAGCAACGCAACTGCATCCAATAATTTGTCCAAATCCAATACCTACAGAACAAAAATAATGTTGTAAAATGAGTGAGGTCACGAAACAATATCAACGCTCTAAGTAATCTAAGTATGCCCTTAAACATCTACATAACGCATATACAGAGTATGAATTCGAAAACGTACTACCCTTCATATTTCAGCCCGTATAAGAAATCCAATGATATGTATTGTGTATTAGTATGGGTTTGTAGGCTGAGGAAATGACGAGACGACGAGGTACATGATCTATCAATTTATTACTTCTATCAATGTCAAAGTACATCAATAGGGTAGGCTGCAATAACACGGGGGTAGAGATAACGTGGACATGACATTCTCCTCCACTAATCGGAAAAATAACAAGACAAATAATTCAAAAAATAGCTAAATAGGAACAAGAACTTTTACAACAATCTCTTGACTCAATTAGAATCTCGAAACCTCTCCGGTAGTCTCCTTGTGCGAACAGGTCTGATAATGGACCGTAGTGGTGAGGAACGAGGCAGCACAGGTGACGGGGCTGAGAAGGAAAACGAGGAATTTCGAAAGTCTGTGTGGGACCAAAAAAACTGTCTTTTAAGGGCGCACCAACGTGTCTCGAAGCTGATTGATATGATGTTAAAGCGTCCTCCCTAAACCATCCAAACGAAACAAATAAGTAGTGTCGTTGTCCGTACCTCTGCACAACATTACCAAACTCCCAGACTGAGTTGTTACCCTTGAAGATACGTATCTGCACTCTCTCTCCCACATAGAAGAACCTCTTGTTGTACTGCGTGGACTGTGAGGCATGAGACTTAATCGGGAAGAATGCATCCAGGCGAGTGCGGAACTTACGCTTCAAATAGAGCTCAGCAGGTGAACTTCCGCTTGCAAGTGGCGTTGCCCTGTTGTAGAACAAGATCTTTCTGACTTTATCTTGCAAGGGGATGTCCTCCTCTGAAGCAGCGCGCAACTTATGTTTGGGAGTCAGAACATTTCGCTCAGCAAGTCCTTTTGTGGCTGGATGGCCGGGAGCAATGAACTTCTGGTATATTCCATTAAAGCGGCAGTACTGGTGAAACGTTTCACTCTGGAAAATGATCGCATTATCCAATACAAGGTGGGATGGGAACCCATGTGCGGCAAAAAATTCAGAAATTGATTGTCATTCTTTCTGGTGGATATTTAAAAAATAGTGTTGGGACACAATCATGCTTCTTTTAGGCGTGAGCATTTTTTCAAGTTCTGCGACGAGATTTCTATATTCTAGTGATGTAATTGACTTATCTGGCCCTATAAAAACAGCTAGCGCATTATAATGTGTAGATCCAATAGAGCCACATGAAAGTTGGTTTTTTTTCGTGTTATCAGACAGGCTCCTCATGGTACAATAATTTTCAAATTTCTCGATGTAGCATGTGAATTTTTCCTTGCGGGAATCGAAGGTTAAGAATAGGCTTACTTTGGAAAGGTTATCCTTGCGCAACTGCTGAACTAAAGTTTCTACCATTTTAGCTTAAGAGGTGATGAACGCGTCCATAAATTTCTTCAATTGAGCTGCATCCATTCTTGATATTCGACTTGATTACGTCAACAGAACTATACTCGAACAGCGGGAAAGAGTACATGAAATTCTGACTCGTGAGTGATACATTTACAGCTTGACTTGATTCTGTAACTCGCTTTAAAACAATTTTTGTCTTCGTAGCCAATTATTGTGTATTAGTATGGGTTTGTAGGCTGAGGAAATAACGAGACGACGAGGTACATGATCTATCAATTTATTACTTCTATCAATGTCAAAGTACATCAATACGATAGGCTGCAATGACACAGGGGGTAGAGATAACGTGGGTATGACAATATGCAAAAACACTTTAAACTTAGTTTGAAAGTGGATATTTTGGAGGCTGCTTTTTGATCAAATTATTTCAACCCACTGGCAGTAGCGGACACAACCCTTAAATCTTGAATGAAAAGGGGGATCGAGTAATACCTCAATACATCGTTCAACTACCTTCTCGAATATACCACATACTTGACCTTTCTTATAGGGGGTTCGCGAGAAATCTGGCGCATGTTTTAGCGTTTGCTTCAGAGCGCACAAAACTATGAAGCCGGCTCTGGTCAGGGTTTCATCGAGACGAGAAATATCCTCACGAAGGCACTTTCTCGTCGAGATGAGAAATAAACCAACTCTCGCCTCGATGTTTTTCTCGAAGACAATTTCTCAACCTCGATTCGAGACTCAAAATTTCGAGAGTCTCGAAATCAAAAACTGAATGTTATTGAAAAGTGTTATGTATAGGTATAACACAAGAACAAGGCTGCACCAAAATACACGGTATTGATAATAACTTTAAAATACAGAGGCTATATGCTATGAACTAAAAAACATAAACAAAAAACCGCCTAGTATCAGCACAAAATAAACAATATTGCTCCAAAAAATTAAAATTATACGAATCCTTGATACTTTAATCTAATCTTTTATACATACATTTAAAATTCACCTAGGTACGAAAGGTGGACATTTAAAATTGTTTCTTCGTTCGTGAACAGAAGAATGTGCCAGCAACAAACTCATTTTTTATGATCGAAACAGTCGTCTGTTGAAAAGATTATCGTCATTTTTCAAGTATACAAGCTACTTCAGTGCCGGCAGAAAGACTGTTTTCAAGAGCACCATTAGAAAAGAACGAAGCCGATTAACTGGAGAATCGGCTCAATTTTTACTGTATTTGAATTCTTGGCTATGTAACAAAGATATATTTACGAATGTCTTAACAACAATTTTGTTATCTGCTACAAAACTTTGTGTATATTTCTTTCATTTTCTTATTTTTGTTAATTTTTGAGTGTTTAAATTTAATTTTCGTGTTAATCGTGTTTAATAGTTTTAATAGTTTTAAGACGTTTAAGTTTTTAGGAATATGAAAATATTTATTTTTAACTTTGTCCTTTTCATTTGCTTTGTTATCTTCGTATTTTTTTTTGGTTTGATATGTTCTTATGTTTGAAATGAATTAAAATTATTTCTTAGCATAGTTTTTTATTTTCTCTTTTCTGGCGTATTTAGAGCTGTGAGTTATTGCAGCACATATATTTTTGCGAGACCGAGAAATCTCGAAACAATTTCTCGATTTCGATAAATCTTGAAGTGTTTTTCTTGATCCCGTTCTCGAAAAAACCCATTAGTCTCGTCTCGAAATCGAGACGAGACGACAAATCTCGAATTTCGACAGTCTCGTGAAAGATTGGCTCTGGTGGTCCTTTGAATATTTTAAACAGTTCAAACAGTGAATTGTGTAGTATTGCGAGCAAAAAAATCTGTCAAAATTATTTCTGCGAGTTATTAGCTGTTCATCATATTTGCTAAAACTACTTTATTGTTATAGAAGTTTCTCAGTTAAATTTGAATTTGCTTAATAATTATTTGATTCATAAAATTTTACAAGACTTATTAATGTTACTTGATTTTTATACAATCAATCCGTCAATCATTGTGAAAGATTTTGGTATTAGTTCAACCAGAAATTTTAATTCATTAATTTGTGCCTTGGTGAAACGTTCTTTTGATTTCTGCATATCTTTGGGTATTTGTCCATTATGGGCCATGATGAAAGTAAAACAAAGGAGTGAGTGAGGCTGTTGAATTCATTCAGTGCAATAAAAGGACTGAAGAGGTAGGTATCTGATGTATTTGCAATACCATATAAACAGTGAAAGCACTGAAAGCACTTTTGTGCTCCTAAGCACTGTGCTCCCGAGCACTTTCTTGAACCAGTGCTAAGTGCTCAGTACTCTGGAGCATTCAATGGAAAGGCTTACTACTTAGTAATCCAGAAAAATGCTCATCAGCAAAGTTGTGTTGAATAATTTGGAAAATACTTGTTACATGAATAGCGTTTTACAAGCGCTACTTATTACATAATCGTTCAGAGACGATATATTAACCATCAATAACAATATTTCCCAGTGATTCTTTGAGCTGAAACAGATGTTCGAACCACTTATATTTTAATAGAGTCTCTGAAACTCATCAGTTATGATCCAGCAACTCACAGAAGTACCAAATTATTACAACTCATGCTAGAAGAACATACCAATCTAGCTGACTGCTGTTATGAGCTTTATGCTGTCATCGTTCAGTGCGGTTCTAGAGCTGATTCTGGCCACTATTATATCTTGGCAAAAGACAAAACGGACTGGTACAAATTTGATGATAGTTTCGTCAATAGGATGCATTCTTTCGAATTGGAGCCTCTAGAGACACCATACATCCGATTTTACAGAAAAAAACATCTCCAGAAGTTTTTCTTCAATTATTTTCAACTCTTCAGATGTGGTGTTGCAGGTTCCCTGCAGATGCAAAAGCGAATGCGCCACCGTATTCATTCAAGTCGACCCGGAGCACAGATTAATTATTTACCATGTTGATTCTTTACGAATCTATTCAATTTTTGAAGAATTAATGCGTATCACGAATTTTTTTTTTTTAATAATCGATTGTATTTTGATTTATTTTGAATTTCTATTCATTTGATTTTTTTTATATTTTAATATTTCAACATTTTCAACTTCTAGAATTAACTTCTCCTTTTATAGATAATGGAAGTCTTGCACCATTTCACTCAATACTTACCATAAAGTATGATACATTTTGAATAGAATTCAAAAATGAAATTTCAAATTGAAATTTTCAAGTAATTCGTTACAACAGATTTTTTTTGTATATAAAGTGCCCTGTATACATAGGTTATATAGAACATTAAATTATTTAAAATTTCAATTAGAATTCGAATAAGGAATACAATTCAGGATTTTTTATTGAATAAGGTTAAGTGAGTTATCATCAATTCGGCTGCTCCGTTAGTATCCAACATTTTTTCATAAAATGTAGTTTCAATATTTTTGGATATACTGTGTTTAGGCGCATCTTTCAACCCCACCTGATTGTTAACATCTGTACTAATTTCAGAGATATGACATACCCCTAACCTAGTATGTGCAACCCCTTCAAAGCCAAACAAAAACACTAAAACTTGTTTTTCTCCCAAATTTGTTTTTTTCACATACTGGGTTTTGGAAGCCGAATTATTTTTGGGACACTGTGGATTCATGAGATCTTCAAAATGCAACAACTCATAAAAAAATAAACAAACGTTTTTTCGAAAAACTATATTTCGAATAAATGTTTTCAAACCTCCATGTTCTCACCGTTTTTAATGTTCAAAGTAAATACAGTTTTCATTTCGAAGTGCTCGTCGTATTTCCCTCTCGAATAATGAATAGGTAAAGCATTGCGTTTTACATAAAATTCTGTGTCCGTTTCTGTTCTTATTATATTGAAACTTTCTATGTAAATCAAGAAAATCCATAGAAGTATGGAAAGTATTAGAAAAATTATCAAATTTTTTCATTATCCAAAATAGTACGGTACGCTAAATGCCTTTTTAGTTATGAGAGTAGAAAAAGTAACTTAGATTTTTGAAAGACTGTTGTTACTTGCTGCTAGATACGTAAGTTAATGAAACTTACTCAAACACGGTAAGATTTCAACAAATTATATTACATCGCGACATGTTTCGCTGCACTCTAGCTTTTTCAAGCGGTTAATATAAAAACTCGAAGCTCGAAGCACTTTGTGTCAGTGCTCGGCATAGCTTTGAACAGTGCGTTTTACAATTCAAATATTATAAAAAAATATCCTAATAACCGATTACTTTTGATAACAACTCACCTTTGAAAACAGGCGCCAACTTTTCGTACATCTTCACACTTCCTCTACTGGAAAACTGCCCAAGCGCCATTTCCATGTAGTACATTGGTCTGCCAATAAACGTAAGAATTATGAGGTATGGGATCAAGAAGGCTCCTCCGCCATTTCTATTTGCAATGAACGGAAACCTCCAGATATTTCCTAAACCAACGGACATGGCGATACAAGACATGAGAAATTCAAGGCCGTGTCCCCATTGAGCTCTCTCTTGTAGTTCTGCATTTTCCTGCAATGCAGTTTTCAAGTTAATCCGATAATTCTAGCAAGACTTGTAATTAATCACGAATTCAACGATGCTCGGATCAGAAATGGAGTTGAATTTATGTTGTAGCATTTTATCAGAACGTTGATTCTGTGGGAGTATGCAATATCCTAATTCATACGAAGAGGGCATGCTACCCGGTGGTACACACCAAATGTTGTAAGAAGTAATATAGTCTGCGAATCTCATGGGTGTATCATTGGATGTGGATTATATTAGTAGACAAATTTCGGATATCAAAATTAGTGCGAGCTCAAGAATGCATTATAATATATTATATTATATTATAATAACAATTGCAAACGTTATTATGCGATAGCGAACCACTCCACATTAGACGAAATGTTGTTTGCTTTTTGCGGTAGATTTCCGTTCCGCATATTTTTTCCTAAGGAACCTAGTAACTACGGCATATACGTTTTTTCTTTGGTACTCGAACGTATTCTATATACGTCAAAATTGGAAATTTATGCTGGTGTGCAACCATAAGCGCAACTCCAGGTTTTACTTAATGTTTCTTAAAATGTTTGAACAAATATCAAATTCGGGACGAAATATCACTATTGACTGCGTTTGCATTTGGAACATGTATGACTTTAACTTCTCATTTTCCTGAATGAAATTGAAATATTCTATCTTCTTTCCATCGAGAGTATAGATGAAAGCACGGATGGAGCACAGAAACCAGCTAGAAATCATTTAATTCTACAATACACCAAATATAGGGTCAATAAACTTATTCTTATAGTGTGGCTAGAAAACAAGAACATTGTCGTGAGTAATATTTTGGGGTCGTTATAACCACATTTGTTATTCATAGAACAAACAGTAAACCTAAATCCTGAATACGCCAAACAATTTTATTTTTGAAACTATTAGGCTTAACCAAAGTGAACAGACCAACAAGAGCCACTATGTTAAATTTGACAAGAAATATTCGACAGACGGTCACTGAATTTGCAGGAGTGAATGTGGTACCAACACAGGATCCACCTCCAAACAAACGAGGATTCTGTAGGTATTGCAAAAACGGCCAATAAAATAATTTTGCAAGTTTTGCAAATCGTGGCTTTGCATGGAGCACCTTACTGCCAGCTGTGGTGAATGCGCCAAACTGAATCAACTTTCATTTCAACCACTTATCTATTATACCTCTCTTATTCATGTGTAATGGCTGAATATAGTTTTCAGTTCTTTCTACTAGAAACAATGTCATAAATATCATGATGTGTCATAAATGTGTTTTTATTTATGATTGGATATAATTTTTGTGAATTGTCCCAGTAAAACAAAAATGAGAAGATTACTTTGACAAAAAAAAATCGAAAAATGAACTCTATGATATTTGAAACTTTTCCGAGATAGGGTTATCCCGTCCGCAAATCTGATTATTTATCCGTCCGTCCGATGAAGATTTAGCTGTTGAATAGCATTTTATGGAAAAACTTCAAGTTGGCTGTGTCCAAAATTCAATGATAGTTCGAAGCTACGTTAGTCTTAAAATCCAAAGATTATTAGTTAGTTGAATGCTTGGTTGGTTATTAAACCCAGAGGTTATTAGTTAGCTGATATTATTTAAGTAAAATTCATGCCCTGATCAATCTCTGTTGGTTGTCAATAACTATTCTGATTCATGAAAATATATTCAAAAATAACTCACGAAATAAAATAACTGGAAAATGAAATATTATTTTGAAAATGATCTTTTCATTTGGAAATCTGAAATTCAGATTATTTCCTTGGTACGTCAATTTACAAGTCTAGGTATTTTTATTAATATTTTACCTAATAGGCGGTGTACAAAATATTTTATGTTCGTAAGCTTAAACACGTTCAAGTTCAGGCTCATTTTTTTAGTCGCTTCCGATATCCCAGATGACGTGCAAAATAGAATCTGATACTTATATCCTTGCCGTTAGCATGTATATATAAATAACACCTTGACATTCAAAACCATGCGCTGCACAACATGTAAGTCAATTGTTTTGAACCAGTGGTAATTTTTTTCTGGCACATTCGTGGGGTTCGATATCTTGGTCCACTGCATCCACCCCCCCCATATTTATATTATACTGTTCAATGGCAGGTGGTTTTTGAAATAGTACATTAGTAGACACTGATGTCTGGTAATGAACTTTTTCAACAAATACTGCCCTGAGTTTAATGAACAACAGGTGAACCTCTCTTTTGTCTCTATATGGCGCCACGGCAAATAATAATAATGGTCGTCTTCTACCCGCTCAGGTTATGCCTTTGGGTACACTCTATTAGTGTTTATGATGGAGATTTATTATTATTATTATCATTGTCTGATGATCAAAATATAGTTTTTTCATACAAAACAAATTTAGAATTTTGAGACCTATTTCGGTTAGTTCTTCAGGCACGTCCCGACCAATTGTTACCAGTTGAGTACCTACGTAAGTTTTTTTTGCAAGCAAAAATTCTGCTTGTCCATAATAATTTCTCGACCTTGTGAATCGTACAAAATATGATCAAATACTGCAGCACTGCACCGTCTGACCCTTGGAGTAGCCAATCAAATTTAATCCCTCCCACTAAATTAGCCCATCCCAAGGAACCACTTCTCAACTTCGATAATATGTCAAAGTTTGTTTGAAATATAACATTTGTTGCCACAAGTGGCAATCTGAGCTTGAAGGTGTTGAAGTTCATTTAATTGCATTGACTTGTGTTTTTTAGTGATTTGAAATGTTCATCCTATCATTGTCAAAACGACAAGGTCTAACTGGACTCATTTCACGACAACCAAATGTTTTTCTCCTGATGACAACTTCACTGCTCTGTGGTCAGAACACGGAACATTTTTTCTCTATCTTATTATGCAAGTCAGCTCGATTTACAAAACTTTACTGAATCCTCTGAATTCACTTCAACTATCTTGGATCATTCAAACAAGTTCTGGTAAGCAGTCTAGTGCGGAAAAGTACTTTTCCGTCTGAGTTAGGAAGTTTTTTCAACAGGCGCATTGACCAATCTTATGTAGTGCTCTCAAAAAAACTTTCGCGAGCGTGAGTGAACTTGAGCATGAGGAAAAATAACAATCCCCAAACTGAATTGCACGCGGGTCTAGGGTGAATCACGTACGGAAGCTTGCAGGAAAAATCTTGTACAGATATCATGGGCCATTTCGATGCAAGAAGCGAATGTATTTTAAACAATGGCAGAATATGAGGGAATAATAAGAAGAACGTCGAATGGCTCCAATTTAACCACGATCATTTGTCGCAATTTTCTCGCCATACTTTGCAATATTCAAACGCTTAACTGTCATGATTACTTAGAGTGTACCCAAAGGCCATGCATAGCCTGTACAGGTAGAGGACTGATATTATCGGTATTTGCCGTGGCGCTCTAGGAAGGGTTAATAATTTTTAGTGGCGTATTCACTTTTCAGCTGTATAAAAATCTGGAAAACGTACCGCACCACCTCCAAGCAAGAACCAGACGTTGGAATTGGCATCTAGACAACTCACATCACGCTTGCTTTCCCTAAAAGTCATGTGGTCGACTACAAGTCAGGTGGTCGGTGGACCAGTGGCTAATGTATCTAGCAATGGAACTTTTGGCTCGCATCAGACAGACGTTCGAGGCTCCGGTACGCGAGAATCTTTATTTCTCGAGTACATGGGTCTCTTTATACCAAGTCCCGACGTCTGGTGCTAGCTTGAAGTGCGCACTGACCACCCGGGGTGGTGCTGTCAGGTTTTTTGGGTTCTCCTACTGCTGAAAAGTGAATACACCACCAAAAACTCCAGTAAGTCACCCCTGAGCGCCACGGCAAATAATAATAATAATAGCCTTTCTTTACCCGCAAAGGCCAAGTGCCATTTCCCTGATTAGAACATATCTTAACATCCGACGATGTACTAAAATTCACTAGAGAAATATTTTTTGGCCCTTCATAATAGGAAATGGTAGAGGAGAGGGGTGCTAGATTATTTTTATGAAACAGCACCATATTGTACAACATGAGCTAAAATGAAATAATATAGTTTCCGCTTTTTAAAATAATTAGTCCATTATTAGCAAGATGTTATTTTAACGCCTCCTAGCAGCAACATATTCATTTCTTGGAATTGGCGCAATGGCAACATTTGTTGGGAATTACACGGACTATATCAAAACAAAATTTAAAATAATCCACTAAGACCAAAATTCCATGAGGAGTTTAGAGGGTCCTTTCTAGAAAATCGGGAATGAAATGCTACAATTGTTTGTAGCAACAACTGTGAGGTGCTGGAAAATTCTAGAAAATCGTGTGTCAAACTTAAACAAAGACTGTAGAAGGTACTAAAACATGCACAAGTGAACTACTCGTAATTTTGACTACAAAAGAGTAGCCATGACGGTTAGGATTTTCTGTAATTGTCTGCAATAGAGAAGAAAAATCTGAAGAATCTTCCGAAGATTCTGGGAGGTGATGTGAAATTCTAGGGAACTGTGGAATGAAAAAGGAGACTTCAGAAGATTCTAGGACGTACTGAAAAGATAATCTTTCTCGCAAGTTAACGAATAAACGGATTCAATTTCTTGAAAGTTCAGCCACCAAGAAGGGAGCTATGGTGTAAGAAATTTCTGTAACGTTGTAGATAGCAACTGCAAGGCAGCTGACAAATTCAAGAAAACCTTGAACATACTTCAGAAAGTTTTACAGCGAACTGAAAACACAATCGAGTCACATTGGGTCGAGTGAATATAGTGTATCAAATGCTCTTTCTACAGATTCATCTTTCCCATACCGGTGCGTTAGTATGATAATAAGTATTACTCAAAAAATCATGTGTGAGAGAATTCGCCCATGTTTTTTCACCTCACCCATTAGGTCATTTGTTCAATTAAATCTAGAATGAGTTTTTACTTTGTCACGGTAGGTATATAAATCAAATTATCATAAATATATTTTATTACGCTATTACCGACAGCGTTCAAATGAAATATTTCAGTTTTATTAGAAATTTTATGTGTTTTTTATATTGTTGTGAAAATACAATGCCATAAAATAATTATCAAACGGTTACTGGAACAACAATCTACTTCCAAAAGCAGAATAACGGTTATTCAACGCCACAGAATGTAATTTTGATAGTTATTTACCTAAACCATTATTATTTTTATAAGCAATATTCAATATGTCAAAGAAACTCAGTATATTAACCTTATTCCGCTCATATTTTTGGCTGGTCCATGCTCCTCTAAATCTACGCTTTATATTATCTATCTAGAGTGTTATCGTTTATTGAGTAGTGAGTTGAAAATCAGAGAATATGCGTTATTGCAAAAAAAATTGTCCACATTTTTAAGTTGGTCTAAGAAATGGACGTTATCGTTCAAGCTGTATTTTTGGCGAAACATATCGCGATGTTATATTATTTGTTAGAATCTCACATGTTGAAATACTTTTTGAAAGTGCTTAGTAATCGTGAGCATTTTATGAATAAAAGTGATAAGTGCTCGAGATTTCGGAGCACTTTTCAAGAGTGCTTAGTGCTCGAAGCACTTTTAGTCAGTGCTTGGCACAGCTCTGATCCAAACTCATGTGATTTAGATTATTACAGCTATTTTCAGTTGAAACAAGAATGTATAATGTTTCTCAATGAGGTTACAGGAATAAAATGATATTTCTGATTTCTTTTTCAATCTGGTTCAAAATTTTTGAGATCTTGATAATTTGACTAATTTTTCTGCAGCAGACTCACCTTTTTTCTGAGTTAATATAAATCTCAGATCACGTGATTCAAGTAGCAACGGATTTTTAAGTGGTAAAATATTCAAGAACGAATGGTCATCATAATTTTACAGGAATTTCAATAATAATTTTTTCCCATATATAGCCAGGTTCATGGCATATACTGCATATCCGTTCATATTGGATTAATTCGAACAAAGTTCGAAAATATGTGCTGGAGATTATGATGATGAAACGAATTTATTCGACAAAAGTGAAGTACAAGTTTCCACCAAGTGGAAAACAGAACAGGACAATTTTAATGTTGTCCGACCTACCCTGGCACTGATGAGAGGCAAAACCTCGAAACATGCATGTCTGCAGGTGGTCATTCCCACTCAAATGAAGGATTTCATTCGTTTCATTTCCGTGATAATTTCCAGCACATATTTTCGAACTTCGTCGAATTAATACAGTTAAGTCTTCCTGGAGTCTGTGCTTTTCGAGTCGTGTGTTTCTTGATTTTTCATGCGGATGGTACTGCAATCAACTTAGTGGTGGTTCGTAGCTTCATTCGTGGGGAAATAATAAACAAGTGATTATTATTCATTTGGCTGGGACAGGACAATTATAATGTTATTCTACGCCCATGTCTGTAATTGTCAAAAATCGCAACATTCCTTGTAAATGGCATTTAACAATAACATGCACGTAATGAGATCTCATAACATACACGTGCATTTTGAGAAGAAAACTTAAATTTCTTGGTTTCATTGAATTACAAACAAATTTTTATTTACGTAAGACTTTATTTGGTCTATTTACACAAATTTAGTCGATTGAAAAACATAAAAACTTTTAGCATTAGCGAGATATATTTAGGATTGAAAGAGTGATGCCCCTAAATGTACGCAGCACGTTATGCAATTTCTTCAAAAACAGGACACGTTTTCTCAAGTAGCATGCTATGAAAATAAATGTCATGTCATTTATATTGTCAATTTCTTGAACAATATATAATTGTATCCGAACATTTTCTCAATTCAATTAACAACTATGGTGATAAAGTTTCTCTACGTCCATGTCTGTAAACGTCAAAAATCGCACTGTCAACATTCCTTGCAAATGACATTTAACAATAACATGCACGTAATGAGATCTCATAACATACACGTGCGTTGTGAGAAGAAAACTTAAAATTTCTGGGTTTAATTGAATTACAATAAAAAATTTATTTACGTAAGACTTTATTTGGTCTATTTACACAAATTTAGTCAAAAAAAAACATAAAAACTTTTAGCATCAGCGAGATATATTTAGGATTGAAAGAGTGATACCCCTAAATGAAGGCAGCAGGTTATGCAATTTCTTCAAAAATAGGACACATTTTCATGCTATGAAAATAAATGTCATGTCATCTATATTGTCAATTTCTTGAACAAAATATAATTGTATCCGAACATTTTCTCAATTCAATTAACAACTATTGTAATAAAGTTTAAATGATTGCGATGTTTTTTATTTAATGGAATAAAATGAATGGGCGTAGAAAAAGTATAGTACGTTACACGAGTTGTAAGCCCATTACGCACTCATGAAATTTTTCATTCCGTGCGTAATGGGTTACTTACAACTCTTGTTACGTAATATACTATTTCCGACCCACCCTGGCACTGATGAGAGGCAAAACCTCGAAACATGCATGTCTGCAGGTGGTCATTCCCAGCCAAATGAAGGATAATCTACGTGTTTAATTACAAGATACGCACTTGCAATTAAGTCTTGGAAGAACGTTGCACAAATATGTGTCAGATGTAGTTCAATGTCCATCGTGGTACTAGCCAGGGAAGAAGTTGTTTTCTGACAGATATTTGCCTCATTTTTTCACTTGGTGGAAACGTGTGGAGAGAAAGGGTACTTCGACTTTGTCGATTTAATTCGTTTCATTTTCGTCGATACTGGGAAAAATAGTTCAATATTTGCGAGAAATTTAACAAAAGAAAGGTGCAGTGCAATTGTATTGGTATCCACGTAATAAAAGCTAAGTTTTAGCGCGAACGAGGTAAATAATATGGTACTCTGAAAACTAGGAACTTTTTTTGTTTATCATGTGTTATGTTAGAGGTCACTGTCAATCAAAGATATATATGATTTATTTCATCTTCGTCTCTGAGTATCACTATCGAACTTAATATCTAGAAAGTGGTGATTTTTACTATGATTCAGTGACACGAAAACTTTTAATGGGAATATAGTTACCATTTTTGTATAACAAGAATAAAAAGTGTAAAGGTACAATTCAATTTTCATTAAATTTTCTGTTATAAGTATATATTAAAAGTTCATCTAATACACCATAAAATCAAACACTAAATTCAATAACTAATAGTATTCAAAATATAATCCAAACTTCATTTTGGATTTTTCAAACTAAACTTAAATTGAAAATAGAAGCTCAATAGAGAGATATTGAAGTTCATAATAGCGTCAGAGAGTAATAAAGTTAGCCTTAATTTGACATATACACACGCGTAATTTGAATCTGGAATGAGCACACTTTATTAAAATATCCAGAATCAAAGTTCCTTTATTTCCATTTCGGGCAAGATCATGGAAATGACATAACTCTTGCCTAATAATTATACGATATTTTCACTATAAATCGATATTGAAGCCCTCATTATATTAATTTTATGTTAGTCTAAAATGAATAATGTAGAAAGAAAATGTGAGAAACTATACTGAACGGCATAAAAACTGGGACAGCACAAATTATAACCAATCAAGTTGCTGTCCCACTTTTTCTGCTGGTTAGTATATTTGATTCACACGTTACGTACAGAATTACGTACATTCTGTGACAGTAGTAAAAAAGCCTTTGCTGCTGTAGTCTATATTAGAGTCATCGAGGAGAACGACATCGATGTAGTACTTGTTTCCGCCAAAGCTAGAGTTTCGCCGAATAAACCACTTTCCATTCCACGACTAGAACTTCAGGCTGCGTTGATAGGTAGTAGGTTGACAAAAACTGTGAAGGAAGAACTTGACATAAAAATCGACAAAATCTATCACTGGACCGATTCAACAACAGTATTATACTGGATTCGGGGAGACGGAAAGAAACTGGGACAATTTGAAGGCCACCGAGTGGGAGAGATTCAAGAACTGACAGAAACTTCAGAATGGCATTGGATACCATCGAAATACAATGCAGCTGATAAAGCGACAAGGACTTACAACGAAGACGACAGTAACGCGACAAATTTTGAAGACTGGTTTGATGGACCCAAATTTCTGAAACAACTAGATGAAACAACATGGCCAACAAAAGATGTACTTGAAACAAAAGACATACATTTGGAAAATGAATTTGAAATTATTGAAAGTGTAAACATTACAACCGATAGAAAAGATACATTTTTACCTGAAATTGAAAAATTTTCTGATTGGAATAAATTACTGAGAGTCACAGCTTGGATAATGAAAATAACGAAAGTATGGATTTCAAAAATACGACAACAAAACTGTTCTAAGAGACTTCGTTTGGAGGACATAATTGAAGCTGAAACTGTATGGATACAAATATTCCAGCAAGATAGTTTTCCAGGAGAGTTTAATGAGCTCAGAAGACAGAAACCAGTTAGTAGGCATAGCCGTCTGAGAACATTGTCACCGATGTTAAATGAAAGAAGTATAATAGTACTAGGAGGACGAACAGATTTGGCTCCAGCTATGACGGAAGCATCAAAACGACTGCCAATTTTACCAAAAAGACATCGAATCACCATACTTTTCCTCAAACATCTTCACGAGAAATTTGGACATCAGTGGATTGAAACAGTTTTCAATGAATCCAGACAAAAATATTGGATTATCGATGGCAGATCAGCGGTAAAATCAGTTTTTTCACGTTGCCAATTTTGTAAATTGAAAAATCCGAAACCTATGATTTCTCTTATGGAACAAATGCCGGTTGAAAGACTTACACCGAACGTGAGACCTTTTACATTTACTGGCATGGATTTTTTTTGGACCATTTCTAGTTTCTGTAGGCCGAAGGAGGGAAAAAAGATGGGGCGTTATTTTTACATGCCTGTCAGTTAGAGCCCTTCACTTGGAAATATCACATAATATGACGACAGATTCAGCTATCATGGCCAATCAGAAGGATGATAGCAAGAAGAGCTAAACCACATCAGATAGTTGCAGACAATGGAACAAATATGAGAGGTGCATCGGAAGAATTGAAAAAAGCTCTAGATGAAATGGATCAAAAGCAAATAGAAGATGACATGCTTAACCGTGGAATTGAGTGGAAGTTCATACCGCCTGCAAGCCCACACATGGGAGGAGCATACGTTCTGTATAAAAGACATTTTATGCAATTCTGAGAGAACAATAACTTAAAGACGAACTTATGCTTACCCTATTCGCAGAAGTTGAGAATATGCTGAATACGAGACCTATCACAAAGATTTCTACCGATCCAGATGATTTGGAGGAGCTCACACCCAACAATTTCCTCATTGGATATCAAAATGAAATGGACCAACTTGGGACGAACTACGACTTGCGGAAGGAATGGAGGAAAGTACAAAATCTGACTAACGCATATTGGAAGAGATGGGTGAAAGAGTATCTACCAACTTTCACTCAGAGAAACCGATGGACCATAGATAATGAGCCTGTCAAAGAAAATGATGTCGTTATTGTCATGGAAGACAATATGATAAAAATCTCTTGGAGGTTAGGTCGAATAGTCAAAGTATTTCCTGGTCCTGATTGGAGAGTACGTGTTGTTGAAGTTAAAACAAAAAACGGAATTTTCAGAAGGCCAGTCTCCAAATTGGGAAAAGTTGCCGACTAGATGTCCTATGTTAGAGGGGGAAGAAATGTTAAGTCGTCATGCTGTATTTTGTCTTTTACTGGTGTTAAACAATTTTTGTGTCAATTTTGATAGTTTTGATGAAATAAAAGGTCACATTGTCAGTCAGACTTTAATTTCATTTAAAAGGCCAATTAGTCGACAAAAGTACATACAGTTCTATACACAGTCCATTTGAAATTTAATTGAATTTTAGGTACGTCTCGCATTCATCATTCAGCATTATGTATATGTTCAACAGAAACAATTATAGTATAATGATTGATCTATGAAAATTATCATAGTATTATTTACTCTTTAGTGTGAATTAACGATACATCTTGTTTAAGGCGAAGAAGAAAACTAGAATTGATGATATTTATACATGAATCATTCGTAGGCATGAAATCATGTACTAATATCCAGTAACTAACGTTTATGTATTTCTTCTTGGAAATGTGTATTATTCTCAGCACACTTTAAATTTGAAGTATTCTTATGTTTGTATACGGTTCATTGAGGGGTCGCTATCTTGATGACCAAACCCAGGAAGTAATATTCTGTTTCTAAAGTAAAACTAGATATTATTGGTTCGTAACAATTTCATCGTCTATTGATAATATTATAGTTACATTCTTTCACTTATTCACTATATATTATATAAAGCACACTGTATCTTTAGAAAAAAGTTTACAACAGTAGCAGAGCAGTGCATTCTTCTCTCAATGACTACTTCTTCTTCGTAGTATACTAAAGAAATCTTTCTTCGATTGTTATTTAATGGGAAATTAATGTACTGCACTCGATCTGTCTCAGGTTTGAGGTGATTTTCAGTAGATGATCAATATGGATTTCTCAAGTTGCAGGATTACTGGAATTCAAGAAGGGTTCGAATAAAGAAGAGTTTTTTCAAATTATTGATCCTTATTTCATTCGTATCTTTGGAACACTTTCTATTTTTGAAAATGAATCAGGACTAATGGTTGAACACCTTTTTGTATAGCAAAGATGTATCAAAATTACACAACAATCTGAGTACAACCTAAGTTTAAATTCAGATTGATCTAGTGCAAAATTTTCTAGTGTTGTATGATAAGAGAACCTTAATTTTTTCTCAATTTATGGCATCGGTAAGAAGTCAGATTATAACTAAGCTGACGGTTCAATTCAAGTAATGAAAACATCAACTCAGCCACTTTTGGGTGAGTGTGATTGATTGCGGTGATCAGTGTCAGCTGTCTGGTATTCGTTTACCGATACCGCGATAACAAATGAATAATCGCTGTCATCCATTACGCAGAGTTTTTGCTGCAACTGTGTTGCAAGCATTCTGTGACTGCACGCAATAATTTTATGTGCACTTCCATATCCCAGACTTTTATTCAGAACAGTTTTTCTTGTATGAACTTAAATTTTTCTATACTGTTGCGTGAAATAAAATTTCAGCAAAAAGGCGTGAAGATATGAGCAGCGTATCAAAAATAAGGCTAGCTACTAAACTGAAAAGACTTTCAGTTTTTTAGGTGGCGCTAAATTATTCTATCTGTCGGTATTGATACATAATATTAATTAATATATCATTATATTCTCTGTTTTTGAATTGTAAAGATTACTCCACAAACTACTTTATTATTGGGGAACGAACGAATGTATTTAATAATCCTATTGAAACAGAGGATAGCTAGGGAGCAATAACTGTTAAAAAAAAATGTTATTTCCGTCAACTGGCTGCCCCCTAATGAGCAATACCCTTAGAAGTCTTCGAAATATTTGTGCGAGCTAGATAAGACGAAGCCCTTACCTTTCAACGTGTGGTGCCATTTTATACCGAGCGCGAATTTGGTACTCTGACCAAGTTAACCATACCAAATTCAGACCAAGAGAAAATGATACTGCCTATTTATATCACGTTCAATCTGTTCAGTTCTTATTTAGTATGTTTGGTAATCATTTAGACAGTTACCACTAAACTATGAAAAGGTTTGCAACCCTACTATCCCATATTTCATGACATTAAACAATCCGAATTGAATATTTAAGTGTAGATTCGAGGTTATTGCTAAAAAAGTTAATATGAGGATGATGTACATTAGAACTCAGACTTGGCAAGGATTCAAACAATTTTTTTTATCTTGCTGCAAAGTCAAGTATTTATACCATCTTGATCATCTAACTGTTTGGGTTTGGTACTCAACAATTTTCAGTACTAAACCAAGCTGGTTACTTGACCGTACAGTATACACCAAGATGAAAATGTATCTGATTTAAATAAAGTCATTAGTCAGCTTACCAAGAGACGGTATAAACGTGACGCATGCTTGAGAGGCAAGCTCTACCATCACGACCACCTATTACCATATGAAATTACTTCAATTGATAACTTGTAACATAGCAGTATGAAATGACTTCAATTGATGGATAACTCATTCATTTTAAGAAATATAAAAACAATGAAATGTCTTTATGTGGAGATGTTGAATTGAAGAATGAAAACACTACAATTATGCGATATCCACTGAGTCTTTGATTATTTGCTGTGATCGTTTTAAGCTTTAGTGTCATTTTCTAGCATCTGGTTGAAAAACTAGTAGAAGAAAGTAATCCAGCTCCGGTACATTTGGTTAACCTAATTAAAATATCGCGGAGTACGTTCCATGGCCTATAATACAGGTCAAACAGGCAGTGTTATTTATTGTTTATCATGCATCTTGTTATTTATATATGGCTGATTTTGTATATGTAAAAATATTTGGCCATATACAAAATATTTACAAGAAAAGTATCACACAATAAATAAAAACAAGATAAAACTCCTCCATACGTGTAATAAAAAAATTAATTGTTAGAAACTTTGCTTTATATGAATAGAAATCCCAAGTTTGGAACCAACTAGATAATATAACTCTCATTTGCTGGAATTGTGATATAAGGAAATATCTACAGACAGGTTGCAGACATAAGCCAGAAAGTTTCTTATTTTAATTATGAAGAACAAATGTACTTGAATTTTGCTATTTTCTTAAACATTTCACATGGTTGTCCATCAAAAACTTAACATGGAGGTTTTGGGTAATAATATCGTAGATATGGAAAAACGCCCGGACAAGTCGATTTTAGTTTGCAGGGTCAGTTGTCATTATCCCTGCAGCACCATAACGAATTATTTCTAACGATCGGCCGAAGGACTTTTTAAAAAACTTTATTTGTATTAAGCTGACAAAAGACGGAAAATTAATGATGAACAATTACATTTAAGGTATATAAATAACATCGGTTCAAAGTGACGTTGTGCTGAGTCGGCGGACTGGCTTCGGGGAACGGCCTGGGAACATGCATTCGTAATGTTATACCTCGTATGGTATCTTGATATAACTCCTCCCTCCTTAAATTTCGGCTTCGGGCTGGAACAGGGCTGAAGGCGAACTTTTGCTGCCCTTTTCTTCGAGTTTAATTTCAATTTTGGAATTGGGTCTGTTTTTCGTGCAGTACATTTTTCGGATGCTGAAATATACTACAACAATAACAGCAATGCATATTATCAACCATAAGGTCCAGTTATTTGATTGGAAATTATCGATATCATTTATCGATAATTGATTGGTTGCGTCGATGTGTTTTTGGAGCTGGTGGATATCTTCTAATGGGATATTCTCGATTTGTAGTTGTTTCCTTGGCAGTGTTTCCATTTCCAAAACTTCATTGTTGATTTTTGGCAAGATGAGTGGCCTTCCACGGTTTGTTGTTTGATGGTTCTCGAATTTGTAATGTTTGTATTCGAGGCTACAGTTTATTGGTATTCGTAAGAGGGTGCTGTGTTTGACTGTGAAAAATTGTTCCTCCGGACAACTGGATTTCATTTTGGTATCCCCTGATGTGATTGTTATGAGGTATTCCTCATTGATTTTGTTGAATATTTGTGTGGGTGGTTTTATCGGCACTTGAGGGCATCTAACATCTTTGTCCTGGATAAGGGCTGCCACGCAGTCTTCTTCTGGATGGAATCTCAATTGTTCTTGACTGCAAATGTATACGTCTAGCACTTGCATACACGGTTGATCCATGTATTGGTATATTTCTTCTTCGAGAGCCAAGTAAGGTTTTTTGGGAATGATTATGGTGTTTTTTTCAGTTGGTATTGGAAATAAATGGAAATATTGAAAGGTTTTAGGATAAATTATGCGAAATTCTATGGCAAAAATAATTTTTGATTCCGAAAAATAACAATTTGTCTGAATTATGGAATACCATGCATGTATATCTAATTGTAAGATTTCTTTGGAATCATAGTGATTGTGCAATTCGATGAGGATATCTTTCAAATTTTGAATACTCAAAATATCAGGATGAACTGTGTGTAATTTAGCGAAAGTTATTGCATTTTCCATGTTTTCTAAAAATGTGATAATAACATTTGCGCTCAAAAATATTTGATCCAACATACTCGAATACACAGTGTATTTATAGAGTTGATCTGTTACATTAGTAAGATTTGATTTATAGTTCTCGATATACTTGGACATTTCCTTTTGATTTCTGATAATTGATTCAATATGTTTTGAAAATTTATCGATTATTTGTTTGGATATTGAAATTTGGGAATTAACTTGTTTCACAATTTGCTGTTGATTTTTTTTTCAAAATTTCAATTGCTTTATTATATTGTTCTCCATCTGAAGAATCTAAGGTACCAAAAAGCCATTTCTGGACTGTTCCTCCAATATTTATTAAACCTCGTTTTTGTCTAATTTTTGGGTGGTTTCGAATGTTGTCAAATTTATGTAATATTTCTGAAATCAGTGGTTTCAAATGCTCATATTTATTTGCTAAACTTCTGAAATAAATAGTTTTGTCGTTTGGTATATCTCTTAATTTATGGAAATGTTTCATTAAGCTGTGGATTTCAAACTCGAGTGTAACTAAATCAATGTCATTCAAGAAAATGTGTTTATTGGTTACAATTTTTGCAGTTCCAAATTTGAATGGGAGGATTCCTGGGGAGGGGTTTATTGATTTAATTTCAATTTCTGGATTGGCCTGGGTTAATGCCATTATTACCATTAGGAGGTTCAGGATTTTCAGTTTCCTCATTTTGAGCCTGTAACAAAGGAGGCTTTCTTAATTCTTTAATATGGATTGTTTCGACCTTGTTTTTATTATTTTTTATTTGTACCTTATTATGTTCTAGCATTTTCACTATAGTATATGGGCCTAAAAACTTATTGTTCTTTTTATTTCTGTTTTTGGGGTTTTTCTTGAAAACTTTTTGATTTATTTTAAATTCATCAGCTTCTAAATTTTTTTTGATTTTTTCATAAACAGGGGTTAGTTTTTGTTTGTGTTCTTGAACGTACGCCGTAAATACTTCTTTCGGGGTGAAAATTTCGTCTGGGTTTCTTGAGTTGGTGTGACCAAATACTAATTCGAATGGGGTGAAATCGGTTGAACTGTGAATAGAACTGTTGTAAGCTAATATGGCATAATTCATTAGATCTGTTTCGTTAGGGTAAGTTTCTTTTAATATTCGTAGATGTTCAATCAGGGTAGAGTGAAGTCTTTCTACAGGACTATTTGACTCGTGGTGTCCGGGAGTGGTAAAATTTACATTAATTTTGTGTAATTTTAAGAGTTCATTGACCGTTCCATTGTTGAACTCACTACCGCTATCGGCAGTTATATTTTGGGGGGTACCAAAGGAAGCAAAATATTTCACTAAAGCATCGCAAATGTTAATGGCTGATTTCCCGGCAATTGGTATTGCTTGTGCAAATTTTGAGAAAGAATCGATAATAGTCAAGTATATTTTTGAATCAAAGAAAAAGACGTCTATGTGAATCAACTGAAAAGGTTTGGATGGGGTTTCAGTCAAAACTAATGGGACATATGGATTCTTTCGAGAATATTTAGCTCTGTTACAAGTGTCACAGGCATTTATATAATTTGTAATTGATTTTTTCATATTAATCCAATAATAATTTCGTTTAATGTATTGCAGGGTTTCTTCTATGCCACGATGGTTTGATTTTCCTTCGTGATGATTTTTCATCATCAGGATCTGTTCTTCTAAGTCTTTAATTGTATTAACTCGATTTGTACATCTGAATAATTTTAAAGTTTGTTTACTGAAATTTTCTGAATAAACTTTCGTGAAATTATTGATTAACTGTGTATTTTCAAAGTGAATAAAGTAGTTAATATTCGGTTTCAGGTAATCTTTCATGAAATCAAAAATAAGAGGTTAATTTTCCTCTAAGGGTACTTTGAGAGTTATTATTTTGTGGATTCCGTAGGTCTCTTGATCAATTGAGACTTTATTTTGTTTGTTTTTGAAAACGTGAATTTGATATATTTTGTTATTGATAATATCGTCTCGAATCGGGATTCCGTCATTTATTATTTCTTTTGATGAAGAATGGGGTGTTTCGTCAGAATAAGGAGGGTTGATTCGATCGATTGGGGTTTTTGGGTGATTAGGGGGTTTTATTCGGACATCAGAAAGTACGTTGACTTTGGATTTTTCAATGTTATTTCCACTTGTGCTTGGCATTTGTTGGTCGACTGGATTTTCTGCAAGGTCCCTCAGAAATTCCAACGTTTCTTCATTAACATTACCTGGGTTGTTAACTATCGAATCAGTTTCGTGCATATTGAGTTGTATGCGAGAGAGTGCATCTGCATTGGAATTCAATTGTCCCTTTTTATAAATGATTTTGTAATCATATTCCTCCAGTTTCAAACGCCAGCGAAATAGTTTAGAATTTGGTTCTCGGATGTTAAAAAGCCAAGTGAGTGGGCGATGGTCACATACAATTGTGAAGGGCCGTCCAAAAAGATATGGCCTGAACTGTTTGCAAGCCCAAACAATCGAAAGAAGTTCCCTTTCGATAGTACTGTATCTCTGTTCGGTTTCATTCAGGGTGCGCGAGGCATAGGCGATAGGTTTGTCTTGACCTATTGTACCTTGGGATAGGACGGCACCAAGGGCCACATTTGAAGCGTCCGTGGATAGTATGAATTCTTTCTGGAAGTCGGGGTATTGGAGTATTGGGTCATTACACAAAATTTTCTTACAAGTTTCGAAACTTTGGATAAAATTTTGATCATGAACTATTTTTGCATTCCGTTTCAAACATGATGTCATGGGTTTAGTAATTTTGGCAAAATCCTTAATGAATTTTCGATAATATCCCATCAACCCTAAAAACGATTTGATTTCTCTTTGGGTTCTTGGGATAGGAAATTTTTGAATTGCTGATATCTTATCTGGATTAGGTTTCACTCCATCAGGGGTGATGACATGGCCCAGATAAGCAACTGATTTTTGGAAAAATTCTGATTTATCCAATTGTATTTTGAAATTTGAGTTCCGTAATCGGTCAAATACGTGTTTAATTCTAGAAATATGTTCCTGCAATGAACTACTGAATATTATTATGTCATCCAGGTACACTAAACAAGTTTCGTTGTTTAGACCCCTTAGGACATTGTCCATGACCCTTTGGAAGGTGGAGGGAGCATTTTTAAGACCAAATGGCATGCGTTTGAATTCATAGTGTCCATTCTGTGTCGAGAAAGCTGTCTTTGGAATGTCGTTTTGGTCCATCTCAATTTGGTGATAACCTGAAGCCAAATCGAGAGTTGTGAAATAATTTGCTCTTCCAAGTTTGTCTAAAATATCCGTAATATTCGGAAGTGGGTATTTGTCGTCTATAGTCTTGTCGTTCAATTTGCGATAGTCGATAACTATCCGCCATTTTTGTTTACCTGTTTGATCTAGTTTTTTGGGGACCACCCATATTGGGCTACTCCAAGGTGAAGTAGACGGTTGGATTATCCCTTGGTTCAACATTTTATTTATTTGGGAAGAAACCTCATTTTTGTGAATTTCGGGAAAACGGTAAGACTTTGTGAAAACTGGGGTTTCATCTTTCAATTATATTTTATGTGATATTTCATTAGAGAAACTCAGAGGGATGTTTTCGCAGTGGAAAATGTCTCTGTACTCATAACATAACTTTCTAATAGCATCCTTTTCTTCTTTATTACAATGTTCCAATCTAAGATTTTTGAGGTTACTTTTCAAAAGGGTTTCTTGATTTTCATTTAATTTTTGATTCGAATTGATGTTTCCAATGAAATTTATTTCGTTTGGATTCAAAAGTTCAATCTCAAAAGGTTCCGTTATATTAATTTTGACAGGTTTTGTATTGGCATTTATTATAGTTGTGAAAGCAAAATAGTTCTCTATGTTTACAATTGCTTGAGGAGATTCTAGTTTGTGTCCGAAATCTATATAATCTAGTAATCCTATGCCATTTTTTTGTCTGACAGGAAGTTTCACTACTTGTTGTGTTCTGCTTGGGATAATCAGGGTGTGAAAACATTTTTCTGGAATTTTTTTTGTTGTAAGTTCTAACTGTTCAAAAATAATTGGAATGTGATTCATTGGAGTAATTAGCAATTTTCTATGAATGTCAACTACAGCTTGTAATTGTTTTAGAAGATCCATTCCTATAAGTCCATCGTATTTTTCATTAAAATCAAAAATATAGAATTTGTGGAACTCTTCGATATTGAAAATTTCGACTATAGGAATAACAGCCACTTCATTATGGAATGAAATACTATGGGAAGTTTGAATATTGAATTTTTCATTGGATATGCAATTTTTAAAAAATGTATATGCTAATTTTGGACTCATGAGACTACGTGAACTGCCTGTGTCAACCAAA
Organism: Chrysolina americana; assembly: GCA_958502065.1. Classification (NCBI taxonomy): domain Eukaryota; kingdom Metazoa; phylum Arthropoda; class Insecta; order Coleoptera; family Chrysomelidae; genus Chrysolina; species Chrysolina americana. The sequence continues at coordinate 27,333,678 of OY293411.1, forward strand.
AATTTTGCTTTAATTTTCGGAACATAAATGTAGGGTAGATTGTTTTGTAAGTGATTAAGGTCTATTTTTGTTACGTGGTGTTGTCGTTGGTCAAGATTTGGTGAAAATTTTCATCAGAAACGCAATTATCTGTTTCAATCATGGTTTCAGTACTAGGTTGATAATATGAAATGTCAGAATTGTATTGGCACTCGACACCTTCGTAAGAATACTATGGGTCATACGGTTCTTCAGTAAATCCTGAAGCCATATTTTCGTATCCTTGATTTTCGAATGGGAAATTAGATTGTACGCAATCATTTAAAGGGTAATTGGTTTCTATGTTGTGAAGTTCTTCTGCATTGAAATTACGTGGACCGGAATTTTGAAAATAATTCCTATTCGAATTAAAATTTTTGTTTTGTATTGTTGGATTACGAGACGTGGTCGACATTGGTTCGGGATTATTTTTTGGTACTTGTCCAGTAGGTTTAAAAATGTTACGAGGTGTACCAAAAACTTGTTCATTTGTAAAATATTTCTGAGGAGGCAAATTTTGTTTCGGCTGAATATTGATAGGTTGAGATGGAAATTGATACCTTAAAGTTTGTGTAGGTAAGTAACTACGATTTTCAAAATTTTGACTACTGAAATTTTGTCTTTGGAAATTTTGAGGTGGTAACTGTGGGCGAAAATTTGAGATTGATTGTTGCGGTCTAAATTGACTGTTATTTGACGACTGTGGTCGTGGAGGTACCATTCTATTGTATTGAGGTGCATTTGGGTGGTATCCATTTTGTTTTTGATTATGAATAAAATTTTCTTCCTCTAGGACAAAAGATATCGCAAGTTCTAAAGAACCTGGGTTCCTTAATCTAACCATATCTTGAATTCTACCACTCAAACCACGAATAAACGTTTTTAATGAAAGTTCATCATAATTTTGAATTTTAAATGTACGTTCTTCGTTACTTAGGTTCATTGAGATTAATTTGGAAGCTATAGTACTTCTACTTTTCTGAATTCTTTGACCAAAAGCAAAAAATGTTTCATTTTTGTATGGTTTCATGATGATTAGTTCTTGAACAAGACAATCTAAATTTCTTTGATCTCCAAAACTCAGTCTTAGGAGACTTTTTAAATTAGCCCAATCTCTAATTTCCGGTCTACTACCAATTAACATCAAAGCATTTCCGGACAATTTCCCAATAACTGCTCTTATTAGGAATTTATTGAGTGGATCATCAGAATTTTGTGCATTCGTATAGGTTGAGATCAAAAAATCGCAATGTTCTAGAAACACTTCTAAAGTACCATCATTATTTCCACTAAAATTTGGAATAATATCAATATATAGTCTGAGTAATTGGTAATTCACTGTTCTTTCTACTGTGTTTGGCATGGTATTACTACTGCTTAGAGCTAAGCTATTCAATTGTCCAATTAATTCGTCAATTTTGACTTTTTAATAAAGTCTTGAGAAAAAAAAAGGAAATAACTATTATTATTAAGTACTATTATTTTCTTGAAAATGTGAAATTCTTAATTTTCTTGAGCTTAAACTATAAATATGCTTTAGACTATTATTTGCACTAATAATCAAAAAGCAATTGATTTTCACTAATTCAATACTAGTCCCTAAATTTAAAAAAAATCATATGCATTGATTTCTGATTGATTCACTTCAGTCACTTTTGCCACAGAATAGGAATGAAATGATAGGAAAAATGGATGGCTCACCTATTCCTGGTTGTCTCCACGCTTCCTGGTTCAATTTCTTGTTTTCTGGAAAACTCCCCGGCGTCTGGCTCGTTCTACGAAATTTTCTTGTTTTTCAGGTTCTGGTCCACTAAGAGTTAAAACTCACAAACAAATTCGCGATGAGATGTTTTCGGACAATCCTACCGACTGCGCCAATTATTTCTAACGATCGGCCGAAGGACTTTTTAAAAAACTTTATTTGTATTAAGCTGACAAAAGACGGAAAATGAATGATGAACAATTACATTTAAGGTATATAAATAACATCGGTTCAAAGTGACGTTGTGCTGAGTCGGCGGACTGGCTTCGGGGAACGGCCTGGGAACATGCATTCGTAATGTTATACCTCGTATGGTAGCTTGATATAACTAACGTCAACCTTCGAGCAGTGGGTGATCAACACGTAAAAGTTGAATGGGGAATAAGGGTAGAGTGGCACATCGTTTGAAATCCCGTGAAATTCTCTAAACAACGGTTACAATTTTTCAAATTGGAATGAACCATGACAAGTTTGAAATTGAAGTTACTTTCATAATTTCCATCTCAACAAATGCTCGAAATGCACCTCTAACTTCCATGCTCGTACATTCTGGCGCACTCTTGGGTTGATTGGGCTACATATATATTAATAATCCATTATCGTTAATCTTTGAGCAAAGCAGGTGGAGAGTTGCATGAATTCTGGTCCTCAAATGCCCCCACAAAAAGGAATTAAATGGAAACAGGTCTGGTGATCGTAGGGGGTCATTCGAAAAAACGTCCAGTTACACGGAAATTGCGTTGATCTAAATAGTGTCGAACAGGCAGAGCATAGTGCGGAGGAGCACCATCTTGTTGAATATATGTATAGAATCTCAAGATAATTTATTTCATTTCCAATAATATTCGTTAACATGGGCTCAATTGTGTCTTCAAGCAGTTTTAGATACAGTTTCTCTACTAGATTGCCTGTTAAGAATGAAGCGCCAGTGATACGATAACCAAAAATACTCAGCCCATACCTTTACCTTTTGGGAATGTTGAATGTACCTCACGAAATATGTGGGGACTCGAATCAGCCCAATATATTACAATCAACTGTAACGAACATAAAAAAAAACATCCATCACTAAAACAGGACATGAAAAGAAACTGTGGATTTGCAATCGAACGCTCACTTACTACCTCACAGAACTGTGAGCGTCGATCAAAATCATCTTCAATCAGTTCGTGTGTTTATTTAATTTTCTTAAGAAGAAATTTGTGAAGTTTCAAATTAGGCTGAAGACTACTTCGTGAGGTACTAGAATTAATTACTAGCTGTCTTGTACTTCATACGACCAAGCGCTACATTTTGAATTTGCATCTGTTGTTGCCTGATTCCTGACTAGCAGTTCGATTTGCCGCTTTTATTTGTCACCAATCTAATTCAGATACATACTGCTGTGACACTGCCCTTCTATGTTGTTGATTGCACCTTTCAGCAGCTCTTTGCGCACATCTATTGTTTTCTTGACACAGTTCAATCAACTCAATGCAATTGGGCACACCATTGTTTCGTTTGAGTTCAGGAGTACAATACACAAACGAGTGAAAACCACTTATACTGAGACACAGATACTACATATCGGATCTATTCGTTGATGTATTTTTTCTGAACAGAGCAAAAACTGAGCAAAAGCATTCACAGAATTATAGCAAAAGAATTATAGATTGCTATGAATTGCAACTGATTTTTCCATTAACGAACAAAACTGTGTAGATCTCAAATATCATAGAGTTTTTTCATTTTCAAAATGAACAGTATGTATGTATGTATCTCGACTTCAAAATGGGAATTTCGTTTTTTATAATTTCAACGGGTTTTCGAACAAATTTCATCTGGCTTCACACAAGTGCCACTCAACCCCTATCCCGTATTCATATTTTATGGATTGTTTAGTCCACTGCTCGAAGGTTGATGTGATGTGCTGCAAGTAGGCCAACAAAAAGTCCCCCTCTCAACTGTAATGTGTTCCAGGCGTTTTTCCACATCTACGATATTCAGCCCTATGCTGTATCACTTGCTATTGCTTGGTAATAGCAAAATAACGGAAATGGCGAATAACGGTGATTATTACCCAAAACCAGCCAAGTTTTCTTTGGGTCACCCTGAGTATTAAGAACTTATTATAACCAATCCCTTGAAAATGGTGTAGAATTCGAAACCAGTCATCATAAATGAAAAAAGTTTTGTCATCAATTGTATAAAACGACTTTATAAGTATGAATACAGTTTTGACCTATGCCAATGGATGGCACTGATGGAACTGATAATAATAAATTGGCTTCCACTTTGGTATTTTATGTAATACCTTCAATACCTAACGTTGATATTGCAACTATCTCAATATATTTTCATAACACTATATTCAGGGATTTGAAGAAGTTTCATTGTCTTCGCATCTTTCGAAAAAACAAAGCAAGGTGGAAAATTGACGGTTACGCTCGAAAAACCCTCAATATGTTCCTCAAAATATTTCCAAAAATCGTTATCCACTGCTAGTATCATATTATTTTCCATATATTATTGGCAAATGGTTTAGGTTATTGTGAAACTACCTATTTCCAGTTGGCATTTCTGTTGATTGTTATTTTTTCTTCTTCATTTCTGAAGTGAATTCCAAAATAATCTCTGCATTACTGGCCACGTTTATACCGTGCACGAATTTGGTACCCTGACCAAGTTGACCATACCAAATCCAGACAAAGAGAATTAGGTACTGCCTATATACAGTGCACCATGTTTAACCAGTAAACAGTCTAGTTCTCTTTTAGTATGTTTGGAACTATAAAGAGGTTTGCAACTGACATAAAACATCGATGCCAATCCGAATTATATATTCAAGTGTAGATTAGAAACATTATACATTCGAAGTTGTGTTGCTAAAGAAATGGATATTGGGGCACTCTTAGTACATTCGAAACCAGACGTAGAGCTTAGCAAGGATTCAAAAAAAAAATTGATTGTGAGGCAGTCACACCATCTTGGTCATCTGACTATTATGGTCTGTTATGCAACAACTTTCGATACCAAACCAAGCTGGTAACCAAGAGTATATATACAACGGGATGACCGCAAAGGGGTTGAAATATTCAGCTTATCAAGAGACGGATATAAACGTAGCCAATGTACCTATGATGCAAGAGTTATAAAATTTTCCATTCTTCTTTAGGAGTATGGCCCAGAGAACATGAATGAATATATTTGTGTGAATTTCAGGTTGTTTGTTAAATAATCTAAATCAGATGACTCAAAATTTTAAACAAAAATAATTTGAATAATCCCTTCGAAAATTACTCAAATGAAAAAAATTATGTTAATAATTAGTTTAGGTGCACAGCAATCATAAAACTAACCTGTTTTTCTGTAAGCTCCCCGTTTTCCAAATCTGTTGGTTGTTTTTCAAATGATGGGTTATCCAAACCATATTTCTGTAAATAATAAAATATGTCAATAGAAAGTACAAAATAGAATGGTTTTGGTTTAAAACGTATTTTGGAGCTCTCATATACTTGGACGTGAAAATGGTCACATCGCCTTTGATTCAATTAGACAGGACTTACATATCTCAACAATGAACTTTTGAACTTGCGGTGAATCAGGATTCTGAATATTTATGGAACTGCTCAACAAAGTATATCACGATTTGATATTGAATTAGAAATTATAATACCATCATTCATTGTCAATATATTTTCATTTGTAGCTTTTATTCGATTACCTTGAAAGTCAGTATTATTCCACTATATTGATTTTTTTCTGAAAATTTTTCAAATTAATTCACCAAAATACTTTCGGTTGAATGAAACGCTCTTTGAAATTATTCAAAATTAGTTCACTATTTTTAATTCAACAATATATACCATGAGTATCTTTATTTTGAATCCATAACCATAGCAAACATAGAAATGAAAGCAAATCGATTGTATTTTTAAACTGACTCCTACTTCTATATTTTGATTTACGAATACTCTGAACTACACACTCCATCTATAGGTACAGTGAAGATCCAGCAGACATCTCATAGGCCTGTCAGACGATTATATTGAATTTCTTATAACCATGGCATATAGTAACCATAAGAAATCTACATCAGAGTGGGACTTTTATACCAATTATTCCAGACATAAAGGACAGGACACAAAACCTTATGAAAATGGCTTTCAGCAAATTTTGTTAATTTTTTGATAATTTGTATGGTTCAAGGTCCTAAACAATTTTGAGAAGTTATGAGAGGATCGTATGATTGCGAAATCCGCTAGAGTGCGCCAAAGTTGAATAATCCAAATGCATTGTTATGGTGCCTCCCATAAAAGTATCATGATTTATTCTATTACAAATCATTTTTGTTGCAGAAATCTTATCAAATCAAAAGTCAGTAGTACTCAAAGGTACAGTGTATACCGAGACTTCTTAGTTTAACTAATTGCAAGTAGTGAATTGGAGGAAATAATAAATAAAGTTTGGAATCGGAACACTCAAATCAGAACGCTGGTCAATCATTTACAGAGTTTTCTAAGCATATATTGCTGATAATAACAAAAACCGGAAAGTTATCAGCCCAGGATAAAGTTGAAACTTGCTGATAGTGAAAATGTATGAATTTATTCTGAAAATGGACAGGGTTTGAATGTGATCAGAAGTGGACGAATACACTCATACGCATAAACGTGAGTTACAAAAAAGTTATATTTATTATATTATCTGTTAATAATTCAAAATGCATTGTTATTAGTTTTTCCATGGAAAAATCATAAACTGTTTGGTTTCCATACATTTTTTATGCAAAAGTCTCATCAAATCAGGGGTCTGTAATATCAAAGCACTTGGAAGTTGCTGCTTTTAGGGATATAGCAATATGTTCAATCAATATGTACTATCGCTTTGCGTTGTTCTGGTTCATTGCTATATAAGTGATTAGCAAAACTAGTTATATGCAGAGTGATAAAATCATCTCTGTCGATTGAACCAAACCCAATGTTCTCGGGAACGAATCTTCTTTCACATCCATGATGCTATCTGCTTGTCTTGAAGTGCACTCGAACACAAGTCGATAGGCCTTGCTTGAGCTTTCATAAAAATGTTAACAGATACTTCCTACTTATGTATCTCAAATTGAAATTAGTGATTGGTGAAAATCGTTTTCAATTCTTCATCGGTAAAACTTTCGTGATCAGAAAACTTCCACTCCGTATTTTCACAATTAACTTTTCTTAGTGCTTTAGGAAGTTCGTATATTTCAGCACCCTTTTCATTCGATGGCTTATTAACAAATTCGAGTCCTGTTGTTGTCTTTGGAGGTGACCATTCTCATCCAACTTCGGGTTCCGGACGAAGTAACAAAAATATTTCGTACAATAAAAATATGTTCTCTTGCTATCAATGGTAATCTCACCATGTTTTCAGGGGCATTACATATTAAGAATGTTTGAGTAGCGGTTTGTAAATTCTTAAGAAATCTGGATCATTTGCGGTTCTCATAATTTCGTTGTCGATTGATGAGAAACAATTCAGACATACCCAAGTGTTGTTGCTGATTAATTTCTCTTGTCTGCCCAGAGAGAGTCTACAAGTAATGGCTATGAATCTTTTATCTTCATCTTCCTCCCGGTTCATTCTTTTCAATTGTCGTAAATAAGCAATACCACAAACGTTACAACTACGAGCAAATGCCATCATTTCAGATTCTTTTGGGAGAAATTGACTATCAACTCATATGTCAAACCATAAGAGTAAATGAAATATTTACCAACTTACATAGCCTCCTTCGAAAGAACGGTATAAATCTTGATCATTCAGCTTAAAATATATACAGAAATAACCATTATATCCACGTTAGAATACTGTTGTGACTGATAGGTTTTGAAATACCTCAACCCAACTCTGATTTGACTGATTTACTTGGACTGTATTCAATAATGTTCGTTCTAAATTAATAAGGGGTCTATGTAACACATCCGTTAATATTTGGACGCCTCTAAAATTTTGTGGCTATGATATATAGATAGCCACAAAATTTTAGAGGCGTCCAAATATTAACGAAAATGTTACAGAATAGACCCCTAATATAGTTTGCTATACGGTTTCTACATAAATTCAACTATGGAAAGACTCGACTATGGGACATGCGGAATCAAACTGCTGAACCTCAGTATAACTAATGTGGTAGAACACTAGAATTCTAGCCTATCCATTGAGAGAAAATCAGGATAATAGTATTTGGCCATGTTTTTTTTCTTTCCAGATTCAGAAACGCCGAGAAACATTACCTATTGATTAAAACCCATAATGAGCAAAAACACTGTACATGCCCTCATACAGGCTATGATATACCTGGGATATCCTAGCCTGGAAGAGTAATTATCCACCAACGCATTTACAGCAAATAAGCACGAGCACATATCCCAAATAGTTCTAGTAATAAACTTATATTCACGTAGCTATATGGAAAAAATGTTTTTACGATCTTGGACACCCTGTATAATAATGGATATAACTATCTTGTGACTAACGTTTATGCATATATGTGCATTCGTCCACTCCTGGTCACATTCAAACCCTGTCCATTTTCAGAATAAATTCATACATTTTCACTAACAGCAGGTTTCACCTTCATCTTGGACGTATAACTTTCCAGTTTCTATAATTATTAACAATATGCTTAGGAAACGAAAAATCGATTGTAATGAAATTAATCATGATATTTTATGGAAGACTCCATAACAATGCATTTCGGATCATTCAACTTTGCCGCCCTCTAGAGGCTGTTCCAATCATACGATCCCCATTAACTTCTCAAAATTGTTTAGGGGCTTGAACCTTACAAAACATCAATGAATTATCAAAATTTGCTGAAAGCTATTTTCATAGGGTTTTGTGCCCTGGCCTTTTTTGGCTCATAGGAATAACTCAAAATATTTATAAGTTTCTACATGAACAAAATTCATACCATACCGCACAAATTTGCACAAAATGGGCACAATTTGGATGGAAAATTTTTTTTTTACTACTTGCTGTGGCGCTTCGGGGTGACTTATATAGTGGTCATTAATGGCATATTAAATTTTCAGGTATAGAGCACCAAATGTCAGAATTGGCAGTTGAGCAATTTACATCACACGTGTTCTTCAACGAAGCACTTCGTTTGTAAATCGTATTTAGCGCTAGAAGTTGCAACAGGCGACACCTAATCGCTGTGCCAGCGACCAGCACTTTTCTCACAATTTTTTTTTTGAGAGTTCATTCAATCGCAGGTATATGTCACAAAATCGGAAAACATATGAATAGAATCAGACATGTTAGTGATGGTATTACTTCGGAATCATTCAATCATCATTCGGGATGAATTCAAAAAATATATGACTGTTTCATTGTCAGGTAATGTACGGCAAACATTTTGAGCAATTATTTAGATGGTTCCAAGGTTGATTTTTTTGAGAGCCATTGTCCAAGAATAAGAGAAAATCATTCGATTATTAGGTGTTTTGAAACGATTCAAAGAAAATTTTTCTATCAGGAAATTTTTTTCGTTCACAGTACATATTGTTGAATCTGATCATACAGGCTTTTCAAAGAAAACAATGCAAGTGTATAATGCACCAATGACAAGGGAACTGTTTCTTTATTATTACTATGAGTTGAAATTAGTACCACTATTTGGTCCAAAAGGAAGTAGACGCTGATATATTATAGATTGACACTAGGGGATATTGTTCAATATATTAATGATATTGATCCCATATTCCATATAAAAGTGACTGAAACTAAATTTTCATAAGTAAGTTCATTGAAGTCGTCAATAACGAGTATTAATCTGATCAATCTGATTAATCTGATAGTGGTGGGTGATCATTTCTAAGAACACATATTTTTTGTGGCAATTAACTTGTTTATTTGTCCCATACACTATTCATATTTTTACTTGTACGTATTCTAGTTTCGTTGGTGGTTAATAATTTTTTACCTCTGTAGGTATACGGATTACCTTTGTTTGGGAGAAGTTCTTATTACATGCACATCACATTACAGAACGGACTGAATGATAGCATAAAAATATTTCTAAAAATAAACATATTTTTGACGTCAGTTCATTTAACTTTACATTGTTACTTGTACATGAATGAGTAACTTGAATTGAAGAATTATTGAACTCTGTTCCATGCTAATCTGGCAACGGTGGCAATGCTGCTCCTGGCGAATTGGCATGTTTCAACAATATATATATCCTATCCGAGACATTTGAGGAATATTCCAAGAATATACCAAGCTGTCTGGGATCACTTTCAATCCTAATAAAATAATCTACTATCAAACGACGTCGTTCTTAAATAATGTCGAAATGTTGTCAATGTGCAAGCATTTCGTTTTATATGTGGATAATAAATAATTATTCTGTTAATCTTGCAAGAATGTCTTGTATGTATTCTATACTTATATATCAAAGGTATTTCAAAGTGTTACTTTGTTTTTGAGAAGAATTCAATTTCTATTCCAGTAAACTGAAAATACTTGTATGATTGAACCAATGGCTTCAAGTAGATCAAACTCGTTGAATGTTCAAACAAGTTATAAAAGTGGAGTAAATCAGTTGATCATCTACAATGTGTTTGATATTGGCCTCTACGTGAACCATTTCTCATTTAAATATATATGAAATTCTGAAAAACACTTCGTCTCCTGATACCTCAACAGTTTTCGAAACAAAAAACAAAAACGAAAAGGATGTGTGGAAATTTTCAAAAAACATACTATTAGCAAATATAAGAGTGTTCCATGTCGATGAAAATTGTTTTAATTGTAATGGAGGAGCAACAAAAAAAACATACAGTTCGATTATTGTATCTTTATCCATGCGTCATCAACTTATGATCGAAGAAATCACACATCCTCTATCGAACATCTCTTTCTAACAACCGCTATGAGCGATTCAAAATTCGTTTACATTTGTCTATGCTATGTTAAGAATTATGGTATCGTGATGATGACGCACGGGTAAAGATATAATAATCGAACTGTAATACAACTTTAAGAAAAACCTATCAAAAATGAGATATACAGGAATAAAAATTATATTGAAATCTATGATCAAAATAGTTATAATATGTGACGGCAAGAATAAGCCTCAAGAGGCAACAGGAATTCTGTATGTGGAATTGTTTTAGACGAACCTCAAGATGTTGCTGTGAATTTGAGAGCATTGATCCGTTTCCGCATTGAGAATGGCCACAAACTATTGTTATTCTCAGTCCAGACAAAATACATCAATTGTCCTAGCAGTAAATCAGTCCCTCCGAAAACTGCATTGATGAATATTTAATAAAGTATAAGTGGGTCGAATTGGCAAATTTGGTAGCTCAATGTTGTAGATGGGAGATATCCAGCTGAAATATTCTCAATACTGTGGAATTTTCAGTTGTACCGGAAGAGAACCCAAACCACCTTCTTTTGAATGAGATCCTCTGTAAATTATCACCTTTTATTGATTTTACAAAAAATTCCGACCATATTTGTCCTTCACCCAAGTCTACTTTTTCGAAATATTTCAATCAGCAGATAACTGATATTAATTCGATTAGTTTCATTAGAGGAAGATCACTAGACAACGATATAGATGCAGTTGGAAAAACCATCAAAAGTCTATTATATTCACAATCGGCTTGAGACTCAATATGCTTATATTCAACTGTTTTCGAAATATTAGCGTAATAATCTTCCTCTGTTTTAGCTCAATTAGGCTCAGTTGGCCATGGCGTCCACGGTTGCGTTAGAAACAATCAACTGCCATTGAATTGTCTTTGTACTAAATTCACAAGGAATGGTGTCTTCAACCGATAAAATTGCTGTTATTTTGAGTTACTCAAATCAACATGTAATCACAGAAGTATCTTTTTGAGAGGATTGGCAGTTCAATATTCATTGTACGATGTGGCACTGCAAGGAAACTTAAGAAGTAAGTTAAAAACAAAAAGGATTTTGATACAAAAATATGATGTGATGTACATTTTTTTGAAGGTGGAGGACATTTGAATAATTTGTATGGTTTCGAAAATGAGTACTCAGACAATTTACCAATCGCTGAGCATAGAAACATGTATTATCCTCATGAAGGGGCACCTGCACGTAATGGTCGCTTAGTCAATACTCATTTACAAGAATCGTTTCATGACCAGTGGAAAGTCAACAATGGATTATTTCCTTGGCCACTCCGTTTTCCTCATTCATTAGTTTGGAATACCAAGATATTCTTTAAAAAATCACCTCAGTCATTCAACAGTTTTCACTGTTGTGTGAAATAAACCATCTAATACTCAACCTGGAAAAAACTAAACTAGTTCATTTTAATGATAGGTACAAATCTCCTGTAGAAGATAACAATTTTCAAATAAATAACGCTTATATTACTTCAAGTAATACTATATGTTTTTTAGGAACCCTCGTAGATTAAAAATTATCTTAGTCAGACCAAATTGAACAAGTCAGTAAAAACTCAACAAGACGTACTTTGCAATTTTTTCTTTGAAAGCTTACCTTGAACAACACCACTTACTGAATGTATACTATGCATTGGGATATTCAGCAATTAGTTCTAACATAATATGTTGGGGAAGAGCAACAGAGTGGATAAGAATTTTCATACTACAAAGATTGATGAGACTCATCTTTGGTCTCAAATACCAAGAATCTTGTAGATATACTTTCAAGAAATATAGGATCCTAACTTTAGCAGGAATTTACCTACATGAGATTCATTTATATGTTCATAATAACATCGACATCTTCATGAAATTAACAATATGTCATATAAAAAATTACCAAACTGTGCTGGTACACATTTATATAACTTACTGCCGAGAGACTTGAAAACTCTGCCTCTCAAAAAATTAAAATTAAAATTAAAAAAATTTCTAGTCAACTATATTTTATACACAATTTCAGAATTTGAGGAATTTTTAAAAAATTCGTGATAACTTATGGTTTCTGATTATCTTGAGCTGTTTGCAAAAGATTTTTTCAATGTGTTAACAAAAATTGTATTGTTTTTTATTGACAAACCTCACATTTGTAAAAATGGCAAATAAGGTATAAAATATATATCTATCTATATCTATCAGTGCTCGATATTTTCATTTGGGATGCAACTAAGAATCAAATGTATGAAGCTCAATTTACTTCCATGGAAGATTGTATGCAACAAGTTATAAATTCTTTCGAGAAAAACGACAAAGCAAAAACTATCATTAGGATGTGAAATATGTCTGGAAATTGAAGGGTATCGAGTTGAAGATTTACTCACCAAATAATATCTGAATACTCTCTCATTCGAATTGATTTATAATTTATTGTATTACATTTCTGTAACGGCAGATCGAATGTTATTGAATATTTTAATATGTTTTAATTCGATAAACACTGCTTTTTGACGGTTTTTGATTATACGGATACCCATTAGCAATTGTATAATATGTTTTTAAGAAAACCCTATCAAATTCTCCATAATTATGGAGAAAATTCAAGTGTTAAATAACTCAAATAAGCATGCATGATTGAGAAGACATTTCCATGTCAGTTGATTCTTAACACAACTACGAGCGCCGTGGCCAACTGAGAATAACTCAACTTACGATTCCCACGATTACGTTATTTTCTGAAACAGAGAGCGGCGTGAACTCCATTTCATCGCGTAAGATCAGAATGACTTGCCAGCGTGATGGTTTGATTCGGAAGGAAAACAGATGGCTTCAGAGCTGTTTGCATTGACCCACCCTCACACTGATGAGTGGCAAAACCTCGAAACTACGCAGGTGGTCCTCGTATCCAAATCAGAACCAAATTCTGCTAGTTGGTTACAGTGAACACTTGTTATTGTTTGGAGGATGATCGCCCAAGAATATGTTGGATATAATGCAATACCCGTAGCGCCATAAGCCAGGAGAATGGTTGTTTTCTGACTAGTATTTCCCACAATAAGCCTACGATGTTGGTATACAATATTAGAAAAAATATATCCTGGGTATAGACAAATCTGGAAAAGTAACAGGAAACGCAATTATATTATAATACCACATAATCAAGAGAGATGCAATGTTGTTCTCCCCTCCTGCCACCCTACTCGACTCTTGGTGTAGTGATGTTAAACGACAATTCGATGCCTCTTCTTCTATTCGAGCTATTCGAGGAGAAATTGGAATGCTATTCTTTACGCTCTTATTGAACCGTAATACCCAAAATGAATTCTTTTCTGATACTGTATGTGGTACAAAAAGGGTTTTAGCATTTTCGATTACAAACGATCTCCCATGAAAACTCTGAGATTCATGCTCAATTTTAAAAAGGGAGATCTTTGATTCGCGAATGTCGAAAACTATGGTATGTAGCATATAACCGCATTCAAAGCTATCTCCTCTATCGATACTGAATCGAATGAAATAATGAAATTGAGGGGGGTCCATTCAAAAAATTTACTAGTGTTTTCTTCTACGAAAAATGGATACCCAATCAAAAATATTCTTCGGCCCTTAAACGAAACTTTTGACTGAAACTCTGAAAAATTTCGAAAACTAAATTGCGTACGGGTATAAAGTAAATCATCCACGCTTGTAGAAAAAAATATTTCTACACCTCCATTTGAGCATCCTCATCTGAGAAACCGCAACTTTTTGTTCCGTGTAAGGCAAAAAAGTTGAATTTTTGCATTATATGGCATAATTGGCTCACAAAAAACTTCCATTTTATTGATCATTTGAGGTAATCCATCCATCTTATCAAATATACGATTCGACGGAGATTTCTTCATCTATAATACGTTTCGAAATTATGACAGTGATTGTAAAACTTCGAAAATTCCGATATAATCCTTTCGTCTGGTCATAAAAGTTTTTATGGCGTTATATCAGTGATCATGAAATACACAACTGAACATGCCTACTAATTATGAAATAATTTTTTCTATTGTTAACTAAATCTATTTCATGTAAATATGGCGACACAAAAGAAATCGGAACTAGGTCATTATTTAAGGTGTTGTTTGACTCAAATTGTCTGACAGAGTAGATGAAGCATGTCATAATTTTTTCTATTTTACTCCAAAATAAGTAAATACTGCTATAATAAATATTCCGACTTTGAAATTCTTCGCACCTTACGAAGCAATTTTTGTAATTCTTTATGGAATTATCCTAGTCAAGAAAACATATACTGTGTGATACATATTCTCTCCTGAGATGTATTTCTAAAATTTGAAACATTGAATAACTGACTAAGTAGAGGGTCTTTTTGACATTATTTATTTTTTTCAAATTTTGGAATTCACTACAATTGTCGAGTTTCAAATAGATCACCCTGAATATTTTTACTTTTTTGGAGCATGGGTGATTTTCTGAATCCAATTATAACAAAATGGTAATTGTAGGTATGGATGGTGACTGATGCGCTGCGACCTAATTAGATCTATTGTGCCCCATCTTCTTCAGCTATTTCGAAGTGTTCTCATTTACAGCAGCCCCTCAAGCCCCAATTCCTTGAGGAATTTAAGGATTTTGAGGGGGTCTATTAGTGGTATTTCTCCCACAGTCAGCATAACACTCCATCAATATATGGTGTGGTGATTCCGGAAGTTCCCCACAGAATCTGCATGCAGGTGCTGTCCTCTAAGCATAGCTTCCTTAGGTGTTCTTTGAGTCTGTAGTGCCCCGTCAGAAATCCCGTGATTGTCTTTAGACTAGTTTTGCTGAGGTTAATCAGTGTCTTCGATCTTGCTCGGTTGAAGTTGCCGAGGAGATCTTTGGCCTGCCTTAGCCCTGGAAGTCTTTGCCAGTATGTTGCTCTCATTGCTTCTTCAGTTTTATTGAGTTCTTCTTGAAAGTAAGGTTTTCCAAGTCCGCAGAATGGTTCTGAACCGATCAGTGGCGTTGATGCCCTTTTTTCGTGCCAGGGTATCTGTTTGTTCATTGCCCTCCAGTCCGACGTGCCCCGGCACCCAAAGGAGGATCACCTTGTTATTCCTGCCTAGATCATTAAGTATGTCTAGGCATTCCCAGACCATCTATGAGTTGATCTTATATGAGCTCAACGTTTTGATGTATGCTTGACTATCGGAGAGAATTGCGATTTCCTTGTTCCGGTATTTCCTGTCGAGGTTGAATTGAATGCACCTTTCTATGGCGGGAATTTCCGCTTGAAAAATACTGGGGACCTGTCCCATGGGTTCGGAGTATTTGGTGTGAGGCCCAAAGACTCACACTCCAGTTCCGTCGGGAGTTTTGGATCCGTCCGTGTACCATGTTATGGTATTCTTTCCCAGTGCTCGAATGGATTCTATGCTCCATCCACTTTTGGTATTTAATATGATAACATAAAGTTGATATTCCATTTTATTTTTCCATCAAGAGATCCTTGAACCCCCTTAAACGACCCCACATCATCCCTAATGGCTTTCTGTTGAATTCCCTGAATTTTTGGTATGTTGTATATTTCTATTCTCTCAGCAGAAGTGTCTCTGTGCACAAAAAAATCGGCAAACTGGTTTTTGCTCCGATCAAGTAACACAACCAAGATGAGTAATGCTCAAATAGTACTGAAGGTAACATCTTTTCATTCTGTTATCCCTCAAATCATGACATTGTTTCCATGTCGCAATTTTTTAAGGATACAATAAGCACGTCAGCTATATTTTGATTTCTGTCGGGTATTATTTGCTGTTACCATGGGTTGTCAACAGGATGCATGTTGCATATCGAGATACGAATTTCACAAACTACTACTACTAATTAAGACAAAACCCTTCGACCAAATTTTTATTCTTTCTTAATTTTCGTGTTTTCGCCAGCGTAAAAAATCGTATATACACCTCAGGACAGAATGCAATATTTCCCTTGGTGCTTTGTATCTCCCGGGCTTTGCCTTCGAGCTACAAGTCGCACCTTGAGAAAAATCTTGAATTTCTGTCCCTTGATGTATAATATACCATTATTTTATAAAAGGAAATATCATTCCATAATAATTATTAGTAGGAATGTTCAGTTCGGTATTTGATAAATACTGATATAACATCATAAAATCTTTTATGACCAGACGAAAGGATTACATCGGATTTTTCTAAGTTTTACAATCAATGTCATAATTTCGTCGTATTATGGATGGAGAAATCATATATTTGATGAGCTGGATGAATTACTCCAAATCAACAATAGGCCTTTTCATCTCAGTCTATTTTTTGTGCGCATGCGTTAATGTTTAGCCATCTTTTTCGGACAGTTTTGTACACAAATGTGTTAAAATACCCGAGTACAAATAATAATTGAAATTACCTGATATTAAAAGAACCTCATTTACTTGAAAAATAAGTAAGAAATAAATAAAATAATTAGTGTCCTATTTGAATGAAAATAAAATTGTTATTATTTATAATGGTTCGCGTACGAAAATTAACAACAAAACAGTTTTGTTATGGAGTGTGGAGTGATACACAAGTCATTTAAAGCCAGTACATATTATTTTATAGTATTTCCGAAACCTTGCCTCATATATCTTAGAAAAATAATTAAATCATGTGGCAAAGTATATATTAAAATATGTAAAATGCAGAAAATGTGATTAGTAATTGAAAAAATGTGGCCGAAGTGACAGGATTTCAATCGATTGATGATATTACTGAAGAAAAATAAATATCCAGTCAATATTCATCTTGTCAAAAGCTGGGTCAACACAGGTAGGTACATATTATTTCGCATAGCATTCTCAACCCTTAAATATTATATCATTCAGTATTACAGTATTATATGATATTTCGTCAAAACTATTTAAACCAGTATCTATTATACACGATCGTAGGATTGAAAATTTCTAATTTATAGCTCCTTTTCAATTATTTATATAATTAATAAAAATCGTGATGAAGTTTCATGTTAATTTAAATGTTTCTGCAAGTGCTCAAAATTTATTGTCATACTTAATTACAATAAAATACAATCATTACTCATTTAATTTTTTATTTACTAAAAAGGGTTGTAAGTACTGATGGCTAACCTCTCAATCAGCTCAATTTTTTTTAGCTTTTTGCGAACGCCCATGACACTTTAGCCACCTTTTAAACTTTTCACAATTATGTGCTGAGTATTGAATTGTGAACGAGTAATTCACCATCAATAATTTTTTCAGTAATAGATTTTTTTGCAAAGTTAATACTGCTTTTCCAGACATTATTGCACAAAACAGTAGGAAACTTTTGAATTTCCGCTCATTCAACATGGCGGCTGCGCATGCGCTTGTAAGATGATGAAAAGGCCTATTAAACTGAAGTTTGGAAATGTAAAGCGGAAATGAAAATTTTCTGTTAGAAGTATTCAATACTCATTCAAGATATAGTTTGAAAAAGTATAGCATGAATGACATTCCTCACATATTGTTGCGTCTCGCTCCAGTTATTAATCAGTTATTATTATTACAATTATCCCAGTACAGAACATCAAATCTTCTTCCTTCGAAGTGCGCCCCTGGACCTTTTTTTGTGTCGCATTTTATGGAAATAAGAATCGTTGTTTTTATATCTGAAACGAACGACAATCAAAAAAGCATACCTACGGCCGCTACCAGCAATTTTCATGGAAAACCCATGAGTTTCCGTTTTTCTCAATATTAATGAAAATTAATCGCTGTGTGTCCATTTTGATCAGTTAATTCAAGTGTGTATGTGATTTATATATTGATTTTCATCACTGAAAACTCCATTTTCGATAGGATTTCTAGACAAATATTTTGACATAAGGCAACGAAACTACGTCAGAATTTGAAGTGTTTACATGCAAAATTAGCAGCAGAGGCTACTTCAATGCGTTGTTGGGATGCGTAAACAAACTAATATATAAACAAACATCATCATTCAAGAAATAATCCTGTCGTATATCACACGACCTCTAAAATTTTATTGATTAAACTATCAAAATATTTTTTGCATGATTGTGCTTTTTGATAAATAATTTAATGCATAATAATTTCAAAATAAAACCCCTCGACCGCTTCGCGGTTTCGGGATTTTATTTTCCAAGCAAAATCATTCTCAAAATATTTTGATAGTTTAATCGATTAAATTTGTGATATAACATACGATTATTTTTTTCACATGTCAAATTACACTCGTGCATCAAAATCAACCTGGAAATTTCACTCATGTATTGAAATATTCATAAGAGGTGTTGAATTATCGCTGGATTATAGCGGTAATCCACCTACTATGTGAATCAAGCATGTATTCAGTAAAAAACTGCATTCGGTTATTTTCATATTTTGTTAAAAGAGCCCTCCTCCTTCGGAGTCGGGATCCTTCGCCAAAATATGAAAATAAACTCATGTAGTTTTTTTTTTGACAACATGCTTTCATGAAAAATTATTAAATTTTGAAGCCCTTGTGCAACTACTTCCGATAATGAAAGTTACTGAAGGGAACTTATGTTTGTTGTTACAGAAATGTGAATATTTTGTGTATTTGATGCTAGTAATTGCGAAATTAGGTAGATTAATGCCTTAAAAAACGTCTACATAATGGCATTTTGTGTAGTTTTTATCGAGAAATTCGTGTTTGTAATAAGTCAACTCTTAAGATGATTTAAATGATGTTACACCACCACAAATTCAATTTGAAGAGTATTGTGGTTCGACGCACGTGTGTAAAAAGCACTTTTACCAAAACCTTTTTTTTTATTCGAAACTTAATTTTTTCAATTATTAATAAGATTTTTGGGGTATTCATCCATAATGACTCTTTTTGGGTGAGTATTGTTATTTAAGTTTTTTTTTAAACAATTTTGTAATTTGCATTTTGGCTACATAATCACTATAATTATTTCATTTTGATTCGTATTTTCATCATCAATCTATCGAATCGTATTAACAACAAATGTAACATAAACATAACCTAAATGAATCGTTCTTATCCGCCAAAAATTTGAATTACCAAACGATTTAGATTTAGCTTTCTTCCACTAAATTGCAATGATCAAACGATACAGACAAATCTGAGCAGTTCGAATAAAATACCAAACGCATGTTATAACATGTATGTCAAGTTGAAGAATAGAAATAAAAATGTGCATTTCGTTTACTGAATACGTCTATTATTCAAATACAACTGACAACTTTAGTTTAATGATGTAAAGTAGGTAGGTACTCTACAAAGATCCAGAAATGGGGTTAGGCGTTTTTGCCCAGCCCTGCACCTAATCTCTATACAGTTTCCTGATTCAGAACCTTACAACAATGCAATGCAAGAAGATCTCAGATGGACTGCGAAACTGCCTCTGCATCCTTCAAGTCACCAGGGGAGGATGGCGTAATACCAGCATTCCTCCAGGATTGGCTTAACACCATGATAACCCTGCTGATAAAATCATCCGATCCTGTCTGGCCCTATGCTAAATATCAATTGCATGGAGATCAGTCAGAATCGTTTTCATCCCAAAGCCTGGGAGAAATGACTACTCTAAATCCAAAGCATATTATTCTATAAACCTGACTTTCTTCGTCATGAAGACGCTGGAAAGGCTTATAGACTGACACATCAGAGAACAATCGTTGCAAAGAACAGTTAGCCTTCCAAACCAGAAAATCATCCGAAACTGCCCTATCACTTCATCCAGAGCAATTGTTGGGTAGTGGACACTCCGCCAGGGTGGTATTCATCGAAGGAGCTTTCGACAACAAGTCTCATGAATCCATATCTCAAAACGCGGTGAGGAGTCCATTCAATTCGTATCAGATGGATGGGTGCCATACTAGCATGGTGAAAGCCGAGTTAAGTGGAAGTTCCGTAGTTGCCACTGTATCAAATGAATGTCCTCAGGGGGGGATCTTGTTGCTACTATGGTTTTTGGTTATCGACGGACTTCTTGTGGAACTAATCATTCAGGATATACGCGCAAGCATATGCAGATGACGTAGTCATCATTACTCAAAGTCAGTCATTGAATCCCCTAGGAGATTCCATCAATGATGCTCTAAGTACAGTAGAACAATGGTGTTCTGTTGAGGAATTGAGGGTCAACCCAGTTGTTTCTCCCGTTACACAACGAGTATTGTAGTGATAAAAAAATAAGCCTTTACTAATTGAAGTTAAGGTTCATGTAAACCCATGAAAAAATTAACGGCAAATTAAAAAATTCTGAAATAAATTCGAGTTATTTTGGCATTCAAATTGAATAATCAGAGATATGTAGAAGAAAATCTGATGAATAGTTTTCGAAGAAAAAAATAAAAACCTAATATTTAGAGGATATTTCAAGTTTTCCCACAAACCATTCATCAGATTCCATTTCAAATATCATGACATATCAATGTGAAAGTAAAAGATATTCACGACTTTCTTCAGAATTTTCCCACACAATTTAAAAAAAAAATCAGAAAATCTTGTTATAAAATCAGACAGTTGAGAAGAATCGCTTTTGCAAGTGATATTTATATGAAATTCAGAAGACTGAACATTGAGGAACTATTCGTACTATTTTTCAGACATGAAATCAAACGATTTATATTTATATTAATGATTTTCAAATTCTTGGACAAAAAACGGTAAATCGCTCCAGTAAGTGATTCCTTTATAGTTCATGAACGAAAACACAAAAATAGTTCTGCCACTGTCCACAAGGTATTGCACAGAATTATTGTCACTGTCATATTTACTGTACAATGTTGCCAATAGTTCTAGACAGCGGTAACCGATGTAATTTGTATAATTTATCGAAAATTAAAGTTAGATCGATAGGGTTTTGTCAGTTCATCAGTCGGATGTTGAACCTAAAGCCTTGGAGTCCTTGGACACAACTGAAGAAGTATGTAAGTAATAAGTTTTATGTTTTGCAATTTAAAATATCACTTTTGAAAATAAAACAGGATGCAAAACAGAATTGAAAAATAATAATAATAATAATCATAATAGATTCTTTATTGTCCATTCCAGTTGTTTCCAAAGAACATTAACAATAACTTACATACATAAAAAATAACGGCATAATAGGTGGAGTTCAGCTCACAACGTTGAAAAATATTGATAAAAATAAATTATAGTGAGTTGTTCATATTAGCTACTATTTTTGAATTTTACCAACAATTTTGTTGTTTGTACTAAAAGCAAATCTAATCTAGGAAGCAAGAGCAAGCACGGACTGATTATATCTATATCAAACCCATGGGCACTGCAACCCCGAATATCAGAAAAACAAACGGAAAGAATACAATATATAATATAATGGTGAACCGGAAAAAAAGGGCAATACTAAAGATTCTTGAGATTTCCTTCCACAGGAAAACCGACGGCACAGGCATCATCAATAAACCAAAATCTAAGAAAAAGAATGAACCAGCTTCAAAGAAAATGGTCCCCACATTTGGAAACACTAAAAACGTTTGAAAAGATAACCCCTTTAGAACAAAAGAAGGTTTCCATGGTAAGCCTGGATGTTCTGCAAATCAACCGAAATTTACAGACAAGGAAAATACATTACTGTTTCTGAAAAGTGTGGTGTACACTCATCACAAAACTGAAGACTCCGCAAATTTTCCGAAACTTGCTGACATGATTCGGCACTGGGGTTGAGTTCGAAAAGCGAGGTCTCCACTAAGTACAAATCTGAGGGCGCAGCAAATTTCCTGAAATTTTTATGCAGACAGGACACAGCAAGGAACACTGAATTCGAATAACGAGGTCACCGCTGTCTCCACCCAACAAAATTATGGAGGCATTATAAATTCCCAAAAAATTCACCAAATTTACAGACAGGACTCAGCAGAGGCCACTTAATTCGAATAACGAGGTCTCCAAGGTCTCTAGCCAACAAAAGAACGAAGACACTACAAATTCAACCAAATTCGTAGACAGGACTCAGCAGAGGCCCTCAGTATTTGAAATACGGGGTCCCCGAGATCTCCACCCAACAAAATTATGAAGGCCATGTTAATTCCACCATATTCACAGACAGGACTCAACTGATCGCGAGAAATTATTTCCCCGAGGTTTCCACCCAACAAAAGACTAGAGGTCCTGTTAGTTTCACTAAATTCACTGACAAGGCTCTGTAGTAGTCACTAATCAACAGTAATGGGGCTCGCGAAGTCTAAATTCACAAAGAAAAGGAGATACAGCAAAACTGAAATATTTTGAATTTGGTGAAAGGTGCAGTGCTTCCGGTTTTGGTTGATGGAGACGATATTATTTGTGCAGTGCCGTCCGACAGTGTAGGAATAACATTAGACACGTTCAATTTTTTCATCAGCCTCTTGCAATTATCATTGATGTAAATTTCTTTCAATTTCACGTTAGTAAGTATTACTTAACTGTTGAATTAACATATATACTCATATACATTATATTCTAGTTATAGTCTTGATAAAGAAAATAAAGATTTTCGAAAGCTCGGCTTAAAAACGAAGATTAAATAACTTTTACTGGTCAACTGACTGCTACCCAAATATTTTCCAAGATATATATATATATATATATATATATATATATATATATATATATATATATATATATATATATATATATATATATATATATATATATATATATATATATATATATATACATACATACATACATCAACTCTATACCGCTAATGTAGATAATACGTACAGTAGATAAATAATTCATTATTGAAGAGAAAGAAATCACAAAATCATAATAATAATTACTATTATCAGTAATCCAGCTATCCGTAGTATAGCTACATAATGCATCGAACCACGTTACCACAATTAATAGCAGCTGATTACTTCACTCATTATTTCACAGTACTTCGAATAATGTTGAGATTTGGCAACAATGCATTAGCAGTAGGTTGACCGTTGGATATTCGGTAGATATTCCAGCAGAAAACTGTAATTTGGGAATATTATAAGATCGCTGTCACTATGGTATGAAAAACATATCTTATAAGTGTCATCTTACAGTTCAGACAAGCGAAATATTTGACTTTATATGAACCTTAAAATATTATGAAAACAATGTATTCGTTTCATCTGTTCCATTCATTGTAGGATGATATAAGCGGTGGCTATACACCCCTCGTGGGGTTAAACCGCATAAAGCTATCTAGATCTAGTTTTTTGGGTAGATGACGTTCAATCTAGTAATTTATGCTTCTGGCTATGTTTCTCCATCTAATCCTGTCTTTGCTGTCCTGCCCTGCGTAAGTTTTCTTCCACTTGCTGCATTCACTTCGATCTTGGTCTTCCTATTCTCTTTTCTTCGCCGGGGTCCCATTGTAACATTCACCGTCTTTTTTTGTCATTGTCATCGTCTCCGCTTCATATAAGATAATTGATCTAATTATGGTATAATGAATGATTGTTTTACTATTATTTGTTAATATTTTACTTTTCAATAATGTTTTATTGGCAAAGTATGCTCTGTTTGCGTTTAAAATTTTTTCTTGTATTTCCGGTCTTCTCTCTCCCGTTTTTCTTATTGTCCTAGATATTTCTTGCTCCCATTTTGATCTCTCCCACAATTTGTTCCGTTCCTCATCTCAAAATTTTCGTTTTTTCTTGATTAATCCTAAGCCCCATCATTTCCCCCTCTTCTATAATTTCTTCCAGCGTATCTTCCATTACCCTTCTGGTCTTGGTAATTATGGCTATATCATCGCATACGCAATAATTTGTCCTTCTCTTGTCCTAAGATTCCTTTTGTTAATTCTCCTCACCACATATTCTAAAGTTAGGTTGAGTAACGTTGTTGAAAGTGAGTCCCCCTGTTCTCCCCTTTGTTCACTGTGAATTCCTCTGTTTCTCGTTTTTGTGTTCTTATTGTGATCTTAGTTGTTTTCATCGTCATTAATATCAGCTTTCTCAGTTTTTGTGGGATTTTAAACTTTCTTTTAATCGAGTCAAATGCTTGCTGGATATCTACAAAGAGCAGATCGAGGTTTATCTTGTGTTCATGGGCTTTTTCTGTCACTTACTTTAGTGTATGAATCGCGTCTATGGTTGATTTTCCTTGTGTGATTCCGCTTTGATATGATCCTATTATGATTTTTGTTTGTCAAACTTGATTCTTTTGGCATTTTCCTCTGTGCACATTCTCCTTATTAATGTAATAATACTCTCCGTATTTTATAAATTCGATGTTGATTTCATCTTTTCCGGACACCTTACCATTTCTACATTTCGCAATGACTACTTCAATCTCCTCTCTGGTTGGTTCATTTGATATATAATTTTGATATATAATTTTCTTCTTCGCTCATTTCCTTTTCCTTTTCGTCTTCCACTACTATTGCTTTCTGTTCATCCTTTGCGTCTTCATCTACTAATAATTCTTTGTAGTATTCCATCAAAACTTGATTGTATTGCTTGTCTTCCAGTATCACTGTTCCTTCTTTATTTTATATTCCGTTTATTTTACTCTTGCTCTTTTATTTTGTTTTTTAATTTTTGTATAGAAACGTTTTGTATTTCTATTTTTACTTTCCTGTTCAATTTCCTGCCCTTTTTTATCCGTCCATTTTCTCTTACACTGTCTAATCATCTTCTTCGCTTGTTTCCTCAGTGTTTTATATTCTTCTTTGTCTTCGTTTTTCTTAGACCTCATCCATTAATGAATAAGTTATTATCAGAAAAGTTTTGCCTTTGAAGGGACCTATAGGGTATATGAATTCTTTAGAATACCTAGAAACTAGAATTAAAATTATTTGCATATTCTCCTATTTCTTCACCCAAATTCGACCACCAAAATTATTGTCTAGCAAGTGAATTAATTTTCACTATTCCATTATGAGTACCATGATTATCAACTAGGAGTTGTTTTCTAAAAATCTCCGGTATCAACACCCTGTTGCATGTTATTATCAATACTTATTTCCAAAGCTCGTCTGATCCTTCTCTACAATATAAATTCACTTTTCCCAAAATAGAATCTCTCGTATCTATCAGAATTTATAGGAAATTTTTCTTCGATCAAAAAATGAAAATAAATTCAGTTTCAGGTATATACAGAGCATTTCTAATTGGAAATCTTGATAATACGTCTGCTCCACCAATACCTCTTATGCGTTGAAAAATATAATCAAACCCACTGAGGCAAATTGCCCAACTTTGCAATCTCCCAGCCGCCATTTGAGGAAATCCCTTCGTCTCCCCATATAAAGCTATCAAAGGTTTATGGTCTGAGCGTGAGACAAATTTATTTCCCATCAAACATTGATACAATTTGCGTACACCCCAAAGAATTGCTATTGCTTCTTTATGTATAACAGACTAATTAATTTCACTTTTAATTAAAACGCGAGATGCAAAACTTATAGATTTTTCAATACCATTCGGATGAACATGTAATAAAACTGACCCAGTTTCCACTTTCGACGCATCACACAGTAATTTCGTTGGATCGGAAGGATCAAAATGTGCTATAAACTCTGTTCAGAAGATACAGACAGCAGCTTTTGTTTTATAAATGCTTGTTCGAAATTATTTGACCATGTAAATGAGCTATTTGCTCTTAACGATTTATAGAAAGGTTCTAAAATAGATGATAGACTTTATATGAATTTTTCAAAATAATGTTTCATACCTATGCATGATTTAATTTCAAATATGTTTCTAGGTCTATGAACCTCGACCATAGCTTTAATTTTTTCAGGGTCTTTATGGAGTCCATCTTCATATGACCCAAATATTCAATTCTCTCCTTAAAAAAATTCATTTCTTCAAATTCAATCTGTTTTCAAATACCTCCTCTGAATTTTTTAAATTACTTTGCCTGGTTTCACCAATGACTACTATGTTATCTCAAAAATGTATTGCTCCTTCTGTTACCTGCAATACATTTTCAACTGTTTTTGATATATTGAACATGCTGGTTTTGTGCCAAGAGTTAAACGATTCATCTGACAAATTTCCTTATGTGTGCTGCAACTCAAATTTTTTTGTATTTTCAGTTAGTTCAATGCAATGCAGATTATATGCATTTGAGATATCTAATTTTATGAACCGTTGTCTCCCTTGTAGAGCCGCAAAATTTCTTCAATTCTAGGAAGTGGAACATATTTATTATTTAATAGACATTTTATAATCAGCACATAACCTGATTTTACCATTTTTTTAGGTACCGGTACTAGAGTTATTTCCTATTTTGATTCCTCGATCAATTAAAACACCCATTTCTTTTCTAATTCATCCAATTCCTCATCAACCCATTTTTTGAAAACCAGTGCCACCGGGCGTGGCACCATTTGATTAAATTTTATGAACTTCTTCCACACCACCTATTCTGAGATAGAAGGCATTCATCAAATCTATTCCAAACAGACATGTAGAACCATTTTTAACAACTATAAATCTATAGTTTTTTTGACAAATTCCATTTAACTTCTCTTTCTGGATTATTAACGCTTCCATCATAGCTTCTTCGTCGAACAAAAATCTGCTGCAAAGTAGAGATAGAAAATTTCTTTCTTTGAAAATACTCTCAGAAAGAATTGAAATGCCTGAATCAGAATCAAGTTCAAACAGCGAAGGTATATCATCAATCAACATTTCAATCATAACTGGTTTTATATAACATATTTCAGCAACTTCATTTAGAATATATCATGTTATGGAATGGATCCGAATTAAACAACCAAATTTAATGATGCATACTTCCCAATAAAATTTTTATTTGATTTATGAATAGGTACTTTCATTATTTTTAAATTCAAATATAATTTTTAATATAATAATTCGAACGAAGAGTATCAACAAATAGTCATCAGGATGAGTTGTTAATAAATAAGATCAACTTTATCTTCATCATTGATTTATTGTTGTGTTTCTGAAAAATAGAATAAAGCTGTTATGATTGGAAGCTATAAATAAAGATATAGTTTACGATCTGTTTTCTCCCGACAACATAAAATAAAGGTGTACGTTTTTTCGGTTGAAAGTCATTCACTTTAATCTATATGCAATCTATTTAAATAAGTGACCTCCTGATATACATTTGAAAACACCCTATCAATGTTATGATTCAATAAAGGTGCTATAACCTCTTGTTCAAGAGTTTTTGTTTATTATCTTACCAATAAATAAACTGTGCAGAAAGTCATTAAAAATATATCTTGAAAACATAATACCCTAACTAAATATGTATATGATAATTCAGTATACATATACAGTGCAGCGGCTTTTAATAGTTAACTTTTACCTTATACAAGATTTTGTATACCACCTTCACAATGTGGGTTTCTAAAAGGCTGCCAAAACCCCAAGTTTTTTGAAGTTCGTGTGGGATAACTATATATTCAGAAGAATTTTTTTTGAGAAGTCGAAGAGTTACGAACGTTTTTTTTTCAAATATATGCTTTCTAATCAGTTTAACTACCAAATCCAGAGAACAACCGTTCTGTTTAGCCACTTCCCTAATAATCATTTCCTCAATTTTGAATCAGTCTTTGTTGAGTGGGACAGACAAGAGTCGATTTACTAAGGAATTCAATTCCGCCATTTTTTGATTTGTGCAATGGTTGGAGTTCTCAGGGGTGCATGTGAGTGTACTCGTGCCATACCTAAGGAAAACTAGACAAAACTTTCTATTGCTTCCATCTCAAACCTACTCATGAACAAATAAATGAATATTTGGAATCTTTGTTGTGAATAAAATTCAAGGAATGGAAATTACCCAAAACACCAGAACATCATCTTTGGGAGCATAAATAAGCGTACTAACTACTAATATTATCGTAATCTCATTTATACCATGCACCCGAGTGGCTAATATACCTGTCTACATTGAATTTTGTACCTGTTACAGTAATTTTTTTTCTTTCCTGTTTTTTATTTAACCTGCTATAAACTATTTGCTTTGGATTCAAGAATGATGAATTTGGATTATTCAAAAGATTATTGAGATGAATCAATTAATGTTACGATGTTGTGTTGTGAGTTTGATTACAGATAATTTGAATGTTATAAAAAACCTGTTTAGGCAATAGTCCCCACCATCACACACCTTTGCACCGAGCAGAAAATGGCAGTATTATATTTTTTGGTGAATCGATTCATGTCGTTTCAGCTCAACAAGGAATGGTTCAAAACTGAGACAATGATTAGGTGACGGAAGTGAACTGTTATTCTGTGGACTTGGTGGAAAATCTGATCCAGAAAACATAGATTTAAGAAAACCCTTCATATCTCATTGACTTTCCGAAATCAACATTATACCACACGAACCTTAAGTTACAGGGGATTTCGACATCATTTTCAAATCCCAGAATATGCAGGAGGTATACAAAATCTTCTAGCATAAAACAGAAGATAAAGAAGAATCATGGATTCATGCAATACGCCATAGGGACTGCGCGAAGAAATATTTTGATCAAACTAGAAGCGTCATGAAAGTACGGTTCAATGTGCTGATTTCTCATATCCTATTTTCGATACTGTAAATGTCGAGTTTGGTGCAACGTGCTTTGAATCAGGACCACCGATTGGAGAACATAAGTTTGAAATCAATTAGACAGAGATTCACAACCATAGATCTCTCGATTCATTTGAGATTCTAGACTACAAGCCCAGGCCAATTTTGGGGGGTTCATTTGACCCAGCATGAATTATATTCAGAATTATAGTGCAGTACGAAACAACTCCTTTCCGCGCTGTGCCGTCAGTTGTGAGCGGTGCGGATGAGTACGCATGTCACAAAAACTTTCCAACCAGATTAGGGATTTTTCGACAAAAGAGTCTTGGACGGCATTTCTCAATATAATAGATTACTGAAAAATAATCAAATAGGACCTTTAATGCCGTACAAAAAGAACGGTACTGAAATACAGTTTTTTTTTATTTTTCGCAAATTTTTCTTATGAATCCAGGTGATTTACTACTGAACGGCATTTATACAATTGAATTTGTATAACTACATATATTCATTTTTTAGCAACGCCGTACATATTTGCCGGTACAGGGGTGGGGAGCACCGCACGTAAATTCATACTTAGACCTGTATGTTTCAAGATCATTGGGAAATGTACGGCATCGGTTCCATATTATTATTCAACATAAAAAATTATTTTCAGAAATTATACCGTCTAAAAATTTTGGTGCAAAAAATAATAAGAAAAATAAAATGAAAAATTTGAATCTAATATTGTTCAAAGAAAGGTTATAAATGCCGTACGGCAACCGGTTTTTAGGCTAAATATTTTTGTTTTATGTAATAGCAGATTATAATTGATGGAACTAAATAAAAAAAATTTGATAAAAAGAAAATTGCACTGTGATTTATTCTCTCTTTTAATTTCTCAAGCATCCCTATACAAAAATAAATTGATGATGCCGTACATTTTCAATTTAAGGTTTTCTCACAGCTGATAAGATTTTGCATTATGTTTTTACGAAATATTTAAATATTGTACGGCATTCAGAAAACTTTATTGGCAATATAAAATAATAATTGATAATTACAATGCCGTTCAGATCAGATGGAACATACCATACCTACTCTGAAACCGTATAACTTGAAAATTCAAACTGTTTTTCCCAGTTGAATGTAAATAATTATTTTACTGTACCTTACAATCTATATACTCAAGTATTTTACTTCGTCGCTTTTTTGAAACACCATATTTTTGATTCTCAATGTGGATAAGAATGTCCTCACAGATTATATTCATTTATTAACGGGTACTCAATTCAAAAATATGTTTTGACAAAGGTATGATAAATGAATAAGAAGGGGCCTAGGTACATGGAATTGTGATCTGTCTATAATTTTGTTTATTTGCTTAATCTCCTGACTCGAAGTTTGGGCTGATTTAACTAGATTTCCACAAAAGTGGAAATTTCCCCAAGTTCAATGGTTCAGTAACAAGTAGGAACAAAGGTTTTGCTAAGGTAAATCAAAATTTCTTTAAAAATAGTGGAGCCATTCCATCTGGTCCTGGACTTTGTTGGAGTCTAATTGATATAATTTATTCAATATGGTTTTCAAGCTGAAATTACAGGAACTCATATCTATAGTTCTGTTGCAGTTGAATACTAATAAATTAGCATTAAATAATGCATACATTTAAGATTTAATGTTTGAGAGAATATTGTGAGTTTTCCCAAAATAACTTCAAATAATTCTTCATTATTCTTGTAAACTTTTACAAACAAAAAAAATTCAACGATATTCTTCATCGGAACTCTCCGAAGTTTCACTATCGCATTCTGAAACATATCATATTATAATGGAAATAATAGTTATTGGTAAACGATTAAATAATATAAATATTCAAGTTTACGATCACTTTAATCATAAAACATGTGATTTTTTTAATTTTTTCCGCTTATGTGGCTATGATTCTGAATTTTAGTGTTGGTTCTGATTCTAAACAACTTTTCTAGATAAACTTTTTGATATTGTCAAAAATAAGGGTAGTTTATACCTGATCAAATTTCTTATTTTTTGTTCTACCCTGTATACCGTTTAGAAATTTAAAATTCTGATAACGTGAAAGTTTTTTGCAATGCACCAAATTTTATAACGAATAAAATTTTCTGAAAAATTGATAATAAACAAGTTTTCTCCAGGTGCAAACTTTTAGAATCTCACTGTATACCAATTCCAGTCGTATAGAACTAGTTTTTTTGAACGGCATAGAGTTTTTCTTGATGATTGCTATACTTACTAGTGAAATATATATACGCCGTAAGAAAACAAATTACCGTAAATTATCCTTTTCAGAGGGAAATACATTTTCCCGGTCAGCCATATTTTCCATTAAAAATGTACGGCATAACAAAAATGATATCGTTTCATAGAACAGTATTCAGATAATTGAGTTCGATGTTGTATCAAATGGCCCAAACTATACTAGTTGGGGGTGGGGGGTTAAGTGCGGGGCAAATATGTACGGCGTTGCTAAAAAATGAATCTATGTAGTTATACAAATTCAATTGTACAAATGCCGTACAGTAATAAATCAGCTGGATTCATAAGAAAAATTTGCGAAAAATAAAAAAATTCCTGGATTTCAGTAGCGTTCTTTTGTACGGCATTAGGTCCTATTTGATTATTTTTCAGTTATCTATCATCTTGAGAAATGCGTCTAAGAATCTTTTGTCGAAAAATCCCTCCTCTGAATGGAAAGTTTTTTTGACCTGCGTACTAATCCGCACCGCTCACAACTGACGGCACAGTGCGGAAAGGAGTTGTTTCGTATTGCACTATAATTCTAAATATAATTCATGCTGGGTCAAATGACCTCCCCAAAATTGGCCTGGGCTTGTAGTTTATTCTGGAGACTAAAAAATGTAAAACCATAAAGTTCGTTTAGTTCGTAGTACAATACATGCTTTTCCTCTTCATAAAGAAATGTTAGTTCATTTATTTTAAAGAATGGATATTCTTTGATGGTCTCTTCTCAATAAACCGATTCCCGATAAACCGACGCGTTCCCAATTAACCAAATACCAATATACCGAAACTGAACAAAATAATAAATAAAATAACAATGCACTCAAGCGCAGCGAGCTTCTGCTTTGATGTAACTTTTCCATACTAACTAGAGATCGAATTTCCAGCAACTTTGATAAATAGGTCAGTTAGGTTAGTTTAGGTTGTATCCTCTTCTTTTACGTTGAATAATTAGATCCATGGGTGAAAACGTAGGTAACCAGAGGAGAGAAACACACCTCCGGGTTGTCTCTTTCTTCTGGTAAGTTTTAAAATGCGAGTGCAGCGCACATCTGCTTCTTCGTGTCTTTTTTTCCATTGTCTGACAGGCGAGAATACTTACCACTCACTATACTAAGGTCGGGTTCATACTTCTGGGTGGCGACACCCGGTACTCCCGCCAGTATCCAGTGACATTTTCATACGAATTGGAATAATGTCTACCGTAATTTCGAAAGAAGATCGAGAGATTTTAATAAGTGAAGTACACTTAAGAATTGCAATTTGGAATGATGCGGATCCTAATAAAATTGCAATTTGGAATGATGCGGATCCTAATAACAAACATATGGATTTTGTAGATACGAAATGGCGAGAAATCGCTGGAATATTGAATAAAAACGGGGAGTACCGATACGTGAGTTGTTTTGAGGAATGTCAGATAATGACAGATTTGCTTAATGATTTCCTCTCTTCTGCGATTTTAACCACTGAAAATTATGTAAACGTCGGGATCCACATTCTGGCGACACAATTTAACTATAACAAAATATGACCCAGCTCCTATCGGTAACTACTTCCGTATGCTTTGGGGTTCTGAGTATGTCAACTTCGTTGACGGGACGCAAGTGGAGTGAAATTGATACAGTATTGGTGTTATGGGTAGATTTTATTACTTGATATATTATTTTCGATTATTTTGAATAAATGTTGCAAAAACAAAAAAGCATCTATATTAGGTATTAATTTTTATGTAAATCTTTGTAGAAATTTGCCATATTTGTATTGACAGTAAACTTTAAGAAATATTCATATTCAAGTCTTATTCCTACATCTTTTCCTAACGAAAAAAATCCAGCTCAACAACGCTGGGGGCAAGCGTTTTTATGAAATTTACAAATTTGCAGGTCATGTGGCGTCACTTAGACGGCAGATGAAGTTGCTAATAACTATAAAAAACCTATATGATGGATCTCGGTAAAATAGCCAACTTTTTTTTCACAAAGAGTTATCGAGAAATGATTCATTCCCAAGATACAAAATGTTGAAAAACCGAAATTTTTTAATAATTTATAATCCTGTATTCTGTGAACGAATTATTTTTCGAGGTATCTCAAAAAAGTTATTTATTTCAGCGATATCTATCATAGACTCAGTTTTTGTGAAGCTTTGAGCAACTTGATCTGGCGCCTGCATCGATGCATAAATATGCAAATTTCTCAAAAACAGTTGCCCCGAGCATTGTTGAGCACTTAGCCCTTTGTTAAGAGTAAGAGTAAGGATAAGACCTGAATATGAAAAATCCCAAAGGTTTACTGTAAAAAAAGTTAGGGCAAATTGAGACGAATAGTGATAACGTATGCACTGTCTTCTAAGTGCTACATAAAAATAAATACAATATTTTGGTACCTCAACTCAAAAAAATCCTTTGTACCAATTAGGGTAAGTCGGGGGTAGTTGGCCATAGTTTTTTCAAGAATCTATCAAAATGAAAGGATACTTATTTCTATACTTATTATAATGCATAATCATACTTGGAACATTTATCTTCAAGGTAATTGACTAACATATTTCACGAAGATCAAATTTTAAATTATAATTATTTCTAAATCGCCATTGGCCGTCTCTCCCGGAATGCCTGGATGTGATGGCCATATGAGTAGGGGGGAGATAGCCAAAACTGAATTCCACGCTTGGTTTCCTCTTTGCTTTTATATTTTTGTTTCTTACAATTTTTTTCTTATTCTGACCACACCTAGAACACATAATGTGAAATTCACCAGTCAACCAGTCGTAACCCGCTTTTTAAATTTCTTTATTAAATCTGCCCGCAAACTCGTAGGCAATTCTTCTGACGTCAACAATTGTCAAAAAAAAATTTTTTTTTTGCATGGACTCAATATGAGTAGCCAGCCTTTTTTCATTTTCTCCACCAAACATAGAGGATGGTCCCATTGGTCCCTTTTTGTCGTTGTTTGCCTTACATCGCGTATCTAAAGTTTTCCTTGGTATTTGATAGGTTTTAGCAGCCGCATAAACCGATATAATGTCGTTTTTTATAGCTCCAATAGCTGCTTTTAATAATTCATCGGTCCAGTTTCATCGAAATGCAAATTATTTTGTCTTGTACTTATTGGGCATCTAAAACAAAAACGTAGATGGAATAAATAATTTGAATAAGTACATCACAGCTCAAGTAATACAGGCATGTTGGTGTATGATAGCCATACGGCCATCAGACTGTGACTATGTGTGGCCATCTCTCCTGATCTTCCGGGAGAGATGGCCACACCTAAAATGTAAACAAGCAAATGTAGTATGTGTGAAATCGATTCTGCGATCCGAATGGAGTTGCTAGCAACAAAGTTCCATTACGGACAGAGGCTAAGTTGCGAGTTCGCATTATCTTCACTTTCACTGTAGATAATGTAGGTAGGTATGTACAAAGCCGGGTATGTAAACTGTTCCATAAACTCTGAAATACATATTGCTTTCACAAAATGAAATCACCAGTGTTAAACATAAATCCTTCACCAAATTTTAGTGACACTAAAAATAATCAATTGGAATTGTACTTACATTTGAATGTTTTTTTGCCAGAAATTTGGACGTACACTTCCAAATACGCACAACGCAAAGCGAACTGAGCAAAAAATGGCGCCGTCTAGTACGTGTTCTATGACATATTTTGCGGCCAACTCCCCCGGAATTACCCTATGGTGCAAAAATGTTATTTTTTGCAAAAGTTTTTCAAAATATTTCAAAACAAAATTTCAAATTCAACACCCTGTATCTCCGGAATCATTTGCGGACTCATTTTCATATGAACTTTTCATCTTGAAATTGTTCAAAGATTTGCCGTTGGAAATTTGTACAAGTTTTAAATAAACACCCTGTATAGGACAAACCGAGGAAAGTCTAAAAGGTTCAGTCCGTTCTTTAATGAAATTCCATGTACATTAGCACATTTTTTCAAGCATGCGAACACCGTCTTCAGAAGTTCCATTGATGCAGTTTTCCATATTTTGAAATGTAATCTATTAGGACTAAGTTTTAGTAACGATAGTTGTTCGACTGCCGTAATGGGACGACAGCTGGTTAACGGAAAAAACAATTTCAAACAGATTCATTCCTTTTCGCCTTTGTTTCTCCAGCAATATTTTTGAAATTTGGAACATTGAATATGCTCACTGGACGCAGCAGTTTTTGACATATTTGGAAAATAAAGGAAAAAAGGAAAGGAGAAAAGGGGAGTGTACCCATGAGTGTGTGTCACACGGTATTCTGTTGGAACTAAAAAATACTCTCATTGTCTGGTGGTTCGCTATTTCCATGAATTTAAAAATGTTAATTTATTTATTTATTGAAGAAATTCCATTCAGAACATGTTCTGGTGTAAGGAAGTTTGAAAGTACAATAGTAATCAAATAAAGTAAACATTTCAAATTAACTTATCTAATAATGAAAAATATTTAATAAAGTATTTTTATTTTTATGAACATCATTTTAATAGGTAGTAAATTTTATTTTAACTTCTTGGATTATCCTTCATTTGGCTGGGAATGACCATCTGCAGACATGCATGTTTCGAGGTTTATTGCCTCTCATCAGTGACAGGGTAGGTCGGACAATATTATAATTGTCCTGTCCCTGCCAAATTTCCGACATAAATTATATTAAAAAAAAAGTTCATCATTTAATTTGGTTTAAATCTGAACAAGAATTATAAAAAAATCAACAATGACGCCAGGCCAAATGAAAATTTCAAGTTTGGTCTATTATAAATGGAAAACCCATCAAGGTGGAAATACATTTTTTTTATTTTATTTCCATTTAAACAGACGTCTACAGACTAGACCTACAAATCGTTGAATTCCTTATACGTTTTGTTTTTTTGAACTTACCCCTACCTTCAGTTAGCTATGAGAGTTTCAAATTGTCCAATTTTTTCAGATATGCCTAAGAAGGAGAAAGAGAGAAGATGAACGAAAGAAGCGAAAACGTTGGTGTCCAAAATAGATGACTTTGGTTATAGAAGATATTCGGGAGATGACGACCATGTTACTAGCCCGCTAACTTGCGGTCATGTTCCACATAAAAAAATTCATAAACTGCTTCTTTGGGACCATAGCCTCTTGCCACCCAAATGGTTGGATAAAAACGAATATAGCTATAAGAAATCATGTTATGATCATATTTCTGCCTCTACAGACTTCACATGATATCCATGCCTTGTACAAAACCTTTGTTGGTCCATTGAAGTCCCATTATAGTGAGGAAGTGAGATAATTTTTTCGGCATAGTTCGAAGTCATTGAGTGTTTTTATGTAGTGGAGTTATTAGGCAATGTCTCACCTAAAAGTACATCGTGGAAATATTGCAGTTAATGGTTCCAAAGCACTGGCATTCATCCTGTCAATAGAAATGTGTTCAGAAGTGAGGATATAATCGTTCCCATGATCACAGTTCCCTGAAACTAAACCTATTGGACTAACACTTGGCCCTATTGAAAGTCCGTCAACATTCTTTTACTCACCTCAACCGTGTTCTCCCAAAACTCTTGATGTGATTGTTCCTGACAAGCCAAATTCAACAAAACTCGTCCTTCCCATAGAGATTTCACCTTCACCAAAAAAGCAGAAAGCTGGATCCTCGTCTATAATAACTTCTTCACATATATAAAAAATAATCGGCGAACGAATTTAAAAAGAAGCAAAAGTTTTGAAAAAGCAAAAGGGACCAGATTCTCAAAGACTATTAAAAAATTAAACTTCGACAAATCTTCTAGACCTACTAGAGATGATTTGTTAGGTTTCGGTTGTCCATCGTCTTAATCGGTTGAAAGATGTAAGATTTCTTTCACTTTTTCACAAAGTTTCGAACACTTTACTCACCTGAAGATGATTGCGGAGACAAGTAATCGAAATGTTGTGGAACACTGAAAGAAAACCGAAACCTAAGTAATCAAGTTACTACAACCTTCAACCAAACTAGTAAAGATGACTCCAGCAACGATGAATCTTTCTATTCTGATGTATCTTCTGTAATGGACTATAAGCCATCAGGAAAAGACCCGGACGAAAATGATACTGAATATATATTCTCCGAAGCTGTATATTACTCATTATTATTGAAATTGTTGTCTCTCAAATTGCAAACAGATAGGTTTCATGTGTTCTAGTTGTTTTTTTATCATATAAACCTCGTATTACATTATTTTATGTTTTGTTTTAAACAAGGAAATCGAGAATTGTTTGTTAAACACGTTAAAGTTATCTATAATTAGTTTTAGTATATATTCATTTTAGGAGTTTTTACTAAAAACAGTGAATTACATACAAAAATGTTAATGTTATTCCATAATACCCGACTCTCCTATATCCTGAATATTATTTGACTTTCTACTTCATCGATTCCATCCATCGTTGGTATGGGTAAGTCTTGACTCTAGCCAATCCAGAGCATGTGTGAATTAATAATATTAAACATTTCTTCTCTGTTTCATGGAGATTATTCAATCGCCTTGGCTCCATTCACAGCTTCTCGTAATATTATGAGGGCACATTCTGACAATCGTTAAGCTGATTGCTTCTCGATTAGTCCAAAAATGCAAGTACTATCCACATCCCTACATCAACTCGCCTTACTCTCAAGAGTTTCTCCTTCAAACACTTCCTCGTGAAATCCAGTGTCATTCAAAGTCAAGGTTTTCAGAAGGAATAAATTCGATAGAACTCCTTCATTGTTTCAGAATTTGGAACTTCCGTAAATTCGGTTACGAAATATCCACACCTGCACCGGAGTTCTGAAAACTCATTAACCTCCAAATTTTGAGGGAGTTTTTAGGCGTGTCCCAATATTTACCAGAGGGATGATCGAAGACTAACTATTCGAATGGCACCTTCCAATTTCCTGACGATATTCAGAACGAGCACGTCGTAGAGCAATATACAATAGGCGGGGATCAGGGTTTTATATTATTGCTGTAAATAGTTCATCAGGCTATTGTGAAAACGAGGAATATTTGTACATATCGCTCAAAATGAGAGTTGATTGCGGATTTTCAATTTCCTCGGGTATCAAGGATCTATCATTTCGGGCAACAGGCAATTCTTGTAAAAAATCTCTAATTTCGGTTCCATATCAGCTGTAACGAAAATATTGTTACATCTAGCGACATCTAATAACGAACATGTAAACTTGTCTAAAAAGTAGACAACATAATTCTCTCATTAGCTGGGACGTCGCTGATGGCAAATAGTTGAACTTGTTTGTCTAAGGGTGGATTTCGTTTGTTGACGGACCCGTCTGGGTTGATGGCGTTGGGTTCGTATAGATGTCACTGACATGATGTCAGAAATCCAGTTCGAGAATTGGAGAAGTGGGATTAGCTCTCTTCTTAGTTTGGCGGTCAAGGTGTTAACAAGTATTTTGAAGGTGTGAATCAGGTGATGGAATAAATCTAAATCCATATGAATTGAAGCCATCATAAGTATTTCTGAATTAAGCTCAGGTGAATAGTACTCTAAATTAGATTGTCAATCAGCTACAATCCAGAATACAGTGCCAATTGAAACGGAAATTATGATCTTATAAACTGTTGATCAACCATCAATTATGGCCGTTTTGGTTAATTGGAATGAAGTGGTGCGACGATAAGCAAAGGAGTTTAATCACCTAGGGGAAATTCGAGGTCTGATCAAGTGGAAGAGAATTTACCTTAAAAGCTGTGAGTCT
The DNA here is from genome assembly GCA_958502065.1 of Chrysolina americana. NCBI lineage: Eukaryota > Metazoa > Arthropoda > Insecta > Coleoptera > Chrysomelidae > Chrysolina > Chrysolina americana. The sequence continues at coordinate 27,372,800 of OY293411.1, forward strand.
CAAATATAATAGTTATTTGTGCATGTAGCATACCAGAAAGCGACACCATTTTGTCAAGCTGACAATTGTATCTTTTCGTTTGCCGTCAAGAACATTTTACCAAGTTTACATTTCGGATAACTAACCTACGAATTTGTGGAATTTAAAATCATTGACATTTATTGATCTCTATGGGATTTTGTATCCTGAGTATTTTTTCTATTATATATATATATATATATATATATATATATGAAAACTAAAAGTTCGGGTTGAACCGCGTCTAGAATTTGTTGAAATTCGACGTTTCGGCTCCGATTTTGGAGCCATTTTCAAGAACTGAAATAGAAAGAAAATTAATGAAAGGTTAAAACGTAATTCTACGCTGAGGTCTCAATCTGCCTACTCCTCAGGTATAATTACGTTAGGTTTTTGTGACTTGACGTCGGGGTCTCAATCTGCCTACTCCCCATGTCTCGTCACTGGTTCTCTCTAAGGTCTCAATCTGCCTACTCCTTCGAGAGAACTGAGGAATTGTGGGTTGAGGAACTGTATTTATAGTGGACGTGGCTGTAATGGCCGTGTGCAATGTATTGGCGCGAGGTGAACTATGGGCGGGAACTGAATTGGCTTTAGATGAGCTGTGTGCGGGAACTTGGTTGGCGCTAAGTGAGCTGTGTGCGGGAACTGGGTTGGTGGGAAATGAGTTTATGCGTGCAATGAGAGGCTTCCAGGTATTGGGAAGTCTACGTCCGTCGTCGCGAGTGTTGAGGCAATTGGGGCGCTTCTCTATCTCAAGGGCTTCTCGGATGATCCTGGTTTGCAGAGTTTTCTCGGTGGAAATTGTTTTTGTGTTTTTGAAGTCTATTTTGTGACCTGTGTCTTCTCGATGTTTATAAAGTGCGGAAGTGGAAGATGCCTGACGCACAGCAAGTTCGTGTTCGTAGACTCTGGAAGTTACTCGTCTGTTAGTCTGGCCAATATAAGTTCTCGGGCAGTCTGAACATGGTATTTCATATATACCTTGAGAATCGTTTGGTATTGTGTCCTTGGGAGATCTGAGGAATTTGGATATTTGGTTGTTGGCCGTGAATATTGTTTTTATCTCGTGTTTTCTCAAGATATTACTGATTTTGTCTGTCACACCTTTGATGTATGGTAGGAAAGCTTTGTGTGGCTGAATACTCTCTAGTGGATCGTTCGTTTTTGGAGGACGGGTCAGTTGATGGCGGATAGACTTGTTGATTAGCGAATTGTTGTAACCATTTTGGAGTAAGGCTGATTTCAGTTTGTCCAGCTCTTGTGGTCTATTCTGGTTGTCGGTAAGCTGAATTGATCTGTATATCAGAGAGTTCAATACGGAGTTTGTTTGTGCTGGATGGTGATGAGAGTTTGCGTGTAGGTATCGGTTGGTGTGGGTCTGTTTCCTGTGTACTGTGTGGGTGAAAGAGTTGTTGGATTTCGTGATGAGAACGTCCAGGAAAGCTAGGGAGTTGTTCATTTCGGTCTGCATTGTGAATTTCATGTTGGGATGGATATCGTTTAGGTGATCTAAGAACGTGTTTAAGATTTCGTAACCATGAGGTCATATGACGAAAATGTCGTCAACGTATCTGAACCAGCAAGTAGGCTTGTGGTCAAATGCTTCTACAGCCCTAGTTTCGAAGTCTTCCATGTAAAGGTTTGCAAGGACTGGAGAAAGGGGGGAACCCATGGGAGCACCTTTCACTTGTTTGTAGTAAGTTCCTTGGAAGAGGAAGTACGTGTTGTTCATACAGTGACTGATGAGGTCCAGGGTGACTTTTGGAATTCTGTGTTTAGTTTTAAGGATTTCTAGCGTGTCCGTTAGGGGAATGTTTGTGAAGAGGGAGACAACATCGAAGCTCACTAGGATATCGGTGTTCTGGATTCTATAGGATTTGAGAAGGTCTAAGAAGTGGAATGAATTTTTCACGTAGGATGAAGCTTCTTCTGCTCGTGGCTGAAGAGTACTCGCCAGATACTTGGCCAGGTTCTGGGTTGGTGATCCAAAGGCACTGACAATAGGTCGGAGTGGGATATCAGGCTTGTGTATTTTTGGTAGTCCGTAGATACGAGGGGTGCGTGATGACTTCTCTCTAGGGATAGTGGCTTTCTTGGTTTCGGCTGGTAGTTTAGAATTATTGATCAGATTTTTGGTCTTCTTTTCGAGGTAGGTTGTCGGGTCTCTTTGGGTGATCTGATACTCAGATGAGTTTAACAGTGTGCTCATTTTGTCTACATAATCTGAGGTATTCAGAACTACCGTGGCGTTGCCTTTGTCTGCTGGGAGAATGATTATGTCAGGGTTGTTGTGGAGGTTTCTGAGGCAATGTTTTTCGGCAGGTGCTATGTTGGATGGAGGGAGTTTTGCTCTCCTAAGTGTGGTGGCAATATCTTGTCTGGTTTCTTCAGCTGTGTTTTCTGGTAGATGGGTTATAGCGATTTCTATTTGTGTAATGATGGTTTCTGTTGGGATTCTGTTTGGTGTGATGGAATAATTGAATCCTCTTGATAGTAGTGCAAGGCTAGTTTGATCTAGTGGTGTGTCGGAGAAGTTGTGTACTAATACAGGTGATGCGGCTGGGACCAAGGGTGTGATGGTATTCGTTAACAATGCACAAAGTTTGTTTTTCTGTGTTTCTGTTTTCTTATTGCTGATGTGATCTGCTTTGTCTTGAGATATCCTGGTCAAAGTGTCCCAGATGACTGGATGGATATCTACGATGGATAATTTGCCAAAACATTTGTAGAGTGAGGTGTTGGTGATGTCCAAATTACGTCTGATGTCGTGAAGTGTTTTTCGAATGAGTGCTTGGCTGGCTTTATTGAGAATACGCTGGGCTGACGATGAGGTATCATGATGTTTCAATCGGAAGGCTTTGGGAATGACTCTGTGGTCTCTGCATGATTTGAGGAACGTGAGGTCGCACAGGAGTTTGGATCTTCGGATAAGGAGTGATGAATAGTTTTTCGTGAGATGGAGAATATCCTCCCCGTAGAGGCGTGAAATGTGTTCAGATAGGTTTCCGCGGTCAGATATTTGAAAACTAAAAGTTCGGGTTGAACCGCGTCTAGAATTTGTTGAAATTCGACGTTTCGGCTCCGATTTTGGAGCCATTTTCAAGAACTGAAATAGAAAGAAAATTAATGAAAGGTTAAAACGTAATTCTACGCTGAGGTCTCAATCTGCCTACTCCTCAGGTATAATTACGTTAGGTTTTTGTGACTTGACGTCGGGGTCTCAATCTGCCTACTCCCCATGTCTCGTCACTGGTTCTCTCTAAGGTCTCAATCTGCCTACTCCTTCGAGAGAACTGAGGAATTGTGGGTTGAGGAACTGTATTTATAGTGGACGTGGCTGTAATGGCCGTGTGCAATGTATTGGCGCGAGGTGAACTATGGGCGGGAACTGAATTGGCTCTAGATGAGCTGTGTGCGGGAACTTGGTTGGCGCTAAGTGAGCTGTGTGCGGGAACTGGGTTGGTGGGAAATGAGTTTATGCGTGCAATGAGAGGCTTCCAGGTAATGGGAAGTCTACGTCCGTCGTCGCGAGTGTTGAGGCAATTGGGGCGCTTCTCTATCTCAAGGGCTTCTCGGATGATCCTGGTTTGCAGAGTTTTCTCGGTGAGAAACCTAACGTAATTATACCTGAGGAGTAGGCAGATTGAGACCTCAGCGTAGAATTACGTTTTAACCTTTCATTAATTTTCTTTCTATTTCAGTTCTTGAAAATGGCTCCAAAATCGGAGCCGAAACGTCGAATTTCAACAAATTCTAGACGCGGTTCAACCCGAACTTTTAGTTTTCATATATATATATATATATATATATATATATATATATATATATATATATATATATATATATATATATATATATATATATATATATATGTATATATTCATCAATTTCAGTAATGATTTCAAGTAAAGTTTTTCATGGTGCACCATTAATATTCTGCTGTTAAGATTATTCTAGATCTATGTACTTATACATCTCAACTCCTGTGTTGAGGAGTATATCATTTCATTAAAGTGCAATATTATATCACATATTCAGTGAGGAGGGTATCGTATACTGTTGACTTTCAACTCTGTGATAAACTAACATCTATCAAACCTTTTCATAAATTCGACCCCTATCTACGAGGGAACACAAGGAAATCAGTACAACCTGGAGGGGTAATCCATACCAGAGGATTGCATGAAATTGTTGCTTGAAGTGTCATCTAGTTCGTATTCTGTTAGCAGAAGAACAATTACATCGTTGAAGTTATCACTAGCCTGTGAATCCACCCACTGAATGAACTAAGGTAACCTGTGTCGCTGAAGCAAATTCAGTAATAATATTGTCTGAATATCAACGTATTACTTTGATGCTACATTTTGTTAAATTTATTAATATATATGTGTTTTGAGATATTGTTTTATTGTTGGTCTGGTTACAGAAGGAAGTCAATTTATCTTATTTCAATTTTCTATGAAGATAGGTATTTTGTTCAAAATTTAAAACACTTGCCTGCCACATAAAAAATCTGAAACTGGCAATATAGTCCAAAGAACCTACACAGTTCTCTGCTGAGCAGTCAGGCAATCAAAGTAACCCCGGTTACGTTACACAGCAGCCCAAAATAAATTGTTTCGAGTTATCTAAAAAAAAAATTCGAGGGTAATTTTTTGAACAAGCACCGTTTGAAACTCCAGTTATATGGAAATAATTTTTGTTGTTCAAAATATGAGGTGGTTTTGCCATACAAACTAGAGATCCACCAATAAAATAACCAGTCAAATTCAACCCGTTTTACGGTTTCCTCTGGTGTATCACCTCTTTTATCAGTGCTTGTTTTCAAACAAGCGCCGACCACCTAGGGCGGTGCTGTAGGTTTTCCAGGTTTTTCTATAGCTGAAAAGTGAATATGCCACCGAAAATCAGTAAGTCGCCCGGAGCGCCGTACTCTATGAGTGTCTATGAGGAAGTATTACTATTAATATTATTTGTAATCCCCTCAACAGTTCCGAGAGCATTATCTACTATTAAAACTTCACCATGGCCACTTTTATCAACATTAACTCTGGGTACTTGAGAAATATTTTCATAGGTCTTTCGGGACAGTCTTCCCTGAATCCTCAAAAAATACAAACTGTCATCATCAAAATCACCCTTTTCTTCTCATTGAAGAGAAACATTGAAATTTCCATGACTAGCAGCATATCTGAGAAAACAGGAAATCTCTGAAAATGTCAACACCGCCTAGAAGTTAACCTAAAATTGTGTTGAAAAATGAAATACGTCAGAAACAAATCAGCTATTTCATGAAGAAACCCATATACAGAATATAAATTTGATAAGCAGACAACACTAAACTATTCGTAGTCTGTATACAGTTTCAAAATATTATCTTACAATAGAAATTTTATAAGTTACAGATTTTTTAGTGTTTATTGTAAATTTTGTATGATTATTTGCCAAATATATTATTGAATTAATTTTCAGTTAGAAAATCTGTTTTTTCTCGTCCTCTTTTATGATTAAAATGTTTTCCATCATTTTGTTTTGAACTATTTTATTATCATTGAACATTAAATGATTGTTCCGATTTATTACAAAAAAAATTTCTAATCGTTCTTAAATACCTTCTCTTTCTCACATTATCGGTTGTTAATTTCGGAGCATTCTGCACGAAAGAAAACCCGCTTTGCATTCATTGAAATATTGTTCGAAGATATCAATTTTCAGTCCTTATCAAAATAATATATAGTTGCTGCATGCGAGTAGTCATAGATATTTTGTGGGGACATTTAAGAATCTATAATATTCATTTTTAAGAAAACATACATCAAAGAAACGTTGCAAAATACATGTCATTATCGGCTGGTCTATTATGTAATTCCTATGGAGAATATCCTGACATTTTTCTGTATTAAAAAAATGGTACAGCAGAGTGTGTTCATAAATATTTTTGTGAAAAGTATCTTTTTCAGAATGAATGATTACATGGAATACCAATATGGAAAAGGCAACTCTATACATACTGGATGGATAAAAGAAATATTGTAATATTCCGAACAAAGTTCGACAATTTGTGCCAGAGAGTATCAACATAGTGAACGAATGAAATCGATAATCAAAGTAGGTACCCTTCTCTTCACATTTTTCGAATCGATCACTATAGTTGAAGAAACTATAAACCTAGGCATTATCATAGACAAAGACTTATGATTCAATTCAATTCAAATAAAAAACATGTCAATCAATTGATTCGTCGTGCCTATAGTTGACTGATATTGATTTAGGGTAACATTTCCTCAAAACATCAAAATGAAACAGATATATATATAACTTGAATCTCTTGAATCATTCAAAGGATTATAATTATTATCTCCACCTAAACTGACAACTGAAATGTTCATGCAATCTTTTACTTTTATACAACCTCAGCATTGCTTGTTTCAGCACTGAATTTAAAACGAATTATTCAATAGATAGAGATAGATACTCCTCTATCCCTCTATCTATTCATCAATCAGATGCACACTGAAATTATCTGTTGATGTGTCTTCCACACCAATTTGGAAAAAAACATACATGATCGCAGGGCTATACTGCCGCCTGAATTCCTTAAAATAATAACTCTGCATCTGTTTCGAGGATCCCTTCTTCAGTATCTCATGTACAAACTGAAGTAGCCATTACCTTGGATTGGAATAAAAAGCTTGAGTACCGAGGCTTAGACTTATGTCCTTTCATTTTAAATTGAAGGCTTCTGTCCTCGCCTTCGCTATCATTGCGGTACTGGAGGGATATTGTGAATCACCTCCAGGCTATGTCAATCAGCCGACGATCGCTAGATATATCCAGTGTGATTATTTGGGTACAATCATCCATGTTTTGTCAAAGCAACAATTTTTCCAGGTATTTCGACTCTGTGAGCTTCCACCAAGAATCCGATAAGCTCTTTTGACCTCTAGCATTATTTCCCTAGTGAATGAAACAATCGTTGTTTTTTGGGGGGTGGACCTTGAGGTTCTCTCTCATGTACGTCTCTAAGTGCTGATTCGCACAAAGCCTCATGTACTTGTCATTAACCATAATATCATCAGCGCAGCCCTGGGTATACACCACTCCCAAGTTTAGGTCTGTGAGAAGGTTGTCTATCACGTGGTACCACAAGTAATATTTGATAACTTTATAACAATTAGCACTTGCAATTATTTGTCCGTAAGGAACGTTGCACAAATAGACGACAGATATAATTGAATGTCCTCGGATAGAAGTTTGTGGGATTGTGTGGAGAGGCAGGTATTTTCCGGTTTTACGAAATATTTGTTTCATTGAATTGGACTCTCCGATATACACACTCAAACTTTGTTCGTTTTATACATAACCACAACTGATCTGAGGCACCACAATAGAGGGTATAGTATTCCTTGAGAACATCTTTTTGTCGATTCCACCATTATTATTTCCCCAAATCGGGAAGCCTGAATAATATTGCAAATAAGCATGACACATATCCATTGGTTCAGGGCTGGAGCACTGAGGGATGACGTCATAGACGCATATATTGTAAGCCAAAAGTAAGCCTTCAGCTTCTGAAGATGCTAACTCATTTGGCCAAACGCGTACCTAGAGTGATATTGACGAGTTTTGGTGATTGGGTAGTTTCCATGAAGAATGACGGAAATAAATGGAAAATACTATCACTAGACTGCATGACCAGAAATGTTTTCATAACGTTCATACTCATGGTGAAAAGTATTTCTGTTTATTCCATATACTCGATCACCTCCAGATTATGTGAAAATGTGTGTAAGACAAGAATTCCATTAAAATATTATATTTTCATGAGTAACACACAAATATTTGACATTTCGGGGCGTTGTAAATCTGCTAGAATACCATCATAACGAATATTTGATTAACGATAAGTTGAATAAATTTGTAATGAGCGAATGACTTTTCAAAGAAGTTACTGACTGAATCGTTATTCAATTTATTTTGCAAAGGTTCGGCAATATATTTTTCTGATGGTTTTTTCTGTTTTTTTTTAAAGAAAGGGCACACTACACACTTCATTTTGAGCCTCTCACTTCCTGTTGAGAGCCTGTTTTCGATATATTATCTGTTCACACATTTTGGGTTTTTCCAGAAGCTCCGTTCTGATTCAGATGTCGTTTCTCAACGTGGTTTTCTGACAGAAATAAATTTTTCCAACGAATTTTGACTTCTGATGTAAATAGAGTTTCCGAAATGTTGAAAAGTAAAAAACTATTTTTGTTTATTTGTTCTAATCGTCAATTGGCTAAGTTTTCCATCAAATGTACAAAAAAAACATGAAAATTCACACCCTACAAAAAATATAGCCAACGATATCCGAGTTACAAACATTTGATGAGATTTGGAAGGCTATATTGGGTTGGCAGAAATGGTACTATTCAAATTGTTACTTCACGCTGCTTTGAAAAGTAGTTGGTAACTAAAAATCTACAAACATTTCCTGGTATTTTAATTATTTTAGATTTTGACGTATTGTTTGGCACTTGATTATTCATTTTGGTCAACGTTATACTATAACAGCAATAAATGAGAACTACCGGATTTAACGCAAGATATGGTTACTGTTTTACGTGTATTGGGGCCTATAATGGTATGCTACAACTTATGAAACAGCAGTACAGTTTCTGCTGAGCCAAAATCTACCTATTGCCTTTTTCCCATTAGCCTTATGATCTCAGAAATTGGATGGATTTTGGATCAATCAAGGATAAATGTCATTATCGTCATCTTATCTATCTGATTTTCTAGTGCTTTGAAAATCATTTTAGAAAAGGTAGGGCAGAATAAATGAGGTTGTAATAGGAAATGATTGAAACAATGTATCCAATTTATAAAATATTAGCGGTAAGTGATGCATGTTTCATAATAATTTATAACTCAAAAATTATACGGATGTCAAGGAAGTCCGAACTACTATCGCCAATACTCGGTATCATTAATCCTTCTGTAATTCGACCCTACAAGTATCATTTAGTTTTTCGTAGATATATATACCTTTGAAAGTTGTTATACTTTGGATTCTACTCAAAAATCCATGTTATGATTTTTTTCTAGCAGAATATTTTTAGTTCAGGTATACCTTCTCTTTATCATCAAAAATATCACTCATATCATTAAAGTATTTGTTATTAGTCTCTGAGGAAGGTGCTAAACCTCTAAGATTGAAACACGCCGTGCCAGAAGGGTTGTTGCTTAGTAGCAACGTCAAGTTCTCAGTTTCATCATCTCAAAATACCCACAACTATCTATATCGGTACCATCAAGACATCCATCGACAGATAATTAAGTCGAATGATATTCGGAAATATTTGTATTGTCTAATATAGTAAGGCAGCAGAATCCTATTCCGCCAGACTGAGCCTTCTACAGTATTGCCGGCGCTTGCAATTAATAAAAAAATTTGGAAATTGTTAGTTTTTAATTAAATAAAGTGTTAATTATACATGCATGTTGATAATGGATATGCCAAGGAATGATAATATGATTTTCAACCAGAAATCACTTAACGAATGAACTTTTGCTCTTGAACACTGGTTGTATCGACAAAAGGAAGGATTCTATATATCTCATAATAACTGCACTTAACTTGATTGATCGTTTCTTGCAAGTTCCCATTGAGAGCTGAATGTGATTATTGAATTTAGCTATCAATTCCAGTTTATCACCAGGATTGGACTCTTGAAAAAAATCAAACCAAAGCATCCATTGATAACAAGACTTTCAAATTATGCTTGTATTCCTATTCAAAAGTAACTGTGGAATTCACTACATTGACGTAATAGAATTATCATTTTCCGTCTCTTCAAAGAAATGATGGTTCCACGTCCGAATAACATAGATACAAAATATCACGTCATAATATCACAAACATAAATAACACGTACAAAAATAACATTAAAAAATATATCATAGTACAATAATGTCATGTTAAAGAATCTAGACCATATTTATTTGATTCATTTTTATTCATTCATTCATTTCATTCATTTTAGTTTCAACCTATCCTATAGAATGTTCATTGTCGACGACCAAAAAAGACGATTTTTATATTTTTATGACTCGATTGTTCCTGAACGAACTAACTTGGTGACAGATTCGCCTGTTTGCAAATGTTATTCTTTCCTATGTTGATTTAGTGAAATGATATTTTGTTGTGTTATTTTTACAAATAATATTATTTGAACATATTATTCTGACGTGTCACCGAAATAATTACCATGCAGCCTGGCGACAGCGCCATACACGAAGTGCGTTTCATGTGTGCCTACCGTTTAGTTCTGATGGATTTCCGGTCTACAGAACTGATGAAATCCGGATCTGATTAATTCCGAATCTGCGAAGTACACATCTGGTGTATTTCGTTTCTGTTTTTAAACCATTTGGATAGAATAACTTTCTGATAATTTCGAAGTACTTAGAGTCACTAGTTTATATTTTCAATAATGTGCATTTTTATTGTTAATACTACTGTTTGCATTTTGATATTATAGAAGCTGTTTTGTCGCCGAAGAACTGTTTTACCATAATCCGATTCAATTTTTTTATTTTTCTGCGTTTTTTGATTATTGAGGATCATCTGTCGGTTATATTGCTTTTCTGCTAATATACAGTGTGTTTCACTTCTCATGGAAACACCACCGTATCATCCGTAATTTTCAACATAGAACCATGACATTTTCAGAATGGATAGATACACTAGAAATCAACTCACTGCGCATGAAAGGTGTCATCCTACGTGATATACACTGCACGCCAACAGCGATGGTACCACCCATTTTTCCGAAAAGTTAAATCAGGGGAAAAATTGTCCAAAACTTCATTGGATTCGTATTTAGGATCCCTAAATTACTAATACCTGTCTCCTGAAAAATTTTCAGTCCTGATAAATTCTAATTTGTTTCTTTTCTTATGGAAACGACCCAGTATCTTCCGTAATTTTTGACGTAGAATCATGAAATTTTCATGATAGATAGATACACTAAAAATGAACTAACTCTACAAAAAGGTTCATCATACATGATATACACGAAGGCGTTTCCATGGGAAGTGAAACAAATTAGAATTTTGCAGAAGTGAATTTTTTTCGGGAGAAATTTGGGGATCCTGAATACGAATCCTATGGATTTTGGGCCAATTATGCCCCCTAATATGACTTTCCGGAAAACTGGGTGGTTTTATCGCTGCTGGCGTGCAGTGTGTATCATGTAGGATGACCTCTCTCGTGCAGAGAGTTCATCTCTGGTATATATATCTATTGATTCTGAAAATGTCATGATTTTCCGTAAAAAATTACGGAAAATACGTGGGTGTTTCCATGAGAAATGAAACACACTGTATATTGAACCGCACTTATATACTTCTATCATAATATACCATTATTCATAGGAAGTGTAAGACGACTATTAATGAAATTACTGCTGATTCCAAAACTAAAAAATATGTGTTTAAAATAAAACAATGTGTTATGTATTTACAAAAGTATTTTGGTGGAATTATTGAAGTAACCTTATATCCGAAAATCCTCAACTTGATGTAAAAAATATATACACACAAAAAACTGAATGTCACAACTGACCCTAATCACTGTTAGAACTAACCTCAAGCACTGTTACATCCAACCCTGGAATGGGAATCGAATTTAAATGAATTTAAAAATAGGTAAAAAACTTTGGATATATTGTATTCTCTTCGAGGTTTAGTTGTATGATGGTAAGATATAATATTATATGGTTACTATGAATTTTTTAAGGGATAATCATTTCAGGAGAGTGGAAAAGATATTTAATTCTGATATTTAAAAAACCATTATGTCCAGGATGATATGTCGCTATAGGTTATTGGATCCCACCAAGGATTTACTTTAATTTTGTGCAGAAAATTATATATTGTAATTCTTACATTATCAACTGTTTTATCTTCGTTTATATGTTTCGGTATATGATTCCACCACGCCTGAATGTCAAGAGATTATAATCTTGTTTGCAATAGGGAAAGAATGTTCACTTGATGAAAAATGTAATCTCCGTATTCCGTGTTTGTTAGCCAAGAAAATGTAGGTAAAAACATGCAAAATATTGATTATATCGTGCAACCATTCGAATGAAAGATTTTTTTGTTTCTATCAGTTATAAATGAAAGCTAGTTTTCGGAAAGATCACATACCCATGTGAGTTTTTTCTGATCCAATGTTTGATGTTTCGTTATCTATCGATCGACAATCATTGACTGAATTGTTTTGAATACGACCCTGTTCTAATATTTAGAGTTGAAGTTTTTTTATTCTTAATTCAATAAGGTAACACTCGATAACACTTGATATCCTTTCAAAAGGGGTGATGTCCCTAGGTCTCAATCAGAGATGTGTCGAGCACTGACAAAAAGTGGTTCGGGTACTAAACACTAAGCACTCTTGAAAAGGCTCGGGAGTCTCGAGCACTAAGCACATTTCTTCATGAAGTGCTCGCGATTACTAAACACTTTCAAAAAGTTATTCGATTCAGCGAGCACTAAGCACCTTTCAAAAGGGCGAGACCGTTAAGGTTGGAGTTCAATTTCGTGTATTTCAAGTTCATATTGCATTTGGAAACGGTTTCACTTGGAAAACTCAAATTTGGTAGGTGAATTCAGAAAGGATTGGAGTATATATTGACATTGATTTGATATCGAAAATTGAGATATTTTGGTCGGCAATTGAAGAAATGAGTCAATACTTGCTTTTGTTTTATTTCAATAGAAAGACCCATGAAAACAGTGCAACTTCCAACTGATAGGGAATATCCAGACAATGTCATTTGAGAGATTAATTTGATTTCCGAAAAGGGCAGCGAATAGCGAAATTGAAATATAGAGCGGTACCTTAACTACCAACATTCTCACTGATTTCTTAGTTCGGCAGTTTTCGGAGAGAAAGCACTATAGTAGATAGAGTATATTTCATTCATGTCAGAGCGTGCTGCCGTGAGAATTAAATAGGAATGTGATTTTGATAACCATCGGTAGACGCTTGACGAGCAGAACTAGTCAGATCGAGAAAACGAAATGATCATATTCATAAGCGATAGATTTTTCAAATTTTATTTTTTTCTGCTCCATACTGACATAATTTTCAGTGGTTAAAATCCCAGGAAAGAGGAAATGAGTCGGCAAAATCTGTCATTATCTGACGGTCTGTAACTTAAGAGTCTATTGTGGACCACGGGCCCCCCAACTGGGTCGAGAGGCAGGGAGTAGGCGGATCGTCACGTTGAGCGGAGTGAGGCAACTTATATATTTATTCGATAAACTTTGTTCAAAGTAACAAATTAAATATAAAATCAAAATATTGTAAAATAAAGTCGCTTTTTCCTTGTAATTATTAAACGGCTGAACCGATTTTGATGAATTTTCGGTCGTTAGATCCGTCTTGATACCGTAAGTGACACTTATTATATTACAATTATAAAAATCAAAATAAATAAATAAAATTAAAAACCCGACTGTGGTTTAAAATAAAAATCAAAAAAGAAGTAATAATATCTTTTCGAATCAAATAAAAACTGGAAGCGGCCGGGACCTATTTGCTTAAAAAATCTAAAGAAGTAGATTGGGTCTCGGCTACTTCCAAATTTTCTTTATGAAAAGAATATTATATTACTTGTTTTTTGCATTTTAGTTTAAACCGCAGTCGGATTTTTTTATATTGATTAGCTCTAATAAATAATTTGGTTTAAATGAAAAAGGATGTTGTTATATTTTTTGTGGATTTATTATTTATTGTGGGTGGCACTAAATAATCTAGTGTGGTGAAGCAAAATTAGGTGTTTCCTTTTGAAAAAGTTCAGTAAGTGAGACAAATATTAAATTATTCTTATTCAAACCTTCACCTTATCACTGTTACAAAAAAAAGTAATATTGATAACACATAAAACATGTAATAAACAAAAATATTTCTCAAACAGAATACAGAAAAACTGAAAATTTCAACTCTGTTACAAACTGCAACGTTGAAACTAATCATAGTTGATAATATAAGGACGAAATCAGTAGTTCATGGGGGTGGGGGTGCCGCTGACCGCGCCTTATATTTTCAACAACATTCATAGATCCACAGCTGAGAAAAGGCCTAGTAGTGCTTATAGTAATCCCTGTGGTGTTCCGGAGCACTTTTCAGGATTACTGAGCACTAATCATTTTCGTTGAATGCTCGGGAGTACAGTGCTTACGAGCACTAAAATGCTTTGAGCACTTTCACGAGCACTAACCGCAATGCTTTGGGACAGCTCTGGTCTCAATGACATAAAAATGTATGAGATGAACGCACGTAGGAAAAGTATGTGAGTAGCGAATTTTTTCAGCCGGTTCAGATTCCTTTAGTGTGTTACAGAATAAAACTCGAAATTTTTTCACTATTTTTACTATAAATTTGATACGCACCTGTGTAGCAAACGGAATTATTTTGAATTTTCAAAAAATGATCTGCTGATTTCTTCAAAATTACCCTGTTCATGATTTTTGAATCTATTACAAAGCAATGAATTAGAAAAAAATTGTAAATATATTTTGAAGTATATTCTCTAGTTCTGAGAAAGATGTATTAATTACTAAAATTTCTGAAGGAGCTTATACAATTTCTGCACCAGTATAACCTTATGGATCAGCGATTGACGAAACTCGTCAATTCATTGACTCTAATATCTCTTTGATACATTGTGTATTACGCTAGAATAAAGATCAACCCGGACCTTGATACACTTAAATTAATCTTGAAACCAGCATACAATGAGTGAGAGAAACATGATATTCAGATTAAATAATTCCAAGGTAAATTTGTCAATAGACATAGAGGAGAAAAATTGTGCTACCTGCCTTTATAATAAATTAATTATAGTAATACCTTCACAATGTGAAACGATAATAAGGACGAATAATTTGATGCTTGATGGAGAAATACCGTGATAGTGTGTTACTAATGACCTACTCAAATTGCATTAAAGTAACGGAAATACTTTTACTTCTGAATTCCAGCCAATTTCGTTGTGTTATTCATAGGATTCAACCAATATTAATACAGAAATAGGAATATTGTGAATTATGTAATTGGAGCTAGTATTATTATTGATCTTATGAATGTATTTATTCAAAGTCATGGCCTGTCCAGGTGGGTGGCGCTAATGTTAGTTGTTGTGGTACTTCGAGGTGACTTGATGATTTTGGCGGAGCATTCGCTTCAATAGCTTTGGAAATGATAAAAAAACACAAACCACATTTTATGTTTAATTAGCGCTCATTACTTCTGATACTTTTTGTGTTATAGTGATACAGAACGCGCTAAAACACTTCCGTAGGTTTGTGAAATTAAAACAAGAAAGGAAGGTTAGTATAAGTAGATCTGTTTCAATATAAATATCGTAACGAGGTCTTTCAGGATCAGTGTCGCACTAGGAAATATACGTGAATTTGGAAAAAGTTGTGGAATTTTTTGCAAAATGAGATGCTAAGAAAATTCACGATATCTTTTGTCGATTCCTATGTTTTTCTCTCTTTTTATTTTACCAATTCAACATCTCGACTCTGCGAGGCCATCATCAATTAAAATTTAACTGTGTTAGGTAGGTAAATAACTTTTAGTAAACTCCACCAAAAGTCGTTCTTTAATAACGATGTAGTCGGAAGACTTACATCAGCTCTGACATGTTTCGAAGGGTTAATCCTTCATCAGTGAAAAGGGTTGGTTATTATAAAGATCAGTTTGTAGTGGAAAAACGTATTGAAATTTCAACATATCATCAGTTGTATCTTACCTCCACTGTATGTGATGGAAAAAAAAAATGTTTTTTCCAACAACCAAGCACTCTACCAAGTATACTGTGCTATAAAAAAGGCATGCTCTGGAATATATCGAAGTAAAGTGAGTCTCAAGAAAATGGCACTTCTCAAGGATAGATCTTTGTTGTCACGCTTTTTCTCTTAGCCATGAATGACATTTAGAACGACATTGGAAAGCTAGTCAGGGGTAATTTCTATGCGGACGATTTAGTTCTTGCATCAGGAAAAAATATTACCATAATGTCCACTAAACTTCAGAATGCACTCAACAGCCTTCAGTCATGGTCAGAACGACTACAAAAACAAAATGTGTTGGTTTTTGCAAAGAATACGGTAGATGTAAGAATGTAGGCTTCACGGCTGGCTTCAATGTTTTGGTTGTTTTTCGGGTTTGTTATAAAAGTCATTGGTTGAAATCTCCAAACGTTTCGACTGCTACTGCAGCAATCAACCTCAGTGGCGAGGTCAAAGTACTCTTCCCAACGTATCAACTGGAACTTTTTTCAGTTGATACGTTTTTAAATTTCGAATAACTTCATTCAGATCTTTCCATTGACGCCTCAACAACTGATTCCAAAATCTAAAATAAGGTATAGTATAGTAATTTTCCGAATATTGAGCGTTGAAAGTTTATAGAAGTACCGAACGAAAACTGGAAAAATCTAGAGTACAAGTTGAATGTTCTTCAGTCCAGTAAATAGTAGTGGAGAAGGCAGCTGTTAAAGTTTAGATAGATGACTGGCAATCTTGGACATACTGGCAGATGGGACAAATGTTCATTAAAGTATTGTCCGACAACCTGATAATCAATCCTGACACATCTGTCATGTGATCACTTGTATGGCGGAAAATTGAAAAATAAATACTATGATATGTAACAAGTAGGGTGAGATAGCAAGATATCAAATAACGTTATTTGACAAAGATGCTGAGAATTAATTTTTTTCTGATATTTTGCTAACTTGCCTCACTCATTGCCACCTCATAATAATTTTTTACAGTTTGCCTCCCTACCAGTCATATATCTCAAACCTGATTTTCAGGTTGGCTTCAGGTTGAACTTTTTCTCATATGGTACACATACTTTTTGGTAGTCACTGCATACTTTCAGTAGGAATTCTTAACCGTGCGAGGTGGTGTGAGTCTGAATCTCAAACGGATGATCAGCTTTTTATTTTCTTTCCGAAATGGATATTTTTTTTCGATATGAACCAAGTATAGTACAAATTGTTTCCTCACTTCTTGAAACAAACGTAAAAAATATTAATTAATTTGAGTATTATATTCTGCCACTGGAAGAAAGAAATCATCTGTTCAGATTGAATGATGAGCACTCGTCACAGTTATAGGAAAAGTATAGTATTCTACTTGCGTGTACTGGATATTACTCAGTCAATGATCTTTATTCAAATAGACAAAAAGCTTCATTTCAGTCTATCTCACTTATATAATTTACAACTTTCGAAGTTTATCCGCAAAATCGAGAGTTTTTCAAGGTTTTTGTAGTGTGACATCTCAGTGTATTCCGATCAGAAATTAAGGTTTTTTTACTATCCGCCTTTTGTTTTCTGTATGAGCGTGAATCATATGAACGAGTCTTCTTTGTGAGAGGGATATTATGGTTTCAGGTTATAGACTGAGAATTCTACTCCTTACCACCCTCGTATAAATAATAGTACATTGTGTATCTAGTGGTAAAAGCAATACACTCCCATGCAACAATGTGAATTGTTGGCTGAGGCGTTAAGCATTGAAGTATCAGAATATACTTTCACTACGAGGTACATATATCATAAATTGAGGAATTTAAAAAAAATATATAACAATTTTTTTTGACAATCACCGAAGAAAACAGCGGAAATGTCGATGAGTATTAATTCTGGTAACATAAATAAATTTTTATTTGACAATACGAATGACTTCAGGTAGAGATCAGCCTATGTTTGATAATTGTACAATATATACATCAAACAATAACGTTCCATTTGCGTAATAACGTATACAATTAATGTACTTAATGTGAGTTAGTTGTTTATGTGTATTTATTTAGTGTCAGAAATGTATATAAAAAATCGGTAGGGACCCATTTTGACGGCGTGTGTTGGCAAACATTTTCCCGGATCATTTCCGTAATGAGAAAAATCGAATACAACATTAGCGTATTTTGGGGTCTGAAGTTGCTTCATGGAAGTAGGCATTCTTGAGCGATCACAGAAAAAATATATTGTCTACCAATATCTTTGGATACTACTAATTGAAAATCCAAACTGTTTTTCATGATAGCAGCTTTGACCCTTCCTCGCCTGATGCCCACAAATATTTTGACAAAGAAATAACATACAGGGTGTTTCACGGTGAATGGAATACCTGTTACAAGTATATTTAGAACAGAAACACAGATCATTTCGAAAATTGGTGGGCGCGGGTCCGTTTTGGAAGCTGTGACGATTCGGTATTTCATTATGTATACTTTTTCTATACCTGGCTCATATAAGTTGTGACCTATGGTCATTTAAGTTATGAAATCTTTGCTTTATCATGCAGGGTTACCGTTTACGAACAATGCTACTAAAAATCTACCGCTACTTCCACCTATCGGAAAATTTACGAAACTCAGTGTTGTCTATGATTGTTCACTGCAAGTTAGGACCGCTAAGCAACATTACAAGTTACAATGATACAATAACATTACTTTGTGAAAATTATTTGAATGCAAATCAATTTTTCATTGACACATCATAAATATGTAGTGTTAGGTGAATCAAAGGTTTGGTAACAGGTGAAAAGACCGATTATATCAAACCAGCCTAAATAATTTATTGTACAAACTCTGTTTCAAGTTCTGTAAGAACCACTCTTAGCAACGAAACTATTACAATTATTGAAGTTCGAGAATTTTAGCTTACAATTCAAACCGTTTCGTTTGTTTATTTAATCAAAAATCTAACGAATTTATTACATGATATTTAATCCATTTAATCCGTACACATCTCATTTATAAGACAGCACTATCTATTGGAGAAATATTAAAATAGTTGAACTTTTTTCCAGTTCAACATAATGTGCCATCTGTCAATTTTTCAAATGAGCTCAAGTTCTCTCTTTCACGAGTACCTAGGTGTCAGTAACCAATTGGCTAGAATTCATGTAAATGACCATAAAATATATTGATAAGCCTAGGATCGTGAAAATCTACTAAAATCTACTGAAACCACTAGATCTACTGAAATACTACTGGACACACCCATTTCTCCTGAAAATCTACCAATTTAGTAGGCAATCTACCAAAAACGGTAACCCTGTTATCATGAAATGCAGGAAGTATCCACATTTAACGTGTGTAATAATGGTTGTAGGAATATGTAACGATGCTGAATCATCACAATGAATGTTCAAATTGTTGACCATTACCCTCCAAAAACTTTCTAATGCGAACATCAACGGCACCATTATAGCTCTTTGAATTTCAATCTGAACTAATTCCTGAAACGCTCGAGTTACTCGATATTCTATTTCTTCCCTCTTGTTGACCGCTGTTCTGTAAAATCTTTGCTGGATAGTACCCGACTCTAGTTCGTGGGATTTGAATCGATCATAAAATATGCGGTCCAATTCCAACCCGACTTCTGCTGTGCAATGAGCAGGAGCTCCATCAAGTTGATGCCAATGTATTCAATATTATTCAAGTGTTGTCCTCAAGATATTAACATATTTTCGAAAATCCAGATTTTTATCACAATTCAAAAAGCGCAATTGATTGTCCATGATTAAACAGAAAATTTTCAAACATATTTTTCTCTCGCATTTCTCTTGTGACATGCGGGTATTCGGTTGCCCAGTACTGAACATTCTTTCTGATGAAAATAATTACTCTCGAAAAATTTAATTCGTTGGTCCATATTATCTTCCAAAGAAATTCTACGTCCTCTTGTGCACACATTAATCGATCCTCAGTACCTGTTGATGCTGAACTTCATGAAATTTGTAGTCATACATTCCATGTACCCTCAGAATACTATGAACTGATGGAGGTTTTACACATATATCATGAAGTGCATTTCATGATGATCAAAACATTTTAAAATTCCTACTAAATCTAATGAATTACCTCGAACTCATTCGTGGTGAATTAGGATATTTTTACATTGAAATATCTGCATGATCTGTTGATTTTCTTGACGTTGACCCTCATCAATGGGGAATTCTTCTAAATTTGGGGTACTAGAGCAAATGCAAGATTGAATAAAATGAAGTTCAGTTTCATTCATGAGTTTCCTAATTTCACTGCGAAAAGTATTCAAATTAATTTTTCAAATGTTGGGTTTTGAATTCCAAATGGTTTTGTTTCTAATTAACATTTTGGCAACAGCGCCTGCAAAACGTAGGGGATGGTAATATGCTAGAAGAAAAAGTACTATAGTCAATATATCTGTCTTTGTTAGGGGTCAGGCACAAAGTGCACAAAATGTCACTAAATGACTCGGAACCACAGATCTATATTTTATTATAGGTCCGTGCTCGAAACATTGTAATCTCTGTTCAACTTATTATTATTATTTGTTGTCCTTTCTTGTCTGTGAAATTGTTTGCCGATGATGCCATATGGTGAAATAGAATCAAATCCCTTTAAATTTTTAACGGCAAATTTTATTTTTCATTTTAAAGAACTTGAATAATTTTTTTATAGAAAAATTTTGAATTGGTATGTTTTATATGCAGTGTTTTATAGATCATTAATAGAAATTACTTGATTGTCGTCAGGTGGAGAATTCCCCATTATGAATAAATTCACCAAAACCACATATGAGTAATAATTTTTGCCATAGTACACCTACGGAACTTGATTCATATGAAAGAATTAAGTAATATTCGTTGTAGGTAAAACATAACGTCAGTACCTAGATACACCTAGGATATTTAACTCCTACATTTAAAAATATTTGTTAACAAATATATTCCAGTACTTTTTTGCAAAATCTCATTTATTCTTCGCCAGGGACGCCAGGGAAGCACATTATTTCAACAGGTACTCTTCAATATGTAATATTACGGGAAAATACTATACAGTTCTTATGCAAGGTGTTTTATAAAGATAACGCAAACAAAAAATGATTTTTCAAGGACTACCCTATATATGGATTGACTCTTGGAAAAGTTAATACCAACAATATATATGCGTATCTCAGCTTCAAAATATACCATTGGGTTTATTTGTCGAAAGGCACTCTGTTTCAAAAAAAAAAAACATACCCCTGTATCCATGTACAATTTTTGAGATACAAGGCGTCGAAATGGAGAATTGCTGATTTTGTCATTTAATTTCTTTCATATTAAAATACTTAAAAACACTTCATGTTGCATATATAAGTTCAATATTTTTGGTTAGATGCACAAAAAATTACAACTGAAAATAATTAGAGTTACGGGATGATTCACGAATATATCACAATATGCTTTTGCAAATGTTCAATAATTCTAAAGTTGAGCCATGCACAGAGAAATTATTTCACAAAGTTGGTACCCGTTCAAAATTTTTTGAAGCAAAATGATTTCGCTACGATTACTTTTCACACAGGGAGAGCCTAACAACCAACCACCAAAAATGATTATGCTTTGCATCATTAAAACGACAACTTGTATTTTTTTTCAGTGAGATTTGAATAACTTGTTGACATTACAAAAGGTGAGATTTCAAAATATGCAGGGTGATTCAGTTGTTTTATCATTACCTACCAAATAAAGAGCTTTCAGGCCTGCAGATTTTTTTGTTATTTTCCGAAGAAATATTTTTGAAAAAGTATGTTTTGCATTTACATGATATGGCATAGCAAAATCAATTCCGTAACAAATAGCCCCCGAGATACCGCCCCTAACTTTGATTTTTCAAGTTGCACCCCCATGTTTGCTATAATATTCGTTTACACAGCCTTTCTCAAGACTTCAAGCCTAATTCCACGTATCGTAGTATGTCGTTGTGAAGATAGTAAATTGTCAGTAGCTACTACTCATTTGTCTAAATTAATTGACTCACCGTGTATAGAAAAGAAGTTTGCATTGAAATGAATTATTCCATAATTATACGAGCTTTTTGTTCCATTCTCAAGGTAACTGGATCACAAGCTGTTATCAGTCGTGATATTGATGTTAAATATTGATTGTTTTTTAAGTTCACTTTCACCGAATCAGATTATAGTTTTTGTACTTTACTTATCGTCGGAAACTGTATCGCAATACGCTCTTTTATGTAGGAATCACAATTCGAACTAATCCTGAAAGAGGTAAGGAAAATTGAATAAATGTATATGCTTACGTCGAAACATACTCTCATAGCTCTATTCTTTCTAAAGCGGGGGAGGTTGATATCAGAAGTGTCCTGATCAAATAATTGTCAAACAGAACAGGTATCGTTCTTTCGAAATACCCCTATATCAAGGCCGCAGAAGATATCAAAAGACAAATGATACTATTCGTTGCTACTGCAAGTTTTATTTACCAACACCTAAATAAATTCTTACAGAGCGATTAATCCCACTTGAATGATAATGGCACTGTTAACCAACATACTTTGCTCTAATTTTCTCTAAAATAATTAAATAAATATAACGAATGTGGTAGCAACAGGATGGTGTTCCTCCTCATGAGCATCATGTAGTTACTGCTTCCCTGAATAATACTGTTCAAGATAATTATATTGAAAATACACATGTTTGATAGCCGGCACATTATACAGATCTCGCGCCACTGGACATCTTTCTAACAGTAAAGTCGAAATGATTTGTTTTTAAGACTCAGCCAATCAACGCAAATTATTCAACCCACAACTTTTTCAAATGTAATTCAGAAAGTGTAACTTGAAATTCAGATTAGTAAAATGTAATTCGGAAAATATGACTTGTAATATGCAGAACGTATAAGTTGTAATTCAGATGTGTTAATTGGATTTCAGAATCCGTAACATGTAATTCAGATTAGTAATTTGTATTTCGGAAAGTAAAACTTCAAATTCAGATTAGTGAATTGTTATTCAGAAAGCGTCAGTTGTAATTCAGAAACTATCACTTGTAATTCAGAAACCGTCACGGACTTGATAAGTAAGAATAGACTATGAGGAAAATAAGTTATTTATTATTATAGGTCAGGTAGCCGAGTGGTTAGAATCAATGCTTTCCAATCATTCTGGTAACCGAGTGGTTAGAATCAATGCTTTCCGATCATTCTGGCTTGCTGGTCGTGGGTTCAAATCCTAGCGACTTCAATTCATTTTTCTGGTGGCCTGAGAAAGTACTTGAAATCGCACATTAAAAGGTTAAACCTCGTTTGTCCTTGGCCCGCACCAGTTTCGACTTCTGAGGGCTGTCGTTGGTAGGGGGATGACAGCTGGTTAACGAAAAAAACAATTTTGAACAATTTTAAACAATTATACAGGGTGTTATTTAAGTATGTGGCCAAAGTTGAAGGAGTGATTGGATGATTCTAAGACTAAAAGTTTATATAAACATAGGTCCGGTAATGCCTCGTTTTCAAGATACAGGGTGTGTTTGTTATTGAACTACTACACAAAGGTCACACTGGTATTAGTAAAACCATAAATAAAATGAGAAAATCATTTTTCTGGCCTCATATGAAAAATATGTGCCTAATAATTTCAAAGAGCCATTATTATCACACCCTGTGCCATAAGCTTACCATTCAATCAAATTGGTTCAAACATACTGGAGTTCGGTGGGAAATCGTATCTAGTTCTTTTTGATCATTTTTCACATTGGATCACTTCATCACCTTCAAAGGACAAAACTTCTCAAAGCGTTTTATATGAAATGCAGAACACTTTCACTCAATTTGGATATGCACAAGTGCTGCTTGCTGATAATCCCCATTCATTTCATGTGAATGTAATGAATACTATATGATGAAAGTTATAACTATTAGAATCTGTGCACCACATCATCACTAGAGTAATGGTATGGCTGAAAAAGCGGTGGAAATTTGTAAACAAATTCTTAGTAAATGTTATGAAGATGACAGAGATATCAGAGAGGCCATCTTAGAGAATAATAATACCCCAATAATTAGCTTAGAAGCATTTTCGGCGCAAATATTGCAAAATAAGAGGTTATGAACTCGTTTATCTATAACATACAAAAAACTATAACCAAAAATACGAAGTTACATTTTCAAAAACCTGCAAGAACAAAGACAAGCCCATGAAATGAGAAACGGTTTTAGATTTCGTATTGGATATAAAAAAGAGGATGCTGTAGTAATAAAAACGAATTGAGGAAAGTATTGGTACCTACTCGAAAAAGCAAAAGAATTTGATTTTGATCACATATTCAAACTGGTAACACTCTAAACGATTTCCACGAACAAGTTCGTAAAACAGTGCATGTCACTAATGACCCTCCAGTATCTAACATGTATAATCAAAGGGTTTCTAGATTCGGAAGAAGAATCAGATCTCTCAGATGCTTAAACCTTTCACTTAGTTAGTACAATGATTCTTGAAGGGGAAGGTGTTCACTATGTAACATCCTGTACTGGTCGTAGGTGTTGACATTGATGTATTAATTTATTAAAATAAATGTTTTAAGTTTAATTAACTTCATATCCATTTAAAAAATTATTCCGAATATTGAGTATAAAACACCTCGTACCCTGAAAAAGAACTCTAAACTGGTCAATTATCAACTTCATCACCTAGGAAACTAGCTATAAGATTGATTTAACCCAATTTTCGAACCAAAGTTTCAGAAAATTTGACCGTTCGCTATTTTACACAAAAAAAGTTTCTTCTTGACTCAGACCATACCACAGTGGCTTCTTCAGGAATTTACAAAACACAATCAACCTTCATATTGAGAGTTCCATTTTGACACCCTCCTCTCGTCACCTTGTCAATCTGAATCAGAGGGTGTTTCTCAATGCCCATACAGACACTCAACATTTAAAATTTCTCAAATTTGTAAATTTTCGAAAGTATCTAGTTATTAATAGAACCGGTAAAACTGTTTATTTTACATCAGTCACTAACTCTCAAGTACTCCCGGAAGTTGAAATGTTTATAAATTGATGAGTAAATAATTTAATTTTTCTACATTGATGCAAAAAGCAAAACTTTATTGAACTATATTCAGTGGAAAAAGAAGCTCTATTGCACTAGTGCAATAAAGTTTTTATTGCACTCATCTGTCATTCTACTTCAACGTGCTGTCATCATGATAAACATAAACGTTCAAATCCACTACATATTTAGCAGATATTCTGTTAGATTGGCCATACGTTTTAAACAGCTACATATTTTATATTATTTTGTATTAATGATAGCAGTCAGAGTTGAACAAACAATGCCTTCCCGAGAATAACTCCATAATCAAAACCGATCCGCTATGTTCTAAACCGTCTACCTGCATAGAGCAAACTACTATGAGCACACCTCGTGATACCATACGCGCTCATGGCTACTATGATTTTGATTTTTATAATGCAACTGTGGTTATATAAACGTCAGTCAAAATTGAATTCTGACAATTACAGAACTGAAAGTTTTAAAATGACTAATAGGAAAACTAGATGATGGTGATGAAATCGATAGTAATAATTATTTATTTAAATTGCGTATTACATTTTCCTTCACCTAGTGCCGCATCTAAATAAATAATTTTTTGCTTTTTGCATGAACGTAGAAAAAATTTTGTATGCAACACGAGCCAAATATGTTTAATGCACTCGACGTGTTGTCCAACTCGACCTAACGGCCTCGTGACAATTTGACGTCGAGTGCAATAAACACTTACTTTTTGCACTTGTTGCATAAATAACTATTATGAATTCGATTTAATGCAAAAAGTATCCGGAAAATTTTGTTATTCCATGTGTAGTAGTATATTAACATTTTTATTGTGGACCATGATATGATCTAGTATCATTTTCAGTTCTCCCATACATGCGTTTACCATTAGCATAAACAATTTGATACAAAATTTTTTACGGAGTTATCATTATATTATTTCAATGACAGTTCATACATAAAATTTAATCATTTAATTACTGAGATTAACTCCAGACATGCACTTGCAAAATCACTCATTGATGAGATGCCGTGTTCACCTTCTCCTAGCTTATAATATATACAAAACCTCACAAAGAAAACTGAATATCAGTATGTTCCTTACACTTATATATCCATCACAAGCATAGGTTACAGAAATTAACTTTCATTTTTCAAAAATTACTTTAGTAATATGAAATTCAAAATAACCCTTTGAAAATAATACGAGAGGCATTTTGGGAAACATTCACTAAGGAACTGGAGGCCATGTAGAAAAATGATTCAATGAAAATTCCGAAATAGAAATAAGTTAGTAGAAATTTATAAGTTTTTCTGTGACGATAAATCAGTTCCACTTACCTTCGAGTCGCCTTTCATTTTTGTTTCCCGCAGTTGTCCTTTATCTAACACATATCACTTTTCACTGACAAGTTTAACTGAAATCACACGTGCAGTCGTTTCTCTCACCTGTAATTATTGTATCTACGTTCCGCAAGTGGGGTGAGATATATGAAGCGAGGTTTAAAAGCTTAATACTAATCTCGTTTATTCCCTCAATGAAAGATCTCCAGATGTTCTATCATTTTCAGCAGGTTCCGGTTCATGAGGATTGCTTCGGGGTTTGTTGAAGTTTTGAAGGGATTGGGAAGTTGCTGAATGACTCTACCCATGCCAACAACAAAGAGTGAAGGGGTTTTTGATGGAATGGAAAACCTCGAACTCAAAATTCATTAAATTGGTCGTGTTATCATTTGAGAAGGGTTAGGGAAAACATTCTAATTGATCCAGACTTGACAAATTCCTTCATCGACCTGGAATAAAGAAGATTCATCCAAATTGAAGAATACAGAATGGATATAATGATTAATCACATTTCATGTTTAATTTCATTATTATTAAACGAACATGCACCTTTGAAAGCACCTACACTGTCTTTTTCTATAAAAATGATGTTGAAAGAGCTGAATTTTGAAGTACAAAATTACCCTTTGAATGGTCCAGGTACAAGGAGCTGCTTAACTGCACACTTCTTCTTCAACTAGAATAAATCAGAAAGGCTTGAGACTGCTACCCAGATTTAGTCAAACTCCTGGAAGAAACATACATACAACTTCAAACCTAACAAATTTATTGTCATTTTATATTATTTGGTAATGACAATTCACAGAAAATATCCATCGAAATCGACTGCACCTCATCACCTATTGTGGAATTTACGAAAAATCTGGGCATTATTTTCGATTCTGATCTAAAATTCGATTCACACATTAACTATCTGCTCAAAAAATTATTTAATTCTTTGAAATCGATCTCTTCACGAAGGCAATTCTCAATCAACCCATACGGCAGTTGCTCAGTGAATCGGTGGTCCTCTCTAGGTGATATTGATTTTTGGTGATCTAATCACTAAATATGACCGAAATCGTATTCAGAAAGTACATACATTTTGTTGCAGATTCACTTAGGAAATACGATCACGTCTCTAATAGAATAACGGAACTGAAGTGGATCACAATTGCTTATCGTACCAATTATAATTTTTGTTAATTTTTCTGTAATAGCTTCTTTGTAATGTTTATTAAATATCATAACTGAAATTATTTTTCGATTTCAAAAATGGTGGTCGGTTTCATCGTAATCAGCGAACGCTAGTTCAACCCAATTAATTCAATGAATAGTTGCAAAGAGATATAATTCAGTGGTCTTAGGGGGCAGTAGTTGCTTTCTGTTGGATATTTGCAGGCGAAAATACTTTTAACACGGTCGATCATGAATTGCTCTCACAATCCATGGAAGAGATCGGACTCAATTTTCAAAACTCATCCAGAAGCTATCTCAGTAAATGAGTTCAGTGTGTGAGAGTAGATAATGTATTGAGCAACTTCCATCCCCTTGAAACTGGAGTACCCCAAGGTACTGTTTTGGAGCCGTTATTATTTAACATATATGTCGATTGCTTATTTTCCCTAGAGAGTAAGGGAAAACTCTTAGGATTTGCTGACGAGACAGCTATATTTAACAAAGCAGACACCTGACAAGAACTGAAGAACACTGTGGAATCTGAATTCGATTTGATAACAAACTGGCTAGGACAAAGGCTATTAACAGTTAATTTCGAAAAAACCTTCTACTTGCCATTCAGCTGCAATAAAACTAATAAAGCAAATAGGATAGCATTACATCCTCCCGGATACAAAAGTTAAATATTGAGGCATGGTGATAGACTCACACCTCAAATGTGTTGCCCTTAAAAAGTATGTTTGTAATAAGTTACGATGTATTCTGTACAGATAAAAATTCATTGAAAAAATCATATCACTTCGACACATGAAAGTTCTGTACCACTTCACTCTGTATAGAAAGTCACATTCGCTATGGGATAGCCTGTTGGGGACGAGCCCTCAATAGTATTGATATTAATTGATATCACACCAATGTTGATTTATTATATTTTCCCCCAACCAATGTCGTTTAAATTTGGTACACAAATGTAACTCCGAGGATATACAGTGCGACTTTTAATAGCCCCCCCTGTTAACTTTTGGACGGTTTATATCAAAAGGTAGTATCGGTGAAATCCTCCAAATATTTTTTTTTGAAAGTTTGTACGCCAAACCGTCCAAAAGTTAACAGGGGGGGCTATTAAAAGTCGCACTGTATATCCTCGGAGTTACATTTGTGTACCAAAATTTAAACGACATTGGTTGGGGGAAAATATACTAAATCAACATTGTGATTGCTCGATAGATGGCCCGGGGGGGCACATCAACTAAATTTTTTTAAATAGCATGGGGTGTCATGTGTCACATCGTTGAAAAAGATAACTCAATTCTCTTTTCAACCATCTAAAGTTTTCAGATTTTCGTTGATACATTTTTTCACAATATGCCTTTGAAATGTCAGATTAAATGCGGATCTGGCGGTCTGAATCCCTTTTTTTACCTGATCACGATAAATTTTGAATGATTTGATGTGAAATAACGAAACTGATAATTTTTTTAATGGAACGATATTAAAAAAAATTCATTAAATTAAAAGATAGAAAAAAAGTTAATGTGCCCCCCCCCGCGCCATCTATTGAGCAATCACAACCAATGTGATTTATTTCAAAAAGTTGTATCGGTGAAACCCTCCAAATGGTTTTTTTATGATTGTACGTCAAACCGTTCGAAAGTTAACAGGGGGGGACTTTTAAAAGTCGCACTGTATATATACTACCATCGGGTGATGGTGACTCAAACCCCTTTTTTCTAAAAAAAAAATAAATATTGGTGAAATTAAAATTGAAAATATCCGTATAATTAGTGAGACGGTCAAATTATTAAATTCAAATAATAATAATAATAATAATAATAATAATACTCCCTCATAAACACTCTGTTTCCCTGATTGCTAGATAGAAAACTCAAGAATTCGAAAACAATTTTGGATGGTTTCGGATGGGGAGAAATATGACGACGAAAACTGTCAGTCATGGGTGAACCCTCCTCCTTCTTGACCGACGTTTCAATAACTTGCAAAATTAAACTTGAAAGAATCCGTAAATATGGTGGAAAACACTGGAAAATCGTTTAATTTACTTCTAAAAAATGTTACTCCCATACATCCCTGAAAGCTATGTAAAGGGCGCGTAAGACCTGGAAAATTGCTGCAAAAGCTCCCGAAAATATAATCAGAAAATCTCTTAAGAATGGTGAAAAACTACGAACCACCGCATAATTTTATTTCAAATAGTTTTACCATTCTGAAAGCTATCCAGAGAACACGTACAAACCAATAGGGAAATTTAGGATCTTGAAAAATTACAACACAAATATGCGAGAACTAACGAAAATGTAATCCACAAAAATACTAAGAGGCCGTTGAATAATTTCATTCAAAGGCTAGATATCGTGTATGATTCTTCACGTCGAAATCATCGTTAATTTCTCCGTGTTAATTTTTACGTGTTCTCTGTATAGCTTTCAGGTAGACAGAGTGGTAAAATTATTTTAAATTAAAAATATGCGGTGATTCGAATTTTCTCACTATATTCAAGAGATTCTCCAATTCTATTTTCGATTATATCATTTTCTAGCAGTTTTCACATTCTTCGCGGATTTTTCCGAGTTCATATCTGCGAGTTTTTGAAAGTATTGTCAAAAATTATAGGTTTTCTTCGTCGTAATTCTCCACGTCCAAAAACCGTTGAAAATTGTTTCCGAATTCTCAAGCGTACTCTATCAAGCAAACAGGGAAGCAGATAGATTTTTTTCAATTAAATCATTTGACGGTCAGCGAAGTTACATTTTGTGTGCACCAATTTTCAGCGACTTGGTTAGGGACAATATATTAATAATAACATCGGTGTAATATTAATAATTATTCGTTGTAGTTATTTGAAAAAGATTTTTTGCATTCATATTTTCAATATTTGTTCCCAATGGTGTGAAACAATTTTAACAGTCTCGATATATCTATACTGGACCAATCAACAATTTTTCATCAACTATTATTTGCTATCTGGGTAGATTTATATCATTCTCGATGGTAAAGTTGAATAACCTATATTTTTTTAAATAAAAGGTAACACTTAATTCAAGTTTTTCAAAATTCAGAATTTGTGGTTTCTCGCCAACCAGCGGAAAAAAATTTGTTTCTTTCTGGTTTGAATTACCCTTGATATTCAGATGTCCATTATTGGTTCAGTCCATAGCAACCTTGGCAAATTTACAAGCCTTGCCAGAAAATAATAAAGGAATGTTTGTTAAAACATTTTTGATGTTTTCAAAAATGTATATGAAATCAACAAATCATGAATAATAAATTCTGCTGGAAAAAATATCATTGTGAAGCAAGTGAATATTATCTTGGCTGTTAATATATCATCCCAGATTAGCAAATTCACAAATTTTTATAGACAAGTGCTAATCTTCGACTTTTCTCTACATAGTAGTTGATAAAACGATCATAAAATATAATCAAACTTTATGTAATTCAGATATCAACTATTATTCGATAGAAATCAGAAGAAAATAACGGTTCTGACGTTAGAAATATGCAAAAATGTTTTCTTATGACATGAAAAAATATTTACTGAAACAGACTTCACAGGATTGGTTAAGATATGACAAAAAAGTTTAACAAATTCAACTCTAGCAAATTTCATATATTGAATTATTTGTTTCCCTATTAAAAATAGGAGTTTTGTCGATTCAACTAGCTATTCATTTATCGAAGGATGGAAACGAACAACAAATTTTTGGATTCGTTGTCCCACAGTGAGCTTATATTACTTTTTATTATATTCAATTTCCATGAAAAGGAAAATTACGTTCAAAGCACAACGTGTAAGCCGGGGAAATGTAGGTGGGCATTGGTTTATTCAATTTCTGCAGGCTGTATACCCAGTTTCAGCGGGTTTCAAAGCTTTGCCGTTCATTGAAAAAACGAGCCCATATGAGAGATGTTCGGTATGTCTATACAAAGTGACAATGTATGGATATGTGGAATTAGCTGGAAGTGTCAGTCTCAATAATGGTCGGATTATTGATGATATTTCAGAACATCTTCAAAATAGTAATGAAGCAGAAACATACTACTTACCATTTTGCGGTGATCCAGAGAAGTGAGCAAATTAGTATGCGAATTGTCAACAAGACGACTAACTTCTTTGACCAGAATAAAAAATAAAAAATTTCAGTGTGTATTTTGGGGCTGCACTTCTTATATGGAGAAAGTGTATCAGGACAGTTCAGTTGACGAGATGTGAAATAGTCCTTGGAAAGAAACAGAAAACCAAGTTTTCGTGAGGCACTTTCTGCAATGAACCTCACATATTTTTTTTATGAAAGGGTACTGCTGCTAGTAATACCGAGTATCGAAATGAAGGTTTCATTGGTATGGATACTTCTCACATAATTTCAAACTGTACTGTGATATCAGCCTTTATAGAGAGAAGGTATGCTTGTGTTTTATTCATATTTAAAGTCCATTTTACATCGTGCACGTTTCTCTTCCAATTTTTCTGATGGATATACGGGCTGGATAGAAAGAGAAAGCAAAGCTATGTACTGGACATACACACATATTTTTTCCATAAAATTGTAACTTCGAATACTGAGCTATCAAAATTCGAAAAAATCAACTGAAAAATCTCGCATTTGAAAACAAAATGTTGAGATTGTCCATTTTGTACAATATTTGTTGTATATTTTATTCACATGATTGGATAGTTTACAAAAAATTGCTGAGGCGAAGTGCCGAAAACTTTACAAAATCTTCACAAAATTAAATATATAGGCAAAAGACAAATTTCGAAATTTTCGATTTTCTTCTACTTTAACTCCAGAATTAAATTCAACCACTCCTCTATTCTCTATTTTTTACCATTACCGAAATCCCAATGAATGGAATCGAATTTAAATAGCCGTGTAAATTCCGTGATCTGTAGAGAAAAACCGGAATTGATGTTCTGGAATAAGCTTATTTAGGATGAAGTACTATCAAATGGGGGTTAGTTTGTGGAAATCACAACTGTGAGTTTTAACCTATTATTCTTGGTCGGACACCTCTTGCACAGGGACTCCCTGTCTGGTCCAT
The DNA here is from genome assembly GCA_958502065.1 of Chrysolina americana. Lineage (NCBI taxonomy): Eukaryota > Metazoa > Arthropoda > Insecta > Coleoptera > Chrysomelidae > Chrysolina > Chrysolina americana. Next base: position 27,405,291 of record OY293411.1, read on the forward strand.
CACATTGGCCATATTCCCAGCATCTGAAACATTTCTGCTCCTTCATTCTCTCCATTACTCTACACTGCGTCCAGCCAATCTTTATTCTGTCTAGTCCCAGCAGTTTTATTGCATCGGCTTCGAGCATCCCGACTGTGGCGTTCTGTTTGTTCGCTAGTGTTGGTCTGAGGGCTCTGACTTCTATTTCATCAGATTTTGTCTTTGTAGAGTTTGAGATAGCATCCTTAATTTCTTCTATGGTGATTATTTCGTCCAAATCTTTTATATGCAGGACTTTCTTGTTAATTAGCTACTTTCTCCTGGATCATTTCCTTGAGGGCTTCGAGTTTTCTTGGTCCGTTATTCACGGTGAGGAAGAGTTCCCCATTTCTGGTTTTTCTCATATATCGGATCTCAACTCCAATATCACTCGGATTTACTGACTATTCCAGAGTCTTGAGGATATCAGCATAGTTGCTGTTGGGCATCTTGACGAGAAAAGCGTCTTTTTTCATTTTCCTTACACTAACTCATTTCTTTCGTTTCTCTCGTTTGTGAGATTGTCTGAGGTTTCTGTGAGGGTAGTGCTTCTCGATTTGTCATCAAAGTGATTTCAATATTCGTGTCTGCGAATATGAATTTCAAAGCTCTATAAAAAATGAGGCCGGTGATCCCTTCTATCTCCGACAACGCTAATTTTTGCTTCCCTTGTTGAAGCAAGATTTCTCTGACTGATTTGACTGAGTTTAAGATATTCTCATCGTTATCTTCACCACTCTCAGAAACTATTGGGTACAGTATCAGACTTGTGCTATGCGTGAGGATTTCGTCTTGGTCAGGAAAGCCCAATGAGTGAACCATCATTTCCACTTCGCCTTTCTCCTTGTTTTGTTTTCTAACGCCTTCTTTTCTACCGAGTCTATCTATGATTGCCGCAACTGACTTGTGGGGAGACTTTATGTCTTTGTCACTTGGGAGTTCCCACGCATACTTACTGTCACTTTCCCATATGTCTTCATTTTGGATACTGATTTTGGGGAAGATCCCGTCTCTCCAATCGTCTTCGGTAACGAGTTTGAAACACTCATAGGTATCATTCGTCGTTAGCAATTTTCTCCACTGTTGTCTCCTCTGCTCTTCTTTGCAGCTATCGTACTGGGTCTGATTACGAATGATATTGTCCATCTCTACTTTATGGTTCACCTCCAGTTCTCTGATTTGCACCTCGAGTTCATTGGCCTTAGTATTCCATTTGGATTCCTCCTTCTTTTCCTTTGCTTCCTGCGTGGCTCTATCTAACCAATTCTTCATCTCCGTCTTCTGCAACTTTTCGAGTACCTACCTACCTACCTACCTACCTACCTACCTACCTACCTACCTACCTACCTACCTACCTACCTACCTACCTACCTACCTACCTACCTACCTACCTACCTACCTACCTACCTACCTACCTACCTACCTACCTACCTACCTACCTACCTACCTACCTACCTACCTACCTACCTACCTACCTACCTACCTACCTACCTACCTACCTACCTACCTACCTACCTACCTACCTACCTACCTACCTACCTACCTACCTACCTACCTACCTACCTACCTACCTACCTACCTACCTACCTACCTACCTACCTACCTACCTACCTACCTACCTACCTACCTACCTACCTACCTACCTACCTACCTACCTACCTACCTACCTACCTACCTACCTACCTACCTACCTACCTACCTACCTACCTACCTACCTACCTACCTACCTACCTACCTACCTACCTACCTACCTACCTACCTACCTACCTACCTACCTACCTACCTACCTACCTACCTACCTACCTACCTACCTACCTACCTACCTACCTACCTACCTACCTACCTACCTACCTACCTACCTACCTACCTACCTACCTACCTACCTACCTACCTACCTACCTACCTACCTACCTACCTACCTACCTACCTACCTACCTACCTACCTACCTACCTACCTACCTACCTACCTACCTACCTACCTACCTACCTACCTACCTACCTACCTACCTACCTACCTACCTACCTACCTACCTACCTACCTACCTACCTACCTACCTACCTACCTACCTACCTACCTACCTACCTACCTACCTACCTACCTACCTACCTACCTACCTACCTACCTACCTACCTACCTACCTACCTACCTACCTACCTACCTACCTACCTACCTACCTACCTACCTACCTACCTACCTACCTACCTACCTACCTACCTACCTACCTACCTACCTACCTACCTACCTACCTACCTACCTACCTACCTACCTACCTACCTACCTACCTACCTACCTACCTACCTACCTACCTACCTACCTACCTACCTACCTACCTACCTACCTACCTACCTACCTACCTACCTACCTACCTACCTACCTACCTACCTACCTACCTACCTACCTACCTACCTACCTACCTACCTACCTACCTACCTACCTACCTACCTACCTACCTACCTACCTACCTACCTACCTACCTACCTACCTACCTACCTACCTACCTACCTACCTACCTACCTACCTACCTACCTACCTACCTACCTACCTACCTACCTACCTACCTACCTACCTACCTACCTACCTACCTACCTACCTACCTACCTACCTACCTACCTACCTACCTACCTACCTACCTACCTACCTACCTACCTACCTACCTACCTACCTACCTACCTACCTACCTACCTACCTACCTACCTACCTACCTACCTACCTACCTACCTACCTACCTACCTACCTACCTACCTACCTACCTACCTACCTACCTACCTACCTACCTACCTACCTACCTACCTACCTACCTACCTACCTACCTACCTACCTACCTACCTACCTACCTACCTACCTACCTACCTACCTACCTACCGACCCAACCATGCTAGGAATCGCACGTTAAAAGGTAAGACCTCGTTAATCCTTAGCTCGCACAAGTTTCGACTTCTGAGGGCTGTAGATCGTAAGAGGATGGTTAACGAAAAAGAAAATAACTAAAAACAATTAAACAAATGCAAGTTGAACATCGGATTGGCAGAAACAACCATATGCAAGTTAAACCAAGAAGATGAAAGAACCGCTGGCTCATATTGTGTGAGTATGAAGGTTTGACAAGGACAAGGTATTCAATATTATGATAGAAAAAATCACAACCTTGCAATTACATGAAAGAGCTGAACTCTAATATCTAGATTCTAGTGTCAAGAACGGGATTAGACCAAGAACTCTATAAAAAATACGAAGGTCGCGGTGTAAAAGGTTTCTGAGCTCAACAAGCCCAGCATTCTGATCTGAATATATATTTTCTTTTTCATAAAATGGAATTTGATTAATGCATGCGTACCTTGGCGGTGTGATACATTTGCTATTCTTTTCCCAAAAATCATACCGACATGTCGCATGTCGACAGAAATTAGCCGGTCGAAAGTAAAAGGATATCATGCTTGTTTTATCGAACTACTTAGGACACACGATTCCTCATAATTTGGGGAGTGGTTATTGAAACAATAATGAGACAGACCAGCTCCCTCTAAGAATAGGTGGATGTTTTGTAGACGAGAGCCCAACTGAAAAATTGTTATTCAAAATAATACTGAATGGAGCATTGTTCGTTAGATCCATGTTCATAGAAGAGCTGGGATCAGAGTATTCCTTTTCAAATGCAGCCGATGAGTTTGACCTCGATCTACACTGATAGGTGTGGCCAAGTGGGGTTCTAACTTGGAACGGTCCCAGAACAGTCTGTTGAGTCCATACGAATTTTTGGTGCGTAGACATCCTGGACTTGTTTGTATGACTGCTCAGTACTAATCCAGAACCAGTATCCAAAGAAACCAGAACGAATCTCCTTTCACCAAACTGAAACTCGTTCTGATGTCCTCCTGCAGGTACATAAGGATAGGCCAATGCAAGCGGTCTTTTTCGAATGTATTGAAGTCTTTGGTATACCTATAGCTTTCACCTTCTTATTCTTCAGTCAAGTGGACTGATGTCGGAGAACCAAGGAATTCGTAAAGTTTTACCAGGATGGTGTATTCAACACCCTAGTCAATGTAGTGGCCTAATGAGTCTAATGAGTCCCTGACTCTAGATGCAAAGTTTGTCGTGATGTACTTGAGATCATTCCGTAATGCATTTGCTTTCAGTTTTTCCAGCTTATGTGGCCTCACACAATATCCATAACGGGGCGCTAACAGTATCATACTTCCTTTTACGACACTCCTACGGTGTTGCCGTATGCTCCGAGATATAGTGAGTTTATTAAGGGGAAAGAGAACTGCTGTTTGAATTGGACCTACTCATTCTCCGTCCTCAGGCATATACAAGCCAATGACGTAAATGTCGTACTCATCGATCACTAAAATAGGACGGTTTTTGTCATGGAGTTTTCAGAGCAATGCCGAAGACAAACCAGACTAAGTAATGACTTCCATTTTTAATTTTGTGGTGGTTGTGGTTAAAAAAAAGTAATATTGAAGTTTTTTTTCAATAATCCACAATATAATGATACATGAATTTATAGATTTTTTTTTATTTCACATTGCTTTTTATTACCCCAGGGGTACAGTTGAGTCAACTGAAACATATTACACAATGTCACTCTGTGTAGTTGAAGTTAATTATCAGCGTCCCCCAGAAGTCTTTCGAAAACTTGTGGAATGACGTGGTCATGACATTCGTGAACTTGAACACGATTGAGAATTCTTACTAAAGATGCCAGTCACCCTCTAAAACTGTGACTGTGTCCACGGTTTCTTGGTTTCCTTATCAAGCCATCGTCTTCTAAAATGTTATTTCCACTAACGCTTTGACATAAAATTACCAATCCTGATCAATGATAAAATTAATCTCCCTGTTTTAGAGACATTCCGTCTCGCATCCATATAGCCTCATGATATTTCTGAATTTCTACTTCTGATGTCTCATTATTCTATGAAACCTACTGTGATATGGACCTGATATCACTGCAAAAATTAAGTTCAGATCATTGTATAATTACCATTTTTTCATACAAGCAAGCGCGAAATTAATGCAATCTTCACCGTAATTCCTGCATAAACTTTGATTTGGCCTCCACTTTCAGGGTCCACCTTGAAAACCCATTTGGATTCAGTTGTTCTGTGTATGAAAGTAGATCATTTACAAGTCACGCCTTTTAATATTGAAATCGGTCAATCAATGTTTAGTTGTTGCAAATATAATAATCACTACCTTGATGAAGCTAATACTACTACTTTGATGATGGATAAGGTTGCTTCGAATAAATAATATTTTATTAATGAATTTTCCAAATTATTAGTATTTAATCTAAGTTTTTTCTCTTGTTGTTGAATTCTACATCTACTTCGGGAGAAAAATTTCAACGTGAACACCTAATTCATCTGTTTTTGTACATTATGGTCTTATTTTCATTAATTTATCAACGACTTCATAAATCAGAACATATCAATAAGAATTTAAAATAACTCAGCCTAAGAGTTGAAGTAAATCAAAAGTCATTCAAAATATGTCAATATACCATATTGTGGACTATCTCCCAGTGAGTTATTTTTTGAGGAAACATTCTTACAGTTTCACAATGCAGCGGTAGAGTAGATGTAGTAGAAAAATTGTGAGACAAATATGAATATTGTGCTTTCTTAAATATGTACCAAGTGCGTTATATAGATCCTAATGCCCGGAGGGTAACATTCACCCGACGGCTTTTGGTGCATACAAGATTTTATTTTTCATGAAAATATTATCTTAAACGACGTTTACTTCATAAATTTCTTCTCATAGTATTTACTGCGTTCTGGTCGGCAACTGAGCACAAGTGAGCTTCTATGCAATTGCCATGAAAACATTGAAGAGGTTGCTAAGGGTTGTATATTCAATAAAATGACCCTGCATTTTTGAAAGTATTGACAAGATTGTTAGTGGAGGAAACTAAAAACGGTTGTGTTTGTAATAATTATGGAGACCCACAGAATGTGAAGCTCAAAACTGAAAAAGCGTTAGGAAATGTACTGCCTGTGAAATCCAAATTCCTACTTATACGAGAAGTATGACCATTTTTTGAAATGGAAAGATAAAAACAGAGTGAATACCGTAAATGAAACTGTCTTAATGGCATACTTCCAGGTACTACTGAGTTTATTTCATGAAAAATATTAATATTTTTTATTTATATTACATTATTTCAGTCTGAAAAATATATTGCAAATAGTCTGTGGACCAAATAATCACAGCTGAAATCAACACTGATAAATAAAACATTAATATATCAGCATTCAGTCAACTGATGGCCTTTCTGAAAGTTAATTCAAATGGATACATTCCTAAAAAATCAAAGGTGTTGGAAGGTGAACAAGTATTACTGTTCATAAGAAAAGCTCCAGATGATACCTTTCTGCTACATGAATTTGTTCTGGTAATGGGCGTATTCCTTCGATCAAATAACACAACCTAGATGAGTAACTCTCCGCATACGCATTAAAATGTGTGTGTAAGGAACATCTTCCCCATACGGCAGTGTCGTGCGTTGTTTACAGAAATATTGCGGTTCAATAAAATAGAAAAAATTGAAACCCAATATGGAATGAAAACCTGAAATTATGATGGAATAATCTCCACAGGATTTTGAGAACAGCTGATGCTCTAATTTTTCATAATTAATTAATTTTTCTCTTTTCCAATTCGGTTTCCATTTTCTCGATAGTTACGACACTGATAGCTTACCTATGAAATGACATATTTTGATTTCCAGCTTCAAATGGTCTTTTACACATTTCACAATGCCATTGCTTAATAATAAAAACTAATGATAGTTTAACACAAATTAACTCAGAATTTGCCCTTTATTCACGAATAAACACTCTAATAAGCCAAAGACGAAAAAAACAGATATGTTTTGTGTCATATTTGACATTCGATATTCCAAATGCAGTGTTGCCGTACTGACCAGACTATATCGACAATGAAGAATCTCCGTTTGACGATGTTAATACTATCGTTTTTACATACTCACAACAAGCTGCAATGAACGTTTCAATTGCCTTCTAATCGTTATATATTTCATCAAAGACAGTATTTTTGTGTTTTTGTTGCCATAAAAATAGTCGGCAGATATCAAAATTTAGTTGACGTGCTTACTGTATTCTTAAAAAATTGCGACATGGCAATAATGTCATGATTTGAGGGATTACATTATGAAAAGATGTTACCTTCAGTTCTATTTGAGTATTACTCATATAGGTTGTGTTACTTGATCGGAGGCGTATTCGGAGGCTTAAGACCTGATGAAATGGTCAAGATGACAATTGATGACATTGAAGACAGAGGAGCCGTTTTACTAATTAAGGTACCAGAAACCAAGACCTGCACCTCAAAAAGTTTCACCATTGTTGAAGAAAGCGAAATAGGAGCCTTGAACTTAATTAAAAAGTACATTGCACTACGGCGAAAAGGATGTAAACAACGCAGGAATAATAAATGCATTGAGTTACCTGTAAGTAAAAATACTATAGGAAATGTTCCTTCTATCACATCTATCTTAACGAAATACCTTAATTTGGAAAACCCGAAAGGTTACACCGGACATTGTCTACGCCAAACGTCGTCAGTGCTTCTTGTTCAAGGTGGTGCTTCCTATGAAACACTAAAATTACATGGAAAATGGAAGAGTAGTACGGTAGCAGAGATCTATATTGAAGAAATTGTCTCCTCGAAGAACAAAACTGCTATACAATGATAGCCCATTCCGTTTCCGAAAAAGAAAATATTAACGTTCCGAACGAAACCGAATGCACATCATCGGTCAACTCACAGAACTTCAAACTTGGTATTAATTTTTCAAGAACATTTGAAAATTGTAATTTCTATTTGAGAGAAAATAATTACTTCCTTTTTTATGGTCAGTTATAAATAAAACTTTTCTAAATAATTAATTTATTGAACTACAGAAAAAAACATTTAGCGGGCGTTATGATTCATTATGCCCTCCATAACGCCCCGGGCGTTATGGGTCTGTTAATAGCAACCATTGGCAAGGTATTATAAAGCAGTAATGAACAAGTGAAAACTAAAGTAACTTATGTCTACGATAATAATTGGGTTAATTATTACTGGATGACTTGCACAAGTACTAGGATAATTCTTTCAGTCTGATGAACACTTCTGGAGATTTATGAGGTGAAGTAGTAATACACCAACCATAGGGCTTCAGTATATCTAGGGTCGATACATGCTCATAACATTTTCGAATATTGTTTTAGATTTCCAGACAATGCTTCGGTATGATAGAAATTGTTCGAATCTATACGTTATGACTTATATGGAGATATGGTTTCTTTTTTTTTATGCCATAGAAGTCCAAACAATTTAAATCATACTGAAGCATTTTCTGCAAATCCAAAACAAAACAACTATATATTCTCGAACATCTAAGATTTGTGTCAGTATCACATTAAGGGATAAAGAGGCATTTGAAGAGATATCAGATTCAATTCAATATTCGTAAGGAAAAGTAGTCTCCTCAATTTCCGCCTCTTGGGAATCACATGAAAACTATTGTAGATACCCAACCATCGAAACGTCGTGACTTGAATCCATGGAGATATGGTTTCTCTTTCTTTTCTAATTCAGGCAATGAAAGTCCAAACAATTTCAATCATTTTCTTACTCATGTGATTGGCGTGAGTGTGTGTTTAGTTTATAAATTGCCATTTTATTTACTTACGTAAAAAAATTGTTTTTACGAATCACCAAGGTTTTCGGAGAAAACCTCTCAAAAGCAGAGCTTGTGCGAGCATAGGAGATCCGGGACCTACAGCTTGCGTAAAAGTGGAGTCCGAACCACTTTAGCTCAGTGGTAGGTGGTGGGGATCGAACCCGGGCTGTCTGGCTGTGAAACACTCTAAAACCACGACCACTTAGCTTTCGTACAATACAGTATTAAAACTTATAATACATATATTTTTTCACACAGTAGATTTATATTGATCGATAGACGAAAGGTATAAAATTGAAGGACATTTACATAACATTGCACATTATATCAAATATAATCAAAGAACAATGAAAAAAATACGATAAAATTCGAATTGGTATTATACTGGAGAACTGAGGAATGGCTTTCGAAATTTTCAATCAATTTTCCATGGAAAAATGATGTTTTGTATTGGGATCCGTTATTTATTTAATTTATTTTTTATGTATTTTATTTTATTTATTTTCTATATTTGCATGTAAGTGGTTGTTATTTCTAAGTGCAATATAATTAAGTTTTCGTTAAGCAATTACTTTTTACTTCTGGGGAGATGTACTTTATTTGAAGTTTCATTTTGTGTGTTTTGTGTAAGATCCAATTTTTCAAGTATGTCAATTCTTCATTTTTTGTGAGGAAAAGTATCGTCTTTGTATATTTTTGTCCAAGGTCCATTACTATCATTTCTTGAAAGAGTTCATGAAAAGGATATGTAGATCGTTTCAATGATATAATCTTCAAAATGCTGGTATGACCTAATTCTGATTATTATAATCATTTTAATTTCATCCAGAGAAAGAATGTATCTAGACTGATGAAATTTGTACAACAAAGATCAATTTTTTCGTATTCTCTATCTGAACATGCCATCTTAGGAATGAATTTGACATTTGGTGATAGTAGGTTATTTCTTCATATGCATGTAAGTTAATATCATGAGAAGTGAATGCTGGATTTTTTTTTTCATTACTTCAATTATTAGTAAATCCCATGAGTCCCATGAATCAGGTATACAGAATAACAGTATCGTCAGCACAGGAAACAATCGTACCAAGTGAAATTAGACTGAATAAATAGTATAGGGCCGAGGGCTGTTTCCTGCGGAAACACACACGTAACTTTATCATAGACCTCTGCGTTCGACCACTACGTTGTCTTTGATGAGGTTTATTGCGACCCCTCTTATACCCAGAAGTTCAAGTTTTCTCTACCAATTCCGTAGATGATATAGTGTCCCTGTAATTATTGCCCGTCCAGACCACTTAATTTTAGATACTAATTCATTTTGCTATTAGAAACGCTATACCAAATATTTGAGTGAATAATTTAAATCACTCCGCAGTGAAAGTATTAACCCATATTGCTCACTTTCGTTTGTTCACGAACGACAACAAATGAATGATGATTTTGCGTTTTATTATTGAGAATACCTGAGGTTGTAAATTATCATCGGCGTATTTACTCAAGAATGGAGTTTTCCAACATTTCATGTTATCAGCATAATTTACGTTTACGCGTTTATGATTCCCGAATAGGATATTTTTATCTCAGCTAACAAGTGATTCGATTGTTATTGATAACACTGGGCATAAACTCTTATAACATTCACTTGACAGGCAGAAATAAACTCCATTACTATTATTTGAAGTAATCTTTACTTGGAGAAGCCAAAACTGATTTCCAAAAAGAACATTTTCAAATACTGTCAGCTTTTTCTGATTTATAGGAAAATTTCGAAATTATTGCTGTTGTAGGTAGTAGATAGTTAATTGAAATGCTTTGTATTTAACATTCGATTTATTTGTTGAGATGTTGAACTATATATTGGGCCGCAGTGGTCATGATGGTAGAGCGCTAGTCTATCAATCAGAGGGACATGGGTTCGATTCCCAGCATAGTCACTGGTCTCGTGCTAGGAATCGCACGTTAAAAGGTAAGACCTCGTTAATCCTTAGCTCGCACAAGTTTCGACTCTGAGGACTGTCGTTCGTAGGGGGGTGACAGCTGGTTAAGGGAAAAAACAAGTTTTCAATTTTTTAAATATCATTAAAGAAAGTTTCGAGAACTACAAACCATTCATCTCTTTAAATTTGTGGCTACAGTGACAGGACACAGTGAATCCTTCATTATGAAGAATTTAGTAAAAAAATAGTATTTATTCAAGAAGTTTTTGAAATTAGTGTAGTGAAAATGCATTTAACTAATTATGCTCTGGAACTATATCTGCAACTCTCTGCGACTATATGTCCGCCGTTTCCCGTCGAGCGCTTTATATACCCACAAGAAGATTATTTCCACAATTCTCGATTTATCGGGACTACAGAACGACTCATACAGATGGCTCTAAAAGCGGATAGAAGCGATCGATTTTATTCGAGCCAGTTCTCGGCGATGAGTCATAGTTGTTGATCCGCTAGCCAGCACACGTTGTTTTCTTGCAGGGATGCATAATTAATTAGGCGGGCAGGGCCGGTCTCGAAATCGTTACAATAGCTTTCAAAATAACAAATTCCGATGAGAAGAAAGTCTAGATGAAAATGAGGCAACTAGGAGATTAAACCATTCGTTTTGAATGGACCATAGAATAATTATTCAGAGATATGCTATCAAAATCAAAAAATAAGCGTTTACTCAATTTGTTAAACATTCATGCTGAATTTGACATGGTTATTGAAAGAGCCTGCTGAACCTTTTGTTCGCGATACCGGATGGACCAACACACATACATATGACATCCTGACGCGGCTCATTCACAACTGCAAAATCCACAGGCAGTTTGTGAAAAAGCTAGAAAAAAGTTGAGCTGTCGTATATAATGAGATATTGCGTTAACGCCAGCCACTATTATTTTAATAGCAACTTTATTTTAATAGCGACTGGCACTATTCTGTGATTAAGAACCGAGATATTGCAGTTTTGTCTGTTCGTCCCTTATTTATACAGGCGTTCGTTATTCATAACCTATAAATGAAATATAATTTCTCAGATTTTTCATTCTACATAATTTATTCTATACTAGATACAATTTTTGTGATGATAGAATGGCCAAGGGGGCTTCGATATCGATTTGTGTTAAAAAAATTATAAAATTATCAGGCATAAGTTATGTCGTGCGCACGATCTCACCCGAAGTGAAAATAGAGGAACCTTAAATCCTGGCCTTAACCGTCCTCTAATGAAGGCAGGCAGTAATAAAGTTGTCCATATTTAAAATTCACATTGCGCGTGCGTATATGTCAGAATAAGGATAACTTTATTACTGCCTGACGTTATTATGAACTGCAATATCTTTCTAATGAAGCGAATGGAGTTGCAGTCTTAGCATACTTCACAGCGTTATCAGAAAATTCCTGAGAAGATGTAGATAAAGATGTGAGAATACCTGTGATGAGTACTCATTAGAGGATTCCAAAAAAACATAACACAAACGACAAAGAGAAAGAACAAGAGAGACAAATTGAAGAAAAGAAAGAAAATTAAACTAACGAACCAAGAATCAAGAAATATACCAGATCTGGAAGAAGAGTGAAGATACCCGGAATCAACATTTTCAATTTTCCTCTGGTTCGGGAGGATGTTAGAATGGATGGTTTGATGTGAATGGTATGTATTTCAATTTCCATTTGATACTTTGTTGTCATGGAGAATTATATCACTGAAAAACTACAAACGACTCATCTCTTTACACTCACCATATATCTCTAGGTTATTCCAATGTCCTCTCATCATTGCATTTTTTTATTGAAAACAATTTACCCGGTATAAGTCGATCATAACTTATAATATTATTTCAGGTCCAGACTAGAAACTTGTTAAATTAATATAAAAATTCGTGATTGAAAACGTTCTTTACGTACCTCTCTGCAGCTATACCTAGTTCGCAACGTCCAAATTATGATCAAATTGGTTTCCGAAATAATTTTTGAATAAATCATCAGAAATGCAGAAATGAGACCAGTAAATTACTAAGATGTGTGGTGTACAGCGTATAACCACGATGAGCTGAGCCGATATGTAGGTATATGGGAAAGTCCTGGGAGTATTTCTCTGATAAGTAGGTATACGAGTTTGCCGAGGAGCCTGTTTCAGTTGAAATATTTTCAGTTGTCTACGACTTCCGGTTATACAGGAAGTGGACCCTCAACGTTGTTTTTTCAATGGAATATCCTGTTTTTATTGCATTTTTAGAATCTTCGATGAATTTTGATGAAACTTCTTTCGAAAAGTCTCCGTTGGGATCCAGTTTTCAGTTATTTAAATTTTTATAGATGCAGCCCTTCAATAAATTATTTGTCGAAAATTGCCAGAACTTTTCCGAATAAGACCTGGAGATTCCTTAATCTTTCAAAACTTTTCAAAAAAACTATACGGGGGTACTCAGAAATTTGCGTCAAATTCGGATATTTCTAAAATTGTTTTTGTTTTGTTTCTTCAAATGACAACCCCATTTCTTTCCAAACTCTATGCTGAAAGATATGGAAAGTATATGTATACAACCTTACATCTTGAGAACAAAATATAGTTTTTCCCTTCACCACACTAGTTATTTCATTCCTGGATGCGCATTCCGTTAACTGAAGTAACTTTATAAGTAGGATTACTAAGCTGGTAATGAGTACTAAACCAGTCACATTTATATAGATTACACATAATCCATAAAAACGGTAAAATATAGATCTGAAATAGACTATGATTTAAAACTATCGAACCAACAAAGTTCAGTAACAATTTCATGGAGAATCGAACTAGATAGAAAATAATTTCACAGAAAAGAATTGAAAAATAACTTTGTAAAACCAAAACATTACAATAACCAATTTTCATCAAAAACGAATTATCCCAGAATCAGAAATGATCACATCAGACTTTTGAAAAACCAAAATTGGATGAACTGAAAAATCACAAGACGGTATATCTGTAATACCATAAAATGAGAATAAACACAAATGTGGAGACGGATATTCGATCAAACCGTCAAATTACAGATACAATATCTCATAAAAATTATAAAATATAATAACAGAATATTGTAAGTCTGCCAAGCGTAATATTCGAAAGTCAAAGGAATTATTATCGTCGAATCAGTATTCCACAAGACCTAAAATTGGCATATCAAAAATCATCAGACGAATAAATGCGAATAGCGAAAAGTAAAGAACTGAAAATTTTCTCTATTCTCTAGAGATGGCGTAGCGTGCGGTCAATATACTTAAATAAATTCCCCATTAAATTCCTTCTCATTTCTGTCTCACCACCTGATATTACTAAAATGCTAAGGCTCACATTAAATTTTATCACCAGTGTTAGGTATCACGAAAATAATATGAATAACATTGGTTGTTTTCTTCGATATTCTTGAAAATCACCACACAGCAATTGAATTATCGAATAAATCGAGGAAGGAACAAACAAATGAACGATCAATATGAGTCCGAACCAGACGATTTGATTTGTTCAACTAGAAGTTAGCGCCATCTAAGAGCTAATAGAGCAAGTTTCTAACAGACTGCTATATTATTCGCTAAAAATTCTGTTGGAATTCGTTTCTGATCGTTTATATCTAACACATTTCGATTTCTTGGATTTTTCAATAATATATTTTTTTTTCGGATAATTTGTTGGTTTTACGTTTTTAGATACTATTAAATAATTTTCCGATTAAATTATATTTCGTTAGTTTTTCAATTTGACGGTTTTATGATATGAATTGCTTAGGTTATTGAGATATGCGATTACTTAGTTTTATCATTTCAGTCACTTTCGTTTATTAACGAATTCAGATCTATGAAAAATAGTTCTTACCGTTTTCGCGTATGATGCTTTATCAGTTCTCATACATACACATTAGATGGATTTCTTTTCGGATCAAAAATCATTTCTATACATTTCATTCTGCTATATTTAAGTTTTATGTAAAGTTGTTCTGATAAATGATTAATTCTCCATTTTATTGGTTTTACGTATTAACAGTTTTCTCATTTATTGTTATTACGAATAAAATTGTAGTATTTCTTTGGCCCACCAATTCAATTATTATAATTAACATAATATGTAACATAGGGGTGATCCTACCTTGTACTCATACCAACGGCCAGGTATAATCACAACCCATGCTGATAAAATATCATTAATTAATTTGTCTGTATTAACTCAAATATAGGCAAATAGATTCAAACCCGCTGATTCTAACCAATACATTCATCATAAGATGGCAAGTATCAATTTCCTTTTTCATAGGGCATTGAGATTCCTACTCAGTGATGAACGTCTTCAGAAAGAAATCAAAACAATCAAGGAGATAGCCATCAACAATCGGTACTATCCTAACATGCAAGATGATTTGTTAAAAAAAAATTGGAATGTTCTCAAGAAAAATTCCGAGATGTACACCTTCAGCTTGTACATAGCATTACGAACAATCTTCGAATGTCCGATCAAATAACACAACCTAGATAAGTAACTCGCCGCACACGCATTAGAATTTGTGTGTAAGGAACATCTTTCCCCAACGACAGTGTCGTGCGTTGTTAACAGAAATATGGAGGTTCAATAAAATATAAATAATGGAAACCCAATATGGAATGGAAACCTGAAATTATGATGGAATAATCTCCACAAAATTTTGAGAACAGTCGATGCGCTAATTGACATGTTCTTTCATAATTAATTCATTTTACTCGTTTCCAATTCGGTTTCCCTTTCTCGATAGTTACGACACTAGTAGCTTACCTATGAAATGAAATATTTTGATTTCCACAATATAAAAAATGACCGGGATTAAACCATACAGAAAATATAATCTTAACATCACAAATGATGAAATATAGTATAGTATTACGTCATAAGATATGAAATTTTAAAACAAAACACAGTTTACGTTTTTGTTCTGGTACGTTTACAAGGTAAGTTTAGAACGAATTTGTAATATTCCCTGAATCATCAGGTTTTGTATTTTGCTACATATTGAGTTTTGTAATACTACACATTTTTTTCCATGCCATGGAACTTACATTATGTTTCAACAGTACTAAATATATATTTTATTATAAACATCATAAATACTGTATTCAGTTCCCACCATAAAATACCTTCCTCCATTATAACTTATGTGTTTATGTAATTTTCCATCATAAATCATGTTACTGAATTGGAAAAAGATAAATACATTTCAAATCAACATTATCTATTCGGTAAGCGCCTTGCATACAGTATATATGAAGTGAAATTACGTTATTTGTGTAAAATTAAAGTATAACGTCTGTAGTCTGTCCCATTACAAAGACGCCATGCGCTTAACTATTATTTTCGTGTTTGTTCTTGTTGGTGCGTGCTGCGTTTGCATGGGGCGCCGTTAGTGTCAAAAGTAGTTGTTCTCATATATGTTATTCTTACTCAAATATATTTGTTGATGACCATATATTTATTAGTTGACACCAATATATATTGAAACTGAACAAATATTTCCATTTTATCGTTCATTCATTCATAAATATATCGTCAATGCATATTAGCAGTGAAGAGCAATATATTTATAACTTGTTACCAATCCATATATAAAAATGAGCTTTCGATTACCACCACTAGGTGGCGCTCACATCATGTTTTGGAATATAATTTGTTTTGCAAACCTGTTATGTGGATATGCATTGCATTCATACTTTTTGAAGATATGCAATGATGAAAACTCGAACAATCTTTCGATTATTTTCAACATAGCGGACGCGTTGCGAAGAAATGGCATGAATCGGTTACATGGCGCTATCTAGTGGTGGTACTATACTTTGACGATATATTTATGAATGAATGAACGCTAAAATGGAAATATTTGTTAGGTTTCAATATATATTGGTGTCAACTAATAAATATATGGTTATCAACAAACATATTTGAGTAAAAATAAAATATATGAGAACAACTACTTTTGACACTAACGGCGCCCCATACGTTTGTTGCTCTTGTTATTTAGAAGTGAGTGTATGTTAGTTTGGCAATTTTTCGCAATTTTCTTCATTCGTAAATATGACCTACACCAATACCTACATCGTAATCTGCCAAGTATTTATTATTATTGCTTACACCTGAATTGTAATTTAGTTTCGAATACTTATTCGGGATTTGTGCAGCATGTATACAGATTTCATACTTATAAACCAGAACGTAGCTATAAACCTTCTTTAAATAGTTTTGTTTCTCACATAAGAAACTGTGCGTTCAAAATCAATGGTCCTAAATATTTATTCAAGCATTATTATTCCCACTTCTAGTACATGCCACCAAATGCAGTCGCAATTGTATGTCCTCTGAACAGCGATTGCAGAAATACTAGTGGTTTTAAAAATGTTGGTAGTTTCCGTTCTCATGTATACCGTAAACAACTTTCAAAGGCCGCAGATATAAACATGGATAATTCGGACAAAGAAAGTTTCAAGACTGATAATTGGGGTGTTGTCAGACCTGAGAATAATAATGATAATAATAACATTCTTACCTCCGAGCGTCTATGTGAACAAGAAGACCGTTCTGATATGAAACAAATTGGTATTACTTATTTAGCCAACATGTAGATTACTCTTCAGTCTAAGTTTTTTTTAAGCAACAAAACTCTTCAAACAATGATTGATGGTATCTCTGATGTAAATGACATATGATTTGAATATTAAAGTGGACAAGGGCTTTTTTCAAGAAAATATCTTTGACATTGCACACAATAGAAAAAATGGGGTTCTGCGTACTAACTATGTAAGAAATACGTATTACACAGAAAAGTTTAACTTCGAACAGCCAATTCGAGTTGATTTGAAATCAGATAAACTAACTGAACCACAGATGCTGCATTTTTTTATTATGTGCCTATACTACAGACACTCAAAGTTTTGTTTGAAAATGATTGGTTATAGACAAAGTTTTTTGTGATATATCTGATGAAGATGTCTTTAAAAGTAATGCATTTTTTAAAGAAAATCCAAACGCACTGAAGCTAATTTTATTTCAAGATGCATTTGAAATGTGCAATCCTTTGAGGTCAGCAAAAACTGTAAGTATAAAGTTATCGGTATTTATAAGACTCTCGCAAATCTTTCATCCTGGAACAGAACCCAAATCGATCAGATTCAGTTGGTTGCGTTATGTTTCGAAAAACATGTTAAACAATATGGGTGTTCAAATCTACTGGAAAAAATTATTTTCGATTTGAAAAGACTAGAATTGGAGGTAATATATATATATATATATATATATATATATATATATATATATATATATATATATATATATATATATATATATATATATATATTAAAATGAAGGAAATAGGGTAATTAAAGGCTCGATCATAGCCGTAGTGAACTTAGGAAGTCACCAAATTGGTGGATTTTTAGAAACATTCAATGTATCTGGTTAATTTTTTTGTCGTTTTTGTTACACTAAATCGTTTAACGATTCGAATTATTCAAATATTGATATTCTTAGGAGCCAAACTTCATACAATTTTGATGTTGAAATGGCTTACACTGGAAATTCAAATTATAATGGGGTTAAAAATAATTCGGCGTTGAATGATTTGAATTATTTTCATGTGGCTAGAACTGGATTACCTCCTTGCTTAGCACATGTTATTTTGGAAGGCATTGCACCGGTTGATTTGATGCTGGGTATAAACCAATTTGTTAAAAATAAAATTGTGGATTATAGCTGTCTGAACGAAAAATATAAATTTTTGTATGTCAACAAAAAGAGAAGATATGTTCCATCAATTAACAAAAATAATGAAAAAATATCGGGAAATCCTACCGAAATAGTGTGTATATTGAATACTTTACCTGTCGCACTATATGAAAAAAATTCAATTTTTACAAGAGATCCGTGTTTGGAAAATGATACTTTGTTTACACAGAATTATCAATATTTCAACCGCTTTCAAATTATCAATTGATCAGGTGTCCAGTGTTGAAGGACCTAATCGAACAGAATATTGAAATGAGAGTGCACATTTTTTGGGATACGCCACTTAGGCCTAAACATCATTATTTAATGCACTACCCTTTTATGATAAGGAAATTTGGCCTTTTACGACATTTATGGACCCTGAGGTACGAGAGCAAACATAAATATTTTTAAAATATCATAAGGCATTGGCCAAATTTTAAGAATTGGAAAGAGTTAATACCTGTTAAATACCTGAACCAATTATCAACTGTTTCCGAAGAAATTTGTTACAGGGGAATTGATTACACTAGAGACATGCTTGTTTGCTTCAAAAAAGATGAGTTTTCTATTTATTCCTTATGTCAACTTGTTTATATTTTGTGTGAGAACAACTTAGAGACTATTTACTGTATAAGTAAGTTGAAGAAAATTCATTACGAGCACACGTCTGGTTTATATTATGAATATCTGGATACCGATATCAGCAACAATTGCTTAGTAGATACATTTATTTCTTTTGATGAACTGATTTGCTCTGAGCCTCTCATGACTTTTGAAACTGGAAACCATGATGGTTACTATTTCAAGTCTGCATGCACCATTAGAATTTTTTTGACCTGACTTTTCTGCGTACTGAAATTTTTGCTTCTGGAAAAATATATTTATAACACGTACTTAGTTGAGGTTCTTTATGAAAGAAATATGAGAATGTGTTTTTTTTTCTTTTTGTTATATTTTGAAGAAGGTCGAGACAAAAAGAACTAAAAAATAAAAAATTATCACTATTTTTAGAGTTTATCATACATTTTGTGTCTTTAAATAATTATCTTAATTTCTTTAAAAATACTTCCTTGACGTAGGTTCTTTGGATACATAAGTATAAAACAATAATCAACATAACACCATATATTATTTGGACAAATTGTCACCAACGAAAAGCTGCCATTCTGGTTGACGATAACGAAGCTGATCCATATGCATCACTGATTTTGATAATACATATTTCTCCAGAATACTTATTGTCGACTACATTTTATTGTATGAATGACATTATTTCTTTCTAATTAGTATAGAATATCAGTATGTTCATTGATTGTTTTAAATTGTTTTAAAATTGTTCTGATTTGATATTTTGATTATGAGATTTACATCAGGTTTATACTTATACAAAAATATTAGATAAAAATTCGTTATAATTTCCGATAATCTCTCTTCATATTCCTATATTAGCGGCATATAAATTAAGAACTTAGGTTTGCATTGGGGTGGAATTCACATGGAAAATCTTTTTTAGCTTCGCTGAAATTTGGAATAATGGGATACTCATTAGCATTAGAAGGGAACGGTACACCTGTTGAAGCAGAAGTTCTGCCGTTTCCAAAAAATTAAATTTAGTAATCTTAAAAATGGATGAAATTTGGAGACCACGGGAGAGTACGGCATTGCATCAATCGTAGACTCACCAATAGTTCTATCCCCTCCAGAGCTTTTCGAACAGTTGCAAAAAAAATTATTGATGCTTACCCAGAAGCCATTATTGACAAAGACAGAGATGGGATTGTTCTAGGCGATGGCATTCACAAACTAGTGCATAAATTGATCGATCATAATAACTACTTAAATAGGCCCATAGGACAATCTCAGAAAAGGAAGTCCACTGATGACAATCCATAGTCTTGAACAAGAAACAGTATGTAAGTGCATTGGCAGGTTGTTCCAACTGGAATCCTCAAGTCATCTGTGAAGGAGGGTTAACACAAACTGAGAAGAAAACAAGAGATTCTGATGAAAATTTCTTAGAAATCTTAGAATAAAGTTGTCCAGAAGTGAGAGCTTACCTCAATCAAACGCCACCACCATCTGTCAATGAAATTCAAGAAGAATGGCCAATACTTTTCTATTGAAAAAGCATCAAATGGCATTTTTCTAAACTGACAAATAGCAACATTGATCTATTAGATAAACTAGAGGAAGACCGGGAAGTAATTTACAAGTTGTGTCAGGGGAAGGTGAAAGATGGAAATTACGAAAACGATGAACATGGCCAGGACACTACAGCACCTCTAGCAGTGTTGAGAAAAATTGCTACTTATTTCGTGTTACAGTAAACTGTTTCGAAATCCAATCTTTTTTTTTTCAGATGAATGACACCTCAAACATCCCCGTTACACCACAGATTGTTTTTGATGATTTTGAAAACTCATCAAATGCACAATGAATCTGTGTATACTAATCATCTACAAAATTTTATAATGAATGTTATGAATGTTCATAATTTACTAAATATCTTGATTTCTCTGATACATTGGGTGTCTACCCCAGTTTTCTTATTATTTTTATAAAGTATTCCATGATATATTCCTAGAGATAGTTTGACTATAGTTTTTGTATTTTTTACTTCTTTCTACACAATCTTTCCCCTTATTGTACTTTAAACTGAAGATGAACATATATACCGTTTGACAAAGACTCATGGTACAACCCCTTTTCTCCTTTGTTTTTCTACCCATATTTATATTTGTCAAGACGACTCTGTGTACTTTACAAAAAAAATTCAGTATTTGTCTAGAGAAAGCAATTTTTGTTCACAGATCGAGAAATGTCCTCCAACTATTTTTTTTACTTCGAGAAAAGAAATATTGACATAACAGGATTTGATAACTTTAGAAGTGCTTTGAAAATAGCATATTCGTTACATTTTATTGTCAAATTGAAATACCCTCCTAAGTTGTGTGCTACTTTGGAACTCCTTCAGAGATTTTATTTAAAGAATTCATCCTGACGCAGGGTCCAAATGTGTTACAAAAAAAGTTACTTCAAGTAAAAAAAAGTTATGAATTTTATGTTAAAATTTAATAAATACCTCACCATTTGATAATTGTAGACTTGAATGGGCCGTGATGGTCACTATGGTAGAACGCTTGTCTCTTAACCTGAGGGTCATGGGTTCGATTCCCAGCATGGTCATCGGTCTCATACGTTAAAAGTTAAGGGCTGCGTCTTCCCTAGCTCGGACAAGTCTTTCGAAGACTTTTGAGGGTTGTACTCTCAAGGGTGTGCAGCTGGTTGACGTAAATAACAATAACAACAATGGATGTACACGTAATATTCGTTCAGAAAATATGTTTGAGTTCTGTATTTTTCTAGAAAACTTTGTTATTTTTATAGTGATAAGTTTGTAATAAACTGTTATGATAGAACTTAAACTTCCAGAGGTGTAGAAGTATACATACCGGGTGGCTACGGAGGTATTGCCTACGGAATATCTCAGTTTGAAAAAACATCGAATTAAATCCTTCAAGTATCAGTTGCATCAACATTTGTATGAAAATGACGGTGAAAGGCGCCTGGAATATTGTAATTGGTTTCTTCGACAAAATGCTGAGAATCACATATTTAACTATTATATCTTGTTTACGGACGAGTCAAGATTTACCAACAATGGATTATTTAACAGGAATAATACAAGGTAGGTACTGTACTTTATTTGGATTATTGTCGATAGTCGAAGTGTAAAGTGCTAAAAGTGTGAACGGTCTTTTGTTGCAGGTACTGGGCGATAGAAAACGAGCACCGGTTTCGACAAGGTGGCTTCCAGGAGAGATTTGGTGTGAATGTTTGGGCAGGAATAGTTGGAACTCATATTGTTGGCCCCATTCTTTTTCAAGGCCAAGTAACGGGAGAGAGATACTTTAATTTTTTAACGAATGAAATTTCGGAATTCATTAACAACCTACCAGCGGAAATAACTGAGAGAATGTACTTCCAGCAAGATGGCGCCCCTCCGCATAATTCAAGAATAGCGAGAAATTATCTTCAAAATCGCGTTCAAGAGAGACTTATAACAACCCATGGTCCAGTCAGGTGGCCACCAAGGTCACCTGATCTTACTCCGTGCGACTTTTTTCTATGGGGGCATCTTAAGAATATGGTGTATTCCACACAGCCTACAACTCTACATGAGCTAGAAGTAAAAATTCGTAGAGCTTTCCAAGATATCACGCCCCAAATGTTGAGAAACGTTTTACATGAAAATATCACCAGAGTCAATAAATGTATTGACGCTGAGGGAATGCATTTCGAACATTTGTTTTGAATTTATTTTATCTTTAATCCTATCAATTTGAATTTTTTTTTTTCGATAAATCTGTTTTTTTGTTATTTGAATAATAATAATAGGATTTTTTGGTATTTCATTTCAAAAAATTACTTTCTATTATATCATCAGAAAGGAATGGTTATGCTGAATAGTACAGGCAAGAAAAAGTTGTATGTTCCTATTTAAGTTATGGACCTACAGAGTATTGTTTTTTTCCCAATTTTTTTTGGCGGCTTTTTATAACGCCGACGAATGAAAATAAAATATCACAGTAGTAGCAACTGTTATCAAGTGACTTATGGTTTCCATAGCCAACTTTTCAATTTTTGGCTTTCATTTTGCTTCCACGGCCTACTCGGTGAATTTCAATAATAATTTTTTTCTGATCTAGTTTCTGGTTAGATACCAACTTGTGATATGTCATTAGAAACGGAATTGAATGCTGGATGAAGCGAAAAGAAAAAAAAATAGGGTTTCCATTTAAAATAAGAAAGTTGATGCTACTTCCGGTCAGACCGGAAGTCAACTTCGACATGTCAATATGCTCAAATTCTAGCTCTTATGTCATTATATCGACGCTCCAAATTTCACAAACCTACTTCATACAATAACTGAGATATTCCGTAGGCAATACTTCTGTAGCCACCCGGTATATGTATAGCGAGCAGGCTCGCCAAATATATCAGAAAACCATGTTTGATGTTGGATTATTTGGAATAATGTGATTTTTTTTATTTCTCAATATTTTACGGGCCCTAAAAGAATGCTGTTTGTTACAAGATAACTTACATTAATGTAGACAGTTCTAAATAAAAATATTTTCCAGATTCCTTTTATTTTATTAATTTTTATTAATTTTTCCAAGTAGTAGGTTAAATGAGTTTTTTTTGTACAGATGTTCCTTGAACCTGACCTGAAGTTTGAGTAGTTTGAGGTGGTTTCCTTATTTCGGGGAATAACAGGGTTCAAGCTACATTTCAATTTTGTACTTTGGCAGCAAAGCAAAGTGGAAGTATATACAGTAGGTATGGAATAAATTCATTTTTAGCGTTATTATGTATTTTATGAAAAAATCCTGAAACAGGTCAATTTTTATTGGCAATTTGACAATTTACAGTATGAAAATTTTACCCCCTTCTTGCACCCCCTCTGAATTATGAGCACACCCTCAAAAATTTTAAATGAGAAGGGGGGTCGTGTGGCATCTTGTTCGAAAGGGATTTTCATTATCTGTTCATCAATACTAAGTTTTTCAGATTTGGTGCAACCATAACGAAGAAATTTTTTTATTAAAATTTAAAAATATTGACACTGTAAATGATGTATCCGTTGAAACAACCTGAAACAGGTCGATTTCTATTCTCAATTTGACAATTTATAGTATGAAAATATCACCCCCTTCTTGCACCCCTTCTGAATTATGAGCACCCCCTCAAAAAATTTGAATGAGAAAGGGGGTTGTGTTGCACCTGTTTCAAAAGGGATTTTCATTCTCTGTTCAGCAATACTGAGAAAATTTATTCTGAATATGTCAAATGTTGATAGACTGAAGGAAATAATGTAACATAATGTTTAGGAAGTATATTTCAATTTGTTTTACAGTTAAATTAAATGTTCAAAATGACCACCATTCACTTCTTGACAATAAGCAAGGCGATCTTAGAATTCTCGTAGAACATTTTGTAGGACCTCAGGGGTTATGTTGTTAATTTCTTCCGATATCCTAGTTTTTAAATCTGCAATATTGTCTGGTCTATTGAAATATACTTTTGATTTTAAATAACCCCATAAAAAGTAATCGAGAGGAGTCAAATCGGGGGATCTAGGCGGCCATTCAATCGGTCCACGTCTGCCAATCCACCTATTGGGAAAAACTTCTGTCAAATAATCTCGAACAATACGTGTGTAATGCGGTGGAGCTCCGTCTTGTTGATACCAAATTGATCTATCTATTCCATTTGGATCATTAACATCGGGAAAAAGTCGTTTTAATGTAGGCACTAAAAAGTTCATCAAAAAACCTAGATAAACCTCACCATTAATTGTGCCTTCAAAAAAATAGGGGCCAATAATTTTGTTTTTAATGATACCAGCCCAAACGTTCACTTTTTTGGGATATTGTGTGTGAGCCTCACACATCCAATGAGGATTTTCTCTGCTCCAATATCTACAGTTTTGTCTATTAACCGTTCCATTTAAATAAAAAGTAGCTTCATCAGAAAACACAATTTTGTTTATGAACTGCAAATCTGCTTCGATTCTATCCATCATCAGTTCACAGAATTGTTGCCTTCTATCAGGGTCATCCTCATTTAACTCCTGAACGAACTGAACTTTATAAGGATGGTATTTTTCTTTATGTAAAGCTCTCAATATCGATGATTTACTTACATCATTGTCGGCGGCAAGTTGTCTACTTGTCATATGCGGATTTTCCTCAATCGCTAACAGTACATCTAACTTTTTCTCCTCATCCAATGCAGCATTTCGACCTGGTTTTTGACGAGTTTTTACATGTCCAGTTTCACGGTATTTTGTTTCTATTTTGCTAACTGTAGATTGTGATACGTGTTGACCAGGGTATTTATTATTGAACATTTCACAAACTTCCGTTTGAGTTCGTGATTTATTACCGCATCCAAGCATAATTAAAATGTCTATTCTTTGAGTTTCGGATAAATGAGCCATAGATGAATCGAATACACACAAAAATATTTTTCAATACACTGACGTCTGCCAGCAACTCACAAATATCAAAATAACAGTAGTCTACTAGATTGACATTATATTATTTATGGGTTTTGTGAATAATTTTTTGGTGTCTTCAACGACTTTTTCCTGACTTTTTTAGCAAGACAGATAAGAAAGTATAAATTGTCAAATTGAGAATAGAAATCGACCTGTTTCAGGTTTTTTCAACGGATACATAATTTACAGTGTCAATATTTTTAAATTTTAATAAAAAAATTTCCCAGTTATGGTTGCACCAAATATGAAACACTTAGTATTGCTGAACAGATAATGAAAATCCCTTTCGAAGAAGATGCCACACGACCCCCCTTCTCATTTAAAATTTTTGAGGGGGTGCTCATAATTCAGAGGGGGTGCAAGAAGGGGGTAATATTTTCATACTGTAAATTGTCAAATTGCCAATAAAAATTGACCTGTTTCAGGATTTTTTCATAAAATACATAATAACGCTAAAAATGAATTTATTCCATACCTTTAGACCGCACTGTATAAATATTTTTATATGTAAAACTAATGAAAATGTGATGTGCAAAGAGTAAAAGAGACTTTGAAGTTTGTCCAAACTTTCAGAAATTATTTTATTTCCAACATCAGGGATACACTTGATGATATCGGATGATATTGATTACACTGATGTTGAAGATAAATGGATGGTGTTAGATGTTCATTACATCGCATAGGACTAACTATAATCTATATCGTCGTATTACCAGTGAGTTGATACACCGAGATAACACTTTCTGAAGTGATGGTATGTAAGAAAGTTAACGGTAAGTGCATGGACCATCTCATTGTAGTGTAATAGTACATAATGTTTGCATTATATGTTACCTTCTGTATTTTTTCATGCAAAAATACGAAATTTAATTTGAAATTTTACATTTTGAAAATCCATACATGTGGTACTTTTACATTTCAAAACCACAGTTCTCGAAATGGAAAATTACTCTTTAAAAATACACCCTATTACTAGTAATTCTACACGGGAATATTCAACATGAAGGATATTTTCACATAACAAATTCGATAATATTCCATTGCCAAGCTGAATTTATGACATAGTATATATAATGGACAATTACAATATAATTTTTTAATTTTGTTATATTTCATGTAATATTATCATTACATTACACAACCAATA
The DNA here is from genome assembly GCA_958502065.1 of Chrysolina americana. Taxonomy (NCBI): domain Eukaryota; kingdom Metazoa; phylum Arthropoda; class Insecta; order Coleoptera; family Chrysomelidae; genus Chrysolina; species Chrysolina americana. Next base: position 27,431,965 of record OY293411.1, read on the forward strand.
GGGTAATTTTGAACAGATTTCTGATGTGCTTCAGGTACTTTTCCATAATTGATTGAGCACATTTTCCATATGTTATAACGAAAATAATATACATGATTAACAGTGTGATAAAACTATCACAAATTATCTCAGAATTTGCCCTTTATTCACGAAAAATCACTCCAATAAGAGAAAGACGAAAAAAAACAGAGATGTTTTGTTGTTGTTCTGTCATATTTGACATTCGATATTCCAAATGCAGTGTTGCCGTACTGACCAGACTATATCGACAACCAAGAATCTCTGTTCAGCGACGGAAAACTGTCGTTTTCACATGCCCCCAATAAGCTGCAATGAACGTTTCAATTGCCTTCTTATTGCTATATATTTCATGAGACAGTATTTGCGGGTTTCTGTTGCCATGAATTTACCCGACTGATATCAAAATCTAGCTGACGTTCTTATTATATCCTTAAAAAATTGCGACATTGCAATAATGTCATGATTTGGGGGATAACATTATGAAAAGATGTTACTTTCAGTTCTATTTGAGTATTACTCATCTTGGTTGTGTTACTTGATCGGAGCTTCGAATGTTATCAGGTAACCCAAAAGACAAAATTTCAACTTTAGACAGATCAGGAATTCACGAAATTAGCTGTCAAAATTGTGATAATTTGACCCAACCAAGCGATCTACGAATGTACGTTTTATAAATTATTCAGAATTTAAAATTAATAAAACCTGTTGATTATTACAGAAAATTAGATTATTATGAAAGTATTGCTATATATATAAGACGTTTCAAGCAGGCCCTCACTGAATAACGATAATGGTCCGTTTTATTCAAAACTATTTGAGATTATACCGACACTAGTTATGTATGTAATAAGGATCACAATGACGTTCATTATGGTAGTAGCCGTGATTACTATCGGGCGAGGCGATGAGCCAAGCCCGATATCACGGCGTGCAACATAACGATTGTTTATGATCCAAATTACATACAAAACTTATAAACATCATTTTCATATAACAAATTCAGTATTTTCGAAACTACCGATACATTTGAGTTATTCATTATGAGAAATTGTGTGCAAGCTGTGCCCTCACCATTTCACTGACACTTCAACAGCAAATTATTCATTCACTGTCAAACACACACACTGCTGTCAATTGGATTATTTGTAATGATATCTTTGAAAATGGGTGATTCTAATAGATAATAGTTTCCATTTGATCAAAACGGCAAAGTTTTGTATTTTGAATCAAATTATTTGATATAAAGTACTCTCATTCTTTTCTCGTGAATTTCAGTTATTCGCTAAACTTTATAGTTGAATTTCATTATAGTACTAGAACTTTTTGAAGTTGTTGAACAGAGCCAAAATATTTCAATAAGTAGATTAGCCCTAACGGAGGGGTAGTGAATCTCTTGGAAACAATAGCCAGTCTTCATTTCAACTCTATAGCCTCCAGATGTGAATTTGTTATGTGCATTTTACTCCTGCGCTATTACTTCGAACATTAATGTGCATCAATAATGGTCAACTTTGAATAATCAGGTATCATCGACAAATCGGCCATTAAGAACATTGAAGAACATTAAACAGCCATGTACAGTAGATATGAACTCTATTTAACATTAATGATCATATTCTAGTTATTTGAATTTATCTATAACATTTGTAATGGTAGAGGGAAACTGAAAAAAAAATACAGAAAAAGTCCATCTGTTCACTCGAATTTTACGATAGCGCTACGAAATCGAACATTAATAGTTGTTATCAATGATTGATTTAGGAAAATCATGCATTAATGACAAATCGGCCATTGATGGAAGTCATTATTGGTCGATTTCGTTTGCCTTGAAGAACATTGAACAGACGTTTTATTTCGAGTTCGATGGAAAAAGTAGATTACATGAACTAAGAATACTTCTAAACAACTAGAAATAGACAGTATGAGGAATAATCCCGTTTTAAACCGTTGGTTACCTCAATAACCAAGATTAAAATTTTAATGAAACCCGGTCTTATGGAACACTCGATCTGTTAAGCTGCGCTCGGGATTAAAAATGAATAATCGGTACTAGGAAAGATTGATTACCGCGTTGCAGATAGGTTTGGTTGAAGATGCTGCTGTTCAAGTACTCCCAGTCAAGTCTTTGAATAGTTCTAGAAGTTACCTTGAAAATCATGGAAGTGAGTTAGTTGGAACCATTTGGGAAAAACTATTTATAACAAAAACTTTGGAGGACGATATAGTAATGAACAATAATAATAATTCCCAGTTATATTCCGAACCGAAACATATTTTCAAACCACTTCAGTGTTCCAAAACAGTTTCCTCTTTTTATCCATATGCCATTGAAGTCTTTTAGACTGGTGATGACTTCCGACAAGTTTCTTTAAGTATGCTATCTCAAAGTTATGTTATAGGTTTTTGAATGTCCTCACTAAATTTCTGAGGCTGCTCGCATACAGCGTCAACATTCAATGTATGACTAGAAAGAAGATGTATACGCGCCACGATTTTATATCAAACTTAAAAATATGTGTGTCATTAATGCTTTTGTTAAATCTAGACTGTAGTAAATAGTGATCTGCCAAATTATTTTTTACTTTTTAGTGTGATTTTTTAATAAAACAATTTAACTCAAAAAAAAATTATTTATTATATTTCTTACTTTTGAGTCTTAATCAAAAAGAAAACAAAATTCATGGTGTATAATTATTGCTTTCGCAACCTTTCCATTTCTAGAAATGCCTTATTATTACAAGTTTCTTTCCTGTCAATTTTGTACAATCAAATTCCTCACTATAAAGTATAAGCTTGCCCTTCCTCAAATATAAACCCGAAAACCACATGTTTGATGTGTTATTGGTTGGATATTGAAGTTCTGAATTATTTACCCCCTTCACACCACTAACTCACGCCCTACTTCCGTTCATTAATCCGAAAACCGTATGTTCATATATCTGCTATTGGTTGGATATTAAAGTTCTGAATTATTTACCCCCTTTACAGTACTCACCCATCCCCTTCTTCCGTTTTTGTTTATGAAATTGTATTGTAACCAGATCAAATCATAAATCTGAAAACCGCATGTTTGTATCTGTTTTTATGCAAAAGTTCTGAATGTACCCTCTTTACACCCCTCAACCACACCCCACCACCGAAATTTTATATTATATTATAATCGGTCCTACATTTCTGTTCCAAATTTTATTGAAATCGGTTGACGGGAAGTGGGTCAAAAATTAATCGCAAGATTTGATAGACAGACAGCCAGGCTCTGCGAAGTTAAATAAAATTGTTTAATACTAAAAATAAAAAAGGTTCTAGAGTTGAGCCTTAGGGAATACCCTAATTAGCTTAAAATTTTCCAGATATGTGTTCTTTATGTTTTTCTTATGAATATTTTCTAAATAATTCTTTATTGTTTTTAGGAAGAAATCAGACAGACAAAAGCTATATGATTTCAAAAACAATACTTCAATCTGATTTGTCGAAGGCTTTAAAAAAGTCTGTATAAACTGTGTTTAGTTGGGATATTCTTTCTAGAGTTTTGTACAAGCAATTTTCGAAGACAAACAGGTTGGTGCTAAAACATTCAGTAGCGACGAATCCTCGTTGTTGAGATGCAAAATACTTCCAACTAAAGTTATCAAAATGCAATAAACTATAATATAAAATATATAAATATAAATGTGAAATACCATTCTCCACAACTTTTTAGCAAACATGGTGGGATACCACTGAGGCTCTTTCAAGTTTTGTCAATGTGCTATTATAATCATTATTTTCTCATTCAATGCTCAAATTATATGATGCTTTTGCTGAGAAGAATAGGGAGAAAAATTGCGATTTCGTAAGCGGTTTACGCCATGAAATTCGATAATTCACTGATATCTGTTTTCAAATCAAATTATAGTTTTTCTATATATTTCTTATTTTCTAGTCTAATTAGCTTTATAAGTGCCTTTCTCGTATCAACATATTTACCTTTATTATGAAAGTCAAATATGAATTTTAATTTCCTATACTTCTCCTTTTCTTTCAGTATGCTCTTCATTTTGTTTGTGAACTAAATCAGGAACATTTTATGGTATATTAAAGTATAAGTGGAAATAGGTCTTTCAAACGCGCGATTTTTCGAACACGACGGCTCTGCCGGAGTGTTCGAAATAGAGTAAGTGTTTGAAAGACCAGTTATCCACGCATACTTTACGCAATTTTTTTTTATTGGTACAATTTGAAATCATAAATACTGGTATTATTACTACAAAACATGGAAATAAGAACTAATAATGTAAAATGATTGAATTCGTGATGAGAAATCAGTATACCTTTCGTTGCCATGAAAATAAGAAAAGCAAAAATAAATATGCAACATCAAAGATTGATAGTTGTCACCGCGATCCTTCAAAATGAATTCTTATATTGATTCTTTGAATAGTAAAGCAGAATCGCAAAAATCTAGAGAAGCCTATAACAAAGAATATGAAAAGTTCGTACACTGGATGGAAGTGCAAAAGTTGATTGAAATAGATGAACGAGTTGTGCTTACTTACCTTCAGAAAAGGTTGGAGCAGTACAAGGTGTCGACTATGTGGGCTATCCATTCAAAATTACAATGTATGTTGAGGATAAACAAAGGAGTTGATATAAAATCATTTGTAAAAGTGCATGCATGCATTCATGAAGGCAATTAGTAGGAATAACGTAGCCAACAAGGCATATATATTCAATGAAGATGATTTGCGGAAGTTTTTCATAGATGCACTAGACATTACCTATCTATTTTTGAAAGTGGTTGCCATTTTCGGTATTTTTGGATCTTGTAGAAGATGTGATTTATGCGATTTGCGCTTACATGATATCAAAGAAGAAGGAAGTGTATTGGTTATTACTATCCGACCGTCTAAGACAGTGAAGGCTCGACGTTTTACTGTAACCGACAATGAAGCAATTAGTTATGTGCGTTTAGTACAGCAGTATTTATCATTGCGTCCACAAAATCTGAGTACAGACCGAGTTTTCCTACGATATGATAAGGGGAAGTATACCAATCAAGTGGTTGGTATTAATACATTTGGATCATGTCCCTTGCAAATTGCCCGTTATCTTAAATGGGATGATCCTGAGAAATACACGGGACATGCTTTTCGACGCACGTCCGCTACCATTATGGCAAATAGTGGCATGACAATAGATCAAACCCAACGACAAGTAGGATGGAAATCGGCAGCTGTGGCGAGTGGTTACGTTGAAGAGAGCATTAGCAATAAGAAGAATGTTTCACACGTTATAGGGAGTGCCATTAATGGAAGTTCAACCTCATTGAGTTCTCAGAATGTTAACAGTATCAATTTAAATGCCATTTCCTCCGATTTGAAAAATCGAAATATTAATATATCAAACAATACTAACTGTACTTTCCATTTTCATTTATAAAATTGAAATTGTTGTATAATGATTGAATAAAGGTTGTTTTGGTTAGTAATATTTTATAAGACGTTGGAAGGTACTGCTGTCAGATCATTCATCAAAAGTTGTCATTTAGACTTCTTGTTTCTCGAGTTGTTGATGTTGCCATGGTAACTTTAAAAAACGCGCGTTTTTGAAAGTTCGATTTAAACACGCATAGGCGTGCTTCAAATGGATAAAATGGGGCACCAATAAAAAAAATTATTGAATACTACGCTCGTAGGTACATACTCGTATATTAATCCATACCAATCTTAGTTTTATCAGACAAGACACTTTCCCAATCAGAATCTCTGATGCTACTACTTTTTTTGAGGAAATCTGCTTTGACATAATTGTACTTTGACTCTATTATTTTATTCATTGAATTTTGGGCCGCACTCTAAAGTGATTGAGATGTCAAGAGCAGGATGATATTATATGGGTCTACTTTCATTCACAGAAGTCCCTAGTTAACCTATATTTCTTCAAATGATTTTTTCAGCTAATTACTGAATTTAATATAAAGTTCTACCTTGGAAGTTTTTCACGTAATTATATAATTGGAGACTATTGAAATCAATAAAATCATTTAGACTATCAAGGATACTACTGGACTCATTCGAATGGTAATTTGTTCCATTGATATAATTAAAATCTGATGAGTTTTTTGTGAAAAGTTACACCCTTGGAAATATTAGAAAAATATATTTGATTAATTAAAAATTGACTCAACGTTACAAAAGATTATTATGATACAACATCAGGGACAACCTTGGAACACATAGTAATTCAGAATTTTTCAACAAAATATCCCTCAATTCAAACTTCGTCAACATTCACAATTTCACTTTGAGATGATTTAAAAACAGAATTATTTACGTCACTTATACTACCAGAAGGTGGATATAAGTTTCTCCACAATCGAGATGTAACAAACAGTCCGTTCTATATTAAATATCATCATCGTTATGTGAAAGTCAATTTTAATGACAGTTTTCGAAAACGGACTTTCTGGTGATTTCGTTTCCAATTCAATTATTTTACTTTATTACTCAAACAATATAGTTTACTGAATAACTATGCTTCTAATGGCCGATTTTTCAATGTTCAGTTAAGAGTTTCAGCTGGCAAGCTTTTGGCTAATAGTCCTTGGGCCAAGTAGGTACTAATGAAAAAGAAATATGAAATCAATTATTATTATTTGTAAGAAAAATTTTGAATATCTGTTCTGCATGTCAAGGTTTACAACACACTACCGAAAATTTTTCTGAAATATCATATCCAACTCGATATGAAAGCAGATATAGAAGGTCTCAGTGGTTGAATAATAATTTATTTTTTCCCGGTACTGGGCCCCACGACTATTAGCTGTCAACCAGCTAACTGAACATAGAAAACTGGCCCCTTAGAGAGGTGCTTTTATTTTTTGTGTAACATATTTTTGGATTGAAACAAAATTTAAAACATATTAATGGCTGCTATTTATTTTATCCAAAAAAGCTACTTTTACGAAACTATTTATAAGGATTTTTTTTATAATTTACGAATCCGTCTTCCCATCCGACGACCTTCAGCTGTTATGAATTAGTATACCGTAGAGTGGGGTCACTTTGCTCAAATTTGGTAGTTTTTCAAGTTTAATTGTAGGTGTTGGGCCTAAAATGAGGGGATAAAATTATATGGTATAATTCTGATTATCTTACTGATTCCACATGATGTGGCGGCATAATTTTGATAAGAAATGGTTTATTTTCATTCTTAAAGGCTGAGCAAAGAAACCCCACGATTGGGGGCAACTTTGCATTTACTTATAAATACGCTGTTGGAGCATATATTGCGCTGTCAATAGGCTACTTTGCACAAGGAGGTCATTTCCAACAAGTTCGTTTAAGTAGGTAGGTATATTACAAATGTATTTTTAAAAAATACGAAGAGCTTTTAAGTGTCATTATTGAAATGCGACATATTTTCAAAATCCTCAACTATTTAAAGTTATAAACTGGTAAAAACATTGAATAAACATCTTGAGCAAAGTTACCACTGGTGAGCAAAGTAACCCCACTTTACGGTACTGTAAAAAGTTAATTTCAGGAGTATGACTCATACAAGTTCATCGTACACTAAAGCTGTAATAACTCATACCTAACTTTTATTTCATCTGGATTACAGTGGGGGATAATATTATATGGTCACTATTGAAGTGTAGAAATAATTTCTTCATTCAATCATATTGATACGTGGACACAGCTTGACAGTTTCAATAAAATATACCTAATAGCGAAATTATTTCACTACAAAACTCTTAACTTCACGAAATGGCAATGAGAAGTTATAGCTGTTGGAGGTATTGTTTGTAGCATTTGATTATCCGAAAGGCTTCAAGACTAAATATAATGGAATACGGCTATTTACAAAAAATAATAATAGATAGTGAGTAATGGCGTCGTGGTGATGTGCTATGTACATCTGACTCCGAAGGTCTATGGGTCCTGGCCGGGGCAAAAATTTTTCATTTGATTATTATAGAAGTACATTCAATTCAAAATTATGTTTACTGACCAGGAAAAGTCTTCTACCATTCACTGTTGGGTTCAAATTAACAGTGATGCTCCTAAGGTGGCGTATGATAATAATTTTATTTTCCAAAAAATTATTTTTACAATTCACCTATTGAGAGAAATAAATTGGGGCATCAATATATATTTGCTTCCATTAGCGTTGTGAGAAAGTACATATAAAATAGCAAATAATAATTATTCTCCAAATGACATGAAAGCGGCTTTTCAGTGACAGTTGACATGCTCAAAAGTAGTACTTTCACGGCCTAGGCAGAAAAAGTTCGTTGCCATGCAACTTTCCAAGTACCTAATGAATAATAATGATCCATAATAGATCATATTCAGTATATTCCTGCCATCGTACACAAATACATCTGGGGCATCTGATAAAAATTTCTCAATTTGTTGTCTTTGGAAAACTCGAGATTTTTTTGGATGGAAACTTTCTGACTGCCGTTTCAAAAACTCCTGTAACTTCAGATATTTTGCCAAATCATTGTTATTTTTTACGTTGAGGGTAGCTTCAACATCGAATAGGTAGACTATAACGTTGAAGGCTTCATTTTTTTGAAAGATAGGAAAAATAGGCAATCTGCACATTTTTATAGAAAGATCCTACATTTTTCCCATTTTCATATTCCATGAATTAATTAGCTGTATGTGAGTTCATACAGTTCTTGATTTATCCGGTAATATTGGGTTCAATTCCAAATTTCGCGTATGGTCTCTTATCTCAGGAGGTGGTGTTAATGGTATTAACTCAACCTTATCAAATCAAGTCAAAATATACTTTATTGTCCGAAGAATGAATTCTTATTGACAAAGCTTTTATACATATAAGAATAAAGACGTAAAGAAATATAAAAATGGTAAGCGTAAATATGTGTTGATAAAAACATGAGTCGTCAAAAGAAGGAAGATCAGGTTCATCATAGAATCATCATAAAATATAATAGTATGATGTAAAAGCATACCTATCATAGGAGAAAATAATGCTACATACATTGTACAATAATGATAAAATAGTTAAAAAACTAGATGAATGCCAAGAAACTTGGTATTCATTTTTTGTTCAATGAACATGTCAGTACCTACTCGAATCTCTGGAAGATTGCACTTGATGGATAAGAGGCTGGTTTTATTTATGTTAAACGAAAGCAAATTTGCTCCACAACGGAAATATCCTTGACAATTTTTTCGTGCAGGTTCTTTACTTCACTATCATGCCAGAGGGTTGTTGTGTCGTCCACAAAAATAGTAAATTTACCGTCAATCTTTAGATTAGCTATATCATTGAAATAAAGTAGAAACAAGATAGGCCCCAATACAGAACCCTGTGGTACGCCATGACTAATCGAACCCGTACTAGAAAACGTATCTGCTCTCACAATTTGGGTACGCTCCCCCAGGTAGGATTCCATCCAGCTAAGGCTAAGATTTCTGAACCCATAGTGTTGGAGTTTTCCCAGCAGGATTTGGTGGTTCACACAATCAAAAGCTTTTGAAAGGTCGCAAAATACCGCCGCGCAAACTTCCTTCTGATTCAGTTTGCAGTATAGTTCTCTCAGGAAGGAGAAGACAGCATCACCTGTGCTTTTATGTGGCTGAAAGCCATATTGCTGAGGATTGAGAATGTTGTGGACATCGATTAAATCATTTAATCTAGTTTTGACTAGCTTTTCTATAATTTTTGCCAAGGTCGGAATAAGAGGAATCGGTCGAAAATTAGAGGGATCCGTTGTATTACCACCCTTATGAAGAGGGATCACAAGACTTGCTTTGAGAAAGTTTGGGTAAAATCCCTTTGCGAAAGAGTCATTAATGAGCTGTACCAACAATTCAAGAGAGAAGATGGGCATGTTTATAAGAATATTTATTGAAATATTATCAATTCAACAGGAGGATTAATTTTTAACTTGTTTAATTGTATCCATGAGCTCCGTCAGATTCGTTGGATACAATACGAATGGTTCTGTGATATGTATTTCACTCAAATAATGGAGTGGATCCGGTGCCGCATCAATATTTTCTGCCAGTCTCTCAGCGATGGTGCAATAATATTCATTAAGAATGTTAGGATCCAAGGTAATATTGTTTGATCCAATATTTTTACCACGAAAATCATTTACAATACGCCAGGTTTCCTTGATTTTAGTTTTACTTGTCGAAATTCGGTTATGATAATACATTCTTTTTGCAGCCTTAATGACATTTCTGTAAATTTTTCTATAATTGAAGTAATATTGATTCAACCAAGGATTATTACTACTGTGTTTTTTTATATAATGAAGACTTCTCAGATTCTTAGCGGAATTGCGAATTCCTTTAGTCAGCCATACTTTTTTAATTATATTTTTTATTTTTATTTTTTGCATAGGAAAGGAAATTTCAAAGCAATAGGATAATATGTTATGAAATGAAAGGAAGGGGTCATCGGCATGTTGTACCGTTTTCCATTTGGCATCAAGACAAATATTGTAAAAAGTTTTATAATTGCTACAGTTCTATACATAACCTTAACTTCACAGCAAATAGCTTCGTGATCAGAAATGCATGATGGTATAACTGAACAGATAACATCTCCTTCAGTTAGGTTAGTGCACACATAATCGATTTTGCTTTCAGAACTTGGTGTTATCCTGGTAGGACTATTTGTGTGCATACATAAGTTAAAAGAAGTGAGAAGATTTTGGAGTTGAATGGTCAAAGGAGAGGTGTCATCATCGTAGTTGATGTTGAAGTCACCCGCCAAAATAACAGTCGCCTTAGTGGGTAGTTTAAGTAAAAGTAATTCCAGATTTTCAAGAAATATTAGACCGTTTGTGTTAGGCGATCTGTACTTTGAATCACATCTATTTCTAGCAGTTTCTTGGAAAATTTTCATAATTAACAATGTCATTGAAGTAAACATAAACAATTCACAAAACGTCATCAGCTTTAACCATACTAACGAAGAGCCCAGATATATTTGAAAAAATAATTTAATTATTTGGATATTGATACTGGAACGCAATCAATAAATATGGAAAAGCCGATTTTGCGTGGAATTAGAACAAATTTGAAAAAAAATTATATGTTTCACACGGCAGAAAAGCAGATTTAATGCCTTGGCTGGTCTCGGCTATGAAACACCGACGAGGCATTGAATGTTGTACTTTTATGCCTCGTAAAAAATAACTAAACTTTCTCGAATAATCCATTCTATGATCAATGTTTAGTTTTCCTTTGATAAAGTATTCCTTTCCTGATTCATTCAACTCGAAGTTATTATTTTTGCCTTCAATATTCGTGTAACTACAATGTGTTTCACTTCTCATGGAAATACCCTCGTATCTTCTGTAATTTTTGACGAAAAATTATTAAATTCTTAGGATCGATAGATACACTGATACTGCACGCCAGTATCGATGAAACCACCCATTTTTCCAGGAACTTATATGAGGGGGCTAAATTAGCACAAAATGTTTTCGAATCCGTGTTCAGGATACCCAAATCACTGCAAATACACCTGATTTGTTCCACTTCCCATGGAAACGCCCCCATGTATTTCACGTATGATGACCCTTTTTGTGCAGTCAATTCATTTCTAGTGTATCTATCTATCCTGAAAATTTCATGGTTCTACGTCTGCAATTACGGAAGATACGAGGCGTTTCCATGAGAAGTGGAAAATATTAGAATTTTTCAGTAGACAGGTGTATTAGTAGTAATTGGGGGATCCTAAACACGAATCCGAAGGAATTTTGGGCCAATTTTGCCTCCTAATAGGATGAAATCTTTTGTGCAGTGAGTTCATTTTTTTGTGTATCTATCGATCCTGAAAATTTCATGGTTCTACGTTGGAAATTACGGAAGATACGGAGGAATTTTCATGAGAAGTGAAACACACTGTATATTCGTATATTATGTACTATATTGTAATATTATCATGCTTTGGATGGTTTTTCTTAAAGTATTCAAAATCCATGTTTTCAAGTATTTTTCAAAAATATGTTGTTTAGATTATGTATGTCCAATCAGTTCTGGGATTTGGATAAATATGTTTTGTGCTATAAAGTCGAATGATCCTTGACCAATTTGTTTGCTTGCTTTGATATTTTTTGATTTCTTGTGTCTCTTGTAACGTGTGTTATAGTCGTGATCTGTCATTGTAAGTTTTTGTGCAAAAAATTTGATTTCGTTGCTCTCGTTGAAGAGCGTAATAAGTAGAATGACTACGATTTTTTTTGATAATTATTTTTATTAATATTTTTCGTACTACTTATACCTTTTTGTTATTTCCGTCAACCAGCTGCACACCCTTAAGGGCCAGTTTATCAATGTCGTGTTAGCGTACTTTGACTCCCGGTTAAACTTGACTCGTGGTTAGAATGAATATGACATTTGCTAAATGAAGGAATCGACTCACATTCTAACCATGAATTAATTAAATTTAGCTCGAAGTTAAAGTACATTTAAAAACCGGCCCTAAGAGTACAACCCTCAAAAGTCTTCGAAATACTTGTCCGAGCTAGAGAAGACGCAGCCCTTACCTTTTAACGTGTGATGCCATGCACGAGAACGATGACCATGCTGGAAATCGAACCGATGACCATTTGGTTAAGAGACAAGCGCTCTACCACCATAACCATCACGGCCCTTTGTTATCAAATTTTTATATGCTCCACCCCACCCACCTATGTCGTATTGTAGTATAGAGTACAACATGGAGTAATACATTGTTGGTATCTGTGATATGTTAAGAATTTTTTTCAATTGTTTGAAATTGAAAAATATGATCCTTAACTTCTTCAATAGTGATGAGATGTGAAAATTCCATTTCATGAATCTGTCTATTACTACTCCAAGGTATTTTGTGTTATTTACCCCTCTTATTTCACAGTTTGTTGTCACTTGTCTGGCTGTGAGCCTGCAGTAACTATGCATGGTACTTTTATTGTAACTAAATGCAATATAATTGTTTTTTTTTACAGTTTTTTGATAATGACATTTCATCAAACCACGCTTTTATTTTCAGTAGGTCATTTTTGTAAATTCTTCAACTTCTTTCCACGATTTTCCTGAATAAAATATTACTGTATCATCTGCAAATGAGGAAATTATATCAGTACCAGTATTTAGTTGGAAACAAAGCCTACACGAACACTTTCAGCGGAAGGCCCTTGGTCGATGGCTATTCGAATCATGTCAGTAAATAAAATCACTTTTACTACTAAGAATAATAAATGATTGGGTTTTGAAGAACATAAGTAACACAACACTAGAGTATTGAAGAGTTATAAAACATTGTTGAATGTTGTTCCGTTATAGAATATGTGTTTAATGACGCATCTTTGAACTTTGTTATACACAAAAATTCTCAAGTGATTTCTCTACCTTACTTCACGTAACTAATAGTATTTCGCCCTGTATATGCCAGGAAGTCTGACCACATGAATAACAGACTTCAATGTTTGAATAGTCACCTACTAGTTCTTCAATTTCATCAACTGCTGGATCTTATATATCTCAGAGAAAATAGTACGTTGGTATTTTTTGAATCCAATACCAACTATTTCATCAGATTGTTAAGAACATTTATTATATTCATTTATTCTACAGAATTTCAATGTCATTTTACTGTCTACCATTCATATTCCAATCAATACACACAATTTATCCACAAAACAACTTCGCCTTTTTGAAACTCTCTTCATCCTGGCTTCTTGCTTGAATTCTCTCCAATTTAGGTTTTCGTTCGGATCTTTTGGTCCCCATTCTTCATGTGACAGCATCGATTTCAGCACCTTGAACGATACAAAATATAAATCTTATGTTTAAATTTGGGATCGGAATTGGACAAGAGTGTAAAAATACTGAATACATGATTCATAATCAGACATATTGATCACGAACTATTAGCATTGCAATTCCATTCCTAGGGTATGCTGGTTCTTGCAACTGTGAATTGACTTCAACAAACGAAGGCCCATTTTGTAAAGGTGTTTTTGAATATCCTCGATTTTTCAAGGTTCGGTTGAAAGTCTCAGTTAGTTGGCTGACAGCTAATAGCCCCGGGCCCAGATCCGGAAGAAAATAAATGAATGACCAACCTTTGAAGCTTCGTATATCTGCTCATCTTTCCGTGTTGTGAATGTTATTTAAAAAATTACTTGGTAGCATGTTGTCCATCTCGACATGAAAAACAGATTTACAAAATGTCAACAGTTGGGTGATAATTCTTGTTCCTGGGACCGAGGACATCAGCCGCCAGCCAGCTGAGACTCTTAAATGAACATTTCCGTCGACCGTTTATTTACGATGTATTTTAACGCACTCAAAATCGTTGATTAATGACCCCGTTAATGAATCATTTTCTATTAATCAACGATTTATTTATTGCAACCCAACGTACTTTGCTCCAATACATATTATATTTATATAGTGACCTGTGGCGTATGCAACCAAACATATTTATACTTACCCGCTAAAACATTTATTTTGAAATCAAGTAGCTGTGTTAGTACTATCTCACGCGTTAAAATATCTCAATTGTTAATCGCCCTTATTAATACACTTGTTAGTTAAATAACCGTTAAATAACCAAAAAAGCAGCCCTAGAGGCGTACAATGGTGCCAGAAACGGTCGTTGTAATTTTCAGCACTGTTCCACTATAAATAATAAGAGTTTATTCTGAAACGTTGTTTTAGTAGATTCTCTATTCTGTCTTCTATGTGCATCTTGGTATAATAAAACACGTTAAGGGCCACAATAGTATAAAAAATTGTTGTTAACGAGTTGTTAAGTTTTTTGTTTGTTAATTATTTATCAGTTTCGGAACAGGCTTGCGATATTTTATCATTAGATCAAAAATAAACTTTTTCTACTCATTTATCTGAAATAGTACATTGTGCAACTATTGCGGAAAATAGAATATTTGATACGAGTGTGATAAGATGATAACCCACTAGCCGCAGGTGAGTGGTTTGTCACCTAGTCACACGAGAAAATAACCTATAAAACCTTATCGGATTGTTGGAATCACCATATGGCAGAGAAAAACAAATATTTATATGATTTATGTGTTTGTATTCAGGTAATTATTAAATGTTCCGCTATTGTGTAGTAGATGAAGCTATTGAGTTTATGTTCTAGAGTTGTGAAGTATTCGTCAGGAGCTTCAAAAGAATTGGTCACAAATCACCCCCTTCAATATTTTTTTTTCCCAGATGGCACCCTGTCGCCATCTTGAAATTTTTCAATTTCACTCCAAAATATATTATTCATAAGTACATCAATTTCATTATCCTAAGTTTAAATTTTTTGAATTGACCCGTTCAAAAAATTAAAGGGGGGGAATATTGAAGGAAACCACTGTATATTTCAAGAGCTCCAAAAATCGTTCATTCCAACTGTACATCAAAATGACAATAATTGTCTAGCAAACTGATTCTTAAATTTGGTTCCCTAATTCGAAATGATTTTCGACGTGCACTCTTTTCCGTGAACTTCTGCACATGCCAGTTTTTTCATACACTTGTACTGTTGAAAACTGCCAGAGGTAATGCCACATAACTTGAATTCCTGAACTTAGAATTGGAGAGCTAATCGAGTCGTACTGATATGGACAAATGTAGGATTTAATTTGAAATAAAAAATTTATGACAGATGGCTGAAGGTAATTCGGGATGAACGATTATAATCGCGTACGACTGCTTACCAAAATTCCACTTTCATGAAAGAAAATAAAAGTAAAAAACTTTTGAACCACAGATTCCCTGTATATTTTATGAATACCCATTTGCTCAAAAACTGAATATTGACCTTAATTTCACAGCAGTTGTCCATTCAACTCTGTTATTATCACCTTGATACTGATTACAGTTCGATTATTGCATCGTTACCCATGCGTCATCAATTTATGATCAAAGAAATCACGCATCTTCTATCGAACATCTCTTTCTAACAACCGCTATGAGCGATTCAAAATTTGTTTACATTTGTCTGCTAAGTTAAGAATTATGGTATTGTGGTGATGAAGCACGGGTAAAGATATGATAATTGAACTGTATCTGTAAACTAAATCTGCCGTATCTTCGTTTCTTACGTCGGTCGGTGGCTCAGTGGCTAAGGTCTGGAACTTCTAGCTCGCATCAGACAGACGTTCGAGGCTCGGTTACGGAATCTTTTTTCTCGAGTACACGGGTCTCTTTAGGTGGCCATATGCCTTGTTGTGAATCAAGTGTGATGTGAGTTGCCTAGATGCCAATCCTGACGTCTGGTGCTAGCTTGAAGTGCGCACCGACCAACCGGGGTGGTGTTGTAGGTTTTCCGGGTTTTCCTACAGCTGAAAAGTGAATACATCACCGACAATATCAGTACATCACCGACAGTATGTACATCACCGACAGTATCAATAAGTCGCCCCGGAGCGCCACGGCAGACAATAATAATAGCCGTCCTCTACCCGCACAGGCTATGCCTTTGGATACAGTCTACGAGTGTTTCTGAGGGATTATTATTATTATTACGATATTCTGGAAATTCACCACCCAGCAAATAAAATATTGTAATGAATTCGTGAAACACGATTCGATTCGTCCAACGATCACAAGTCAATCTAGAACAGGTTCCATAACAAGGTGATCATTCTCTACAAGGCTGGTTCATTATTAACGCACCCCCTCCACATTTTCTGCTTGATTTCAACTCTGATAATTTTATTTCTTATATACACATCTCGATTCTGATTATTTTTTATTTCACTCATTTCGGTTCCATGGATTTTGCGTTACAACAAATTCATATGTTTTGATGAAATTCTATTTCATTAGTTTTTGAATTTTCCGGTTTTATGATATGAACAGCTTGGGATATTGAGATTTGCCATTACTTATTTTTTTTGTTTTAATCACTTTCGTTCATTAAATAATTCAGATATATGAAAACAAGTTCTTATGGTTTTCGCATATAATGCTTTATCGGTTCTTAGGAATAGATACATTCCGTTTCGACAAGTACATAATGGTATTGAACTTTCCTCTCCTATATTCTGGAAAACTCTGACAGTTCTCGAGCAAAAACTTTAAATGCAAAATCATCAAGTCATTAAGGGACACCCTGTATATCTGGTTATAATAATATCTATGAGAGGATCATTGCCCATTAGTTTCACCAATTTGAAGGACACTTTACTGAAATTTCATGTTTCTTCAGCCGCTACATACAATGTTTTTTCATTGAAGCGCAGCTAACTTCAATATAAATAAATATTTTATCGTGAATTCTACTCCATACTTTCTACCAATACAAACCTCACAGTAAAGACGTTCTTTCCTCTTTCTCTTGAATAGTTCTATGATGAACCAGAAGAATGGCTGCATCAAACCAAACGCAAATAAGGCATATCCCCAAACTGAAAATGAAATAAGGAATAATTCGATATTGGGATAGTTTCTACATATTGGAGAGCTGATGAGTATTAATTCATTCCCAGGTAGTGAGTAGATGTTGAATAAAGTCCCGAGCGTTTTTTTTGAATAAAAAATATTGTGTGTATTTCTGCAAAAAGTGTCATTGCCGCCCTTGATAGATAACCACTTCGCGTCGTGCGTTAACTCTCTTTGTACAGCGGCAATTTATTTACTTTGCACTCGAAATACACAAATAGGTGATTAGACTAGTTCATACCCTCGCGAACTTCGCAATTTTTCTGCGAATAAAATGGCTCCCAGTCATATGCTCGTGGTCGCGCTAGCCTTAAAAGGCTCGCGTTCCGAACTTACCACTCTCATCGAATTTTCATTTCAACGTTGTTACAGAATATACTATTACGAATCGTGTCCATATATGAGTTTAATCCAAAAGTACTAATTGAGGGGAATAACTCTGTTTTTTCTAAGAATGGAGTAATATTCTTAATACCCAGAGAATAAAAAACTGTAATCCATCTAAACCATTTCATCCAAAATATAAGTTATCAGACTATATTATCCTTAGTCCTTATCTAAATCTACTTACTTTTGATTAATTGCTACCAAAATAATGATAATTATTTATTTATATTTACAGTAATGACTAGACATTAATTATATTATGTAAAGCCTTAACACAATGAAAGATTTTTGTGATAAGTTTTGAATTTTTTGATTTCAGATATCAATTTTTGAAATAAAACAGGATGTAAAACAGAACTGAACAATTGAGGTTGAATTCTACAAACAGGATTGTTTCGAGGGCGTGATCAGAATTGTAAAGGCAATTATAGTTTCATGAAAAAAGAAAATCTAAAATAACAAATGTAAAACCAAAATCATTTTGATAATTTGATGAGATCACGTGAACATTTACAGTCTGAATAACTCCCAAGAGCTTGAGCCCGAGGAAGTTATTTTTTGATTATTGATGTTCATATGGTTGAATTGAATTGTCTCAAAATACAAGTTACTCTATTTGTCGAGGTCGAGTGAGGTATACAGGAAGATAAATTAACAGCTGAAATCATTCATATACTCGTTCATATTCCTATTACGTTTTGTTTCAACATTAAATTGTTGTTAAAAATTGTTATATCCGTCAACCGGTTGCACCCCTACGTGCAACCCTCAAAAGTCAGAGACTTGTGCGAGCTAGGGGAAGACGTAGCACTTACCTTTTATACGTGTGATGCCATGCATGAGACCGGTGGCAATGCTGAGATTCGAACTCACGCTCTTTGGCTTATGAGGCGAGAACTCAGCCCGCACACCACCGCGGTCCATGCAACTGGTATTTCAATTTTGAGTGAATGAGTTATGTCAAACAAAAGGAAACCGCTCATATCTCTTCGTTTACATGAATATATGTTTACCCAACCCAGGTAGCACACTCATATTGGGACAATATTGGTACAATATTATGAAAATATTGGCAAAATATCCGAATGCCATATTGGCGAGAAAAAAAATGTGAACATTCGGCGATATTGGTCCGATATACTGGTGTAATATTGCCGAAATATTCCAGAAACAATATTGGCCTCAAAATATTCTGCGATATTGGTACACTTATATTGGCAAAATATTAAAAAGTTATATTGGCGATAAAAAAATAAAATAATTTGGCGATATTGGTCCAATATTGTTTGGACATTATAAAAATGATACTCGTGGGATATTCTGAAGTAATATTGGTACAATATCATTTTGGATATATTGGCAGAATATTGAACATAAATTATTTCATAAAAATGTGTAATGACTCGGATCTTCTACAATTACAGTTCTCCTTCAATAAAAAAGTCGACAGAGTCTGCATTTTGGTCGTCATAACCACTGAATTGTCTTAAAACAAGTTGTGAAAAGTACTTCATATATTTCCTAAGGTTTCAGTTGATGTTTTATATCTAGAGCCCTCTAGCGGTTTGTTGCACAGGTATTAATACAGTGAGGACCAAAAGTCCGTCGCCCTCCCCGTAACTTCTTCATTTTCCATATTACAAAAAAATGTTAAATACATAACATCGATTCGATTCGATCTCTTTAATGGTTTAAGTTTCATTCATACAGAGTGTCTCAAAAAAGCTCGTTGACTTAAAAGTTATTTTTTTTAAATGGGACACCCTGTATTTCATTGCAATATTACATTCTACGTTGAATTCTGAACAAGTTTGGTGGATGGTTTTCTATCAAAAAAGTTAATAGTTTTGGACTTATGAACACTTGTAAATAATTATTTCGACTACTTTTGCGCCAGTTCAATGAGAAAATCGTAACAAATGGATCACAATGTATTCCACTTTCCTATCCTAACTTTTTGAAAGCTATCCAATGTTGCAAACTGCTGATGGCACCATGTGTAACTTACCTCGTCGTACCATTTTACAATTGTTAGAGTTGTTGAATCTCACGAAAAACTAGTACAAATGAAGTTGAAACATTTTATTAACAAATAAGGTAGTCCATAAATACAGATCAAGAATCATTAAAAACTGAAGAGATATTTTAATTTATAACTAAAAACGGTGAGTTTTTATCTATTTCAAAAGATGTTCGACATGTCCACCATGCATTTCTTGACACATAAATAGTCGGGTTGTAAACTCTTCCCTAACATTAATCAAGGTTTGAAGTGTTATTTCTGAACACACTTCAATAATTCGACGGCGCAGTTCATCTAACGACCCACAAACTGTCTTAAAAACTACGGATTTCACATAGCCCCAGAGAAAGAAATCAAGCGGTGAGAGGTCCGGTGAGCGAGCTGGCCACTCTGTTGAACCAATCGACGTCCAATCCACCTACCTGGATACCTTTAATCTAAGTAATTTCTCACCTCCCGAAAATAGTGTGGTGGCGCTCCATCTTGCTGAAATGTTACATCCAAGTAAAATTCATGTGGGTTTTGCGCAACGATCTCATCGATACTGGGACTTATCGTGTCTTGCAGCATTTGGAGGTATCTGGGACCATTTAAATTTTCTTCCAAGAATATGGGACCTACAATGTGGTTACCTAAAATACCAGCCCAAACATTAATTTTCTGGGGAAATTGAGTATGCCCCTCGCGGAATTCATGGGGATTCTCATCACTCCAATATCTACAATTCTGGGTATTCACATTTCCATTTAGGTAATAAGTGCTTTCATCACTAAAGCAGATGTGTTGCAAATAAAGTCGATTTGCAACAATTCTTTCTGCCATGGTCTCGCAAAATTCAAGTCGCCGGTCTGGATCATCTTCAACCAATTGGTGTAAAAATTTTATTTTGTAAGGATGGAATTTATTTTGTTTTAAACCCTCTTTACTGATGTTTTAGAAACATCACATGTCTCAGCTACTTGCTTAGTTGATTGTTGTGGGTTATTTACCATTTCGGCTAGTACTTGAATTTCAACATCTTTCGTAATTATTTTTGGCCTCCCAGATCTCGGAGCATCTTTCACGGTGCCAGTTTGGTTAAATTTTGCCACCAATTTCTGCAGATATTTTCGACACATCGGGCGTTCTGGAAACCGTTCATTGAAAATGCGAATAGCAGCGTGGTAATTTCGGTTAGCTTCACCAAATATGATAACGGCTTCAACTTTGTCTGCTACTGAACGAGCCATATTAATCAACAAGAGAAATTGAAAACCGTTTGAAACAAAGTTTTGAAAACCTACAAAATGTCAATGACATTTGGCAAAAACAGATAAGATTTTTTTTCGTTGTCATGGATAAAATAAACGCGCCTAGCGTGCATAGCCTACCTCATTAATTTATTCGTGAACTGGTGCAAAAGTAGTCGAAATAATTATTTACAAGTGTTCATAAGTCCAAAACTATTAACTTTTTTGATAGAAAACCATTCATCAAACTTGTTCAGAATTCAACGTAGAATGTAATAATGCAATGAAATACAGGGTATCCCATTTAAAAAAATGAACTTCTAAGTCACCGTGCTTTTTTGAGACATTCTGTATGAATGAAACTTAAACCATTAAAGACATCGAATGAAACCCTACAACTTATGTATTTAACAATTTTTGGTAATATGTAGAATAAAGAAGTTACAGGGGGGGCGACGGTCTTTTGGTCCTCACTGTATAATTCATTTCAATATTGTTTTTTGAATATTCGACCAATATTCAAATTGAAATATTGGTAATAAAATTTCTTTGTAATATTGTATAAATATAATTATTTCAATATTGGCGAAATTTATTCAACCAATATCGAGTCAACATAGGTAATAATGTTTTTTGGATATTGGTGAGGAAATATTCATCCAATATGTTTTCAAACTTGGATACACAATATTGATTTCATTCCTATAATCGATATGAGAGGAATATTGGGATTGCAATATTCACTATACATGTTGAAAACAATGTATAGAAAATATTGTTTTATCGATATTGGTAAAGATTATTCAAACAATATCGACCCAATATGGGTCATAATTTGTTGAATATTTGTAAAATAATATTCAACCAATGATGGCTGAAGCGCTGGTTGCAAAATAAATCTGGAAAATTTGCGACAGTTGAAAGAAACAACTCACCTAGTGACTTTCCTTCTGGGTTCACTTGAAATTGCGGAAATGGAAATCGTAACGAATGCGAGTAAAATTGACGAGATTGTACTAGACCGAGGCGAACACCTTGGTGTCTTGATTGGAACTCGCCTTTTCATTTTCTACGTGGACCGTAGAGGGCGTAGATGTCACCTCAACTGTAGTTTCAACGCGAAATTCAAAAATACGGTTGAAAGACTTTTGATTGCTCTTAGTTCGTTAATATATTGAAATTTGAATAGTTTGTAAATATTATTAAAAATAAAAGAAATATTCTTTGAATATATAAACTTGAAAAATAACCAATACTAGGTGTGAACATTGACTGCCCACCAAAATATATGTTTACATTTTTTTTTTATTCGCTAGGCGGTGAAGGTAAGGGACACAGCGTAACCAAAGGTCTCCTTATCTTACCGTTCTTTGTTACTACAGTAGCGACTCTAGTAACGCCATCAGAACCGGGATGGAGTTCAACAATCCTACCCAAACACCATTTTAGGGGAGGTGTGAGTTCGTTTTTAATGAGTACCACAGTACCGATACTAATAGGAGAAGTGGGCTGCAGCCACTTTCCTCTTTACTGCAACGTATGCAGATATTCAGAGCGAAATCTGGACCAAAAATTGGCCTGCATGCGAATGAGAAGTTGCCAGCGGTTGAGATGATTTATTTTCAAGTTCTGTAAATCTGGATCTGGTAAAATTGATAGAGGTTCAAGCGTCAAAAAGTGACCAGGAGTTAATACGGATAAATCGTTTGGGTCTGAGCTCAAAGGACATAATGGACGGGAGTTGAGAAGAGACTCAATTTGAACCAGTAAGGTATACATTTCCTCGAAAGTGAGAATTTGTTCGCCTATAACGCGTTTCAAATGGGTTTTAACTGACTTTACACCTGCTTCCGCTAAATAATTGAAATGTGTAGCTGAAGGATGGTTGAAACACCACTCTATGCCTTCGGTTTCAGCAGAATTTTTTAATAAATTAATTATCTCCCGATTGGCTCCCACTAAATTCGTCGCACAATCTGAAAAAAGTTTAGTGCATCGGCCTCTTCTCGCTATAAACCGTTTAAAGGCGGCTAAAAAGGCATATGTAGAAAGATCCGAAGCTAATTCCAGATGTATAGCTCTGGTAGCTAAACAAACAAAGATAGAAATATATGACTTTGTACTTTTTACTCCGCGTAGTTTTCCTAAAGTTGTTGAGAATGGCCCTGCATAATCAACTGCGACACATGCAAAATATTTTATTTGTGAAATCCATAGTTTTGGCAAATCTCCCATGGGAGGTTGATAAGGTTTTGGGGAAAGGTGCCAACATCTTCGACACGAAGAGAGGACACGTCTGATTGCCCTCTTAGGAGAGAGAATCCAAAATTGTTGCATAATTAAATATTGTAAGGTTTGGTTACCCGGATGCAAATATATTTTATGAAAATATTCAATGAGAAGATTAGTAAAAATATTCTTACATGGCAAAATGGCAGGATGTTTTTGTTCGAATGATAAGTGAGAAGCTTTGGAAATACGACCTCCCACTCTCAAAACATTATCAGAATCTAAAAAACAGTTGAGTTTTCTGAAAGATTTCGGAATAATTTTGTTTGTTTTGATAGATAATATTATACTTGAGAAAGACTCATTTTGAACGAATTTTACACAACATTGTAAAGCGTAATTAATTTCATGCATTGTCTAAACACCACGTTTTGAAGTATTACTATTTCGCGAATTGAAAATGAAGCGATTAACAAAACCTATAATTTTCAATATCTTCGACAGAGAAGAATATTTGTTAATTAGATCATTTATAAAATTATCCTCAGCAACTGTCATCAGAGAAATCGTTCTTTCTTCTATAGAAAAGGCGTCATTTGACTGAACTGAATTTGATTCATCTACAGGCCAATGGGCATCAGGTTGACATAAACGTGGAGGGCCTGCCCACCATAAGCTATTACTGGAAAGTTGTGAAGGTAAAATACCACGAGATGCACAATCCGCAGGATTGTCCTTTGAGTTTATATGTCTCCAACAAGGGGGTGCAATTTTTTCTTGAATTCTGGCGATTCGGTTAGCAATAAATGTTTTCCACTTATGGGGCGAGGACCTTATCCATGTTAACGCAACGATAGAATCTGACCAACAAAAAATACGCGAAAAAGAAATTCTCTTTTCAAAGGTTTTTATGACATATGACATCATATCAGCGAGTAGAACAGCAGCGGTGAGTTCTAAGCGAGGAATTGAAATTTGCTTGAGAGGGGCGACTTTGGATTTTGCGATAATAAAATATGTTTTGAAATTTAATTCATGCCTTTCTCTTGTGTAAATATCAGCAGCATAAGCCTTTTCTGAAGAATCACAGAACCCGTGAAGCTGATATTCAAATGCGTTATCATTTGAAATAATACGCGGAATTTTTATATAAGATAGCAATGAAAGTTCGGTCTTGAATTTTAACCAATATTTGACAATTTCGACAGGAGGGGACTCGTCCCAGTCGAGGCCTAGAGTCCAAAGAGTCTGCATGAGACATTTACATGTCACCGTGACCGCACTTAAAAACCCTAGGGGATCAAATATTCTAGCAATATCTGACAAGATGTTACGTTTTGTGCAACTTCTTTCCAGTAAATCAACATGATATGAGAACATATCTATAGAAGGATTCCATTGTAATCCTAAAATTTTGAGATTAACGTCATTTGAATCGAAAGACAAGGAATCTAGCAATGTATGTGATTCGGGTAGATCCGATAATAAATGTGGCGAATTACTTGCCCACTTTCTCAGTTCGAAACCCCCACATTTCAGTATATCAATAAGTTCATTTCGGAGTATTATTGCCTCCTCAATACTCGAAGATCCTGTAAGGATATCGTCGACATAAATGTCCTCCTCAAGGCACTGAGAAACGAGAGGGCAGTTTTCCTTTTCTGTAAGAGCTAAATGACGAATAACCCTTTTCGCTAAGTAAGGTGAGCACGCCAATCCAAAAATAACTCTTTAGAATTTGTACTGTTTTAGCGGTTCTTGTGGTGAAAATCTCCACAAAATTCTCTGAAAATCTTGATGCAATTTGGTTACTAAAATTTGATTGAACATGCCTTTTATGTCACATATGAAGACTATTTTATGTAAGCGAAAATTTAATAATATTGAGACGATGTCATTTTGTAATTTTGGGCCCGTAAGAAGTGTATCATTCAGTGAGAATCCTAATGGAGTTTTTGCTGAAGCATCATAGACGATACGAATTTTAGCAGACTTGGCAACAGCGTGATGCGGAATATAAAAACAATTTTCAGATCTATTATTTTCGTGAATGATTTCCATGTAATCATTATCTAAATAATCCTTCATTTGAGCGCAATAATGTGTATGAATAGAAGCTTGTGCCATCAAACGTTTTTCCAATGATAGGAAACGGCGATAGGCTAGTGAATAAGAATAGCTAACATCAAATTGTGGAAAAGAGTTTTTGAAGGGCAAATTTACTATAAATCTACCGGACGAATCTCGAGTATGTGAATCGATAAAAATTTGTTCACATTTATTATCTTCCGGAGATAAAAATGAAGTTTTTGGCAATTCCTCCAGCTCCCAAAATTGTTTGAGAGTTGTGTCCAGAGAAAATATATCATTATCAGTCGAAACAGTGAATAAAGAAATTATGTCGGAATTGTTTGAAATATTATCTTTGAATTTTCCCATTAGAACCCATCCAAAAATAGTATTAATTGCTACGGGTTCATTAGCCCCGCTAGTTAAAGGTCCATCCTGTAAAATATATGGAAAAACTTCAGCGCCCATAAATAAGCACGTCAATTGAACCTGGTTTATGAAAATTTGGATCGGCTAATTCTAAACGCTTAAAATGTGAAAAGGCATTACTGTTTATATAATTTTGCGGCATATCCGGACATAATTTTGGAAGTATGACTGCATCTAAATTGAATTTTCATCAAAACGTGATAAACCAAGCCGCTTATAACATTTTTTTGTAATGTAACTAGTTTGCGAGCCACAATCTAATAAAATGCGAATTGTCTGATAATTTCCATAAGCATCTAAAACATCGACAAGAGCGGTTGATAACAAAACCTTTGAAGATGAAGAAGCCATTCCACAAAAATTTGTATCTTGTTGAGATGGTTGAGGAGAATAACTATTGGCAACTGCGACATCGTTTATTGTATTCGTCGTAAAACGATTCGATGGAAAATTGGAATTTTGCGTTGTTGGTGAACTTGTGCGATTTTGACTTTCTGCGCTACCGCTAGCATTATGACCAGTGCCGTCCCGAATTCTATCGTATGCACGAGAATTTTCAATGTGTAAAAATGAATGATGAGATGCATTACAATAACGACATTTATTCGAAGACTGACAATTTCGGAAAATGTGTTGATTACTACACCAATTATTAGTTTTGATAATTTGTAATCGTTCGGTTGGCGATTTTTCAGAAAACTGGGAACATCTGTAAATGGTGTGATCGCCCTTGCATAAATTGCACTGAGATTTATTGGAATTGGAAAAAAAGGTTGATGTTTGTTTCGTGCGATTGATTGAGTTTGAATAGGATGATGAAATTTTATATTTGTTTTCAAATTTGACATTCGATGCGTATTTTACAGTTTCTAACGCCTTGCAATGCTTGAGAACGAAATTTTTAATGGTTTCGAAAGAGGGGATGCTTGGAGATGTCTCCTCCAGTTCAAATCTGGTAATGGTATCTTCATCTAAATGTTTGCAAAACAGATAAAATAATAAAAAAAACAGTCTTCAACATTGAACCCTTGATTTTTTAGAGCTGCAAGATTTTCACTGAAAATATTTACGAGATTTTGAAAAGCCTTAAGATTTTTTGAGTTTGTGATAACTGCTGCATTGTCAATAGCTTGTATGTGAGCAAATGCAATCATTCACGGGTTATCATATCGTGCAACTAGAGAATCATACGCGGTCTGATAATTATATGCTGATAACTGTACGCGTTGAACTAAAGCTAAAGCTTCACCTTGAAGAAATGATAAAAGGTAATTGAATTTTTCGATTGAGGATAAGCTCTCATTTTCGTGAATAAGCGATGTATACATGTCATTGAATGTTTTAAACTGATTTATATCTCCCGAAAATTTGGGAATTTCAATCTTTGGCAACCTGACATTTGGGCGAGATACGGTATGAGTTGGATCAGGCTGAACAGTGTCAGTCGGTTTTGAGTCATCAGAATTTTTGAAAATAGTGAGATAAATTGCGTAAACATATGATGCGTCAAATTCAAAAGATTTGCGGATGCTTTCTTCAACCTCTACATCATCTCCCTCCTGAATAGCAACCAAAGATAATAAAGATTGATGTTGTTTTTTAAAATCGGAATTGATTGATTCGAATTGCTGATACATCATTTTAAACTGAATTTTCGAAATACTGTCATTGCCGGAGGCCCTCTCGGCAAATCCTTTGAGTTCGTTCATTTGATTAATATTCATTTGGCGTAGTGCTTTGTATTGTTTTAATTTATTTGCGTTTGTAGCCATTTCGAAAAACTGAATATGATAATTTTGTAACGAGCCCCTTTGATACGACTATGTCCCCTGACCGATCAAAGGCTAGCTGCTAATTGAAGCAAAAAATG
Source organism: Chrysolina americana (assembly GCA_958502065.1). NCBI lineage: Eukaryota > Metazoa > Arthropoda > Insecta > Coleoptera > Chrysomelidae > Chrysolina > Chrysolina americana. The sequence continues at coordinate 27,459,643 of OY293411.1, forward strand.
AAAGAACCGAACTTCCGTTTTTTGTGCGATTTGTGGACTGTAACATTTTTTATGAATGTGGAATAACACACTTTATGAACACTTGAGAATAGATAAGTCAATTGAATGTTAATTGAAAATTGAATATTAATTAACTTGAGGGCAATAAAAAGTATTGAAAAGCGCTATCCTTGGCTCGAAGGTACCAAAATGATGGCTGAAGCGCTGGTTGCAAAATAAATCTGGAAAATTTGCTACTGTAAGAAACAACTCACCTGGTGACTTTCCTTCTGGGTTCACTTGAAATTGCGGAAATGGAAATCGTAACGAATGCGAGTAAAATTGACGATATTGCACTAGACCGAGGCGAACACCTTGGTGTCTTGATTGGAACTTGCCTTTTCTTTTTCTACGTGGACCGTAGAGGGCGTAGATGTCACCTCAACTGTATTTTTAACGTGAAATTCAAAAAAAAGGTTGAAAGACTTTTGATTGCTCTTAGTTCGTTAATATATTGAAATTTGAATAGTTTGTGAATATTATTAAAAATAAAAGAAATATTCTTTGAATATATAAACTTGAAAAATAACTAATACTAGGTGTGAACAACCAATATGTTATCCAACTTGGATACACAATATTGGTTTTATTCCTATAATCGATATGAGAGGAACATTGGAATTGCAATATTTATTCTAGATGTTGAAAACAATATATAGACAATACTGTTTTATCGATATTGTTAAAAATTATTCAAACAATATGGACCCAATATTACCGTGCCAATCTATATTCAGAATCGGTCGAGCCAATATTCACCCAATATTTTTCATGTGATATTGTATTTCCAATATTAATCCATATTGGATCAATATCATTCTTACATTTACAATATATCAATATTGGCCCAATATGAAATCAAGATTCAGTCAATATTAGGTGCTACCTGGGAAATAGCCGCTTCTTTACCTAACTAGCCGATATCATGTGACTTCAATTATGAAATTTAATTGGTGCAACCATGTTTGAATGAAATAATCAATGCGATCTCGTGGTCCTACCTCCGAAAATACAAAACTGTAGTTGAATATTTTCTTTTCAGGAAAGCCAAGTATTTTGAATTATATCGATAGTTGAGACTACCAAATCAATCTCTTGGCGACTAAGGAATTTTAAAGAATTACAAAGTTTGCAAAGATGAAAAAAAAAGACGTAATTGTACCTAGAAAATGGAAGACCAAAGTTCGACGGACTGAACTTGATTATCCAAACACTGGCGGCCAGGTTCCGCTCTAGATTCATAGCAATATCAATACTTCTTCCTGAGTATCATTTATTTAATCTCTTCTGAGTGCAATGGTATTTTTTCACGCCTACGCTTTTGTTGCTATAGCTGTCAGCAGTTCCCAGTTCAATAAAGATTATGAAAAAAAAAAATGGTTTAAAATTGTTTTTTCCGTTAATCACACTGACACACTGAGGAAAATTCTGCTATTAAAGTTTTTGCTGGGATATTTCTTGCTACTGTAATAAGAAATACTATTACTATAACAAATTATAGAATAGAAGTAGCACATTCAAATTCTATGGCAGCAAAAATGATTTTGCTGAAGTTGGTTTTTCTGCCACAGGTAGGTATAATGCTGTCGCTATCAGGCAGTCAGTCTAGGACCGTAAGTTTTTCAATCAGAAAATCATAATTTCACAAGTGAATAAATAATCACTAATGAATTACATGCCTATGACCGTAAGGTTTTCGCTTACAATAAGTGGATCATCGCATAGAAGTTCATCCACTTATGGTAATACAGTTGTCAACCTGCCACTAAAATATTACTCGAAGAACCTACTTACGACTACTTTGTTCCATGCTGTGGTTATTCGAAGTTTTGCTGAAATTCTGACGGTAATTACCCCCCCACGAACGCAACGATCATTTGAAGGTTGTTTCAGTGTTACCGTTACCCGCTGTTCTTCTAGTCCATGCATAGTGCCGAATAGTGCTCTTGCAAACAAGCATAGGAAGTATGTGATAATGGGTGAAGTGAATGAATATAATCAAATGCAATTAGTCAAGTTTTTTCGAGACATATGCATTCGTGTTAATGAAGTATGCTGAAATTTATTCACCTGACCCATTGCCTTACATGTTTCATTTCGAAACTTCTTTCTTGTTTGTCACTGTTAAAACACATTCCGACAGACTTTTTGCAATAATTTTCCATTGAAAACTATACAGTTACAGAAATAGATATGTGTGTTACCATGCATATAACATACCTACAACATGAATAAAGCCCTATGGGTAATTGCACACACCTGCGGTAGCAAAGTCAGACTCCTACAACTACAGCAATACCTTTTAGTCATAAGTAGGTGCACTCGCTGGCGGTAGCAAAGTTTACCAGCTACTACAAAAACATTGTCTACTAGCCACAGGTAAATGCACTCCATAGCGGTAGCAAAGTTCGAGAAACTACGATATTCGACAATTTCTATTCATCCCAATTGAGTTATAATCAGCAAAGTTGACTTTAGAACCACAGGTGATAGCTCGCTTGTCCCCTATGCTATTAGAGTTTTTTGTTAGGGTTATTGGATTTCTAGCTACGGTTAATAAAAATTTTCCTCAGTGCATCTGTCATGCCCCTACGAACGACAGCCCTCAGAAGTTGAAACTTGTGCGAGCTAAGGATTAACGAGGTCTTACCTTTTAACGTGTGATTCCTAGCACCTATAAATTCATTGCAATGTCGTTGAAATTAAATTAATTGAAAGGAGGGGTTGAAAGAATCGTAAATTCAACCCTTGCATTGTTATGAAAGACTGAAAATATATTTTTTCTACAAGCGTGCGTGTTCCGCCCTATTCCCGCACGCAATTTAGTTTGAGAGGTGTCATATTCCCGCACTAGTGCGGGAAAAATTTTCCCGCACGCTAATGTCACTTCAAGTGGGTTATTCCCGCACTAGTGCGGGAAAAAGTTTTCCCGCACGCGAAAGTTTGTTCAAGAGCGTTACATAATTTTTTTAAGCGCTTGTAGAAAAAATCTTGATCCTAACTCATACGGAAAGGTACTCTCCCGCACTCGACTGCTTACCCGAACTCCGCTTTGCGTCGTTCGGGTAACGGCAGTCTCATGCGGGAATAGTACTCTTTCCGTACTTGTTATGATAATAACTATTCTACCACCAACAGTTTGAAAAATAATCATGATAAATGTTAGTGTACACATGTTCTACAAATTGATCCTTGATAACATACCTTCAATGTTAGTTGGATAAAATTTATCTGCATACGTCAGTGGTTCTATGTTCATTAGGAAATATACAACCACCACCAAAAGGGCAACTGGTATGATAAATCCCCAAGTCATCCTCCAATAAATTCCTGGTTTTCGCTTGAGCATATATTCTACATCCATACAAATTTCCTCCAGACCTTGAAAAAATATGTAGAATACTCAATCGTTGGCCATTACAAACTTACCATACCACCAAGATATAATGATAATTTCAACTATATCGAGAAAGAAAAAAATTGCTGTTCCTGCATAAAAGTCTACCATTGTAAATATCCACTGTCCACCCTGAAAATGAAAGCTATCGAAATTACCTAATTTCAGACTAATCTTACGTGGTTGAAAGCAGTTGGTTGGGTGTGATTTATTAACATCAAATCATGTTAGAGAGCCAATTGGTATCAAGACATCGAACTAACAAATATTTTGTGTTTCAGTATGAACATTTTAATTTCATTGCAGACATAAGTTTATATATTTTTTGGAATTTTGAAAACACCGTGGGGTCAGTACTTTATGTTTGTATGTTTATATGTACTTATTTCATCTTACTCAATAAGCGTCTGCGTATTTTGATGTATTTGAAGTATTTTAATGTATTTGATGTCTTATAATGTATTCAATGTATTTCTATTGTATAATGGGGTTATCCGTATATAATAAATAAATAAATAATTGCTGAGTATTATTGGACCGCATCAGATAACGTGGGTTGGTTGTTATATTAAAAACCAGCCAGAAAAAAAAATTGATATAAATCTTTGTGTGAACAATGATAATGTAAATTTGACGTAATATTCTATTAACAATATTGGCATTAAAATATTCAACGATATTGGTACACTCATATTTGAATAATATTGGTACAATATTTCGGAAATATTGGCAAAATATTCTAACGTAATATTGGCGAGAAAAAAATGTGAACATTTGGCAATATTGGTCCAATATTGATTTGACATAACAAAAATAATATTAGTGGGATATTCTAGAAGCAATATTGGTACGATGTCATTTGGATATATTGGTAGAATATTGAGAGTGAATTATTTTATAAAATTGTGAAATGACTCGGAACATCTACAATTACAGTTCTCCCTCAATAAAGTTCTCACCAGAGTCTGCATTTTGGTCGTCATGACCACTGAGTTAACTGTCTCAAACACAAGTTGTGAATAGTACTTCAAATATTTCCTGGGGTTTCAGCTGATGTTTCATATGTAGAGCCCTCTCGCAGTTTGTTCCACAGGTTTTATTATAATATCAATATTCATATTGAAGTATTGGTAATTGAAGAATATTCAACCAATGTACTATTAAGCTAGGATATACAATATTGTTTTTATATTCCTAGAATCGATATGTGATGAATATTGGGATTCCAATAATATGTAGACAATATTGCTTTATCGACATAGTCAAAAATTATTCAACCAATATCGACCCAACATAAATTATAACGATTAGTTGAATATTGTTGAATATGCTATCAAACTTGGATATATCCATATATATATGGATATATATATATATATATATATATATATATATATATATATATAATATTGGTTTATTCCTAGAATCGATATGGGAGGAATATGGCAATTGCAATATTTATTCGTGATGTGGAAAACAATATGTAGACAATATTTCTTTATCGATATTGGCAAGAATTATTCAACCTATATTGACCCAACATAATTAATAACGATTTGTGGAATATTGGTGAAATAATAATCAACCAATTGTTATCAAACTTGGATACCCAATAATGGATTTATCCCTATAATCGATATGAGAGGAATATTGGGATTACAATATTTATTCTATAGTGCATTCATATTTCAAATACGGACGGTGTCAACAAAAGCACGTGAACACCAAACTAGAACAGAGACGCATTAAGCTTGTTTACCCAATGAAAAAAATTTCAAAATGTTACATCATCCAAAACCAACCCAGAACTTTACACTAAAACAAATATTTGAAATAAATAATCAATAATGTAATTCAAAATACAAAAATAAATCACCGCTGCAACTTCGAACAAATAGCAGCTTCAATAATTGTAACGCAGCCAAACTGAATACATCTCTGCAAAAACATTTCGGTTGATGTTCTATCGACCAATAGCGTTGCAGGAATTGGCGATCACGAGGTGGATACGCTGCAAGCATGCATTGATCACTGTTTACATCGAGCGTATTTGAAATATGAATACATTATAGAAGTTGAAAATATATAGAAAATATTGTTTTATCGACATTGATAAAAATTATTCAAACAATATCGACCTAATATGGTCAAACCGATTTGTTTGATATTGGTGAAATAATATTCAACTAATATGTTATTGAAATTGGATAAACAATATTGATTTCATTTCAAGAATCGATATGAGAGGAATATTGGGATTGCAATATTCATTCTAGATGTTGAAAACAATATATGGGCAATATTGTTTTATCGATATCTTTTTTTAATTATTCAACCAATATTAACCCAATATTACAGTGCCAGTATATATATAAAGAAGGTAATGCGCATAGAACATCGATGAAAAATTATTCGTTTCGCAGAGGAGACTGTTGAATGTTTCTGCTTACATAATATAGAATATATTATTTTTAATAAATTTTAATTCTAACTTGGACTACCACAGCTCTTCCTTGGTAGCTTCATTATACGCCTGGTCGCAAATGTATGTTTTATGACATCCTGGCTTTAGGCCTTGGGCACTTGTTTCACGATAGTCAAGACTCAAGCCACTTGGGTTTGAAGAAGTCTGAGTTTGTATTCAGTTGCAATTTTTTTTGGTGTGTTATGAACTCATTAAGAAATATTGTTGGGAGAGTATTTGATTAGATGGATATTTATTTCTGTGAACTCACCGGTGTCATGTAAACAAGACCAATAAAAAATCCAACAGCTGCTGTGAAAAAAGAAACATATCCAACATTCAAATGTGGGTATGAGTCCATGATTATCGTTGAAGCACTTGCGTAGAGTGCCACCAAACTTCCAATACCCAAGATGAACAACATCAGGAAAAATAGGATCGAGAATAGCTGAAAATAAATGATAACATAATCAAATTATCATGTGTTATGTAATTTATATCGAATATAAGTAAAGCGGAATCAACACAATAACATTCTTGCGGAAAGTAAGTAGTTGATATTCCAGAGGACAAGATACGCAGATTTATGAAGACTGATTCTGTCGTTGATACGGTCTTGTTCTGTGTTCAGTGTGACACGTTCAAGATGATAATAATAAATAATAATAATAATGTTTATTCATCAAAATTCACAATCATGATTACACATTCCTATGTGAGTCGTATTGGAAGATGGATAAATAAACAATGGCATCACTGAAGAAACAATCGTAGAAGATTGCTCCTTGTGCGTGATATAGCCTCTAAAAATAATTAATTACAAAAATTATATAGTAAAAGTAAGTCTGAAGGTAAAGGTTTCATTGTCGCAATTCTGAGTTAACATAACATTCATAGGAGTCCGGCAACAGTGCGATATAGTACTATTGCTATTAAATTAACAAATTTACGATAATATCTTCAAAAAAAGTGCTTGAGAAGGTACGGAAAATCTGTGCTAACACATATTGTAAGTACAAACCATTTCATTTACCTTTTCGGTAAATAAAACATACAAGGTACGATTGCTACAACCTCCAAACCGAAACAACAACGCATCACCGTACCATCTGGTTCGCACTCAGCCCTCATACACTAAGTGTCCAGGATGGCAGAAAATGCACCGGAGACTTCTGACTACAGGAGTTCTCAAAATGAAAATATTACTAATAAAACGTACTCGTCGGCCCTGACACGAAACCAATACCCAACCAAAGATCAAGCTATAATATTTTCTTCAGTAGAAGGAGCACGATTGCAGGATTATCTCATACCGTTAGGAGAAATTATTAACCCAAAAAACATTTTGTTTTCATCGCGACTCTCTAACCACCGAATATGCATGTACCTGTCTAGCAAACAAGCAGTAGACAACTTCATGACCGAAAAACATGGCACAATAGTTATGAATGGTGAAATCCTCAAAGCCCGCAGATATATCACTCCATCTGAAAGGTTAGTCTTATCGAACGTGTGTCCTACAATCCCAAACGAAATACTCACTAAAGAACTGGAAAGACTTGGTCTCAAACTCCTTTCCCCAATGACTTTCCTCCGAATCAGCTCCCCAAACCCAGAATATAATCACATATACAGCTTCAGACGACAAGTCTTCATCGACCCAGAACAACATTTCATCCCAGACTCCCTAGTCCTAAATTTTGACGACACATCCTACAGAATATTTTTATCGCAAGACAATCTCACCTGCTTTTCTTGTAAGAAACAAGGTCATACCGCAGCACAATGTAAAACACCCTCCACCGCTCTGAATGTACCTGAAATTATTGAAGAAGACACTACCGAATAACCCGTTTTAACTTCTAAACCCGAATTAGAGACCATTAATAATAAACGAAACTTTGAAGACATTGTCACCCCACCCGGATCAGCTCCTATCCAGCCTGAAACTAGCAATGCAAAAAACTATTTTATCAAACCATCAGACAAAACACAAACCATCAAAAAACACAAAAGTGGTAACAAGAAATTTGTCTCTGCCAATAAGCTAGCTGAACCAGCTAAGGACTACATAACCACCCACTCACCATCGTTTGTCCTTAACTTTTCCCAAGTTACAGATCTCTTCGACAACGTCTATGGATCTTCGGAACCTATTGATATAATAAAAAATTACACAACTGATCTTACTGCCTTAATTGATATGCTTACTAAAATTTATCCCCTACTCAAAGAAAGATCTATAAAAAGCAGATGCACCAAACTAAAAAAGAAGCTACTAACACATCTTCAGATGGAACAACAAGACGATAACCACTTCGATCTAGAAAGTGATTCTTCACAGGACACGACCTATTAAAGTAACAAATAAATAACCCAAATTCCGGAACTACGTGCAAGCAACCCCTTTTCCTCATTACTGCAGTGGAACATCAATGGCTACTATAACAACCTCTCAATGCTTCAAATTTTGATATCAGAACAAAAAAATAGACATTATCTGTCTTCAGGAAACAAATTTCAAACAAGAAAACGAAACAGTCTTAAGGAACTTCCGAAATTTTTGTAAAAACCGCAACAACCGTCAAAGAGCAAGCGGTGGAGTGGCAATTCTGGTAAAAAACTCTATAGAAACGGATCTGATTCCAATACAGAGTAATATTGAAGCCGTAGCAGTGAAGGTAGAGGGAAAAATTCCTATAAACATATGCAATATATATCTTCCTCCAGGAGAAACACCTACTCAAACTCTTCAATGAAATATGGACAGGAAACAAATTCCCAACAATATGGACACAATCTATAATAATACCTATACAAAAATCTAAAAAATCAAAATTAGATCCCGAATCCAATATCCTTGACCTGCGCAATGTGCAAGCTGCTGGAGAGGATCATCAACAAGAGATTATTATGGATTTTAGAAAAACACAACTTGATCATCCCAGAGCAAAGCGGATTCAGACAGCATAGATCAACGATAGATAATATCCTAGACCTAGAAAGCGACATCCATGAAGCATTCGCTCTGAAACAAAACTGTTTAGCAGTATTTTTTGACATTGAAAGAGCGTTCGATACAGCTTCCAGAGAATGCATAACCCATAAACTTCAAGCCTGGAACATAAAAGGGAACTGTCTATCATTCATACAAAATTTTCTGAAACGAAGGACTTTCAAGGTTAAAGCTAATGGAGTATCATCAAGTGAAATGACCCTTGATAATGGAATACCACAGGGATCAGTTATAAGCCCCATCTTCTTCATCAACAACGATATACTGAAAAATCTCCAGCTACCCCTGAAAGGACGCATCTGCGCCGATGACCTCGTTATAAGCTGCAAGACTAAAAATATGGACAACTTGTTTACTATGACACAAAGTACCCTTTCAGATCTCGAACAATGGTCAACCAAATCCGGTTTCACTTTCTCTGCTTCAAAAACACGTTGCATCTTATTCTCGAAGAAGAAAACTAACAACATACCCCCTCTGGTGCTGAACAATCAAAACTTGAAATATGAGATATCTATATCATTCTTAGGTATGACTTTCGACCAAAAACTAGACTGGAAAGTCCACATTAAAATCCTTGTTTCCTCATGTTATCAGAGGCTCAACTTATTGAAAACCCTAGCAAACAAAGAATGGGGCTCAGACCGGCAAACACTTCTCATGCTATACAGGACACTTATCCGGTCAAAATTGGACTATGGCTCAATAGCATACGCCTCAGCAAATAAATCTTTACTGAAGACACTAGACACCATACATAACTCAGCTCAACGCATAGCACTCGGAGCATTTCGTACAACACCAGTCGAAAGCTTATACTGTGAAGCCAGCGAACCTTCTTTGGAGGACAGAAGAGCATATCTGAGCATAACGTATGCTACAAAACTGAAGGCCCAACCAGAACATCCCACCTATGGAAATACCATAACGAATAAGTTCAGCAACCTATATGATAATAAACCCAGAACCTCGAAGCCATTTTATGAGAGGGTCAAAGTCTGCACCAACAAACTGAATATCACTCTTCCTGAATGTTTTCCTCCACTCCCCACCTCCTTCCCCCCATGAACTTCATCCAAACCAGTTTGTCTCACAGAGCTTAACAAATATCCTAAAGAATCAACCAACCCACACATCATCAAAAATATCCTCAAAGCTATCCTAGAAAACCACAAGGATTTTATTTTACTGTACACCGATGCCTCAAAGACATCTGAAGGAACCGGAGCAGCAATAGTAGGCAACAACTTATCCTTCCAATTTAGATTACCCCCATCTAGTACCGTTTTTACCGGTGAAATGTATGCCATTTATCGAGCAACCACTCTCATTAACTCATCTGACGATCCGAAATTCCTGATATTGACCGGCTTAGTTCACTGGATACTTCAAAATCAACTTTTCCTAGCAGAACAGAAGAAAAAAGTCGTAAAATTCATCTGGATCCCATCACATATAGGGATAACAGGAAACGAAGAAGCGGACAGAAGAGCAAAAGAAGCCATAACCGATACAAATTCTGAAACGGTATCTCAAACAGTAGCAAACGATTTTCGCTGCACGATAAAAGACAGTATACAAACTGCATGGTAAAATCGATAGCTTCAATCCACCTCCAAACTACGTGAAGTAAAGACTTCAGTGAAACAAACCATGGAAAAACCTACCTAAACAGCGTAGTGACCAAGTGCTCCTTACCCGTTTGCGCCTCGGACACACCCGGCTAACCCACGACTATCTCCTGAACAACAAAAACGAACCCGTCTGTGAAACATGTAACGAGAAATTAACCATCAAACATATCCTGGCAGAATGTCCACTCTACACTCCGCAGAGAAATGCCAACAAGATACAGGGAACTATGGAAACAATCTTAGGTCCAAATTGTATATTTCGCAATGTTACAAGTTTTCTTAACATGATAGATATCAGAAACAAACTGTAGCAAATGTATATTGTATTGTGTCGCTAATAACCGAAATGGTTGATGCGAATTTTAGGAAATAAAAAAAAAAATAATAACATTCATACATCATATATTTAAAATGTAACAATTGACTAAATGTCTTATCCAGGTAAGTATCACATATGGTGTAAAAGGTGATGAGATGAGAGATTTGATTCTTGGTACAGACTTTGATTTTCATGGCCGCACTTACTACTCAGCTCGAGTGACAACATTAAACCCAGCCTACTGCGATACCGCGAAAAGGGCTAATTCTCGATATTTTGCTTCGCGTTGAAGATACCGAAAAAAGTTATTCGAAAAGATTGCTGAGGAATCAATTTTTTCACTACAATTTCTTCGCAAAGTTCTCTTTTTTTATTTTTTGTAATTTTTACATTCAAATCCGACTTTCAATTGATGATTCTGAATAAGAAGCTACAAAAACATTGAATTCGTCAGAAAATAGGAATTAAAAAAGCTAATATTCATCATGGAAAAATTCAAATTTTGTTTTTACTAAAAAGCCACAGAAACGATAAAATCGGTTAATGTTAAATATCAATTAAATAGAAAATATTTGTAGAACCAAATTCGAACGGAAAATGAAATAAACACTTGTATTGGAAGTAAGTTCCAAATTTTGTTTCTCTCAATTAATTTTCTAATTTTATTGGCCACGCTCCTAAGTTTTGGAATACTTATTTCAGGGCAGGCATGCCTCTTTCTCTCCAACGTTCTTGTCGATTTCGTGGCCTAGACTTGTGAATCTAATTCTTGATAGTTTCCCAGGAGTAAAAATCAATTGGTGTCCAAGAATTAGGAACTGAAGCTTCGTTTAGCTTAACCTACATCTCTTGTCGCACATTGAGGAATAGATTTTCAATGATTTACCACAATTCAATATAAAAAAATGTCATAGAGCGTTAATGGCATTACTGAAGAAATTATTCTGCCGCCTAAATAAGTACCACACCATAGATCAACTTTTTGACAGTATTGGTCCATGCAATTTTGAGCAGATACTATTCCATTGGTAGTGAACGTAGCCTCATCAGTGAACAAAATTTCTATTAGTATATTTCTATCATTTAAAACATTTCCAATAGCAGTAATCTAATCGTTTATATTCACCACCTTCTTTCGATGTGTGCAAGAAGTTTGGTTTGAAAAGTTTGATTTTACGACGAACAAGACATCTTCTGATTTTCTCTCTACTCAAATTTAATTGCTCAGTCCTTTCATTCAAACCAAATTGGTGATTGGCATGAACTGAAGCTAAGATATCATCATCATGGTAACTTCGAGTTCGATGTGGATTGCCAATAACTGAACGATTCTTCAATACACTTTCTGTTTGAGTAAAAAGTTTATTCACGGAGGCTGCCGTTCCATGTCGAATACGATTTCGTTGCGGATGTCTCCTGTTGAATTCATGAGCAACTTGTCTGCTACTTCAAGCACCATTACCAACTAACCATGGGCATTTTTTAACGGTTTTTGATGCATTTACTTTCAAACTGACGTTTGGTATAAATAGTTCATTTGTTTCCATGACACTCTGGCCCGAATTGAAAAATTTTCAAACAAAATATGAGACTTCTATGAAACATTAAGAATGACGACTTTCTATTCAAAATTAGGTAACCAATCATGATCAACAGAAAATTGAAAATATCCTCAAAATTGGAGATCGGCTAGTAAATAGGACTGAATTCGAATAACTCACATTTCATTAAATAATAATTCTTAATTGTAGTTATTTCAAACTATTTTATCGTTTCTGAAAGTTGATACATTGTTGTATGTATCATTCTCCTTATCAAACACATTAAGGACATGGTTCAAAATATCTAGTATCGATTCGAATTTTCAGTTCAGTTGAAATGTTTATCTGAAAAAGTGTATTATAGTTCCAACAAGTTCTCAAGATAAGATAATACATAATTCAATACATAAACTAAACAATGTTAAAGGCAAATATTTTCAAAATTCATAATTCATAGTGTGTCTCATTGATTTTCAATTTGAAGCAAATATGCCAATAAACAATTCTGATGACCAGGTCTGTCGGAGTTTATGCTGAGGCAACCTATCTTGGGAGCAGCATTGTTCCACCACTAGGTAACTAAACTATACGCTTTCTGGCATCAAGATGATGTACCGTATTCCTCGCATCTCCTTGTTTAGAGATGAACCGATTAAAATTCATTTTGTTTATGTTTGATGATGATTTTACTTAAAAATAGTTATCTCGACAAAATATCGAAATTTTCATACACCTTCTAGGAGGAGGAAAATAATATAATATTCCTGAATTTCTATTGGAAAAATCAAACACCTACCTAGTCAGTTCAACTTGATATTTTCTAAATTACAGCTACTTACCCAAGGTACTGCTTCAAATTTGGCAAGAGCTTCTGGGTACGATATAAACGCTAATCCAGTTCCTGAAGTTACAACTTCATCAATGGTCACATTAAGTTTTTTTGATAAATTACCCAATATTCCAAATGTTATGGTTCCGGCTAATAATGATGTGAATGTGTCCAGAGTAGCAACTATCATTGCGTCCCTGTAAAATAAAAATAATTGAAATTTTTGGTATGCGTCAGAAAAATTTAAACGGAATATCTGCCATTCTATTTTTGGGAAGTCACATACCTAAGATATGGCGAAGAGCGAGAGTCATATATATCATCCAAAAGTAGGGAGAATGGGTGAAACTAAACCAAGGAATGTCGTCCTCTCCACCAAAACGTTGAAGAGACGTACGCCAATATGCATATCAGCCTGGCAAGTCAACAGACAATATTCTTGGAATACAAAGAGATATCCTTGACAACATTATTTATAGATATCGGAGGTTCCTTTCACATTTCATCCACCGAATCTATGGTAAACGCTGTAGCAGAAAGGAAGTACCTTCCCAACTGTGCCGCTGGATAAACGTCAACTCGAAAAACAGGAATATTAGCAATTTTTAGCAATAAACACTAGAGCATGTAAGGGGTATCCGAATGGTTACTATCGCCCCACCGGAATCAATAATAGGCTAGCATCCAGAGGCTGTTATTGTTTAGGATATGCAATTATTGCAGAAGGCAAATTTGCAAAGGCAGTCTCAGAGTTTACATAAATAGCCGTAGATGTGATTGATAGGAGGTGTAAACAGAGAAGCTGACAGTAAACTTCCTCGAAATTAAATTAGTTACATTAACATGAAAGCATGTAGTAGAAGGGGTAAGTTCGCTTGTACTGAAGGAAATGAAATTCTGATTGCCTTAGAGGCAAAGTACTTAGGAGGTGTAAACGGAGAAGTTGACAGTAAACCCCCTCGAAATCAAATTAGTTACATTAACATGAAAGCATGTAGCAGAAGGAGTAAGTTCGCTTGTACTGAAGGAAATGAAATTCTGATTGCCTTAAAGGCAAAGTACTTAGGAGTTATCCTTGACCACAAGTTGGAATCAACATCTACAAAAAGTGATGGAAAAAAGTACAGTGGCATTCAATCTGCACAAAAAGGTATAAAGAAAAAATTGTGGGATACACCCAAAAATTATTGCATGGCTCTAGGACGGAGTTCCCAGGTTGGTTGGATGGTACCAAGCATGCAGGAGTGAAGCAGAGATGTATGAGTGCTACTGGGGCCATGAGAACCACCCCAAAAGCCGCACAAAAAGTCATGTTCGACCTGTCACCTCTCAGTTCAAGTTAAAGCAGGTTGCTCAGAAGACAAGCAGTCAAAGGAATCATGAGCTGTAGAGACAACAAGCTATATGAAGATTGAACTTCCCAGATACAGCTTTGATACCTTTCAAAACAAGCATAATGGGCTGGGTTACGTGGAAGGAAGGACTTCCCATAACACTGTCTACACGAATTGCTCAATAACTGATGAAGGTTAAGAAGCCATCATATATGGAGTCAAGCCGAAGAAAATAATGTCATTGAGCTTACGCAAATTTGCAACAATATTTCAAGAGGAAGTTATTGCAGTACACCATTGCGTGCAATAGTTAATAAGGAAAGCGTTTACATAAAATGACAGTCATATACTCAGACAGCCAAGCGACGACAAGGGCAGTCAACTCAATACAAGTCACCTCTAAATTTGTTTGGGACTGGATAGGAGCCCTTAAAGTGCAGTCAGAATAGATTGAACCTAGCACATACATGTTACAGAGGCAATAGGCAATTATGAGGCCAACTCACTAGCCCGAGAACCCTTCCATTCTACAGTAAAAGCTGTACTGAAGGCAAACACCAAATTATGTATATAACAGGAACCTCAAGAATGGTGGAACAATTCACCAGAAACGAGACAGGCTAAAGAGTTAATCCAAAAACCGCTGCCAACATTCACAGAATATCTACTGAGCCAGAAAAGAAGTACTACTAGGATATTAATTGATACACTCCTAGGACACTGTATAGGGTCAACAAATATATGAGTGCAATCAGCATGACAGATGCCAGAGGCTGAGGTGTCTAACGCTGGGAGAAGAAAATCCAAGAACACCGGAATCTCGTTACGGGGACAGAACGATTCCAAGGACAGACATAATCCTCCAAACTAATTTTATGTAATCTACATTCTGGACACTTGGGTTTATGAACATTTTTTCATTTTATCTATTCTATTCATGAAAATTAAAATAAAATTTAATAACCGAGATAAATAAAACGATTATATAATTTAATTAATTATCTTTTTCTGAGGAATTCAACACACTAGAAGGAAGCTCGTGACCGTCCAACAACGACCAGAAATTGAAAGAGATCAATAAAAACTTCCAAACTCACACTGATCGTCCAAAATTTTCAGCAGATTGCAATTTTGAACATTATCTTTAAAAACCGGTTGAAGACGATCATTCAGTGTGAGTTATCCGATAAGAATACACGTTTTGGAAATGTTGGTAGTAGTTGGACTGTCGCGGACGGTCGGTCATGGTTGCTCAGTGTGCCTGCTGCCTAAAATCTTCAACTATTTCACGATAGTGCTTAATCATGATCTGTCATTCAGTGAACTTACCGATATGCATTATGTTTGAAATTGTTGTAAGAAGCGTACATAGTAACTGTACCAAAACCAATGTTCAGTGAAAAAATACATTGAGTTATTGCAGCATACCAAACCTAAAAACATAATTAACTCAGGTTATTTTCATTTCTATGGGTAAGAATAATTAAAGTGGATATTACAAGACTCGGAATCTTCCATGTTAATGAATTTAAAAAGACAAAAACACGTCACTTTTTGTAATGAAGATTTAATGAAACAGAACGTTAAAGAAAGGAAGAACCACGAGAGCAGTAATTAATTGAAAGACTATTCGATAACGTGTCGGACCTTCTGGCCTGCATATTGAATGTTATTCTGTTTCTATGACTCTTTATCAAATCACTGCTGTGTTCTTATTCCTCTTAGCGAGGTTAGCTTTTTCAGTGTTTTATTTTTATCATTTCTATATGTATGTTACATAGTGAAAATAGGCTGTTATATGCTGGAATTGCGTCTCGACCAAATCCCAATGTCAGGAGATAAGGACTTGCTGATTTAACGATGCCAGCAAGAGACCACCTGCACTGGAACAAAGGAAATGCTGACAGTGTATAATTAACTTTATAAATACGACTTGCAAGTCGATTGAAGTCAGTCTGTATTTTATATTCGTTTTGAAATCAATAAATTTGTATACAATACAACGGTGTTACGTACCACTCCTGAATAATTTTTTAAAAGTGTATCAGTGAAATTCTGATATAACATGTATATTATTCACAATCCTTGCATAACGAGAAACTGCATCATCAATAATGGACACCAATTTTTATGTCATGCACAAAAAAATCACATTTATGTGCTCAATGATCCTATACTGATATCCAAAGGAAGTACATGTTTCACTAATCTCAACCAGAAAAAATATCTGAAAACTACCTACCTTTGCTTCCAATAATTTTTTCCAATCAGGTGTGAAATAGAATTGAATTCCCACAAGGGATCCATCTAGAGTTACAGCTCTTATCAGCAGAGTGATGAGTATGACATATGGAAATAATGCCAGGAAGTAGGAAGCCTTTCCAGAACTTTTGACACCTTTTGCGCAAATGATGAATGTGATTGTCCATGATGCTAGGAGACATAGAGTTAACCGCCAGTCTGGTATTCCAATGCCATTTGAGATATAAGGTGTCTCTTTCAGAACTTCAATTCTAGAGGTGAGAAAAGAAAAGGACATGAAATACATAATATAAGTTTCCTACGTATATCATTTTCAAGTTATATTAATGAATAGAATAGAATGGAATAGTTTATTCATCCTGTAAGATCACAATACATAATATAGGATATGTCATATTGTACAAATATTAAAACGAATTGAAATTAAAATTAAAATTAAGTCAGCTTTTTCATTAGACTATGTTCCATATAAATACTCTTATTTTTTTCTACTATATAAAAATAAGTCGGGTTTTCCTTCCTGACGCTATAACTCCAGAACGCACGAACCGATTTCCACGGTTTTGCATTCGTTGGAAAGGTCTCGGGCTCCGTGAGGTTTATAGCAAAGAAAATTCAGGAAACATTCCAACAGAAAAGCGAGAATATCTTTTTTCACATACAGCGCCATCTCTGATACATAGCATGTACTACAAACCAATATTTTAAGTAGATGGCGCCGGTGCGTGATACATTGTTTGACAGCTACTCATTGTTCCCGGCTCAGTTAATTTCATGTGACAAACCGGTATTGTGTTCACTGTGAAATTGTGAAAAAAAAGTAAAAAAAATAAGTTATTCGTTTCCTAACATTTCAATTGGAAACCATCAAATCAATCACGTGTATTGTGCAAATTTTTATTCAATTTCAACAGCAGGCATTTGTCTTTAAGGTGGTAAGTTGAACTGTGTAAATTTTGTGGATTGTGCATTTGAGATAAATTCACCACTCTGTCCATAGTCCAAAATGCCTAGAGGACGACGTGCGAACATCGACCGCCGCACAAGACATGCAAGCCAGCAACAAGTGTATTCACAGAACTTAAGCGAAGAAAGACAAAATATAATAAGAGAAAATGCCCGATTGAGACAACGCGTGAGCACACGAAGATCATTGGCATCATACAATCGCTTGGCATTCCAATATGATCCCACTGCGAACTACAGTGATGATGAAAATTTAGATATCGGACCAATGACGACTATATGCCGATATTGCAATGCGTTAAAGTTCAAAAGAGAAACGGCTGGATTGTGCTGCGCAAGTGGAAAAGTCAAACTGGATCCATTACTTACACCACCACAACCACTGAAACCATTGTTCGATGGAAGTGATTCCGATTTCAGCCATTTTCTTCAACACATCCTTGAATACAATAACTGCTTTCGCATGACTTCCTTTGGAGCTAATATCATTCGAGAAGGCGGCTTCATGCCGACTTGCAAGGTAAAAGATACAACACACATAACCAATCACTCACACCAACACAATGAATTGCAACACATAACAACTACATATACACCACACACTACACCATCACATGATCAGAAGTTACACCGTATTCTTCAACAAATTACCTTTTCAAATATAAAACAAAAAAAAAATTCTTCTTCTTTTAATCACCAAACGAAATGTTACATAAAACGAAGCCATCTGGTGGCGAAACGGAGTTCGCCGGGTTTGCTAGTATGCTATAAAAACATGATTCAGTAAGATAATTCTTTAGTTTGAGTTTGAAACGATTGTTGTTTGATTCTGACTTGATACAATCTGGAAGTCGATTGAAAAACTTTATACCTATTTTATAATTTGGACATTTTTCGAAAAGAGCTGTTGAATGTCTTGGAAGTCTTAAAAGATTTCCGTGTCTGGTGGGATATGAATGAAAGTTTGAGTTTTGACTGAAATTTTTCATATTATATTTTATGAATAATAAGGTTTTATAAGTATAAATTGATGGCATAGTCATCAATTTTAACTCATTGAAGTGTTCTTTCAATCAAGGTTCAATATTAAGCGTATCACACGTATTTGGCATGATATGTATATTTTAGAAGCACCAACTGCGCTCCCCCTAGGACCGAGTAGATATTGGCGTAGTATACCTATAAGTGAGGACCAAAAGTCCGTCGCCCCCCCCGTAACTTCTTCATTTTCCATATTACAAAAAAATGTTAAATACATAAGTTGTAGGGTTTCATTTGATCTCTTGGTTTAAGTTTCATTCATACAGAGTGTCTCAAAAAAGCACGGTGACTTAGAAGTTAATTTTTTTACGTTGAATTCTGAACAAGTTTGATACATGGTTTTCTATCAAAAAAGTTAATAGTTTTGGACTTATGAACACTTGTAAATAATTATTTCGACTACTTTTGCGCCAGTTCAATGAGAAAATCGTAACAAATGGATCACAATGTATTCCACTTTCCTATCCTAACTTTTTGAAAGCTATCCAATGTTGCAAACTGCTGATGGCACCATGTGTAACTTACCTCGTCGTACCATTCTACAATTGTTAGAGTTGTTGAATCTCACGAAAAACTAGTACAAATGAAGTTGAAACATTTTATTAACAAATAAGGTAGTCCATATATACAGATCAAGAACCATTAAAAACTGAAGAGATATTTTAATTTATAACTAAAAACGGTGAGTTTTTATCTATTTCAAAAGATGTTCGACATGTCCACCATGCATTTCTTGACACATAAATAGTCGGGTTGTAAACTCTTCCCTAACATTAATCAAGGTTTGAGGTGTTATTTCTGAACACACTTCAATAATTCGACGGCGCAGTTCATCTAACGACCCACAAACTGTCTTAAAAACTACGGATTTCACATAGCCCCAGAGAAAGAAATCAAGCGGTGAGAGGTCCGGTGAGCGAGCTGGCCACTCTGTTGTACCTCGACGTCCAATCCACCTACCTGGATACCTTTCATCTAAGTAATTTCTCACCTCCCGAAAATAGTGTGGTGGCGCTCCATCTTGCTGAAATGTTACATCCAAGTAAAATTCATGTGGGTTTTGCGCAACGATCTCATCGATACTGGGACTTATTGTGTCTTGCAGCATTTGGAGGTATCTGGGACCATTTAAATTTTCTTCCAAGAATATGGGACCTACAATGTGGTTACCTAAAATACCAGCCCAAACATTAATTTTCTGGGGAAATTGAGTATGCCCCTCGCGGAATTCATGGGGATTCTCATCACTCGAATATCTAAAATTCTGGGTATTCACATTTCCATTTAGGTAATAAGTGCTTTCATCACTAAAGCAGATGTGTTGCAAATAAAGTCGATTTGCAACAATTCTTTCTGCCATGGTCTCGCAAAATTCAAGTCGCCGGTCTGGATCATCTTCAACCAATTGGTGTAAAATTTTTATTTTGTAAGGATGGAATTTATTTTGTTTTAAAACCCTCTTTACTGATGTTTTAGAAACATCACATGTCTCAGCTACTTGCTTAGTTGATTGTTGTGGGTTATTTACAATTTCGGCTAGTACTTGAATTTCAACATCTTCCGTAATTATTTTCGGCCTCCCAGATCTCGGGGCATCTTTCACGGTGCCAGTTTGGATAAATTTTGCCACCAATTTCTGCTGATATTTTCGACACATCGGACGTTCTGGAAACCGTTCATTGAAAATGCGAATAGCAGCGTGGTAATTTCGGTTAGCTTCACCAAATATGATAATGGCTTCAACTTTGTCTGCTACTGAACGAGCCATATTAATCAACAAGAGAAATTGAAAACCGTTTGAAACAAAGTTTTTAAAACCTACAAAATGTCAATGACATTTGGAAAAAACAGATAAGAGTTTTTTTTCGTTGTCATGGATAAAATAAACGCGCCTAGCGTGCATAGCCTTGCTCATTAATTTATTCGTGAACTGGTGCAAAAATAGTCGAAATAATTATATACAAGTGTTCATAAGTCCAAAACTATTAACTTTTTTGATAGAAAACCATATATCAAACTTGTTCAGAATTCAACGTAGAATGTAATAATGCAATGAAATACAGGGTATCCTATTTAAAAAAATTAACTTCTAAATCACCGTGCTTTTTTGAGACACTCTGTGTCTGTGAAACTTAAACCATTAAAGAGATCGAATGAAACCCTACAACTTATGTATTTATAATTTTTTTGTAATATGTAGAATAAAGAAGTTACAGGGGGGGCGACGGACTTTTGGTCCTCACTGTATAATAGAAAATGAATTTCAGCATTCGCGAAATGCGTACTCGCTAGATGGCGCGAAACAGTATGATTGTAATCTGCTGCCAAATTCCATGAAACTTTATATAGTGTTGAATTGTATTCTCATCCAAATTTGAATGATTTGGTAGAGATACCAAAGATGGAAAAAAGGTTTTGATATATTTTCATGTTCGCAGGCATTGCCACTTTTTGAAGAAATCTGTGTTCAACATTGGAGTATTAAGAAAATACGCCGTCATTTCATGTTATCTGAATTAGTTTACCAAAAATCGATTATTATTCAGAAAATAGTTAAAATAGATACACTGCCGCTTATGAAAAGAAAGACCTGATATCCTTTGAATCAGGTCAACCAAATAATCATAGATAGCGTACCCTTTGTGCAGAATGCGAATTCTCACGGAAGTGTCGTCCAATCGCAAATCAGTTTAAACATCCAATGCTATCGCATTTTTTCGAAGTTACCATGATATTCATATACATTTCTTCAATCCAGAAGTTTCATGTTAAAAAAATTTCTTGAAACAGTAATCTAACATGAGTTCTCGCCTCCAGTTTTCATCAAGAACAACTACCAATGAAACTAAGAGTGTGCATCTCTTATGGACTTTCACGTGTATTAGAGTCATAGAGTTGATGAATAGAAATATAAATTCACTAATTGCGTGTATATATCGAATAATTGTAATGAAAAGATTTCTCTTATAACTCAATAAGGATAGAGAGCAGAGTTGTCCCAAAGCACTGCGCTTAGTGCTCGTGAAAGTGCTTAAAGCATTTTAGTGCTCGTACTCCCGAGCACCTTGTGGATTCAGTGCTTAGTGCTTAGTGCTTCGAGCATTTTATGAAAAAGATCAGTGCTTGGTAATCCCAAAAAGTGCTCCCGAGCACCGCACGGTTCAGCCGTTTAAAAGTTTCAAGGAAAAAGCGACTTTGATTTATACTATTTTGATTTTATATTTGATTTGTTACCTTAAACAAAGTTTACCGAATAAATATATAAGTTGCCTCACTCTGTTGAACGTGATGATCCTTCTACCCAGGAGGTAGCCTCTCGATCTGATTGGGAGGCCAGTGGTCCACAAAAGACTCTCAAGTTATACCGTCAGATAATGACATATTTTGCTGACTCATTTTATCTTTTCTAGGTTTCAACCACTGAAAATTACGTCAGTGTTGAGCAGAAAAAAATTAAATTTTGAAAATCTAACGCTTATGAATATGAATATTTTATTTTCTCGATCTGACTAGTTCTGCACGTCTAGCGTCTACCGACGGTTATCAAAATCACATTCCTATTTCATTCTTACGGCAGCACGCTCTGACATGAATGAAATAAACTGTACAATGGTGCTTTCTACCCGAAAACTGCCGAACTAAAAAATCAGTGAGAATCTTGGTAAGGTAGGAACTATTTCGCGCCGCTCTATATTTCAATTTGGCTATTCGCCGCCCATTTCGGAAATCAAATTAATCTTCTAAACGACATTGGCTGGATAATCCCTATCCCTATCCCTATTGAAATAAAATAGTAGTAGTATTGACTCATTTCCTTCAATTGCCGACCAAAAAATCTCAATTTTCGATATCAAGTCAATGTCAATATATTCAATAAGTTTGTTTGTTTTGAAAAGTGCTTAGTGCTTAGTGCTCGCTAAATCGAATTAATTTTTGAAAGTGTTTAGTAATCGCGAGCACTTCATGAAAAAATTGCCTAGTGCTCGAGACTTCCGAGTACTTTTCAAGAGTGCTTAGTGCTTTTAGTACTCGAAGCACTTTTTGTCAGTGCTCGGCACAGATCTGATAGAGAGTGGATTCACGTAAAAGGTTTGATAATTTTTTTCTCAAAGTCTTACTTTTTGAGTAAAAGTGCAATAATTCAACAACGCCGTTTCCTAATTTCGATCTGTATCACCTACATCAAAAACCCTATATAGTTGTGAAATGTTGTTAGTTGGCATAATAAGTTTTCATGAATCTTCCAGATTTTGAGAGAAGGAGATAATGTGCTAGCAAGAAAAATCCGGGACCTACAACGTTCGTAAAATTGGATTCCGAACCACTTTAGTTCCATGGCGGACGGTGGGGATAGAGCCGCATGAGTGAGAGGCAATCAGTACAACTACTTTGCATGGTTATCTTCCGTGCGGATTATTTTTGTCTATCGCCTCCAAACAGAAATCGCCTGGTTGGACACCCGGTATGAATCAGTTGCACTTCCTTCCCTGAATTTTTCTTGCATTGATATCTCATCTCCACATGATACGCTGAATTATTTACAGAAAATAGGAATCCATGTTCAAATTAATTTACTCAGATTTGAAAACTATATACACAAATGAGCTTTCTTGCTTTTCAAAATTAAATTAAATGTGAAACACCTTCTGTTGATACTTCTTCTCATTTACATTCGGCTTTGTTCTCTGATTCAGCGACTTCATATTCTTGAAATAATAGTCTTTGAAAGTTTTACAAATTTTTAATTGAATAAAATCTTTATGCACTATCGTGACGCTTATTACAGAAAAAAAAAAGTTTTCCCGGAACAGTTTGTGATTTCATTTACTTAAACGAAATCTTCGTCATACTTTCAGTTACTGTCGTCGAATTTTAATGTTGGCATCTTCATTTATCACAGAGGTGAAATTATTAAAACACTAAATTGATATAAAATTTGATACAATAGGATAAAATTAGCTACGAACGTCATAAACGTGAATATTTCACCAGATGAAACATTTCTTGGTAAATTACTCTGACTCAGTAGTGCTTTTGAATTTAAGTGTATTTCCATCTTGGCTTTTCATTCCAATTCACGAAATGGGTGAAAGGACGGTTTACGAACAATGAGACACCTGAAAACTCGAAGAGGTAAATTAATAGCACAGAGTAATTTTCATTACTTAGGCCAGTCGTTTCAGCAAAAATATGGCGTTTAATGCTCAATGAAACTATAAAAATTTGTGGCATTGTACAAGGCCGAAAACATTGTAAAAACTTGAAATTGTACACAATTGCAGTTAGTATACAGTGCGGCTTTCAATAGTCCCCCCCCTGTTAACTTAGGAGCCGTTTGACGTTACCCGAACGACGCAAGGCGGAGTTCGGGTAAGCAGTCGAGTGCGGGAGAGTTCCTTTCCGTATGAGTTAGTATCAATATTTACAAGCGAATTAAACAAAATATGTAGCACTCTTGAACGAACTTTCGCATGCAGAAAAAATGTTACCCGCACTAGTGCGAGAATGACTCACTCACTTGAAGTGACTTAAGCGAGCGGAAAAATGACACCTATCAAACTAAATTTCGTTCTGGTATAGATTGAGTCACGCACGCTTGTAGGAAATAATCATTACAGCACCAAATGAAATACGTTTTTGTGTTAGAAACGTGAGTTAAAGACGTTTAATCCGACCGTGCTTCAGAAACCCTGCATGGACACGCATGTATCTTAATCGGCTTTTACATAAACAAATAATATAACTCTTGCCTAAGGAGTACTGGCCGAGATCATATCTGGGTTGTTTAATGAATGAGCTTCGCCTCATACCTCTGCACTAATTATAGTTGTATAGGATGCTATGAATTCACCATCAATTCTTCGGGACACAAAATTCGTCCGGTAGGTATGGCTGAGTTCCAAATTACTTTCAATTCTAAGCAAAATTTACTAGATTTTTGCGTGGTACATACGGAGGGACCCGCTCTTCTCGGTAGAAATTTTATTAGAAAGTATATGTTGTTTCAAGAATCGCACCATAAGATTCACAGATTGCAAAGTGACACTTTCATGAAAGAATATTTCACAAAGAAATTTCCAAGGGTATGTTCTGACACATTAGGGTGTTTCAACAAAATTGAGTTACAGTTAAAAGTTGACTCAAAAGCCACACCTAAATTTTGTAAATTCCGTCCGCTACCTTTCGCAATGAATAAAAAAAGTAGACGAAGAAATTGATAGGCTTCTGAAGGATGGAATCATTTCTTCAATAGAGTTCAGTCCATGGGTAACCCCTGTGGTACCTATACTTAAAAAAGATAATTCAGTGTGGTTATGTGGGGATTACAAAATAACAATTAACCCCCATTTCGTCATTGATAAATACCCACTGCCACGAATCGATGATTTGTTAAAAAAATTGAGTGGAGGAGAACAATTTTCCAAAATTGATGTAGCACATGCGTACCAGCAAGTGCCATTACACCCCGATTCGCGTATACTGATCACTATTTCCACTCACATGGTATTGTTTTATTACAATTCTTTACAATTCTGAATAGCTAGTGCGCCTGCGCAGTTCCAGCAAATCATGGAACAGTTACTCATGAAGTTAGATGGAGTAGGGTGCTTCTTGGACGACATTATCATTACAGGAAAAAATAAAGAAGCTCATTAGAGTAATTTAGAAAAAGTTTTTCACATTCTACAAGAAAGTGGTTTAACGATTGAAAGGAGAAATGTGAATTGTTCGCAGATAGTATTTCATATCTGGGTTTGGTAATTGATGAAATCGGTATTCATAAAGCCCCTGAAAAAATGCCTGTACCTGAAAACGTAACCCAACTCAAATATTTTTTGGGAATGATAACTGGATGATGATAATTGAAAAAGAACCAAGTGACTTTGATCACTTTCTATGAACAGTATTGTAGTGTTAGATTTTTTCTATAATGGGCAACTGCATTTGCCTTCAAAGTCGCTTGGATCATTAGTCAATAGATGTCGCCAGAATTCTACTAGGCGCCTAATACTTTTACACATAACGAATTGAAGTAACGTTGTCGTTTGGAACCTTTACCTTAGTGTTTGCAATTTGGGGCTTGGTTCCTTTTCAATTATCATCATCCAACTTATTATGATAAGTACATTCCTAATATGCCCAATATAGTAAATCCCTTATATTACTGAAAAAGGATGGGAAGTGGCACTGGGATAAAAGCTGTCAGGCTGCGTTTGAGAGAATCAAAATGGTCCTTCTGTCTGATACCTTTTTGGTTCACTTCGATCCAACTCTAGAATTATCCTTAGTTGTGGATAGTAGCGATTATGGTTTGGGTGCGGTTTTATGGCAAAAACGCAGAGATGGGATAGAACGTCCTATATGTTTTGCATCTCGTACCCTGACAAATTCCGAAAAACGCTATTCGCAATTGGATAAGGAAGCATTGGCGGTTATTTTTGGAGTGAATCGATTTTATCAATTCTTATACGGCCGACATTTCATGTTATTCAGTGACAATCGTCCACAGCGGTATGCTTATTTTCTATGCGGATTCAGTTTTACTATGAAATACATTCATACGTCCAATAACATTACAGATTTTCTCTCGAGGTTACCGGTTGCTGACAAGAAAGCTGAATTTATAAAAATATCTTTCAATCTCGAAGAGAAGATGAAGGTGAAACATAAATTTGAATTACATATCTAGTTCGAAGGACTTACCAATCGATATAAATAAAATTAAAAAAGAAACTATTGCCGATACAATTTTAACGCGAATTTTGAACTACGTTAGGGATAGATGGCCTTCGAATTGTTTCGAGGAAATCAGACCTTTTTTCAACAGATGCTACGAGATAAATGTGGAGGAAGACGTGCTCCTTTGGGGACATCGGGTGCTGGTTCCTTTTTCATTGGGGAAGACAATTTCAGCCGAGCTGTATATCGGGCATTTTGGGATTGTTAAGATGAAATCCCTTGCCAAATCTTATGAATGGTGGCCGTCCCTCGATGAAGATATAGAAAGGCTAAGCAAAACCTGTGAAGAGTGTCAAAAACCCAAACGACACCTAAAAAACGCCGTTGCAACCGTGGCCAATCCCTGGGGAGGTTTGGCAGCGCATTCATGTGGATTTTTTAGGTCCATTGAAAAATGTGTATTGTTTTGTGATCACTGATGCCTTCTCGAAGTGGCTCGAAGTATTTCCGTTAACAACTATAACTACCAATGCGACAATTCAAAAATTACGTGAACTTTTTAGCCATTTTGGGCTACTATCAATGTTGGTATCAGATAACGGTCCGCAACTGACGTCCGAAGAATTCGAGTCATTTATGAAAAGCAATGATATAAATCATGTGACAATTCCACCCTATAATCCAGCCTCGGATGACGCTGCTGAAAATTCAGTGTAAAGACTGTCAAACAATTTCTATTAAAAGAATTGTCTAATAATGGTTTGACTTACATTAATTTGTCATTAAATACATTTTTACTGCAATATCGAATTACTCTTCACTGTTCATCAGGTGAAACCCTTGCTAAATTATTTTTGGGGTGAGCCCTGCGAACTCACTTTGATTTGTTCAGACCACACTTGAGTAAGAGTGATCTTATTAAAAGTCATACCGAAGTTAAAAGAAACCTGACGACAGCGCAAGAGTCAAACAAAGATAATTAGAGGGGAAACAGAAAATGTGATTCCAGTATAGGACAGATGGTGTTTGCTAAAGATTATCGCAAAAAAAACCGGTTTGTTGTAAGGCTGTTATTGAAAAATGTTTAGGTAAAAATATATGTATTGTAAGCTTATGTAACGAAAATCTCAAGTGGAAAAGACACTTTAATCAGATGAAGTATTGCACTGACGACGAATTCACATTAGGGAGCGAGTATTTCAATAACGTATTTCTAGCTAAAAAAAATTCCGGTACTTCTCCGGATTGTTTGTCGATGGAAGTTGCTATTACATTATCAAATGGCAATGACATAACTTCTTCTGTAGATCGTCCTAAGCGAAATCGAAGAGCTTCTGACAGGCTCAACTATGATTAGAATGATTGTGTATTTAGGGTAGATTAAGAGTGAGAGTGTGCAATGTTCTGGGTATTATTTACTTCTTTTCCTCGTAGAAGTATGTACGCACTCATGCGCGCTAATCTTAGGGGAGGGAACCAGGGAGGAAACACTGTGTTGTCTCGACAGTACATTCACAATATATGTGTGCAATAAACTACCTAGTTTCATTGCCCATCAACACGTTACAGTATTCTCGGAAAACATCAATTTGGCTAGATATCTGAATGCGTCAAAGGCATGACTTTGTAGAGAAATATTATTCAAATGATACTCTGGTAACTCGATCAGTAGACATTCTAAATTCCAATTTAGTCAAAGTCTCCGATCAAGTAACACAACCTAGATGAGTAATACTCAAATAGAACTGAAGGTAACATCTTTTCATAATGTTATCCCTCAAATCATGACATTATGGCCATGTCGCAACTTTTTAAGGATACAATAAGCACGTCAGCTAGATTTCGATATCTGTCGGATAGATTCATGGCAACGAAAACCCAAAAATACAGTCTTGGATGAAATATATAGCAATAAGAAGGCAACTGAAACGTTCATTGCAGCCTGTTGGCATGTAAATACGATAGTATTTCCATCGAAGAACGGAGATTTTTCGATGTCGATATATTCTAGTCAGTACGGCAATACTGCATTTGGAATATCGAATGTCAAATATGACAGAACAACAACAAAACATCTCTGTTTTATCGTCTTTGGCTTATTGAAGTGTGTTTTCGTGAATAAAGGGCAAATTCTCAGTTGATTTGTGTTGAACTATCGTTAGTTTTTATTAGTAGGCAATGGTGAAGCATTGTGAAATGTGCAAAAGATCATTTGAAACTGGAAATCAAAACATATCATTTCATAGGTGAGCTACCAGTGTCGTAACTACCGAGAGAGAGAAACCGAATTGGAAAAGAGTAAAATGAATGAATTATGAAAAAACATGTCAATTAGAGCATCGGCTGTTCTCAAAATCCTGTGAAGATTATTCCATCATAATTTCAGGTTTCTATTCCATATTGGGTCTCCATTTTTTCTATTTTATTGAACCTCAATATTGAAAACCAACGCACGACACTGCCGTTGGGGGAAGATGTTACTTACATACAAACTTTAATGCGTGTGCGGCGAGTTACTCATCTAGGTTGTGTTATTTGATCAGATGTCAAAGTTAAATCGACTCCTGTAGAATGAAAACCATTTAATGATTACGTCTGAGTCACTTTGACAGCGATAAAAATGCCTGTTCCTCAAATCTACTAAGCGACTGTCCACTTCAATTTGTCAGATATAATTGATGAGTATTGCTGACAAAATATAAGTCACTTTGGGGAAGTTTTGTCTCAACAAATCACAAAAAACCTTGTATCAATTATGTTTTTAATAGCTATTCTTTCAAATATACTTCTCAGAATTTTTCCCTCAGTTATTTTAACCAGTTTGCGTCAGTTTATCCGTAAAATTATTGTATGTCAAAATTATTTCATTGGAAAACCAAATTAATCATATAAAAAAGCTCTAGGGTTTTGATTGTGATAATGAAAGAAATATTACTTTTGTTCTTCACTGGTAACAGTTTTCGTTTAATTGATTTTTTGTTAATTTATTCTGGTTGGATTTTTCTCTTCGGGTTGATTTCAAACAAACAAATTCTTTAGTTTCTTCACATCAGACTGACAAATTTCGACCAAAACATTTTAAACCATCCCCTCAATTATCACAGACTAACGGAAAATTATTAAAATATTTTCAAAGTACCTATTATTCTACTCCACTACTATGCATGTAATTCCAAAAACAAATACCTTGTGATTTTTTGCAAAGATGAAATTGTCTCCTAACTTGAGCCCTCGTTTGACCTTCCTTCATGAAACTTACCGGAAATATAGCTCCGATGAACTGATGGATCCGTTACCAGAAACGTTGAAAGAATTAGAAGGAACACACATTTTTCCCTCCAGAAACGGATTGTTTTTCCAATCATCTTTACATTCTGACCAAGGCAGATTAGATGTGAATGACTGTGCCAAGTAAAAGAGAGATATTGCCATAATGGAACAATAATAAGTAGCTACGGAAAAATCACCAATCAGCTGTCCATATCCAATTCCTGAAATGAGTTTGTTATAAATTGTTTCCTCAATGCAGTTTATCTGTCTTCAGCTATTATTATGAATATACATCGTCTAAACAAGTAATAATTTGACGGTGCTTTGTGTTCAACACTTCCGATAATTAATTTATTTGGGAAAGATACACTACAGTGCCAGGAAAGTGAAAAGTGAAGTGAAACACTATATCAATCCAAACAGACATGGAATCAGATAGCCAATTTGCTCCCTTCATTAAAACAAAAATAATGACTTCTCCACAGTGTTTTTTGTATATCTCAAACGTCTATAGTCTGAAAATGAATGTAATATAAACTTAAGTGAATCTACAAACAAGTACAAAGAGATACATTTTTTTATTTTTCTGACAACTGGCTGCACCTTCGCGAGCAGCCCTCTGAAGTTTCTGGGCAAGAGGAGTATTTTTTCATTACTGCATTCACCAAAAAAAGTGTTAGGAAACAAATTTTCTCCACAAAATTAAACTCTTATTCAAAAAGAAAAATATCATTTTCAATGATATCATCATAAATGTAAAAATTATTGTTTATTATTTACACTTTTTCCTTGCATTAACAGTTTTACATCAACTCCATTTTTTTAGTACCTACGTACTTTTCAATTTCGCCCAAGTCTTTTGAAGATTTCTGAAGGTTACTCTTTAAGATACAGCTGATAATGGTATGATGGTGGAGCGCTTGCCTCTCAATCACGGGGGCGTGGGTTTGATTCCCAGCATGGTTATTGGTCTCATACATATGACATCACACATTAAAAGGTAAGGGTAACGTCTTCTCTAGCTCACACAAGTCTCTGACTTCTCAGGGTTGCTCGTAAGTGTGCAGCCGGTTGACGGATATAACAATTCCAACAATTAACAATTTTAATAATGTTAGCTGTAAGATTATCGAGGAATGAAAATAAAGTAATTCCAACCCGATTGTATTTTAAGGCCCGATGCCAAGTGGCAAACAGTTATAAAAGAGAGAAGAATATGGTATGTTTTATCCCAAGTTCAGCGCTTAGCTCTCACTACATCCACAAACATTCTCCATATTTGTAGCAATATAAATTTCGTGAGCGTGGGAAATCACAGAAAAAAATCCCAGGGGGAGAAGTGAAATCCGAAGCATCATTATAGGGGTGAAAATGACTTGTTCCGAGTACAATTTAGGAAAAAACTTTTCACTTTCCTCTTCTTCCTCACACGGATGGACCAGTTTCGAAGCACTTGCACACAGGTATCTCAGCCTGGGTTCATTGCTTAGTCACATGTTTGGCTTCAGTTGGAAGAACATAAGTTAGAAACACCTGTATAGGTTCCTTCAGCTTTGCGTTTGGGAGTCCCCTGAGAAGTGTTGATGCCAACCTGGGTTATGGAGGTAGCTTCGGTTCCTGTTGTTTTCTTCTCAGTGGTTCCTACTTTCGTACCTAGGGTTGCCAACTCAAAGGCACCTTAGGGGTTTCTTCAGTCAGAGCCTCTGTGGCGACTGACTCAATTCATCTCCCACGGTTCCAGAGGTCCACGCTTCTTTTTCTCTTGTGGGTACGACAGTAGGTACCTGGTCTCTTTGCTTTCTCACTCCTACAGTCCAGTTCCTAAATTGTAGATAATGACTCATCGATTGTATGGTTCAAAATTCATATGAAGCAGGTCAAAAAATAGAACAGAAATAAGCTAGGTACTTTTGGCTTCAAACCAAGTTTCACTTGGCCACTTTCGTACATCCCTCCGCACTTTCAAAACCCGTAAAAACCAGAAAATGTACGATATGTCACTATCTACAATTTAGGAACTAGACTATAGTAATCAGGAAGATGGTTTTGAGGGTCCCTTGGGGAGTCCCTGCTAACTTGGGTTTCACGGGATCGCTTTTGCGGATGCGTGCCCTTTCATATTGGGTAGGAGGTACCTTTCGGGTTTTTTCTGGTAGGTTTTCTCGAAGTGGTTGGCTTGGCTTTCCCAGATTCATGTTGACACGTGACATTTTGTTTGATCACCAGGTGATAAAAAGTAAGCAGGTCTTTGAGAGCTTGAAACTAACTAATTTCAATCACTCAGTCACGTCTTGTCACGTCTTATGTCGTCGATCAAAAATGCCGGATAATACTTTACTTGATTTACTAATGTCTGTCTTTCAAAAAGTGTTAGCGATATAATTGAAATTAGGCTGAACGAATTTAAGAATAGTTTGTGCATGAATGGAATCAGAAACTGTGTTGAACTTGATAATTTATATTGTATATCTATACAGTGCGGCTTTTAATAGTCGCCCCCCTGTTAACTTATTTTGATGACATTTCAAATGCATATTGTGAGAAAACGTAAAAACGAAAATCTAAATAATTTAGATGATTGAAAAGAGAATTGAATTATTCTTTTAACGATGTGACACATTTCAGTTGATGTGCCCCCCGCGCCATCTATCGAGTAATCACAAAGTGTTTTATTTCAAAAAGTAGAATCGGTGAAACCCCGCAAACGGTTTTTTTTTGTTTGTACGTCAAACCGTTCAAAAGTTAACAAGGGGGGACTATTAAAAGCCGCACAGTATACAATTTAAGTCGCGTTCGATTTATGCATATCTGACGGCTCGTTTAAATCTAATGTTTGCTCCGTTCGCCTCTATAGAGTCGATCTGAGCTAAACGATCCAAATCTGTCCGACTTCAATACAATTTTACCTCGAGCAGTCTCATCGAATTGCCCTACATGGTTCAGGGACAACAAATCGTTAATGTGAAGTAGAAATGATTTTGGAATTGAAATAGATCCCTGCAAAACACCAGTGTTAGAAAAGACATTATCGATCCCCACAACGAAAGGAGTGTCTGCGAAAAAGCACACAACTCAGCGGGCAAGCCATAAGACGTGAAAGTTGGTCATTCCCTTTTGCACATGCAGTGACATTCTTCAGATATATCTCATACCACGACTAGAGTTTCTCCATAGTTTTCAACAGATAGCTGCCATAATATGTGCAGCATGATGATGCCAATTCATAAGGTGTCATTGAGTCACACAATGAGTTATTGCCTAGTTGTATAAGATTCATTCCTTTTGTAGTAAAACTGCACTAACTAATTTTCCTAATTTATTTGAAACACTATTCACAATAATTATTCACTAAAACATAGACTTCAATAACTATTTCAATTTATTTCTACTGTGGCTATCTTTCAGCGAACTCTGGAACTGTTACTAACTCTCCGAATTCTGACTGTCCCCCAGCGGTTATATAGTCGCAAGGCTCTCTCGACTATTCTGGAGTATAGAACATTCCATCTAGATGGCTCTTCGAACAGTATCGAATTGATCGATTTTATTCCAGCTTGTTCTCGGCGATAAGCCAGCAGATATGATGTTGTAGTTGAACGAGGGTGCATAATTAATTAGATGAGGGCCGGTCTCGGGGTCGGTCTCGAAATCGTTACATCGCCCCCTTCTTAAAGACGTTTCGCCCCGAGACGTCATTCTTGGAGTGTGAAGATATCTGCAGGATTCTCCATATCTGCACCTGGACGTTCGATGGAAGTAGCACTCCACAGTCTTCAAGTTGGGTCGAGGAAAATGGTTGCAGCACACCAGAATTTTGATGCCGCTGGATCTGAATATTGTCTGCAACATGCTTCTTATAACTCTCCAGTTCAGCCCATCAAGCCCACAGGCCAATTTTGGGATTGCCAGGTCTACAATATTCTGGTCCAGCATCGTGTCTCTCAATCTCGTAAGGCTCTTCCAAACATCTTCATAAGACGGCTTATCTCGAGAACGCTTCTTGGTAACCAGATAGTAGATATTTCTCTGGCCTTTCCTCAGCTGTAACACCCCTCCAACTTCCGGGTTCTGTTCTCTCAGTTCCTGGATTCGACCGAACTTCTTGGAGAAAACTACTGCAATGCCTCTGGACATTTGACGATCTTCTGCCACACAGTGAGCTAACGCGTATTCAGCAGGCTTGAAAAGATCTCGTGACTCCTCTCGGGTTACCCCATATTGAACTTTCTGTCCGTTCGAGTACAGGGACATGAACCTCTGAAACGTCATTTCGTCCTCCGGTGATTCGACTGTGCGGACTTGATCGTGGTTTCCGGCGAAATGGGACAACCTATTGAAGTGGACTACCCTAGGTTTTCCTCGTGGTGGCTCACATATGCGGTAGACGAGGTCGTTTATCCTTTTCATGATCTTATATGGACCTTCCCACGAGTTCCGAAGTTTCGGTGATTGTCCACGGCGACGTTTAGGGTTGTATAGCCAGACAAGGTCACCTGTCTGATATCCACTAGCATTCGCCTTGATGTAGTAGGTCTCCTTCATTCTGTCGCTGGCACTCTGGATGTTCAAACGGACCCGTTCATGGATGTCGTCCATTCTCTGTCGCAGTTTGCTGACGTAGTCATCTCCCGCAGTGTCTTGTCCTGGTGTCGTCCCAAACTTCAGGTCACATGGAAGTCGCAGCTCTCGGCCCATAATAACACTAGCAGGGGTTTGGCCGGTTGACTCATGAACTGCGGAACGATACGCCATCAGGAACAGATGGAGGTACTGGTCCCAATCCTTCTGGTGTTCAGAGACTACCTTGGACAGGTGGCGGTTTATCGTCTTATTCATCCGCTCCACCATTCCATCGGACTGCGGATGTAGAGCTGTGGTCCTCGTTTTCCGGATGTTCAGCACCTGACATATCTCCTGGAACAGGTTTGACTCAAAATTCCTGCCTTGATCCGAATGCAGCTCTAACGGGACACCAAATCGACAAATCCACTCCTTCACCAAGACGTCGGCAACGGTGATGGCTTCTTGGTTGGGCAGGGCATAGGCTTCGGCCCACTTGCTGAAGTAATCCATCGCCACAAGGATGTACTTGTTCCCGTATTCAAATTGTGGGAACGGGCCAGCGATGTCAATGGCGATCCTTTCGAATGGGCTGCCCACATTGTACTGGCGCATCGGGGCCTTAGGTCTTGTTCGAAGCCCATTACTGGCAGCGCATACAGCACATTTTCTGCACCAGTCCTTGACGTCAGCTTGACAATTGGTCCAGTAGAACCGTTGCCAAACCTTCTGGAGGGTCTTCGTCACTCCCAGATGTCCTCCGGTGACCCCATCATGGATTTCTCGGAGCACTTCCTGTCTTCTCTTCCTGGGAACTACTACCTGACGTCTTTCTTCCCCGCCATCCTCCGACTCCAACACACGCTTCAAGAAACCATTGTCTAAGGTGAAAGAGTTCCATTAGGCCCAGTAAGTTTTAACGACTGGGGAACAACTGGCTATTTCCTGCCACGACGATCTTCGCTCACTCTTCTTCCAGCCGATGACTAAACCAAGATCTGAATCTTTCTCTTGGTCTTTCTGGATCTTGTGGTCATTCCAGTTATCATCGACCGTCGAAAGTCGAATTCCTGGAGCCTCTCAATCCAGCGTGCCACTTGACCCTCGGGATTCTTAAACTGTAGGAGCCATTTGGGAGCTGCATGGTCAGTTCTCAGTAGGAATCTTCGTCCATACACGTACTTGTAGAAGTGCTCAACTCCCTTGACAACAGCCAACAGTTCCCGCCTGGTGACACATTAATTCCGCTCCGGTTTACTGAGGGTCTTGCTGAAGTAACCGATGACCTTCTCTTGTCCTTGGATCTGAGACAGGACAGCTCCAAGTCCCACGTTACTGGCGTCCGTGTCCAAAATGAATTTCCCGTCTGGAAGGGGGTAGCTCAGGATTGGTGCGTTGATCAAAGCTCCTTTCAACTTCCTGAATGAATCTTGGCATTCATCTGACCACTGGAACATTGTATGTCCTTCCGTGAGCCTGGTCAGTGGTTTTGCGATGTTAGCAAATCCCAGCACGTATCGGCGATAGTAAGTGCACAAGCCAAGAAAACTTCGAAGCTGGTGAATGTCTTTCGGAACGGGCCATTCCTCAACAGCTTTGATCTTCTGCTCATCTACTGCCACTCTTATCCCAGAGACAACGTGGCCGATATAACGTACTTCTTTATGAAACAGATGACATTTCTTAGGGCTCAGTTTCAGTCCGGAGCTTCTCAGTCGCTAAAATACCTCTTCCAAGTTTTTTACATGGTCCTCGAACGATCTGCCAACCACAATAATGTCGTCGAGATACACCAGACACGTCTTCCATGATAGTCCTTTCAAAACCGTCTCCATCAATCTTTCGAATGTGGCTGGAGCATTGCAGAGGCCGAATGGCATAGCTGTAAACTGCCATAATCCGGAGCTGTCTTTTCTCGATCTTCCTGGGCCAGTTCTACCTGCCAGTATCCGCTCTTCAAATCTGAGGTCGAGAAAATCGTAGATCCAGCCAGCGTGTCTAGCGTGTCGTCTATCCTTGGGAGAGGGTAGCTGTCCTTTTTCGTCACGTTGTTTAGTTGACGGTGGTTTACGCAAAACCGTGTTGATCCATCTTTCTTCTTCACCAACATGACTGGAGAGGACCAGGGACTATCGGATGGCTCGATGACTCCGTTTCTCCATGTCGCAGACTATTTTGTCAGCCTTCTCCTTTTTGGCGAGAGGAAGTCTTCTGGCTGATTGCCTTATTGGTCGGGCATTTCCAGTATCTATCTTGTGCTAAATCACCTCTGTTCTACTGCCTTTGCCTACTCCGGTATCGAAGATTTCCTGAAACTTCCTGACTAGTTCCCTCAGTTTGGTCTTTTGTGCTGGCCCCATGTCCTTGGACGAAATAGCAACCAACTTCTCCAATTCTGCTGGCATGTTACTGGCTTGGCTAACAGTGCCGCGTACACTCCTAATCACAGAGGAAATTGATGAGCAGTGCCCCAAAATTGTTCCCTTCTTCAAGGTCACCGGGTAATAATTGACATTCATTACCCTTACTGGCACAAATTTATCAGCACGCAACAAGGTTTTTCCTAGTGCAATTCCTCGTCCAATTTTCTCATCATGTATTTTGGGCTCGAACATCACCACGTTTCCACTGCTCGCACCTCTATCCAAGCGAGCCTCCAAAGTGGTTTCAGCACTCTCCGGTACGCTTACGTTTTCAGCCAGCAGAACTCGAACCATTTCTCCATTTCTTCCCATTTCTCCATTCACACGAAGGACGCCGTCTTTAAAATTAAGCTCGAATCCTCTAGAATTCATGATGTCCATTCTAATTATTACCTTGTCCTCGATATCCGCTACTAGAGCCCGGTGTTTCACTGTAGTGCTGCCCAAAGTCAGTTCAATTGGAAGTTCACCATACACAGTTGCCGGCTCTCCTGTTGCTGTGCGTAGCTTCCAATTCGACGATTCAATTCTTGCCGGTGTTTTGGCAAAAGTAGGTCCGAGAATTGTTCTTGTCGCACCTGTATCTAGCAGCTTGGTGCGAGGCTCGTTGTTAATGAGACCGACTACGAATACACCTTTGTTCTGTCGTTGGACAGCGACATATGCGTTGTTAATCGGGGCTTGCTGAATACAGGCCGACGACTGCCCCTCCTCATCAACTTTCATCGTTGATGTCGATTTTTTCAATGTTGGACATTTGCTACGCACGTACCCAAGTTCTCTATAATTTCGGCATCTTATCAGTCTTCTCTCAGGCACAACTTCCTTCAGCACTTTTCGCATCACAGCTTCTATATTAGTAGGCTCCTGTCGGTCTTCCTCAGCCATTCGGATGTTGTTCTCGCTTTTGCAGTATTGTTTCGCACCCTCAAATTCCAAAGCGCGTGTCAGTGCGTCTACGAGATCAATTGGACGTGCTAATATCAATGCTTGCCTGATTTCTTGATCACGAATTCCATCCAAGAATACATAAACCGCTAATTGCTCCATTAAGTTATTCGGTGTAGCTGGGTATACCAGGCAAACTAAGCGTGCAATGTCAGCTTTGAATTCCTGTAAGGATTCGCCCTCCTTCTGGTTTCGATTTTTCAACTGTAGAAGGTACACGTATTCCAGGCGAATCTGGCCATACCGTAATTCCAGATGTTTCACCAGCTTATTATAGTCCTCTAGTTCTCGCTCGGTGAGGGTTTGTAAGATATTCGCTGCTTCACCACGTAATACCAGTATTACAGCTTTTTCCCCTGCATTCCAACCATTTGCTTTGGCCGCTGCTTCAAACTGTCGGTGGTAATTTTCCCAAGGAATTTCTACGTCGAACTGGGGCGGCTTCACGTAAAACTTCCGTATTTCAGAACTCGGCACCCTCATTTCTTCTATTTTGTTGTTCAGTGTCTTTTTCACCAAGATATCAGTCTATTATTTATTTCGCACAAAAAGTTTTCAGTTTATTGTCCCGCGACACGCAAAACTTTGCAAACACTCAAATTTCCAACGGGTCACTAACTGTCTATTAGGCGCGATAAACGTATCAGTTTTTAAACGGCGAACACTTTAACACTTATTTATTTTAAACATCCGACTTCTGACAACAAATGTATTAAAACTGCACTAACTAATTTTCCTAATTTATATGAAACACTATTTACAACAATTATTCACTAAAACATAGACTTCAATAACTATTTCAATTTATTTCTACTGTGGCAATCTATCAGCGAACTCTGGAACTGTTACTAACTCTCCGAATTCTGACTGCCCCCCAGCGGTTATATAGTCGCAAGGCTCTCTCGATTATTCTGGAGTATAGAACATTTCATCACGGGCCGCGGTGGTGTGTGGGTTGAGTCCTCGTCTCATAAGCCAGAGAGCGTGAGTTCGAATCTCAGCATTGCCACCGGTCTCGTGCATGGCATCACACGTATTAAAAGGTAAGGGCTACGTCTTCCCCTAGCTCACACAAGTCTCTGACTTAGGAGGGTTGCACGTAGGGGTACAACCGGTTGACGGATATAACAATTTTAACAATTTTTAACAATTTTAACAAATAACAATCTAGATGGGCTCTTCGAACAGTATCGAATTGATCGATTTTATTCCAACTTGTTCTCGGCGATAGCCCAGCAGATATGATGTTGTAGTTGAACGAGGGTGCATAATTAATTAGATCAGGGCCGGTCTCGGGGTCGGTCTCGAAATCGTTACACTTTCTTCATTCTTAAAGTGATGAATTGTATCCAAAATTCTCTACCGATAACAAAACTGGACTCTTGCAAAACCATTCAATAATAATATATATCGTTTTTTCCCGAAGCATACAGTTTTATGGTCATCCACGTAAATAAACAGGTTACCTCGTACCTCCGATTGTTGTTGGTGTTGCAGTTGTATCCACAAGTTTTTCTGAGTACAACCGACAAAGACAATAAGGCAATTTAGAAACAGAGACATCCATGTACAATAATGCTAATACTCAGTATCCAGAGGTCTGATTCTTCTGTTAATCCTATAGTATCATATCGAAATTGAAAATCGTAGCTGCTACTGAATCGAACGCCAAACAACTTGCAATTCTCAATAAATTCAGCATTCTATTACGGAAGACACTCGTTCATACAGTTCATCAGAGGCAAGCCCATAAGATTCGAATCCAAAATGTGATGCCTTAACGCAAGATCCTGGTATCTCGTAAACTTTGAAATTTACCCCAGAGCGAGAATTCGAAAAGCAATTAAAATTATCCATCCGTGAATCACAATCGATACATAACCAGCTGATGAAAAGGGTATCAAATTTGATTAAAACATCAGATTTGGAATTGACAACCATTCAAATTGAAAC
Source organism: Chrysolina americana (assembly GCA_958502065.1). Taxonomy (NCBI): domain Eukaryota; kingdom Metazoa; phylum Arthropoda; class Insecta; order Coleoptera; family Chrysomelidae; genus Chrysolina; species Chrysolina americana. Next base: position 27,499,319 of record OY293411.1, read on the forward strand.
AGTGGAAAATCAACCAGTAAAATTTCAAAACGTAGTTTTACATTTACGTGTGACAAATTCAGCTGTTGACTGTCGCATACTTTGAAGGAAAATATCTCATATCTACATATCTTTCAAATTTTGATAATATATTACAGTAAGATAGTTTCAGATGAAAACTTCCCAACATTCTGTTATATTATTTTTCATCTCAATTACTCAGTTCCGCATTTTCGAAAGTATATCCTTCAATATAGCAGAGTCAAACAATATTCCATATTTTTAAGATATATAGAGAGGTCCTTCTGCATTCAAAGGTACTGACACACTATGTTTGAATCGGGGTGATATGAATAGTGCGTCAGTGGTAGATTCTGGTAGAGTCTGAGGGAAAAATATCATAGGAAGTATAGTGGTTTATTTTTTAATTAATTAAGCAAATCAGAACATTCAATTCAGCTATTCACCTTGTATGGTTTCAGTTGTTCAGAAATAATATTCATAGAGTAACTAATAAATTGTTTTGGATTTTCGAAAGACCCCGCAGATGGCTTTCGGCTAATTTTGCATCCTCAATACGAAGTCCAATTCACAGATCGATCCCACTACCAGTTTTCGAGTTACAGAGTGCCAAACATTGGATTTTTGCTGTTTTAGGTACCAGGCATCGATTTGTTGTGCTCTTAATCAAAATTGAACTTCTTTAGAAATGAATTCGTCGCATCTAAGTTGTAACTCATGAGACCCTCGATTTGAATGAAAAATCATGTCTAATGAAGCGTGTTGCATTAAAGCATGGCAAGACGATGTTCGTGGAAATAAATGAATATCAATACCATAACCGTTTTGTTTTTCACACAATCCGTTAAAACCTGACAGAAACGATTAGATTTTCAAAAAGTTTGGCACTTCATCAAATACATGAGAATTCATATGGTTGCCTATACAACTATACAACTAGTTTTCCGTGTATAGAGTGATAACTTGAATGTTCATAAAAATATCCTACGAACAAAATTATATAATTATTGCGAATGGTCCATAACTGTTACTAGGATATGAAAGTCAAACTGAAATGACACAAATATTTCCACTTCCACTTGTGCTACCTCATTGAATAGGTGATAAAACAGCAAATCCCAATAAATGTACCTATATATAATGTTGAAACCTTCGTTTAGTATGTTTTAAAAGTTTATTTATCAATGCTATTTCAAGTAGGTATCTCTGAAAACGAAATATTCAAGCTGAATATTTTCATTTTATTCCCATACGCAGAAGTGTTCACAAAATTAACCTTCAATTACTTGTTTGATGAGGAGGAGGAGGGAAGGGAAGGCATGGCATTTTTGTAAATGTGTAAATTTCTAACGAAGTTCAATTTCGAATTTGAGCACAAATATCGAATCTATGCATAGTACTCAAAATAGCAAAAATGGAATCTTCGACACCCTGTAGCTCGAAAACTGGTTATAGGTCGATGTCTATATTGGACAATGTAATGAAACATTGTAAAATTTGAGCTGAATTAGCCGAAAGCCATATTACTTCACTCAAAAAATAGTCGCACAAATACGATCCGTGTTCAAACACTAGATATTTCTGTTGTGTTCGAAAAATATCGAAAAGTGAGATTTAAAGTGAAGCCAGTAATATTTCTACTTTCCTTAAAACATTTAAAAAACATTAATCATTTCAAACAAAGCTCGAGAATATATGCCAGAAATTATCACAATAATGAAACTAATAAAATCGATGAAGTCGAAGTAGGTACCCTTCTCTCCACATGTTGCATCATTTTTCCACCCGGTGAAAAAGGCCAGTCTATTTTACGAACTCAAGTTTATGTATTGAATCGGATACAAATTTTCATCCGCAAATTCAGAGAAAATTAGTTATTTTTCTGTTCTGTTAGAAACGTGTGGAAAGAAGCGTACTTCGTTTCATTCGATACTCTCGGTCACATTTCTTTTAACGTAGTTCGAAATTATACAGTTAACTCTTCCTGGAGTATGTGATGTCTGAGGAGTGTTTGTTTCTTGATTTTCCATGCGGATGCCGTTGCGACCAACTTAGTTGTGGTAAATATTAGTTGAAAAGTTGATTATTATTCATTGGGCAGGGACAGGATAATCCCAATGTTATCCGACCTACCTTGGCACTGATGAGAGGCAAAACCTCGAAACATGCATATCTGTAAGATATGATATAGAATGAAGATAAGCACTTGCAATTGTATCTTCTTGAAAGAACGTTGCACAAATATCTGTCAGATGTAGTTCATTGTCCATCGTGGCATTACAAAGGGAAGTTGTTGTTTTCTGACAGATGTTTGTCAAATTTTTTCCACTAGGTGAAAACGTTGGAGAGAATGGTACTTCGACTTTGTCGATTTCATTCGATTCATTTTTCAAAAAAAGAAGTATTATTTTTATTCGGTAATAATTTAGGATTTGTAGGTGCGGGGGAATTGTGAAGCATTTTTAACTGACTATACCTTTCAGAATAGGTGCCAAACCCTCGAACATTTTGACGTTTCCCCTACTGGAAAATTGTCCCAGGCACATTTCCAGATAATACATAGGCCTTCCAAAAAAGACCAGTACGATAATGTAAGGGACCAAAAACGCTCCTCCTCCGTTTTCATATGCCACAAATGGAAATCTCCAAATATTTCCCAATCCAACGTTCATAGCTATACATGACATCAAGAATTCTATACTGCGTCCCCATTGTGGTCTTTCCACTGTTTTTTTTTCCACTTCATCAATCTAAAAAATATTCAGGTGTTGTAAAAAAACATTAATTTCATGTACTACTTGGAAGCATCACGTCACAGGGTTACTGAAAAAGAGAATATTGCATAACGAGAGGGCGAAATTAATATTTTCGAAGTACAGTATAACAGATTCCATAGAGTTATTTCCAAAATATACTTCAGTTGTTTTGAAGTGAGCCTGATGGCCATTCCTATAGCAAAAAATAATTTATTTGCTAGTAATTGTCAAGTTGACAGGTTGACAATTTTATTACTAAAAGCGTCCTGGGGTTATTCTGTTTCTTATATCAGTGATAAACAATATTCCTGCCTTCAGGTAAGCAACTGAATATCGTTCATTCAGAAATTCGTTCGATTCTAGAAAGTGTATTCCTATTTCAGTGTAAAAATTATTCAGTTCAATGAAACATTGACAAGAATATCTTCATTATTCAATTGAACAAAATAGACTGCTGATTTATCACCAGTACGTCTCTTAGAGGTCTTTAGTTTGTTTTGTTTTTTGTTACAACTTGGAGATCCAGCAGAACATCGATATGATATAAGACAACAAAGAAGAACATGCCAAGAATAGATGAAATCACCTTACACCTGTGTTGATATTTTTGATGAAGAAGTAAATGATCAAAATGTAAGGAGTGTTGGCCTTGTGGATCAAGAAGATACATCAGCTTTAGTAGAAACCTTAGCTTGTAATGAAAATGCAGTAGTTGCTGATAATGATTCAAGAACTAGGGGTTTCAAGGAGGTATCCGTCAATAGTTCTCTCCTGGGCAATAAAGAGAAACAATATGATGTAATCCATTGGGATTTTGTAGTTAGTAATGAGCAGGTTAAGGTTAATTTGCATCATTCTAATATAAATAAGATGAAAGTACCATTGACAGAAACTATGACAAGCCAAAACGCATGACTGTATTGAAACGAGATAAAACTAGCAGATGACAAAATGTGTTTCCTAATAATAATATTAGTATATATATCTTACGATACTTATTGTCATCTAGAAACTTCTGTTAATTTGACTATTATCAAGCGATTTCTAATTCTTGTTATGTACACAGTGAAGTAGATAGCCAACAAAATGTTCGAAACAATGCTAGTCAAAGTTTCATGCCAAATCACCAACATAGTCATTATATACCGGGTGATGACGAAAATAATGTTGCTGAGGAAGGACACAAATAATTTAATGAAGTTTTGTTGCGATCACAAAACATAAGATGTCCTAATAAATGGTTTTTCGAATAATGTCATTGTCCCATAACATCTAAGAACTGTACTAGTTAACTCGTTGGAATTCCTCAACAGAAAAATAACTGATTTTATCACAGAATTTACGCGTGAAAATTTGCTTCTGATTCAATTCATAAACTTGAGATCGTAATTGCTCAAATGCGAAGATTTGAACTGATGCGTATTCACACGATAGTTTTAGGGATTTCGGTGAATTTAAAAATAGTTTCTTAAATCACTTACGGGGTTTTCGGAAACAAATTGAGGCCAGATTGAAATCAGAAGAATACTATTGATATATTGGTTGCGGTAATTGCTAGATATTTTCCATATTTGACTTCAATATCTGATGCTTCAAATGGTTTGCGTAGAGCAGATTATATATTGAAATCAAGACTTTTGCCAGAAGATCGCTTTCAAAATAGAAAATTTGAGGAATTTTTTTCTGGTTATATATTTCGTAGTTTAAACAGGAATAATATAAGAGACGAAAATATTTCCCTGACAATTCAATAAATCATGAAGATTATTCGGGCAACGAAAACTAAAATCTACCTACAATAATAGGAACAAATATATAAAGCCGAAATTCAAATAGATTTTGTTAAAAAAAATAACCCAATAGAAGATTTTTTTCGAACAAATCAACCTTCTCATTGCCCATTAAACAATTTTTGTTTCAAGTGGTATTCGCATAACTGGAGCTTTCGAATTCAGACAGACAAAAGTATTACATCCATTTTTTCACCATTTCAAATAGCAATGCAGAAGTTTGAATTTCAATTTCTAGTGATCGATTCTCTAGTATACCCGTAGATTATTGATATTGATTTTTTTATACAATGAATATTGACCATCATTTATAGATTCTATCAAAAACAGAACTTTCTTGACCTCAGTTGTTAACGAAAAAAATATTGCATTTGATATGTCGAAGATGTTTGATGAGATTTTGTCAAATAAAGAAAGAATGATGGAATTTATTGGTTTATAAGAGAAACATCAACAAATACTTTCAGATGAACCAGGTTCCACCTGTTACTTAAATATTAAATATTTCGTGGTCCCTAACATAGGTGGACCCCGCTCTAGCTGCGGTCCACCGTCCTCGGTCGTAATAATTATGACCAGGACCTACATTTTTTGTCTCAACTTTTACCATTTTCAATGTTATAACATGTTAATATTTTAAGACGTTTTTTCACTACAAACAGTTATGTTATATAGTATTATTATTCTACACTTCCTATTGTACTGCCAGTATATAATATTCAGGACATCCGACGGGAGATGGCAGCTAACAGTTAGTTACAGTCTGAGTACAACAGTTTGCAAACAGACTGCATTGGCTTAGCAATAGTATCTGTAATTTGTGGAAATAAATTAGAAGCTTTATACATACAAGTCTGAAATATATAAAAGGATTATAAATAAACTGCATTTCAATCACAATGGTGTCGTTATTAAAAGGGGCTAGTGGCCTGTTGAAGTTTTCGCAAAGTGAAAAGTTTTTCGCATTACTGGAAAATAAGTTGACTAACTTTTTGTGTAAAACAAATTGAAATCTCTATTGAAGACACTAAAAGACAGAATGTTTTCGAGGAGAGTTTGCTTGGTGGACTGAGAAGGTCACGGAATTGAAACAAAAGCTGAAGGTAGAAGAATGAGAAACAACCGGAATGAAGGCCGTGCTCCAGAAAAAACTCTCGGAAGGACTTTTTCAAGAAGGAGAAGGCCCCCGAAACCTTTTCATTTGAAGTTTCTGGAATTGATTTGAGTTCGATAATAAATAAATGAACTCGACGAAACCACGATATCTTTCAGAGACAAACTTTAACACAGTTCCAATTGTATGATAGAGAAACTTCTCAAAAAACATCTCAAGAATTTGAATAGAACATGAAGGATATAAAGGATATCACGGTCAGTACCAATCCAGAAAAAAATAATAATTCAATACATGTATATTAAAACAAAGTCTTAATTCACCAATAGGTGTTATTTGAAAACGTTCACTACCATATGCTACTAAGGTTATTTGATTTTTTTCCATAATTTTCTCCAAATTGTTTACACACTAACAGTTGCTATAAAACTTATCTTCGATTTATCATTCGAATAATAGCACTAATATATATTTCATTTTCCAATTATTCATTATAATTTTCTGTAAGTACAACTTCATTGGTATTTGGTATACAGGCTGTTTCTTTTATCATGTGGTAACATTGCTATGTTCTAAACCGTAATAGATACAAAGACGATTAAATGGGAAAAAAGGTAACTATTGTGGTGAGCAGTAAATTGGTCATAGAAAATTAACGGGGATTCTTGCCCTTCCCAACTTATACAGGGAAAACTGAAAATGCTGTTTACGGTTTTTTACGTTTAATTAAAAATTTATCATTACGTAGTTCTAGTACATTTTCAATACAATTAAACTTTCCTCTTTAATTTTTTTATATTTTCTGAAATAACCATTCTATTCGTGAAAAACCGAACACAGCATTTTTAGTTTTCCCTGTATAAGTAGGGAAGGGCGAGAGTCCCTATAGATTTTCTCTGACCAATATACTGCTCACCACAATAGTTAAATTTTTTCCCATTTAATCGTCTTTGTATCTATTACGGTTTAGAATATAGCAATGTTACCAATGATAAAAGAAACGGACTGTATATTGTATTTGTAATTCTGTATATTCTTGAAACAATGATGAATAGACGACGTTCGAATGTTTGTCAAAATAATGACGATATTTTCATCTACTAAATATAAAAATATTACAGATAGAACTTCCACGACAGATTTGCATTTCAGCAGCAAAGAAAAACCCTTTTCACTGATTTGGTTTGCAAATATCATGTATGAAAAGCAAAAACAGAAAGAGCCTAGTTTATGCACCTGAGGTACTTCCTAGAGATCTAGTTTAGTACTTATGATGTGTATTGTGCAATCAATCGATTTCGTGATTTCATGAAACCTCTGCTAACGATCGCAAATATACTTACATAAAAGTAAACCAACTCAAACTTGTTGTTTCACTCATATCAGTTTCTTCGTGATTCACCTGACTAGATCTTCACACCTATTTATCATCAATTCGAAAACTCGGTTTATCAAAGAATGGTAAAGCTTTCGGGCTCATTTCACAAGGATGTATTACCAATGGATAAGAAAAGGTACCCAGAAGTTCAAAAAAGATACCAATATAAATTCTCAGATATTATAAAAAGTTGATAATTCCAGAATGAGGTTAAAAACGAAAAATAGAGTGTGACACAATATTTCCGCAATGAAAATGTTCGGACCATACGTGATATTCCTTCACATTTGCTCACTATTCCTTCAACATAGTAACTCACCGCCATCTCCACATTTAACAGTTTCCCAAATTTGAATTCAGAACGCCTTTGGTGTATTTAATTCAGTGATTAGCTTTTGTAACTGATATCGCTCACATTTCTGTTCTAAATATGTTATCAGATTGTTTGCTGTGGTTCATTATTTTCACAAGAACAATACGTTTATTTGCAGATTATGGGCGGTGTTACGTTATGGTACGCTTGTAGTCAGTTTTTATTGTGCCAGCATATACAATTCAATTATTGTATTGATGTTCGAATTATGGAATTACCAATTCAATCTCAACGATTGTTTTAATTTTTTCTGAAATCTCCAGAGCCCCATCAAGGGCTTTCCTCTATTGAGTACTGAATGATTTATTTTAATTTTTGGTATTTTTTCAATCAATTCCTTCATGATTCGCTACCAAGTGATGTACTGCCGAAATCCATTCCAGCAATGTGAAGGGTTATTGTGACTGAATATTTGTATTGTATCACTAATAATTGGTGCACAGAGGTTCGAGGCCTCATCAGTATGCAAGAATATTTTTTCTCGAGTGTATTGGTTTCTTTAGACAGCCACATGCCTTGTTGTAAGTAAGTATGATCGCATTCGACTTCCGGCAATGGTGGAGGACTGACGGCGTTCTCGTGTCTCAAGTCAAGTAAATGTGTGTGAATGATATAGTGTGGTTTGTGTTGTGATGTCTGCCGTACACCACAGTTTTTTAACCGTGGTTAAACGTGCAATCAACAAAAAAATATTTTTTTACATTTTTTTTTGGTGGAGGCATTGCCTTGAGCAAGATTCCCCCTCCACCCCCTGACGAAGTCCCCACTACTCACGCCAGTAACCAGGCTGGGGTAGGGCGTAGTGGGGAGAGTGCTGGACAAGTGCGCCAATAGGAAGCAAGGTCCAATAAATACAGAGAGAGAGAGAGAGAAGTAAGTATGATGTGAGTTGACTTGATGCCAATCCCGACGTCTGGTGCTAGCTTGGAGTACGCACTGACCACCCGAAGTGGTGCAATAGGTTTTCCGGGTTTTTCTACAGATGAAAAAATAATATACTACCAAACATCGAAAATAATCATTGCTCTCCTCAACCTACATAGGCTATGCCTTTGGGTACAGTCTATGAGTGTTTATAAGAGATTTTTTTTTTCATCCGACAGGAATTTACCAGTCAGGCCCTGTCTTCGGAGCCCCGATACTTCGTGAGGCCGCAATGGGATATCACTAACTCCAGTAAACACTCCCTACGTCCGGCGGGGGTGAGTGATTACTGGGACCGAGGACCATGTGCCCTGAGTGGGAAGAGTGTACCAAGAATTACGGCCTCCTGCATTCGCCTGGCTGAGATTTCCACCATATCAAGGCAAGCCGGTATGATTTTTAAGTTTGAGAGTAGTGTGTCCATCATTCCACCAATGACCTCCTGTTATCAGAACCACCATTTTAACAAAACAGTTTGGGTAGAGCCTGCGGAGTTCAAAGAGTAGATCTCTATATTTGGTCCGTTTTCACTCCTCTTTCCTTTTGTTTCGCCAACAGGAGCCAAACTCTATAAATGAAAACAAACACCTTACGATACATTTCTCAAACTTTGAGGCTAGTGTTCTATTGAATGAGATTTTTGGCCAGAACATAAGTTGACATATTTTGTTAATATGTTTTTCTTCATTCAGTAAAATGACCATATTCATGCTTGTTGAATCATATCCTTAATTTACTTTATCTTTAATGATTTTCCATCAACAAATTTTCATTTGAATGATTTGTTGAGAAATAACGGATTATCTCTTATCTATTTCGACGATTTATAGTTGTTTTCTTATAATATAATCGGGAAAATAAAAACGTTGTAACCTGTCGTAAATCAACTAGATAATACGATTTTAGAAACATTACGATCAATTCCCCAACGACTAGTAAGCAACAGAAAATTTTAAATATATAGTTATTGCCAAGAATTTTTGAACTGGAAAATTTATCGAGAAATGTTCACCACTTCACCTGTCCATGTAGAAATGATCGAATTACAACCCACCCTCAGCACTAAAAAGGTTCGGAATGAGTGAAGTATGTCATTGTACCTCATGACTAATTCCCTCAGTTTGGGCTGTTGTTTGTTTTATGCCTTTGGAAGAGATGACAACCCACTTTTCCGAATCTGCTGACAAGTTGTTGGCTCGACTAACATCTTCAACTAACAGAACACGAATCATTTCTCTACTTCTCTTATAGAGCACCAGCAGTTCTCCGTTCACACGTAGGATGTCGTCTGTGAAATTCAGCTCAAACCCTCTGGAGTTCATGCATTCTAATGATTGCCTCGTCCTCGATGTCTGATACTAAAGCCCACTTCAGTGCTGCCCAAAATCAGTCGCATCTAGAAGCAGGGTGCAAGGCTCGATGTTGATGAGCCGTCTACGATGACAACATTGTTAAAAAAAGGAACATATGCGGTGTTAACTGGGGCTTGCTGTGTACTGGCCGACGACTGACCCTTCCCATCGACCTTCTTCAGTTTCCCTCGTCGGTGTCGATTCTTTGAATCCATATTTTTTCTGCAATTCCAGCATCTTATCTGTCTTTTCTCAGGCAACACTTCCTTTTCTTATGGTAACTTCAATAGTATCAGGTTCCTGTAGATCTCCACAAGCATTCTGACTTTACTTCGGCTTCTGCAAGATTGTTTCGCAGCTTCGAGTTCCAAAGCATGTGCCAGGGCATCTACTTGTTGTGTGGAACGAGCAAGTGTAATGCAGTGACTGACCGATATCAATCTGTTTCAAACAAAAGTTCATCAATTTATTTACACGTTATACGCAAATTGTCCACTTCACGAACACTTATTCATTTAACGGGTCACTAGTCTATTTCGCATGGAAAAGATAAGTTTTTTTTAACACGGAGTCTCTCTTTTACGCCAACACTTACTTATTTATTTCAAAAAATTCACTTAAATTACTTAACAAATAAAAAAGTCGTTTACCTAGGCTATTCCAATCTTATATCATGAATAGTTATGCTGTATAACTGAAAAATATCTATAATAAATAAGCTTGGTATTACCTCGTTATAATTATTCTATTTTCACTCGAAAATTACGTCTTGTCTACGCGTTAATACATAATCATAGTTTCACAGAACATCCACATTTCACATGAAATTTGACTGACGTGATGTTTTTGTGTTACTACATTTTGAAAATTCGTCATAGCGGTAAATAAAGTTCACCGTTTTAAAAAATTGAGATATGGCCCTCAACAAAAGAGAACGCTGTGTCAACTGGGAAAACGAAAAAGAGGTAAATTAACTCATATCTGATTTTTCACTCGAAATTCAATATTATGTGACAAACGTCATCTCTGTATAATTTTTAATTTCAACGTAATTGAAACGAAAATCACTAATTGAGCCAGACTCCGCGTCCCTCAAAAATCCGGCCCAATAATTAAATAGCATACCGTGAAATATTTAAAGATAAACTCAAGTAGGATGAGTCTTCAGCTACGAAAGGCAATAGTCGCCAAATTTCTATATTGAATGATACCTCATTAAAAAGGCCATTAAATTAACGGCAGCGGAAATGATTCTCCGACAACTCATCAAATGCACGTGCATGTCGGTTTAGACTTCAAAGGAATTTTAATTGTTTTGCGAAACATATAAATACCGGAATACGAATTTTTCCAACAAGATCACATTTGCCCTCCGTACAATCAAGTGCTCCGATGAAGTAATAGTTCGCGACTTGGTCCACGAGTGGACATGTCGATATCTAGAAAATAGCTAAAATGTAATTTTTTGTGAAATACATAAGTAATGGTAACGTATGGTTTTCGATAACAACTACAGCTTATTATGCCGACAGTGACGAAAAAAGCCACAAACAATGAACCCGCCGGTCTGCAACAGATATCCTTCCGCGAGAAAATATTTACCTTGTGACAACTATCATTTATTTGAGAAATACGAAGGTTTCTTCTAATTTCGAATGCTGCGGTTCCCGGTCGTTTAAAAATAAATGCTGATAAGACGGAAGATGCATTTCACATTTAGTAAGTGGTTATATTTATGTCTCTCCGAACATTCACCCTCGTTTAGCGGCGTTATCTATATCTCATAAGAAATATGCCCTCTTCTGGTATCGGTCATGGGAAATTGAGTGGCGATTGTTTCAGATAATCGATTTTTTATATATTTCTGTTTTATGAACGTTGTAGCATTACAAGGTGGTCAAGGTTATTAATATATGTGTGGTATTTACTGTTTATTTGCTGAAATGTTCGTAGGTTACATGCAGTTGATGGCTAGGCACCATTCAACTTTGTTGAATTTAACCTGATTTGTGTAGACTTTAACGATCTGATGTATGGTTCTGTCAAGAGTATATATTTGCTGTATTGTTTTATATAATGGAGTTTATTTTATGATGATTTATTTGTGCATGCTTAGGTAAGATATGTCCCGGTGTGTCATCGACCTCACCGTGCGTGACCCAAATGTCCAGAAACGTTTAACACCCTTTGAGATAGTGGTTGCTTATACTTCGATACGTGTTTGAACAGGCTTACGACTCGAGTTGTCGATATGTTTTTGACCCTCTATAGTATAATGACTTAATCGAATCCTACTAAATAATAAGTTTAATTTACCTTTGGACGTCTTTACCGAACTGTGTATTTGTTGTGTAACGATTGCATGCATATAGTATTTGAAGGATAACACCTAGTAAACAAAGATGCTAATATCATTTCCACATGGTTCAGATTTGAGCCCCTTTCATATGCTAGGTTATAGATTGAGCTGATTATTATACTATATATGTGTAGCACTTTGTTGAGACTTATTTTCTAATATACTGTATGATTTTCCAACTATTCCACGAGTGTTTCCTTCCACACCAAACCCTACCTAAATTTAGTCGAGCCCTATCAAATGGAACCATACTAGGAGCTGAGGCAGCCGCTCGATGAAGCCCCGCCTTACGTGGCGTTACGAGCGTTGGGAGCGGTAATGCTCGATCTCTACGGAAAGACTGGACCTCACCTTGTCGGGGGTCCCGCAACGGTGCCCAAGGGTACCCGGAACCCTCGAATGGTGGCCGGTGTTGATACGCTGATGCCAAGGAGGCCCGGTTCATTGCAATTAGTAATTGTTCGTTTAATATTTCAGCGTCTTTTAAGAGACATTATAAAAGAATATCTGGGCATCATAGAAAATAAAGACCTCAAAACTAATACAAATAAAGCGAAACTAAAGGCTTGGTTGGAAATAGTAGAGAAATAAGTATATTATCTTGTTGAATACATTTTATGAACTTTGTCTCAATAGGAGTGATTTTCATTTACACTTCTATACTGATTCCAAATGGTCAAGATGTCCATACTTCTTCATCAACTCTAAATCAGCAACGTCCCAAATGTTTTCTTCTAATCCATCAACAATATTCAATTATTAACTTTTGAGGTTCAATTCCAATGTAAGGTTCAGAGACAAGAAACAGTTAATGAACCAATGGAAGTTGTCTAAGATGAACTGTAATAAGGAAACGTCCATTTTGCGGCGAGAGATAAATGAAACTGGTTGTGGTCCTAAACCACCATTTGTGAGTTTGGAGATAGCAGATATGATTCCGCATGAATTAGAAGTTGCCTACAATGAATTTGACTACGATGGTGCGAACGTAACATATCTATTTAGTGGTTTTGGCATTTTACCAATACCCATGTTTCAAAAATGTTTCCATCTTGATAGAAATCAATTGAAGCTGAGCAGATTATTGAAAAAGGAATGCATGTCGAAAACATCCACAAACCTGTTAATTCAAATGAGGTGAATTCACTGTTTCAAAATTAAATGAGTTTTTACATGAAATGCTATTAAATTTTTGTTACATATGTAACTTTATTACCAATACAATGTAAAATAAAAAAAAACCGGTATGGTTATGTTTAATGAAAACTATCATATTCATAGGTCAAAAATCATTTTTGAAGCTTCAGGTAGTCAGTGAATATATTTTTTGTTATTAGCATTTCAGATATCAAAGTCATGCAAATATTCAGAGTATTGGAAAATGACAGATTGCAACGAGATCATGAACTACGCATGGCGAATATGGTTGAGCAACATCAACAAAAAATGAAAAACCTAAAATTGCAAGAGGAAATTTTGTAAAAACTTTGAAATTAGTTCATTAAATACCTCAAAAATTTTCTTCAGTGAATATTGCTCTTGCTGCAGCTCCACGTAGTATGTTCTGTGTTATTATTGGTAATATTATTGGTTGAGGTAATTGAGGTATATCATCGTCAATGAAAAGAGGGTCATTCAACTCAATTGCGATATTGTGCAATACTGCCAAAGCCACTTTATACATCTTTGTATTCTGTAAATGTTGGGTTTATCTGTACCCCCTATATACATGATATATAAGAAGTGTCAGACAGATGTCATATTACTGTGTAAATTCATCTATCATCAAAAGTACGTTAAGAAATCAATTCCGATATTAATTGATATCCAACAGTGGCGACGAGGTTTAAACGATCCACTCACACCTCACTGTAGATACAATGCCAGATAGCACAAGAGACGCTGCTGCAAGTTCTTCAGAAACTATAAACGTTACAGCGTTAATTCAGCTTCTCCAGTCCATACAGATTTCTGATGGTTCATCAAATTCAAGTACAATAAACATTCAGTTAGAGCCTTTCGACAAAACCATTGACGCTTAATGCATATATTCAAAGGCTGGAAAATTATTTCAATCTCAAAAACATCTACGATGCTACAAGAAAGAAATAAATACTCATCAACTGAGTTGGGGCGAAAACGTATCAGCTGCTGACCAATTTAACTACCCCAGAATTACCGACTTCGAAATCATATGAAGAAATTGTAGATTTGCTGAATAATCATCCGAACCCTTTACCAAACATAATAACTGAACAACATAAGTTTCTAACCAGGATGCAACAAGAAGGTGAAACTATTGCCAACTATGTAGCTGAACTGAAACATTTAACTATTTATTGCAATTTCGTATGCGACCATTGTAAGAAGAATACAAATAATACACATCTACGTGCACAGTTCATTCGTGGATTACATGATTCCGATATTCGAGAAAAATCTCTCCAAGAAAAATATTTGACATTTATAAATTCGTGGAGATTGCTCTTGCAATGGAAGCATCTGAATCAGGAAATATGGAACTTCAAACAGTTGCTCAAGTGAGAAGAAAACAAAATAACACAAATTATTCTCAAGAGAAGTCAGAAATTATTTGTTTTCGCTGTGTTGTGTCAAATCATAAAGCCAACCAGTATCGAGCAAGTAAACTATTCTGCAGATTCTGTAAATTTAAGTAAAGGCCATATAGAAAAAGTATGTTTTAAGAAAGGAGGATCTTTCAGTCCCAGAAGTTATTCACTCAATGAAGAAGGAAATTGTGCCAACACAAGACAAGCCACTACTCATTGTTTGCCGAAACACTAAATCAGTATCCACCGGAAGTGGTTTTCCATGAACCAGAGAGCATTAATGCTATCAGCTTATTTTCTGAGCCATGTTCGAGCAAATATTTTTGTTACATCAAAATCAATGACATTCCCTGTAAAATAGAATTTGACACAGGATCCGCAGTCAGTATTATGAGCCCTAAAAAATTCTTGAATTTGTTTCCAAAATGTGTGATAAATCCTTCGACAACCCGTTTAAAGATACATTTCCTATATTAGTAGTTGCAAAAGTTATTGTATCACACAATGATAAGGCCTATCCCAGTATATTGCATATTACCAGTGGTGACTATGATACTATTATCGGCCGTAACTGAATGAAAAATCTTGGATTACTAGCAAAAGTACAGACTGTTGAAGATACAAATACTACAGAAAAGCTGCAAAAATTGACATGAAAACAAGATTGAACGATATATTCCAAGAGAAAATTGGCAGGATTCCGTCAACTTCTGGAACATTGAGATTACGAGAAGACACCAAACCAATATATTGCAAACCACGTAAAATTCCATATGCTATTAGGGAGAAAGATGAAAAAGAAATTGAGAACCTTGAAAGTTTGGAAATATTAGAAAAAGTGGACTATTCAGAATGGGGAACACCACTTGTACCCATCATCAAGAAAGATAAAAGTATTCGATTATGCGCCGATTATAAAGTTTCAATAAACAAATGCATTCTGGACGATCATCCGAATTCAATTCCTCGAATAGAAGATTTGTATATGAAACTAAAAGGAGGAAGATATTTCTGTACACTAGATATACATAAAGCCTACTTGCATCTTCCAATGGACGAAGAAAGTTGTAAACTACAAACAGTATCCACCCACAAGGGATCATACAAGGTGACTAGATTGATGTTCGGGATTAAAACTGCTCCAAATTTGTAGCAACGTTTCATGGATTCCATATTAGATGATCTAGAAGGAGTTGCCTGTTTTTTTTGACGACATAATCGTGCAAGGTTCAACACTTAAAGAAACTTAATGAACGTATGGTTATTCTAATGGAAAGATTACGATCACATGATCTCCATCTGAACCCTAATAAAATTAAGCTTCTCGAAAGGTCTGTGAAATATCTAGGACATACTATTGTCAAAGTCAAAGTCAAAGTCAAAGTCAAAATATACAAGGTCTTCGCAAAACAGATTAGAAGATCAAGGATATCCTGAAAATTCCTCCTACAACTTCGCACCAACTCCGACAATTCTTAGGCATGGTTAATTACTATAACAATTTTATTCCTAATTTGGCCGCGAAACTAAATCCACTCAATAATCTATTACGGAAATCAGTCAAATTTGTTTGGTCCAATGAATGCAATGAAGCTTTCCTGAGAATAAAAGAAGAAATTGTTGGAGATCTAGTACTAATTCATTACAACATGGATCTTCCATTAGTATTAGCTACAGATGCATCTCCGTTCGGGCTTTCGGCGATATTGTCGCATAGAACATCAGAAGGTGAAAGGCCAATAACTTTCGCTTCACGTTCACAAACTTCAGCAGAACAAAAATATGGCCAACTAGACAAGGAAGCTACTGCTATTTTCTGTATATTGCATACATTTTTCGAATACTGCTATGGCCGACATTCCATACTGATTACAGATAATAAACCACTTACTACTATATACCATCCAGATAAACATTTACCGTCAATGATCACCCATAGACTTCTACGTTATGCTCAGTTCCTCTTTGGTTTCAAGTATTCGATCGAATATAAAAATACAAAATTACACGCCAATGTCGACTATTTATCACAAATTCCACATGAATCTTTAGAAATGAATATTACCGACGGTGAAGTTTTACTCATATTAAAAGAAATATTGCTGATAACCAGATCAGTTATTGCTGAAGAAACACAAAAAGATGTACAATTAGCATATTCAATTACCGCCATACAAAGTGGGAATCTGAATGATACAACATATAGAGGACAGGAAGGAGAATTATTATCTGTCAAAAATGGGTGTATTCTGCGTGGAATACGAGTTATCATTCCAAAATCACTGCAATACAAGATTCTCCAAGAATTACATAAAGCTCACCTTGGTATTGTCAAGATGAAAGAATTAGCACGTAATTACTGTTACTGGAAGAATATAGATAAAAATATAGAAAATCTTTCTAAAAGTTGTTATGCATGCTGCAAGATGCAAAAAGAATGTGCAGAGTGTGAAAATACACCACCTGAAATTACAAAGAGCACAAATAATATACTGGAAAGTATACCTACTACCAAAAAAAAAATCAAAGAATGAGTATGAAAAATATTACAAACTGTTATTATAATAAGAGTCCGGATGGCTCAGATGGTATAGCATTGGAATAGGAGTGTTGTCCGAACCGCCGTCGTGAGCGGACGCACTAATCGAAACAGACGCTAGAGCGCAGGTGCCTATTACTGCCAGCGTGCTGAGCAATTTTGATCCTTTTAGTGTTAGCCATCATTAGTGATACTAGAGAGTTCTTCGAAAGTTATCCCGCCTCTCCCTCATGAGCAGCGGCTCAGAGGGAGGAAGACCTCAGAACAACCCCCTTGGTCGTGCCAGGGCAGTTTCATCAAGACTTCTAAACAGACCTGGCAGAGATGTTAACACAACAACAACATCAGCGACTTCGGGCAGCGAGTCCGACAGAAGAACCATGAAACCTGCCAAGACCAAGATAATCCTGCACCAGGACCTAGAAATCGTCCCTCCAAAGAGTGAAACTGACATAAACACAAAGCCCACCCGCGACAGAGACGCTATACCCTCCCGTGACAGAGACGCTATAGTGAAAGGAGACAGTGATAATAACTTGGATATCAGTGAGCAAAAGACCTCCTCGAACTCTTCCTCTGGCAGTCCGCCAGAGAAAAAGAACAAAGCAGCACCCCCTACAGCATCCCCTATCGAAGAGGATGAAGTGGAGGCGGGAAAAACCACGGTTGAGTCACCAGTGGTATGTCTTGGGTCTGTGAATGTCGAAGTACCCCAGGACCCACACCCCCTCGATGATGACGTTCCAAAAATGGAAAGTGTAGGGAACGCTAAAAATCAAACAGACAATGTCTGCAGAAGGAGGTCATCGAGGATCGTGGCGGTATCACCACAACAACAACAAGACATCAATATCTGGGGGCCTACCCTGGAGAAAATTTTACTGGCCGAAGTCGACCCTACCACCGAGGATAGCGCAAACGCTAAGAAACCAACCATGGCGAGCACGCCTAATAACTCGGACTCTACCATGGATGGCATCATCACTAGCCCCATTCTCCATAGCGCAGGTAACCTGGAGACACCCCAGGAGTCCCAAAATCCGAAACCGCCTCCGCCGAGCGCGTCACACCACTTGGAGGAGAGCCAGAAGACCCCCAGCAGCAACGGAGATGTTTATCCTTCCCCCCACCAAGAAGTCAATAGGGTAGAACAACAACCCTACCCCCACCAAGACCACCTAACCCTAAGCGACTTGAAATCGTCTAGCAATACTTCGAGCAACAAAGAAGTACAGCAGAGCCCAAGTCCAGTGGAAACTGTCGAGAAAGATATTCACAACACTTTCCAAAAGACTTCAACCTAATCAACCGATGAACAGCAAAGGCAATTGGAAACGGTGGAGAACGTTGTTCGCCACACTTTCGATAACACTTCAACCTCTCAGCCAGACCAATTAAGTCGATTAGAAACTGTGGAGAATACCGTTCGCCACACTTCCGAAAAGCCTTTAACGCCAAAACCAAACCCTACATTTCAAACTGAAATGGAAAGGCAGGCGAAGGAAACGGAAAGGGTGGCGAACGCAGATAGAATTTGCAACACCTCCCATTCGGACTCAGAAACATTTCGTCCAATCACCGAGTTTCAAAGACGAATGCTTGCCATCGAAAGTCAGGCGATACTCGGAGGAGCCATCCCCAAAATTCCAAACACTTTCCAACCCACTTCATTTAGGAAATTACAACTTCGACAGTGACTACGCGAGGGACTACTTGCCGGGCGTTGGGGAGTGCCGAGGAGCTGGATCGAGCAGGTTTCAAAGCACTTTCCGCTCCGGCGATGACCCCCTCGTAGTAGGACAGGAGATCTTCGCGCACCGCTCGGAGCCCTCCACATCACCGCCAACAGCCGCGGAGCCCATCATAGCCGAAGCGCTGGTCCACGGCACTGCAAGTCAAAAATTACCATCTGAGAGCACTTGTCCCTATATAGGACAAACTATTATGGCCCCGTTTCCAAACGCATGCTGGAACTCCATCATGGAAAGGGAAAAAATTCGAAAACATATGCAACCAGAAGAGGAACCCTGTGGCTGCTGACAAGTATAATGGAAAGTGAGGTGAATGCCCAAGCACCAAGTAAAATAGAAAGTGTGGCGAAACAAAATATTCATAGGAAAATGGAAAGGGTAGTGAACATCAAATTTCCAAGTAAAATGGAAAGTGAGGTGAACATGAACCGACCATTGGAAAGTGTGGCGAACACCAACTTAACAACTATAATAGAAACTGAGGCGAACGAGGATTCCATCACAACAGGAATGGAAAGTGTGGTGAACAAGCCAAAACAGACCACGACCACAGAGGCCCCACCCTCACCCCAGAAACTGCCTCCGCCTCAGCTAGTTGGTTTCCAGCGAGCAGTTCTTCGGATGAGAACGAAGAAGGAGGAGGAAGCAGCGAAACTTAAACGGGAAAGAGAAGAACTGCTCGCAAAAAAGCGGTTAGAAGACAATAAGCGTAGACTTGAGTTGGATGCAAAAATGGCAGAAAACAAAAGACTACTGGAAGCAAGGGCGAGAGAATCGCCGAAGAAAATTCAATTCTCCAGCTCGGACTCTGATTCTACGGACTCTGGGGAAAGAAGAAAACTCCGAAGGCGACGGTCAAGGGAAGACACTCCTCTCCTAAACACGATCGAAGCTATAGATAAGCGAATCGGAAATCTACAAAAACTGATCGCCGACAGAGTTGACGAAAAACTTAAAGTCTTCCAACAGACCGTAACGGAAATACCCCAGGAACTGCAAGAACTCCCGGACAAGGTGATAAAGGATGCCATGACCACTCAAATAAGGAACTTCTACACAAAGAAGTACGAGGAACACTACCATCAGGAGATGCAGAAGCTCCGTCATACGAGGAGACTGATACGGTCTCCTAACAGCTACCGGGTAAGATATTCCTTCCCCCCTCTCCCCGAAAAATCGAATACGGACCCGGAGGGTTTCGTCAAGCCTAAAATAACGGCAAAAGCGAAAACCACGACGGGTCAGGAAGCTGTGCCTACGAGAAACTCTTATGAGTCCTTAAATGAGGACAAATCCCTTTCTGAGGACTCAGAGAGAGCATCGAAGCCGGCAGAACGTCGATCAAAAAGGCCTCCCCAGAAGGAGGCAACTAAGCCTAAAAATGGCAAAATGTTACCCCCTATTGTTATTCAGGGGAGGCTGAATTTAGACAGGTCGCTCACGACTCAGTTGAAAACAGAACTGAAGGGAGACTTCAATTTAAAACACACGGGTAAGGAAAGCCAAGTGTTAACTGAAATCGAGGACGATCGGACTAAAATGATCGATATTCTGAAGGCTACAGGTACGGAATTCCATACGTACACGCTCCCCAAGGACAAGACACACGCGTTCGTTCTTAGGGGTCTCGACTCTGATG
Organism: Chrysolina americana; assembly: GCA_958502065.1. NCBI lineage: Eukaryota > Metazoa > Arthropoda > Insecta > Coleoptera > Chrysomelidae > Chrysolina > Chrysolina americana. The sequence continues at coordinate 27,519,864 of OY293411.1, forward strand.
TCAATCAGCAGGACCTGATTGACGAAATGCTGGACAAATATGGCATCAAAGTCGAAAAAATGATGAGGATGAATACGCGGCATCGACCGCTCTTCCTCATCACGGCCCCGAAAAATGTAACTCTCTCCCAGTTACAAAAATCAGTACGAGTCCTTCAACACATCAGGATTACCTGGGAGATGAGGAGGAACGAACGTGCCATCGTCCAGTGCCACCGCTGCCAGCGATGGGGGCACGCAACTTCGAACTGCCATCGCCAATCGAGGTGCCTCAAGTGTGCGCAGGAACATCCCACGCACAATTGTAAGCTAAATCGAGAGGTGCAGGCGGTTTGTGCAAACTGCGAAGGCCCCCATACTGCGAGCAGCGTGGAGTGCCCTGTCTACAGGGAGCGAATTCGATTCCTCGAGGAGAGGGGGGAGAAGTCAAAGAAACCGAAACCTGTTAGGTACGTGCCAGCTCCTCCTCCGAAGGTCAATGCTTGGCTGAAGAGGAACCAGGAGCAGAGTGCTCCCCCGACAAACACTGAAGAGGTCGGGAGAAGAATTCAGCAAACGCCGAGAAATCCACCCATACCATTCACTCCACCGATGCAGTCGCCGGCACATAGGCACGCCCGGCCTGAGGGTTCTCAGAATAACTACAACCAAATAGCAGGTTTGGTGCGTAAGATACAGCAGGTTGGCTCGATGCTAAATATCGCAGAACTGTGCCGCGCCATGGACGACCTGATCGTCAGGCTGGCACAGGCGAAATCCCCGCTTGAAAAGGCGATGGCTGCCCTAGAAATTCTGGGGGATAGTCAGAGGTACAATTTTTGAGCAAAGACTGAAGGCATGCATGTTTAACGCCAGTTCAGTCAATAATAAGCTTCCGCTTATTATTGACTTTATTGGCAGGCACAAGTTAGACCTGATGTTTATATCGGAGACATGGCTTCGACAGGGCCATAGATTTAAGATGAAGGGCTTCTCTACTGTCAGGGCGGACCGCCCTCAGGTAGTGAGGGGCGGGGCGTGGCCATCCTTGTCAAGGATGTGTCGCAGGGCAGGCTCGCCGCGCTCCTACGATGATTTTTTTTGTGTATGGTCACCTTCAGTGAGCCATTTTTACACTTAATAACTCTCAATGTTCACCTAGAAGCCAGTCGAATAATATTAGATTTTTGCATTATATTCAGGTCACTAGTCTAGTCTCACCCTGTATGATGTAAAGTCCCAATCTCCACCCAGTGGAACTCCACTGTACGTAGTTTTACCGATTTACCGGAAATTCCTGACTAGTTTTAAATTTAACTTGTGGCCCCAAACAGTCGAGCACCCGGTATACAGAACACTTAGAGCAAGGTTTCGACACGCTAGTCTCTTGTTGGGTGGAAAGATTCCGTGGCTCCATTTGTTTTCACAAATTATTTTATTTCAATTCGATTTCTCATCAGGTTGGCCAAATCGGAAAACGGGTATAGATTCCTCGGCGAAGGAATACGTGTATTTCTTCGGCGTTCAAGAATCACGTTGGTTTATGGTTTTTCTCGGGGCTCTCCGAATATCGGACCGCCCTAGGAATCGAGATATCTGAAATTCTGACTTTCAATATCTCCCTAGATCTAGGGAGTATTTAGTGACTTTTGTCAAATAATCCCTAGAAAACGCAGGTAACGGGACTTTAACGGTCATTTGCCCAAATCCCGCGCGTTTTCGCGAGCTAGGGTTTTGTTCAGCCAAGGGCGACGCCCACTTTGGCCCTCTAGGCCAATGGGTGTCGCGGATTCAGCAGTCAGGATTGCATAAATATGCAAGCAGCGAAGCAGCAGCCAGCCACTCTTTCTTGTCGAATTGCAGTGTAATAATCAATTTCGTGTTTCCGTTAAATAACTTACGTTTGTTTGGCTTTGCCTTTTGTCTCTGCAATTCATCGTTTTGGCTAGCAGTTAGAGTCAGGTTCTCGGTAATAATAATTCAGTTCACAGGAGATTCATAACGTTTTGTTTCTATCTTAAAAGGGGTTAGACTCACTTGTACGGTTTACAGGTGTTTTATTCGAGCTACGAAAGTACGTTGATAGGTAGTTTAACTCTCGAGCAATAATCAGTGTAAAGTGATCTTTTGCAACGGACACTTAGGGATTTAACTTCATCAAAGTTATTTCCCGACCTAATACCTGTACGCGACGTTGACGAAAAATCCCCATCGTATGAAAAGGGGTCAGGCACCAAAACGAGATCTCACCTGATACAATCGGCTCGATCGTAGAGTTCCACGAAGATTGTATCGTTCGAGCTTAAATTCCTCGGCCTGTCAAGACATCATTAGCTGCGACTTTGTCGTTGGCGAGCCACATTTCCTGTGGTACCTAGGGGTTTCGCGTCCTTCCCATACCTATTTCCTGCGGCTGCTCTCGGCTTTTCCACCTGAGCTGAGACAGTCTGGTTAGGCTCCGTGATCCTTTACCCAAATCTCTGTCTTGGTTTTTGTCACATCCAGTTGTAAATTTTTGAAGTAAAATTTTTCAAGTTTAATTTTTCCTTTTTGGTGCTTCACACAATTTTGAAGTTAGGAAATTTTATTTAGATAGTTTTTCTAAACCGTGAATCCTTCCTCCCTCGTCCATTTCCCGGCGAGGTCTTGTTAGGTGTTAGGTTAGTTAGCTATAGGGTGACCCTTCTCATCGTCACACTTGAGTTGGGTCGACGCGAGGTCGATTTTAGTGCACTTCTCCTTTGCCACACACTTGCACACGCAAGTAGCCCGACAATACATTACAGCCGTAATTGTTGTTCTTTAGAGCAATGACGAATATGAGATTGAGATCTCATATGCTCGCGGAGGAGAATACCCAAGCCGTGTTCGCCGGCGCTGGGCTTTCTTGGACACCTCCGCCGTCGGGTGACTTAGACGCCAGGCGTCTATTCCCCGAAGCGTCGCGACGCCTCGACGGAGACGTCCCCCAGGTACGTACTACCGGGGAATACCGTGAGTTGACGACGTCAACTACCTTGTCCCCGAGAAGTGTGCTGGACCAAGGTACTTTAGAGTCGAGCTTAGACGGAGGGAGGCAGCCTTCCCCGTCGGCTCAGTTAGATTTAGAAATTGATACCGCGGGAGTTGTCACAACTCCACCTCAGGAAGCTCGTTTTGAACGTTTTCATTTAACCAGAAATGTATCTGTTCGCAGGTCGGAGGGTTACAGAGGAGTCCATGCTGGCGAAGCTCGCGAGGTACGCCCCCTCGGAATGCGCCGGAGCGCTCCGAGGTCATTGGGTGTGCCCCACGCACAACAGCTGAGGCCACAAGACATAGATGTGCATACCCTAAGGGAACCGGGTGATGCTGAGGCCCTAGTGGATGAACTAGGGGGTGGTGGAAGGCTCTCGGAGGGAGTTGGGGATGCTAGCATTCCCATATCTCTCCAGGGGCGGGTTCAGCGTACCTCCCAAGGGAACACAAATGCACAGCCAGTATATGCAAATAGAGCTACGAAGGCAGATTTCGTAACGGGTGTCGGCAGGGACACGGAGGTTGCCACCCGAAATCCCTGGGTGACGACGTCCTTGCCCTCCAGGCGACATGGAGCAGAGCGGTGGGTGAATGAGGATGGTTTCGGAGAAATCCGAAACTTTGCTAAGGCCGTCCATCCACACCGTGGAACGAGACAGATGGCATCGCGTTAACGCGGCTCCCGCCACAGCAGAGCTCGATTGAGCATGTGGGCATACAACTCGCTGACGGGACTTGCGTGTTCGCGGTGTACAATCAGCCGAGAGATAGGTTTACACAGTCCGACTTGGACAATCTGTGTAACACTGGACACAAAGTATTGCTGATCGGGGATTTGAACGCCAGGCGTTCTGAGTGGAGCGGCTGCTCCCAGCCCAAGGCCAACGGCAAAACACTGTGGGAATACTCACTCAGCAGCGACGTGGTAGTGGTACACTCAGACGAGCCTACTCACTACCCCTGGAACGGATCCACTCCGACCATAATTGACTTGATAGTCAACAAGAATGTAACGAATTTGAGCGAACACTAGGCCGTCCACGAGATGACCTCGGATCACGACCCGGTCCTGTTCAGTATGAAATATCGGGGAGAGGATGTACCACCTGTCCTCCGATATGATTACAGAAATGCGGACTGTTCCGAGTTTCGGAGGATCATGAATGTCCGGACCGTTATTAGGTCCGACATTCCTCGCGACGAAATTGAGGAGATAATACTTTATCTAATTCGTGACATTCAGATCGTTCGCGATCGGGCTGTCAAGAAAATTGTGATCAGGAGTAACCGGAATGTGATTCCACCCGAAGTTCGGGCGTTAATCACTCTGAAAAACTCTCTCCGAAAGAAGTGGCAAGCCACAAAACTTCCGGAGCATAAAAATGATATGCTCCGGCTAGGAAGAGAGATTTCGGAACTGATTAACGAACACAACGACACGGTGTGGAAAAACAAACTGGAGAAGCTGGACGTACGGGACAACTCTCTGTGGCGGATGACGAAGCGCATCTCTAAGCGCTTCGAACCCATCCCAGCCATAGTGAGGGGTGACGTGCGTGCAGTGACGGATCCTCAGAAGGCGGAACTGCTTGGTGAGCATTTCGCCAGTGTTCATAGAAAGGCGCCGGACGTTAGTGACGGGCAGAGACAAAAGTCTAAGATGACAGACGACTTTAGACAGTCGATGCCCGCCCCTATCGGCCCTCATAGGTTTGCCAAAATCATGACAAACTATGAGGAGCTGACGGAAGTCATAAAACGGCTTCCGACGAACAATGCGCCTGGGCCGGACGGGCTGGACGCAGTTCTACTCAAGAACCTGTCGCGAAAGTCCCTGGTCCAATTCATCCACCTCATAAATGCAATGATCAAGTGGCAGTGTTACCCGGATTGCCTGAAGAAGGCACTGGTAATATCTTGAAGCCAGGCAAGCATGGCCACCAACTCGATAGCTACCGTCCCATATCACTACTGAGCGTTGTCGCCAAGGTGGTAGAGAAGATTCTCTTGAAACGGTTAATCTCCCTCGAGGAGAAACTCAAAATGAGCCCTGCTGAACAATTCGGCTTTCGTGCAGGTCAGTCTTCAACCTCGCAGATTGTCCGGGTTGTTGACGAGGTGAAAGAGGCAGCTCACCGAGGGATGAACACAGTCATGGTCTTGTTGGACATGCAAAAAGCCTTCGACTCCGTATGGATTGAGGGTCTGATTTGCAAAATGCTGGAGGCACGCATGCCTTCATACTTGGTAAGGATTGTGAATTCTTATCTCACGAATCGTACTTTTGTGGTGAGGGTCAATAGCACAAGATCCGCAGAGTACCCAATCGAAGCGGGTGTCCCGCAGGGATCTAGCCTATCCCCGCATCTGTACTCTCTACATACGCATGATTTCCCTATGTGCGAGAGAACAAAGATGGCTATATACGCGGATGACACCGCGATATATGCCCAATCGTTCTCCAGCATTGCAGCTACTATGCAGGTCCAGACCCGTCTGGACAGGGAGATCATTCCGTATTTGGAGAGAAACAAGATCGTGGTAAACCCGGCTAAGTCCGAGGCCATTAACTTCTCCAAGAAATTCAAGTTCTCGAAAGTCAAGGGCAAAGCTGTGGAGGTCAAGACCAATGTGCGATACCTGGGAGTACAGCTCAACAAGCGCACAACATGGCACAAACACATCAACCTGGCTATCCAGAGGGCAGCGGCTGCGGTAAAACGCACATACCCACTGATAGCCAGAGGTTCACACATGTCGTTGGAGGCCAAAATGGCCATATACAAGGAAATGATCCGGCCAGCCGTGTTGTACGCATGCCCTGCGTTCTGCAACCTGCCCAAAACTCCTTTTATGAGATTGGACAGGATGCAGAACAAGGTACTCCGAATCATTACTAAGAGCGATAGATACATTCGACTGGATGCGCTGCGCGCCCTTGCTGGCGTCGACTCCATCCCGACACATGTCAGAAGCCTGTCGGAGAAATTCTACAGGTTTCACCTCCCCAAGAGTACGCTAACGAGAGACCTTACCAATCGAGACAGAAATCGGCAGAATAAAGGAATCAATCGGAAAGCTGGAAAAGCGAATGGATTCTGCGCACACCCCAGAAATTTACAACAAAAACCCAATGCTGGACCTGAGTATGAACCTGGAGGAAGTTCAAAAAAACGTAAAAGATTTTAAGGTCAATACGGAACCAGGAAAGCTCTCATTGAAACCGCCTCAGTTCGACGGAAATACTCCATGGTCAAACTACCACCGACAATTCGAAGCTGCTGCCAAAGCAAATGGATGGAATGCTGGGGAAAAAGCTTTAGCATTGACACTGGCATTGCGTGGCGAAGCAACAAATATTTTATAAACGCTCACCGCCCAACAACAGGAAGACTATGAACAGCTGGTAAAACTCTTGGAACTTCGCTATGGCCAAGCCATATATATATATATATATATATATATATATATATATATATATATATATATATATATATATATATATGAGTTTTTTAATATTTGGGATATGCAGCAGGCCAATAAGGTTATAATGAGAATTACGCCAACGAAAAACGTGGAATAACTTACACTGTTTCGAGGTTACATGGCGTATATGTTAAAAATAATCATGAAATATGGACAGAACTGGGAGTAAAACATCAATAATAACAACCAAGAGTAACGTGGATGCACACTCATTACTGATGATACATTATGAAATGGATTCAAAATTGTTAAAATATACAAGGTTTGGAGACAATCAACGGATTACTTCAATGAATATTGACTTCACAACTTTAATTCAATTTAATTCAATATATATATATATATATATATATATATATATATATATATACAGATATATATATATATATATATATATATATATATATATATATATATATATATATATATATATATATATATATATATATATATATATATATATATATATATATATATATATATTAGAGAATTAACTCAACGAAGATATGAGAAAACTTGTAGAGGTATCGAAAAATCATAGCTTGGTTTTGAACCCAAATAATTCAGATGCTATTGTCTTCGGTAAAGACAATAACCGCCAAAGGGTCATACACAACATGTCTTTGAAGGTGGAGCAACACGTTATTGAATTCAAAAGTGAAATAAAAATTTTGGGTACGAAAATAGACGAGAATATGAAATTTCAAAATCATGTTGCTCTGCTCATTAGAAAATCTTACGGTATCATGAAAAATTTATCCTCAAATTATTTGAACTGAAAAATAAAAACAAATCTCTGCGATATCATCATTGTTTAACTACTGTGATGTTGTCTATGGCCCTTGTCTTGATCTTATAACATCATCTCGGATACAGAAAGTTCAGAACTCATGTATCAGAATGATATTTGGACTACCATACAGAACCCACGTCACACAATATATAAATGAAATTGGCTGACTGAAAATGCATCATAGAAGAGATCTCCATTTGGCATGCTTCGTTCACAAACTTATGACAACGAAAACCCCTTTCTGTTTACTGGAAAAACTAATACCCCGACATCAGATACACCAAATCAATGTTAGAAATCGTCAACTACTAACGATACCCCAACACTCTACTACTTTCTTTGAACGTTCCTTTTCGTGCCAGGCTGCAATTATAACAAACTGCTTCTCTTTATAATTGAATAGCATTAGGTCACATGAGTACGACCGAACGGAATCATTAATGATACTAAATATATGGGAATGTCGGGCTCTATTGTCAAGAAAATTAGAATTATACCTCACAGAATTCAAGAATTTTATCTCACCTTGATTTCTCAATCGTTTGGCCTCCCTTGGAAGTTCTGCTGTTACTCTTTTTCTTCACAAGATGGAATTTGAACTCATCGAAAAATTTACTACATACGCAAAGTTAATACTTCTTGGATTCGAACTCATTGGAATTAATTATCAATTTGACAAGGCTGAAACAATCAACTTTCCAGAGAAATGATAAAGATTATTAAGGAAACTAAATCATTTATACTGAAAATTAAGTCATTCCTCATTTTTAAATTTGAGTTGAAACCAGAAGACTCAATGAAAAGATTACCGGAATTTACACAAACAATACATAACTAACCAACAGAATACATCGGCATCCTACGGGTTAAAACTAAAAACTGCCCGTTATTTCCAATTTCTTGCCTCTAAAGAATTATCAACATAACTGCCCTAAACAAATAATTATGTCTGAAGGTCCCGGTTTAGGAGATTTTAGTATTTATTATCAGAGGATCTTTTGTATAAAATGTATTTCGAAAAGGTTCTGAAGTTAAAGGTCGAGTTGAAAACTGAAACTGTCATTTGACACATTCTCGAAGGGAAGACTTTTATGACCGGAGGCAATATTTCATGTCGCCCGGGATACTTTTAAATAATATTTCTGATTCTACTGATTTAATCTATGCGTTTGATTACATAATCATGTACAACTCAATTAGCAATGATACCAAACAATTCTGGCTATTTTCATTTGAAAGAAAACTTAGGGACATCCTGACCTGTAGACAGTGATCGCAACTCTTGTCATTTCATCTAATTTATTTTTATTTTCATTTTGTCTTTTCACATATACTTGTACTGTATTTTTATGTAAGTATTATGTTATACTTCTATAACTACACTATCATTTATGTTGAATTATTATTTATTTATCTCGCATGTTACATTTCCATTTGTGCTTGTACTTGGTACCATTTATTATTATTATTATTAATTACCAAGACCAAAAGAGTAATAAAAGATATGCTTGAAGAAATTATAGAAGAAGGGGAAATAAGGGGGCTTTGGATTACCCAAGAAAAAACGAAAATATTGAGATTTGAATGGTACCAAGGTAACATCAAAATAGGAGCGAGAGAGTTTAAAGAAGTAAAAGAGTTCAAATATCTAGGAGTAATAAGTAAAACGGGAGAGAGAAGACCTGAAATACAAGAAAAGATATTGAACACAAACAGAGCATACTTCGCCAATAAAAAATTATTGAAAAGTAAAATATAAAGTAAAATAAATATCTTTAATACCATAATCAGACCAATTATTTTATATGGAGCGGAGACGATGACGATTACAAAAAAAGACGAGGATAACATGAGGAATCTTCTGTTTCTTCTCATGCATCACTTCCTTTTTCCCCTTAAAACCCTTTGACTCGTTTCCTAAAAGACGAGAATCAGACCCCACAACCGACTCCCTCAGATTAGGTGTGAAAGGCAAGTCTCTGTAAATTGGACAAATTTCAGCGCGACATTTGACGTTGGTGACGTCATCAGACCTGTAGAACTGTTTGTCTGCCATAAGAGCCCGTGCATTTCTATATTTTTTGACAGCGGTTTTTCTTCCTGTTGGTAAAATTTTTCCATCGATTTCTAAAAGGTTTGTTTTTGGTGAATGATTTAACTTTCCGGTCAATGGTTTTTTAGTGCCGTAAACATAATACTGTCGGTGAAATGAAAGGGTAGTCTAGTCGAATCCAGAGTATGAACGTGGTATTCGGCATTCGACATCAGCAGACAGATAAGTAATCAATGTAAGCGTGTCGTGATACGTTGTTTCTTGCAACAAATATTCAAATTCACTACCAGGTATTCGAAAAAAAAAAAAATCTAAAACCACCATCACATCTGTATTCAAGGTTCAATAAGTCGATATCTTCACCCCTTTTTAAGTCTCCTATCGGATTACTACCGCTGTAGGTACTTCTACCGTCCAGGCTTGGTCGAACTCGAAATCTTTTTTGACGCGAATATTTCCTATTTTTAGACGCGATGATGACATCTCCATAAAATATTTTCATTTCGACTGATCCATAAACTTTCTGTTTCTCCGGTGTGGACAGGTGATGTCTTTTCGATTTATTGGTTGACAGCGTCGATAGACAGAGTCGATCGAGAATGTCGACTCAGTGAGGACGCAGCTTTAGGTTGCCGTTTGGTATCGAGTCAGCTCCAGTCATGTATTTGATTGTGGACGTTAATATTTATATTGACGATATGATAATCTGGGGTAGAAGTAAAACAACAAGACATGACTTCTGATTAAAAAAAGTTTCAGAAGTTGCTGAAATAAAAAATGTCAAATTCAATTTAAGAAAATTGCTTAAAATATGGTTTTCATCATTTCTGAAAATGGTATTGCTATAGATGAAAATAAAATGAACGCTGTTGTTAATACTGCCCCACCCAAGGGCTTATTGGAAAAAGATAATTCATGTGGCAGAAAAAACAGAATAAAGCATTTAAAACTTTGAGAAATAAATTAACAAAAATTCCAGTCTTGAACTAACCATATTACAAATACATGAGTCAGCTTACAATACTGGGTAATCCCATTAATCGAGAGCATAGTCTTACTATCCCTTGCAAAATGAAAGTTCACTATAATTATTTCGGTACAGAAAAATATGTAAAACTAGCCAGTGAATCGACTTTTTGGCCTACTATGAGAAATTATAACGCATGAAATTCCTTTCCATCCATAGAATAAAGTTGATTGTGATCTCTTTGAGATATCAAATGAGAAATACATTCCTTCTAGCTGTGGATTATCATTAAAACTATATGAAAATTTGAAAACATTGTTATTTCAGTTAGGTGTACACAATTTTCTTCAGTGTTCAAACATTTTTTTCCAAAAAAATGGGATTTTGAGCTCACCTACTTCCTCTCAGTCAAATTAAATGGTGGAAAGACATATTCAAACTGCTAAAAACATTATCAAAAAATGCTATGAAGACCAACTAGATATTCATTTAGACTGGTATGAAGGCCGTATCATAGACAGAGATCAAATCCATCAGGTATAAACGCCTGATTGAAGATCACAGATATCGGATATGAAGGCTGACGAACAATCGAAGGTATCAGGTATGAAGGCCTGTGTAAGATCAAAGCCATCAAGTATGAAGGCCAACGGAAAAATACGGAAATTTACTTGAGATGCTTGATTGGTTACGTGTTTTGGGAATGAAGGCCTGGGATACAGTAAGATTTCATTTTGGTATCTATACCTCAAAGACAACATCGTCAATAGAGACGCATTTGAGTATATGAAGGCTCATATAGACAGCTACGGGCAAAACCCCAAAAACGGTCAAAGATATGCTACTTAGTTTTTATTACATTGTGCAGCCGGTTAAGAATTGGTAGAATCGTTCGTGGGTGAACGAAGATCTTGGATGGCCGACTGTTAGATACCGTTATTGAGGACACGTCAATAAGATGGTGAAAAGACAATATATAATTGTTTGGCGAACAGTGCCAGTTAAATTATTATTTATTCCATTCGTTCACCTGAAAAGTAGCGTGTCATTAGTAGAATATAATATATCATTTGATTACCAGAATAATGTTTCGGTTTAGTGCCCCGTTCCGCAATAATTGTTTGTTTTCTTCAGCGCTAGAAAGGATAATATTTTCGATTTTTTTTTCAGAAAACTTATTTGACTATGTTTTGGATTGATTTGAATGATTTTCCGATATAAAAATAATGACAAAAATCTCAATATTCAATTTTTCTGCTATATTTGAATAACTAATCATCATTGGTAATCATTTTGCAGATTATCGGTCAGCCCAGAAATAACTAACTTCGTATCTCTTATTCAAAGTGAGATCCTCCAGCTCCAAAAACGGGCAAACAGTGGAATCCTATTTCCAGATTCCATCCTCCCGCCTATCGTCCATTCGTCACAATTCAGTTGTCTGAACCACCCATTCATTAATTGTTTCTGTGGAACGCAATAAATAAATTCAAAAGAAAATTAAATTTGTTGTCGGTATTTCGATTTCTGAAACAGACAATAAAGTAAAATGTCAGGATGAGATTGGATAAGAAGGTTTGCCCCAAGGCAATGGAGGCCATAACGCATTCGTTATTCAGTGTAATAACTGGGTCTCAATCTATATTCACAAACATATCGCTGATTCCTGTAGATTTATCACTGTCCAGGCAAATTGAAGTCTTGTGTTTGTCGTCGACCATCTATGCAACATGACTAAATGACTTTAGATTCTACAACGATTTGTTACTATTATCATTTTCTCAAATCTATGATCTCGAAGACAAGGATAGTTTAAAGTGAATCTACTCAACACAGTATTCATCGTTATTTTTTCCCCACGCCCACGCTTCAATTAAAATTGTCAGGATAACTGAACTTGAATCTCCTTGGCTAACTCAAGGAAACCAGAGAAGAAAGCGTACGTATTCAGAATATAAGGCACCAAAAACATCTGGAGAGAATTGAAATACATTATTATAATATAGAGATTTGAATTTTTATCAACTGAAGTGGTGTAAATTTTTTTACCATTATTTGTAGTTCGCTATTTTTATTAATTGCATGTTAAAAGCCAATAAAATCTCACAGGTGGTTCTGCTAACAATGTTGATTAAGAGGAATAATTCATTCAGATCAGTCATCAGATAGATAGAAGTCTTTGTTCTTGCGAAAAGACCTTATGAGGTGTAGAACATGTAATTTTACTAATAACTAAATGTGTACATAAACGAATGATTAAACAGATAAATATAACAAAGAATACAAGATGGATGAAAATGTACTATAGTTACTTACACATATATACACGCATATGACAGTCCGTACATAAAAAATAATCAACTAATCAAAAATGTTCTTAGTCTAGGATTAAAGATGATCATTGAGATATTCCTCAACTGTAAAATAAGCCTTGACACTCAGAATGGTTTTTAAATTTTTCTTGAATTCTTTGCTGGATAACAATTTTAAGGATTTTGGGAGTTTATTGTATATGCTCATGAAAAAAAAGGGAACATTTCTCTGAATATAAGTTTCAGGTGCCAGGCTAATTTCTGGTATTTTTTTTTGATATTATTTTCATTTTTGTTATTTGCTGTTTCAGAAATTTCGAATTTCCAATCTTGTTTCAAATTCTTGGTGTTATGTTTGTGTTTTTCATCTTTTAATGTGTTTGTGTTTTCTTTGGTACCTCTAATTCCAGTCAGTCCAGTCAGGCAATGACAAAAACCCACTATGATAAGAATAAAACACCATTATCAGAAGCAGTAATTGACGAACCAGTGATGATACAAAAATTTACAAGAAACTGGAAAAATTGTAAGTAGAGATGGAAATCCCGGAATCGCCGGAATAGAATCCATTTGAGAGCTGTACCCACTCCGAATTCATTGAATGGAAATGGTAAACGAGACCAATCTCCAATTATAGAACCACCGATAGCGTCAATGGCAGCTTCACAACCACATTCTTTATCGAATCAAGGATCCTCCTCAGTAGGTACCTCATGCAGAAGAAAGCGCAGAAGATATGTCAATATCAAGAAATGAAACCATGGGGTTCAAAGGGAAAAGACAAATGAAACTTCCTGTTCGTTAAAAAGATTATTTTTTTTGTATGATTTTCAACCAATCAGAATGTCCAATTTAGTTAAGTTACCTCGTATAATTTCGATAATACCTGATTATACATAGAGTAGCTCCACCAATCTAAATTTTAAAATAAATTCATTTTCGTAGTAACCACATCGACATCAATATACAACAAACAGAACTGTCAAATTGTGACGTTTATCAAAAATTGTTCCAAAATGAGTCGATTTGGAGATTTATCATCAAATGCAATAGACGAGAGTATACAAAATACTGAGCATCATAATACAGTGAAGACAAAAAAGTACGTATGGAAACAATTTCTTACGTTTTGCAGTGAAAGAAACTATGTGCTAAATGAATCAATTTCCACTGAAATGATAGCGTCCATTTTGAAAGATTGGGCTTTCAATATGCGAAAATGTAATGGAGAAAATTATAAAGAAAATGTGATTAAAACGATGTGGAACATTACGGCAAAACAAGTACAAGAAAAATATATGAAGGAGTTTAATAGAGTAATTGATCCATTCTCTAGTCCCATATTTTCAGCCGCACGAAACGCAAGAAATTCAAAAAGAAGGGAACTTCAAATGTTACCGGACTAGAGAAAGCTTAGTGCATCAGCATTTAAAGTGATAGAAGCGTGGGATGAAAATACACCGGAAGGATTACAAATAAAAATTTTCTTAATTGCTTCTGTAGAACTTGCGTGGAGAGGAAATGAAGGAGCGTCATGCTTGACTCATTATTTTCAAAAAGAAACTGGAAATGATGATACTCCAACTGGTAGAATACAATATAATCCTATTTTTACCAAAACCACACAGGGAGGAGCAAAACCATGTGCTAATAATAAATGGCTTGTACCTAACTATAATGAAGTGATTCGTTGTCCAGTGAGACTTCTAGATAAGCTAATGATGAAAAGAAGCGAAAACATCAATATTAAAACAGATAGGTTATTTCTGACAGTAAATCCCAACTGGAGAAAAGAAAAAACCCTTGGCTGGTACAAAAATATGCCAATTGGAGTGCATGAAATAAGTAAATGGACCAAAAAGTCTGCAGAATTGGCAAATTTGAATATGACAAACAAAAAAATTTCAAATCATTCTCACCGAGCCATTACTGTTTCATAATTGGCAAAAGCAGGTGTATTGGAACAAGAACTTATTAAAATAACAGGACATGGTGATAGCAATTCTATCAAACTCTACCTACAGATAGATGAACAACATCACCAAAACATAATAAATAAGATGAGATCCAATTTTAAAAACGCTGCAGGTTCAAGTAATAACACCTCCAGTATTTCCAGCACTTCAATGAGCAGTGGCCACGTTTCCTGCGCCGAAAATAACTCAGTTAAAAAAAACGTAGTGTATAATAATTGTAACTTTCATTGCACCAATTTGTATTTACTCAAAAAATAATCGTATCAAATACAATACGTACTTCAAAATGAATACGGTTATACATCTCAAACTTCATGCATAATTACAAATCGTGTCAGTTTGACAGAATAATCCTCCCGCTTCGCGGTCGGATTATTTAAACTGTCAAACTGACACTCTTTATAATTATGCAACAAGTTATCGATGTATAACCTAATTATTTTGAAGTACTTATAGTATTACTACTGATTATATATGCCAATTTTGATATATTTCACATTGAATTATTTTGATATAAATTTACAAACTCGAAAGATGACGTGTTATAGTGTTGTTTTACTACTTCAATTATTGCTCCCTCACTATTGTAGGAGTAGCCAGCGGATTTTGATATTAAATAAAAATGTATCTTTCTCAAGTACAACTTTATTTTTTTACACCTTTCGACTTCCATCTTGTCTTCTTGTTCTCCGTCATCAGTGTTGCCAACTAACTGAAAATTCCTGACTAAATGAAGCGTCCTCGCTTTGAATACATAAAGTAACATTACTTTTTGCTTACATAAAAAACCTAAGGGTATCAACATAAATAGCATTGTATACTTAACTAATAATGCTCAATTTTTTTTCATAAGTTACATGAATTAAACATGAATATGAAATTCATGAGATCAACATAATAAACATAAAGTTAGAAATATCAGGTAAGTACAATTGTTATTATTTTTTTCTATTTATTCAGGAGATTTACTCCATAGTCGAAGGTGATTAGCATCAAAAATTCTTTCGAAAGGTCTTTGAGTGATTTGAAATCCTTCAGAAATGACTTATCGATCATTTGGTAATAATTTCTTTATCACAAAAGGGCCTTTGATGATCGCCAACCCAGACGGCACAATCAAATTGCATGAATATCCTAGACATATTTCACCGAAATATTGGCATATTCCAGAGATATGCCATATCCTCCAAAACATGTGCTATGCATATTCCATGGATATTCAAACTCACCATGAATCACTGGCATATTGGCATATGCCAGGAATATTCCATATCCTCCAAAGCATGTAATATGCATATTCCAGGAATATTCAAAACATTCCAGGAATATCCCAAAACATATTCATGGCACATATGTTTTCTTATCATAAAAATATGCCCGAATTATATTTTTGTATGCTTCTTGAAGATGAATGCAGTACATATCCAGGGTGTCTAGTTTATATATGGAATAAATTAACTACCCTTGTTATATCAAATATGAGGTCCAATGTAGTATTATTATGATTAAGAATAAAAAATTAAATGCAGAAAAAATTATTTATTGCAAAAACGACAAATACAACATACACTCTGATACAATCTCTTGGCAATTATCAAGATCTTTGGAAATTCAGTTCTGCATTGACAATAACACAAATTACTCAAATCGGTCTCATTGCACCTTTCAGTTCGTCAGGATCTTTGTTTTTCTTAATCCTAAAAAAATACAATCAGAAGGAAGTAGACCTCGTTGTACAATAATTTACTCACAGTGTTCTATTGCAACTCTCATTAGCTTAGATCCGGAAAATAGTATGTTCTTCTTCGACTTCTCAGTAAGTTGCTATGTGTATGGGATATACATACATACATACATAACCCTAAAAATAATATTGATATATTATCGAAAAAATTGATGAAATATATTTATTTTGTTAATTAAGCATGTTGATTGATATTTAAACATATATATTGAATAGAAACGATGTTTTATAAAGGGGGAATACTTGAAAATGATGTAGGTGAATAGATAATGAGTTTGATATTCAGATATTGTAAAAACAATATGGTAAGGTTAGTCTAAAATTTAATCAAATTGAAGTAATGACCAAGCGTCTAATTTTTATATACACTGTCTATCATTACATATAGGAATGTAGATTATGGAAATACAGAAAAGATATTAAATATTCTAGAACAGTTGGTCAACATTTAGAAAAAACGTTTTGTTATGTTAAACTACATAGTAAAAATTAAGTAACAGTAAATTTTAATTCAAATTGACGTCATCTCTGTGGTATATATTTACCTTTTATCAAAGAAGCCATGTCTATATTAGATAATTTTTTCCTTCCATTTCCTCCAACCTAGCTAAAGGGGCCTTAAAACATCGTCGTCAACCAAATGAGGCATACATCTCCTAATACACTGATGCGTCCAACTTGAAGAAGCTTTGTCATCTATAAATAAAATTATTACATCTTTTCAGTTATTGTGCACTAATAACAACAATTTAACAACAAGCACTCATCAAAGTATTTGTGAAGGAAGTAAAAAATATTGTTTTTGTCAGTAAGTTTTCTATCCAATCCATCAACTCTATTATGTAAGACTCTGCTGGGATATCGATATCTACTGATTTTGGATTATCTTATTATATTATTTCCTTCCCTAGAATTTCTTATAGCCGTCATTTTGTGTGGCCCTTCCATTAAAAATATTCAGAAGTCTCATTTACTTACTTTTACAAGATAAACATTTTTGTTTTGCTGCGGTGAAATAGATTCTTGAGTTCGACAGATCCGAGTTACTGTTCACTTCCTTTACTTAGTCCACTGATACTGTTACAAACTGAGACAAGCTGGCTAGTTGCAAATTATTACCTGGAAAAATATATTATTTGTTATACTAACGAATGAATACTAAAAACTGAAAAGATTTTGGAACTTTTGATAAGAAGATTTGGAGAATGAGTTAAATTCTGAATTATCTTACCAGGAGTCGTTGGTGATTTCAACTGCGGATATTTTCTAGCAACTTTTTCTGGAATATTTAATAAAACTCTCAATCAAGCTATAGTCACTAATAATCTTTTATTCAATTTGCTTTAAATAATTAAATTGTTAAATATGATTTTTAATACTTTTGACTATTTACAAATGACAATTACAGCTGATAATGTCAAATATCCATAAACTGATCGCAGTGCCAATCAGAATTTGATTTGTCAGTCTCCGGCGACGAACATAGATAACCGAAACATTTGATTGGTTGAAATTCCACTTCAATCTTCAAACGTACTACTTCAAAAACTAACCAATTAAATGCTTCGATTTGGCTACAAAACTTGAAAAGTTTTTATAAATGCATGTGGTCTTTCAGTTTTTATTAAATACATATTTGAGAAACATTTATTATTTTTCTAACAAAACGTTCCTTCAAATTGACATGCCTTTTGAATATTCCCAGAATATTCAATAACTTACGTTTCTGCTTGATATGCCTCTTGAATATACCAGCAATATTCAAGGAGAATATCATCTTGAATATGCGTGAAAATATATTCCAGGAATATTCTCAATATATATAATATCAATATCTATTGGAAAATAGGATGTTGTAGGCATATTCCGGGAATATTGGGTGCCGTCTGGGAATACTATACGATTTAGGTTCTTTCTGAGTTGAACCATAGTAGCCTTTGTTATATTTTTGAGACTTCTCAATGTTTTCACTAGCACTCTCGCAAATTTCATCAACATTCTCTTTTATGTCGTTTTTAGTGGAAAGGAAGTATTTCAAATTATCATTGACAGTACCTATCTGATTCATTCCAACTAACAATTTAGCAGGTGTCTGACTTGTAGACCGATCAATAGTATTGTTTACAGCAAACTCAACCTCATTAAGTACATCATTCCATCGTTCAGGTGTATCAGTTAATTTTGCAACCATAGGAATGACGATACGTTTATATCTCTCAACTTGCCCGTTGGCTCTAGATACACCAGTTGCTACAAGAACATGAGAAATATTCTGAAAGTCGAGAAACTCTTTAAATGCATTAGATGTGAAAGCTGACCCACGGTCTGTTATGATTTTTGATGGCTTGCTGTAATGGGAAAAATACTCCTTTAAATGCGTTACAGCCTCTGCTGTGTTTGTAGTTTTACATGCATATAAATTAATGAATTTAGTAAAAGCATCAATCACTACAAAAATATTCTCAATTCATCAGGGCAACTACGAATATTTTTTTAGTTTATGCTCTGATTTTTTTTAAAATGACCTGAGTTGTGTAATTTTCCAGTTTTCGGCTTGTTTAATACGAAGATTTGTTTCAAAAGGATTTTCTTGAACAACAAACACATTTTCATAACACATACTTATTGCATCTACATGTTGCTTATTTACTCCGCTTCTATGTTCGAGAAAATAGTCAAAGTTTTCTAAAATAAGACTCCAGCGTATGCTTTTGGGATTAATATCATTTTTTTTTTCAAAGCCGTTGTCACACTGTTGTAGTCTGTGAAAATTCTAAATTTGATACCCTGCAAATAGACTCTAAATCTTGTCAAAGTATTAATAATTGCCTTTAATTCCAAAATGAGACTGTGTTCCTCTGACTCAGCTTCAGTGGTTCTCTGACTATAAAAGAAAACTGGATGAAATTTCATATCGGCTTGTTTTTGCATGACAATACCTCCAAATCCATGTGAACCCGCATCACAATGGACTTTTGTCTCTGCTATTGGTGAATACAAGTTTCAGAAGATAAAAGACTCTAGTAATTAAAAAAATTTGATTTAATCTGGATCAAAATTAAATGGGACATCTTTTTTCAACACGTTATATAAGGAACATGCAATAACTGAAAACTTGGGAACAAATTTTCTGAAATATGAAGTAAAACCAATAAAACTGTGTAACTTGTTGTACGAGGCATTGGATAAATATTTATTGCTTTCAAGTGTCCATCACTTGGTCTGATTTGTGAACCATCAATGACATAACCTAAAGGTGATACTCTGTGTTGAAAAATGAACATTTGTCAATTCGTAAATTGACTTTGTTCTGTACTCAAGTAAAAAACTTCTTTAAGAATGCTCAAATTTTCTTATATCTACTCAGACGCTATCATTATGTCATCTATGTAAGTAAATAGTTTATTAGCTTCTGATAAATTTTTAAAAATTGCAATTATATATCTCATTAAAAACAGATGAAGAATTTTTCAGCCCGAACGGCATTTTTAAAAATTCATACTATGCCATTAGAGTAACAAAAGAAGTATATTTGATGAAGGACTTTTCCATATCAACATGGTAAAATGCACTCTTCAAATCCAAAGTTGTGAAATATTTTTTTCCTTTCAATTGATCAATGTGATCTATCAATGGAATAGGAAAGTTATCATGTAGTGATCTTTTATTCAGTGACCTGTAATCAATGCATAATCTAAAATCATTAGTTTTCTTTTTAATCAAAACAATTGGTGAACTATATTCAGAATTGCTCTTACGAATGATTTTATTTTTCAATAAGTCATTTAATATGTCTTGGACTGATGTCTTCTCGGCAAATGAGAGTCTACGTGGCTTGAAGAAGAAAGAAATATGATTATTAGGTTATGCAACAATTTTCATTTGGAACTTGGTTTTTGGTTCAAGCAGCCTCTCAGGTTCTAAATATTCATCATGAATGAAAAGGTCAACAAGCTTTTGTCGATCAACTGGGCACACACGATTGTTAATTTCAATATCAATTTCATTCTGCTGAACATAGTCAATATGCAAAATTTCATTCTCTGGCATTATCTGTGCTTTACCCGATTTTAAAGTCGATGGATTCACTTCAACTTGGATTCTCAAAAACGATATCTCAATCTGATCAGAAGTCATAAAATCACGACCTAGGAGACATTTCTAAGGTATAGTCTCATTTGGGACAACATACACTAGTAAGTCAAATTCTATATCAGAGATTTTGAGTTTAAAAAGGATGGAACCTAATATTTCCAACTTAGACCTATTAATGCCTTCAAAAGACTAATTTGGTGCTTTCAAAAATTTTAAATTACACATTTTCACAGTATCAATAGTTATTAGAAATTGCACTACCTAAATCTAGAACAGAATCTACATAAATAGAATAATTGTCCTTACTAAGACACACTGATAACATGTAACCACATTTTTGGGCAGTCTCTATTCTGATGATCCATGGAACTGCATACGTAACAAGACCCTTTTGGTCTAATTGGCTTTTCACACTGAGAAATGCAATGTCCAGTTTCACTACAATTAAAGCTCCTCAAAACTGGTTCTAGTACTCCAGTAGATCTGATGTTGTCAGATGCTCGTTTAGATGAATCACTTTTGTGAGTGATATTCTTGAAACTGTCTGTTTTATCTTTGCGATCATCAACTCGAATTTTCCTAGCGGACACTATTCGTTCATAGTTTACAATGTCTTGAAATAAATTGTCTTCATCACTGTGAGTTTTTGACATTATGAAGTTGCTCAACTCCTTGGACCACAGTCCGATTGCTGCTCCTTGATTTCTTCGAAGGGTAGTTCCTCCTTTTTACATAAGGCAACCTTTTCATGGAAGTATTCTGAAACATTTCTCCTGTTCCTTGAATGCGCTCCTGCATTTTCCTCCAGCAATCTGTCTTATTCAGAGAGGAAATAAATATTTTCTGGAATGCACTCTTGAAGGGGTTTCAGTCCGTCAATTCACTACTTCATCCAATGAACCAGGATTTTGCTGCACCACTCAGGTTGCTTTTAGCAGTCTGAAAAATGAAAGCATCGGGCCAATTGTGTAGCAATGCCGTACCCTATATCTGTTGAAGCCATAGTTTTTGGCATGACTTGAATCCTGCTCTCCACTGAATACATCAATTGTTTTTGACAAATCTGGCATTATGCTGAAGTTTCGTATAGCGTTATCGGTGGGTACACTGGGTGGATTAGAAACTGGCCGTTGTTGTAACATCTGCGCATTTTGTTGAAGAAGCATGTTTATACATTCACTAAATTTGATTCTTGCTCCGGTTGTGGCCCCACATTCTCTTGTCTGTAGTTTGAAGAAGACGTTTGAGGACTGAGCAACGGAGGCTCTGCTTGTTCTTGCATTTGTAGTTTTGCCGACACAAAATTTTCGAAGTCTGCATTAGTGAGGTTATCCATGCCGTTTCCAGAAATTGTCACTCAACTCATGAACGTAAAAATAGTCGAAACTCAATTTCACAAACTTATTGGTCTTGATCCCACTTCTGAAACTGTAGGAGTAGCCAGCGGATTTTGATATTAAATAAAAATGTACCTTTCTAACGTATTACTTTATTTTTCTACACCTTTCGACCATCTTGTCTTCTTGTTCTCCCTCATCAGTGTTACCAACTAACTGCAAATTCTAGTGGAACATAAGAAGGCGAGAATTTTTAAATTGACGCCTACACTATTATATATAGTGAGTCTGCTTAAGTTGGCTACATATGGGAAACTTTTTTATTATTGATTTTACGAAAAAAAGTTTTTTTTCATAAAAAGTTCTGCATTGTCTGAAACCCATGATGCAATCAACAGATATTGAATTTTATCAATCTTATACGATGTCAAATGATATAAATTTTACCCAAGAGTAAAGTAACTTTATATTTCACAATATCGAAATTTTTTAATATTAAAAGTTGTTCGGAATTGAAAACTATGTTTCAATGTGCAATAACATCCTTCCAATTAAAAAAAAAATTAACAAATTTTTTGAAATTATCAATATTTCATTCAAATTAAATTTTATGAAAATTTGCTAATTAATTTCTCAACAGACCGGAAAGGTTAACATGTTTGTAATAAATTATAAATGATAAATGTTCGGTAATGATAATTTGAGAAAAATTTGTAAAAAAATTATTTTTTCAATTAGAAGGATTTAATTGCATATTGAAACATAGTTTTTAATTCCAACAAACTTTTTATAATGGAAATTCTCGATGTTGTGAAATATAAAGTTACTTTACTCTTGAGAAAATTTCATATTTTTTGACATACCTCGTATAAGATTGGAGAAATTTGATATCTGATATCTGCATCTTGGGTTCTACACTATGCAGAACTTTTTATGAAGAATTACTTTTTTTCGTAAAATCAATAATAAAAAAGTTTCCCATATGTAGCAAACTTAAGCAGACACTGTTGACACGTTATACAGGGTGTTCCAAATTAGGTCGGCCCATAGCCTACTCCGTTATTATCGATGCTACGAATTCGGTTAAATGGGCAAACTAGTAGCATTTTTAATGGCCTCGATGCCGAAAACAAAAAAAAATTACAGTTGCGTTTTCAGAATATTTCATAAAATGATATTTCTTTCAATGGAACACCCTACATTTTTTCATGCATTTCGATTCGTAATAACATTCTCAACAACAAATCTCATTTGACTTTTTTTCGTAAAGGTGAAAATAAGACAATTTTATGAATAGGAAACATTTATAACAAACGGATTTGTTAAAGCGCTATAAAATATCGAGTAAATGTTCAAAAACACTGCCTTCTTGTTTAACACATATTTGGGCCCTTCCATTGATACTACGTGTGGCATTCAACACAGTTTGGCCATCAATTCTATTAATTATAGTTTCAATATAATTTTTCAGTTCATCTAACATTATTATGTTCCATTTTGAACACCTAATTTTTCAGATATCCCCAAAAATAAAAATCTAGAGGTGTCATGTCTGGTGAACGAGGGGGCCACTTAACAGGAACATTTGTAGCAATCCATCTGTTTCCAAAACAGCCTCGCAGCATTCTTTTTACGCCACTGACATTATGTGCTGGTGCTCCATCCTGCTGAAAATAGATCATCTGACCTCCAGATCAAGATCATCGAAAAACTCTTCCAACACTCTTGTTAATAAATTAATGTAACGGGGTCCGTTCAAAGAACCATGGTAGAAAAATGGACCGATAATTCTGCCTCCATAGACCACACTCAACATTTACGGATTGTGGGGATGGACTAGAAATGAATTATGTCTACTCTACAATAATGAAAATTATTTCTATTATACATCCCGCGATTTGAAAAATTAGCCTCATCGCTCCATATAATATTTCAATAGAAGTTTGGATCTTGTCTGAATTCATTCATAAACCACCTACAAAACCCCAATCGTCTCTCAGGATCAACAGGTTCTATAGTGTTTGCACTGATCTTAACTTATAAGGAGAAATGTTATGTTTCTTCAGAATTCGTTGTATACCAGACACTGGAACAGCTATTTCTCTAGATAAATCTCTCAATTTTTGTCAATTTTTGTATCTTCAGATATTACAAAACGTTTTTCGGTTCTCCTCTTTTCAAAAACATTTCCATTGTTCCTGAATCGACGATGAAGAACAGCTAAAAAAACGCTGATTAGGTATTTCACGATCGGGGAACGAATTGCTGTAGTGAGTGCGAGTGCTCTTACAATATTTTTTTGTCAAACCGAGTGGGATTCTAACATATCACATATTTCTCGACATTTTTCTTGATGGGAAAACAGCATTTTGAAAAATATTCGAACAGTAGTTGACAGTTACAATAATTTATGACATTGTCATGATATACTTGAGAATATTTGGCGAACGGTATTTCAACAAAGTTTGAAGGCAACTTGATTGCTCATAATAATAATTATGATTTATCGAATAAAACACATTTTTTCCAACCACATTCATATGAACCTCCATCAGTATTTTCTGTTCTGTACAAAAACGGCTTCAAAGTTATCATTACAGCAGACATATTTTGGTTGACAGAATAAATGCGGCTAGCGGAATGGCTCTAAGATGGAAATTATCGTTTTGTACATTAATACCAAATAGCTCAGTGGTGTCAATTGAGTGATGCGACATGATGGTCACAGGTTCCACGAGTTCACATCCCAGTGCAATTTTTCTTTTTACTGTCTCATTTTGCTATAAGCAACAAAATATTGTTATTCACATAAGTACCAAAATTGGCTGTTTGGACAATCATGAGGTTTTATTCGCCAAAACAAAGAAATATTTTGTATTAGTACAATAAGTACATAAGTCGCTCAATTTCCACTTTAGGAAGAAAGGTGATATGAGCTTTGTTGTTGAGAATGTTATTACGAACGAAATGCATGAAATATATAGGGTGTTCCTTTGAAAGAAATATCATTTTATCAAATATTCTGAAAACGCGACTGTCAATATTTTTTTTGTTTTCGGCAGCGAGGCCATTGAAAATGCTACTAGTTTGCCCATTTAACCGAATTCGTAGCATCAATAATAACGTTGTTGGCAATGGTGCCGACTTAATTTGGAACACCCTGTATATAATAAAATACTAGTTGAAGAATTTAATTATTATTACTTCATAATATAACACTGATTTCCAGAGAAGTATACAACACATTCGTGAATATTAGGACCAGATATCGCCTGTTTCATGGGAATTTCAGAAATATTTCCTTCTTCATCTTGAGCTCTCTGAGGTCTATCCCTAGAACCCAACCATTCATTTCTGGGTCTGCCATGTCCTCTTCTCATTCCCAGCTTCACGTTCATTGATTTGAAATGGCTTACGATATTTTAAACTTCAATCTCATTTATTCGAGGTGTATTATTCTCCATCGTATTTTCAATCGGGATAGAAACTTGAAAACTATTCAACTGATTTGACTTCTTTCAGAATCTCTAGTTATGTGAATCTTTCGATCTTCTCTCAGCCAAATTCATCAACCCTTTGATTATTCGGAATATCGCAAAAGAATGCCTTCTTTGCACCTAGAGGAAAATTTTTCTCTACCTCGAATCCTTGTTGAGACGGAAAACTCTGAAATGAGATACATCTGTTTATTTTCCATTACAAACTTCATACGGAGTTTTTCCTTTCGAACTCCTGGTAGGACAATGATTGCCAATGACGGCTTCTGCCCAAAATATAGGTGGTGAACCAGATTGCATGAGAAACCATTTGGCTGTATCTAGGTAAGTGCGTTTTTTTTTTTGTGCAACGCCATTTTTAATAGTTAGAAGTCTCGTAATAAATCTACTAATCAGTAGATCTTCGAAATATTTGTATGCATATTCTGTTATCTGATTGTATCCAGTACTTCGGTTTTGTCAATTCGCCAATGATTTCTTTCCGGTTAGCTTCGGTCAGATTGGTGCGCAAGTCAGCAACATACATAGTATTGCAGAGGGTTATAGCTTTCAATTTTCTAATAGCATGTTTCGTGAATGATATCACACGTTTGACTACTATTTCAGTTAATTTTTTTCTCGCAAGATTCAATGATTCATCATTCATGTGAATCATTTCGGTGAAATTTTAAGTTTCTTTACACTAACCTGAAGTAGCACCACTGTCTGAGCACCATTTTGTTTCATGTTCATCATCCCCAATTTGAAAATCCTCGGTGGTATATGAGTAGGCATATGGCACATTCGCTGAAAGTTTTTCATTTGTGATTATATTTACATGCTGATGCCGTATGTCCTACCTTTCAGCATTTGTGACAACGGAATCTGATTTCCTCGTATTTTCTTTCATTTCATCTTCAGCCTCCATAATTTTTGTTATATCGGCTTTAGAAATGGTTTCAATTCCATTCTTCATTGAAGGCCTATATTCACTTTTGCGCCCCCTGATTTCTTCGATAATTTTCACATGAAGCAGTTCTCGAACTGGCAGTTCATTTTTGGACTCGATGGTACATCTGGAGTTTTCAAAACTGGAGGGCAAACTACACAACAACATTATGGAAAGTTAATCTAGATTGATTTTGACTTTCATTTCGTTCAGTTTATCAACTGCGTCAAAAAATTTGTTCATATTTTCACGTACGTTGTCACCGTCATTCATTTGCTGTGAAGAGATCTGATTCAGTATTGGCGCATTTCGAGCTAGTCCTATCGACTGACTGACTGTCTAAAGTTAACGTGAAGTTGTGCATCCTTTGACTTGTTTCAGTTCTGATGGACTAATTGACTGGATGACATCAGATTTTGCTTCGTTGTCATCTTTTATTCAATTTTGTACATTGTTTGAAGAAGCTGCATACCATTCAGTCGAAAAAGGTTTCGATAATTCACCATTTACGTATACCCAAGCATCACTTTTGATCAGTAAGGCCTTCATCACTTGTTTTCACACTATGAAAGTCTTTCAATACGTTTTTCTCGACTTGAGCACTTCAGTTGATAAACAAATTCTAGAATTTCAGATTTCAGATCCTGGGCCCATAGCCAGGGCGTTCGGTCAGAACTTACTTGTTTGAAAAACTCATACCAATATCTTCAATGAATGATAATTCAAAATATATTTCAATCGTGTGAATACAACAACAATAAACAAGTGAACTTATTCAATACCAAATTCCGGCTTGAAATGCCTCGCATTTATTGTGAACTCATTTCAACAGTAGATACTTTTATGTCTTTGGTATTTTTTTTTAATTTGTGTGTGAATTTTGTCTCAACGAATCACTCTGATTTTCGGAGAAAACCCCTCACAAGCAGATCTTATGCGACCAAGCGAGATTCAGGACCTACGAACCATTATAGCTCAGAGGCAGTCGGTGGGGATCGAACCGCCACTAACACCACGACAACTTGCTTCGTCTATTTGATAAAATCGTTATTATTCTTTCATAACCATTACTATACCTACGAAAAACCTAGCCGTAAACAGAAGAAAATCTTCCAAGTATTTTGATGCTGCGGAAATAAGGGCTGATTGAGATGTAGCAAGTGAGTGAAAATTAAATATGAATGAATATGAATTATTGAGAGTTTTGCTTGAGAAACCCACGTCATTTATGAGTCTCAAAATATATTGACGAAATATATTTATTCAACCTCATATGAAATTTACATCATCCATAATATCCTTTGGTACACATTCATGTAATTTCTTATCTTTATGATGAGATTTATTTTACTATGCATTAAAAATCTTCCGAAACATATTTTTATTCAATTCACACCTGTTATCTCAGAATATTTTTCTGTGATTGAGATGTTGGAATTATTTTTTATCGGAAGGGAACTAACTATTCAGATTGAATCAAAATTGATATACACAGTGACTACAGTGTCCTGCATAAATAAATCTATCAAAACTCAGAATGCACTACCTAAACTTTCTTTTTTCATTTTGGTACAGAAGGAATATTAAGAGATTAGACTGCAGAAAAATGCAATGATCTTTCAATATACAGAAATGATTATTAAAAGAAGAGTGCTCAGGATATTCAGATTTTTGGTTCGGACAATTAGCAGTCTCTGTATTAATTTTCTCTCGAAAAGAAATTCATTTCCAGATCCAATGCCACTAAGATTCTACCAACACTTTTCTTTTCTATCAATCAGGATTCCAACAACAACATTAATAATAATAATAATAATAATATTCCCTCATAAACACTCGTAGAGTGTACCCAAAGGCATAACCTGTGCGGGTAGAGGACGGCTATTATTATTATTTGCCGTGGTGCTCCGGGGCGACTTACTGATATTGTCTGTGGTGTATTCACTTTTCAGCTGTAGGAAAAAACCCGGAAAATCTACAGCACCACCTCGGTTGGTCGGTGCGCACTTCAAGCTAGCACCAGACGTCGGGATTGGCATGTAGGCAACTCACATCACACTTGATTCACAACAAGGTATGTGGCCACCTGAAGAGACCCGTGTACTTGAAAAAAGATTCCGTAGCCGAGCCTCGAACGTCTGTCTGATGCGAGCTAGAAGTTCCACTGCTAGAGAGAATAAATAAATAAATAAATAAATAAATAAATAAATAAAAATATATTTCTAAAATTCCGAGTACAAAATTCCAATAACATCTACATCACATAACGAATCACATTTCCTTTGTCTTCGCCCGCACGGGCTTCGATGTCGGGGAATGTGGGTTCGGACGCACGGAGAGCCGCCTCCCCCTCCACCCCATTGCTGGGGAGGAGGGCGAGCGCTTGTGCCAAGTGGAGCCTAGGGCCCCGATTAAGGGACGCTGACTGCCGCCTCCGCTGGTGTTGACGGTTGGTCGGGATGTGGAGCTTATGTGGGTCGTAGGTGACATAATAACACGCCTCCTGCGAAGCTTATGCGTGTCGTTCATTGCATTCCATTGGATACTGCTATTGTCTAAGTTCACGTGAGGCTGATTATTGCGAGCTTACCCCGGAAAAGGCTAAAGCAAAAAACCGGGTGCTGCTAGAGAGAGACCATAGCCACTGAGCCACCGACCGAACATAGTTGTATTACCGCTTTTCCCAAGATCAAAGACATTGCTTGATGATCTCATATATTTCATAAGATTTTGAAATATATCCGACTAACAAATACTAGATAGAAGAACTTACGTAGACAATATTTCAAAGAATATATAGGTTTATTCTGTAGGGGTATTTTACGACCAGAGATCACACCGCACAGAATTCACGTATATTTTAATAAAAACAAAAAGACATATAGAGAAAAAATAGTAAAATGTTTGATTATGCAAATTGTTTGGTGAAAAGTATAACAAGTTGAAGAAAATGAGGCACACAAACAGTGAGATTATCAGATTCTCGGACTCCAACAAAGGTTCCCATTGTCCATGATAAGGGTTCCATTGGGTCTAGTAGGATTCAACTACCGGCAACTAATTGTGGTATTTTCTGCCACGGTTGTCTTCGATTACTGTTCTTCCAGCCGATGACTATACCAAGATCTAGATCTTTCTCTTGGTCTTACTGTATCTTGTTATCATTCAATTCATCATCTATTGACGTGATACTATAAATTGTTGAATCCATCTCCTCTGCTCATCAAATTTGTGAGCAATTGCCTGGGCATAGTCTCCGCGATAGAGCATATGTGTATTCTTATAGAACTCTTGCCTCCGGCTCATTACTGGTACGCGTAGAAGGGGCCGTATATCTCGCCATTTAAACACTCTAGGACGGCTGAATATGAAATTCCGGCGTATTTTACATGCTTGCAGTTACTACCATAAAATAATCAAGAAGAATAAACCAGCTATCTCTACAATAAAATTAAGTTCTGTTCAGATATTCATAACCTAAATCTACGATTTAGAAACCTGCTGACACCTCCTCGGACTTTTAATTACCGTGGTTTCTTTTCTTTTTTCATAATTTGGCTATACAACCGGCTTCCCAACGAACCGAAGGAATTGTCCACTTTCACTTAAAAAAAAAGACTGAAAAGTTACTTGTTAATGGATAAAATTCCAAGTTTCTCTGGTTTTAAATGTTAAATTTATCTAAATTCATCTACTTAGATATTTGATATTTTTGTATTGTGATTTTACTTGATTATACAAAAGCTTTCGATATGATAAACCAAACCCTTATTTCAATACTGAGAGGTTTCAACAAGTTAAGATTGACGAGAAAATTTCTGTTCCAATTGAAGTGACATCGGGTGTTCCTCAAGAAAGTATTCTGGGGCCTTTTTTGTACACTATGTACACTTCCAATTTCCAAAGGTCGGTACGTCATTGTAATTATCATTTTTATGCTGATGACACTCAGATATATTTTTCATTTAGAGCTGATAATTTAATTGAGTCTGTCCAAAAAATTTATGATGATCTGAATTCTTTGTTCAATTCTTCTAATGACCATTCATTGAAAATAAATCCAAGAAAGTTGTATGCATTACTTTTCAGCAAAGATATCACTTGCGAATCCATACTGGATACTTTACAATTGCAAATTGGGAATGAAATGATTCCATTCCTTGAATCTGGAAAATGTCTGGGTCTTATTATCGATAGTTAACTCAAGTTTAAGCAGCACATCTCAAAAAAATTTATAGTCACAGGTTATTATTATATTACTAGATCGAGATTTGAAAAAGATGCTGTGTGAATCTCTGGTATTATCTCATTTGGATCATTGTGACGTTGTCTATGGATCCCGTCTTGATAGTGTGGATATAAAACCTATTCAAAAATTACAACACTCGTGTCTCCGACTTATATATGGAATATAGCGCAGTCACAGGATTTGTCACAAATTAATTGAATGTCATTGGCTTGATATGTTTAACCGCCGTAAATTACATTTTGGGTGCTTCTGCTTCAAACTACTAAAGTTTAAGAACCCCCCTTACTTACACGAAAAATTAAGTTATCGTACCGATGTTCATAATTTGAATTTTAGACGCTAAAATATTCTCACCATACCCTCTTACCAAACCATGTATATGTATATTTTAAGTTCACGAGTCCTCATCATGAAATTTTTCATTGTTAAAATTGTTGGCTTTGGTGGAAGAACAGACTCAGTGGTTTATCTTCTGATTCTGAACCAAATTGCCATTCATATGCCTACCTTTTCAATTCAATTCTAATTGCTAAATAATGTATGATTTTATTTATGTTGTATCGATATGTGGGTAAACGTATTTATTATTATTATTATCAACCTATACCGTAACCCCTTAAATGATTTATACTATCACCATGATTTAAAGTGTTCACTTGATATTTATTTAATATACTTAGTTTGTATTGTTATATATGTATTTCTTTACGGTTGGATGGAAGAGCAAGGTCTGATCAAGGTAATCTACCATGGTCATACATTTAATCCTGCCATTTGATAGGATTTCCCATTTTCATTGCTGTACTTTTTTATTGTTATACAGCTGTCCCTCAATAAAATCTCTTATTACTTTTTTTATTTCCATAAGGAATGTACCAGTCAGGCCCTGTCTCCGGAGTTCCAATACTACCGGAGGGCGCTGGTGTGTAATTAACCCCAGTAAACACTCCCCACGTTCGTGTTCCTCTTATTCGACTGGCATTTTTTACTATATAACATTATTTTAAAGCAACTCAAAAAAATTGTATATTATTATTCATAAAAATATTTTGAAAACATATTTCTTTATATATATAATTGTCCTAGGACGGCAAAATCTCCATGATTTGTGTAGGTACGTACTCTCAATTCTGTACAAATTTTAATATCCTCAAAACAGATTTGTTTTCACCCAGCTAATATACTTGTGTTTACTTCAGAGAAGATCAGTGCATGATAATATATATTCCATTATTTTTTCACTTCAAATACTCCTGGGGAAAGAATATTCTGATGACTGTTATCAACTCAAATAATCCCAATAGAAAAAATGTCCACATAACCAATCCAAATGGAATATCTCTTCTATGGGAGAGAGAAAGCTGTGGTAACACGCACTTGACAACACTCTTTCTCTTTGCCAGAATAATTCAATACCCTGACAAATTTCCACCCTACTTTTTGTAAAAGATAAGCACTAATAATTTCATAGAAACCACAGTACAACTCCAATCCACTCTAAGAATTTTTGTCTGCTCTACTATAAATTTCTACTCACTTTCAGACGGATAACCGCAGCTGGATCTATTATAATCTTAATAAATATCTTTCACTACGAAATTCCTCAATGATACACTCAAATTTTCACAGCAAGACAGTAGTATTTGGCATGTCTATAATAAGTCGGAAACTGGCACTCTAAACTACGCTCGCAGCTCATGATCTGAACCGACAACATACTGAGAAAACTGCTCCAAAAGTGTGTCCATTGTTGGCTTAGATATAATGGTTCTATGATCCTGGACTGTGTTGTATATATGGAATGAACAGATAAATTCATCTTCTTTCGTTTCGGATGGTCAGGGGTTTCTGAAAATTCTGTAGTTCGACAAAATTATTTATCGTTTAAGAAGAATGAGTTTTTGGACAGCCTCTGAATTTTTTTAAATTATAACACATTTTGGAGTTGTGTTTGTGAGTTCAATAACAGTGCAAACCTCCAGCTTGAAATTGCACACTTTATTTTTCATGCAGGTTGTGTATAAGCGAATATTTTCAACATTTACTGGCTGAGATGTCGGAATTATGAGGGAGTTGAAAATGAAGCAAGAGTTTTAAATCATTGCATAGTGTCTAAAGAGGGTAATGGTTTCTGCTTCAGTGCAATTATTCCGGACTAACTGTAATATCTATGATCTTTGCATCCTCCGTAAAAAACAGTTGGATTATATAACGTAGTAAAAACAACCATTCAGGTACTCAAATATCCACATGTTATAATTGCATGACAAAGTAGACAAAATGCACTTTCATTTTTGATTTTTTGATCATTTTTAGCAAAGTTATGACACATTGAACGTTTGGCACCGCCGGAACTTGCAGCGGCGGGCCAACACGAGCCTGAAATTTGATGTCGGCGTTCAAGCACGTTTTCTGAGAAAACGGGCTCATTTTCTAGGGATCATCAACCTTATTTGAACCATAATTTTTTAAACCTAATATTTTCCAAGATGACAACAAAAAACAATTTTTTCTTCAAATATTTTTTTTTCTTGTTTTACATGGTTCCAACTACTAGCGTGCCAAATTTGGCGGTGTTACAACCGATCCTCGTCTCAAAACTGAGTAGAATGTACTATCAACCTAGTGTTATTGCTTTACTTTCTGTCTGTGAAATAATATTGGTTTGATAATATTGGAATTCATTTACTAAATCGAATTACATTAACAATCATAAATTGAACTATTGTCTATGAAACAGAAATAAATAATTTGATAATTGTGCCTCGAATAATTATGACTGCTTCATTTACCTAACCATTTATCACCCCATACATTTTTCTCTGAATCAGCTCTCAGTTGGTTCCTTTCCTTCATTATTTTGATCTAACAGATCGCTCTTAGTAACCGAATAAACAGTATAGGGCTTTTTTATTACTTGGTGGATACCATGAAAACAATTGATCTTGATATCATGTTTTTTGTAGTCTAGATATTTCTGAACAAAGAATCTGTTCAAATCATGAACATGTGGATGATTTAGGTATTCGCTTATATCCATCCATTGACACTGAGCAATTTCTCGATCACATTTCTCTATATTTTCGGAAAGTGGCTTCAAGCTGACTACCGTGTAGATATCTGAGCAGCCAAACATGCCACCATGTGTGTGTCTCAGAGTCAGAACAGAATGGAACTCTGTCAGAATATTTGTTTCTTCATGAACTTCTCGGATAGCTGCGTCTACTAGATTTTCACCTGAAATCAAAATTTTATTGCGGTTACTATAAGAATGAAAACTCCATACATTTTCTGATTTCACGATCCTGTTGCTCAGAAATATAACGAGGGCGAATAGCACGATCAAATTGTTATTATAATAATACATAATAATATCATTTATATAATTTCATTAGAAATACACACATATTTCATAAAAAACATGAATAAACAAATGATCACAGAAAGTTACTAGTTGCAACTTGTGCGTACTGATAAATATTTATACTTATTTTTTGTCTTATTAATTTCTATCTTTTTATCATTTTCTATTATTTCTATTACAAGATCAGCTAGTGGTTTTTTGGACGCGCGATTATTCATTTATTTATTTCTCAAATATGATAAACCTAATACATGGTAGATACAGGAAATTTCAAATAAGAGAATACATTTGAAAATTCTATTGATTTCGAAGAAATATTTTTTCTGAATTATTTCAACTGCACATGGTTCTCAGATATAGCATATATTTTCCAGGTCGATAGTGGCTATAAAGCCTGTTGTATAGTTGCCATTTATTTATTTATTTTTTGAACAATTTATGAAATGGATTTTTTTTCTTTCGGGTGGTATCACCTCAGAAACTCGAGGGCCTAGATATTTTAAACATCTTTGGATGAGTGATGTTCTTACTACTGGTATTTGAAATGAGTTTTTCTTATATCTTTATATCTTGTAGGATATGCTAATTATATTACTATTCTATATATTCTATATATTGCTACTGCGTAAAGAGTATCTGTGGGAAACTCAATTTCTTTTTTTGAATTTGGAGAGTCAACTGCCTACTTTTTGTACCCTTGTACTGATACGTTTTTCGCACTTCATGTTATTTATTAGTGTGATTCCTAGGTATTTGATTTTCTTAATATCCTGAATGTAAAATGGTACGTTTTTGTTTTTTCCGAATTTGCAGGATGTAGTTTTGAAGTGAACCATTCAAAAATATTTAAATTGGAGAGATATATATTTAACAGTGTAGGTCTCAAAACCATTCCTTGGGGAAATACATACTAGTCACTGCTTCCTGTCAGGTAAATAACTCCGTAATAGCGCCAACCCCTCTCTCCTGATTCCTATTTTTTCCAAAGATTGAAGAAGTTCAGAGCGACTAACTGTGTCGAAAGCCTATTTCAGATCAATGATTACAAATATTGCCACTTTACTTCCATCTTGTATATTTTTGGGGTAAGACTTGCAATTGCAACGATTTTCACAATGCATAAGCAATGAATGAAATCCGTCTATAATTTGCACATTCCAATCAAATTCCGCCTCCATGAAGAAGTTGATGGATACTACCTTGAAAAATCTGAGTAACTAGATTTTTCAAGAAAAACTCCTTGTTTCAGTATTTATGATATCGCATAGGGGATATGCTCCTTCATTATTCTAGGTAACATTTCATCTAGTCCGGGAGCTTTTTATTTCACTTATTTTTCACTCACATCTCCCACATAAAATGAATTTTGGAGTTGAAGTTTCAATTATTATTTGTTATATCCCCAGTTTTTGTCCGGTATCAGTAAAAAAATCAACTAGAGTGGATGCAATTTCCAGTTTATATCGCATAATTTCTCTTTTCAATTCATACATTTTTTTTACTCTTTATTTGTTAAGCATACATCATTTAGGTTTTCATAGATTTTTAGTATCGTTATTACTTATATCAACAATTTTTCTGTAAATATCCCTTTTTACTTCTTTTCCAATTGATTAAAATTATTTCGGTATTTTTTGAAAGCATTCAATAATTATATGTTATTTTTATAATACTGCCGTTTTTGTAGTGTGTATGGGTCACATGCTTATCTACTTTTTGTAATTTTTGATTTTGTGTGAATCGTTTTCGTGTTTTTTCTACGTAATTCTTGATTGTATCTGTAAATTTATAGATATTGAAAATATATATATATATATATATATATATATATATATATATATATTGATACAAAGTTTGATATTTTTTATCTATAATGTCGATTTCTACGACTACAACACTATGAAAGCATTCATCACAATAATTGTATCTCTGTATAAAATAAATCATGTAGAATGAAAAATCTGAGTAAATAGATTTCATTCATAGGTTATGAATAACGAACGCCTGTCTAAATAAGGGACAAACAGACAGCGCCGGATTGGGAATTTTTGTCTTGCCAAGCTCAATCATTGGAGCAGCCTCCGTCCTAATTGACAATATTCCACAAGCTATCGGTGATCGTTTTTTTGCTGCCAGGTTGGTAATGAATTTTGGTTTTTATTATTTGAAACACTGTATTTTGATACACTGACATGTGCCATGTGTCAGCAATGACTAATGTCAAATTATTAAAACCAATCCCCAGCCAATAATTTGGAAAAAAACTCTTTCAGAAGATTAATAGGATTACAAAACTAGCAGTCGGTTTTTGAATTTTACTCAATCATAATGAGGCTGAGACTTGGGCCTTCTGCCCAAAACCGGCCTCGCACCCTGCGGCCTTCCGAGTTTTGCTCGGTAGCTCGCATGTCTCAATCCGGGCCTGCGAACAGACAAAACTGCAATATCTCTGTTCTTAATCACAGAATAGTGCCAGTCACTATTAAAATAAAGTTACCTTTAATACTGGTTGGCGTTATTGCAATATCTCTCCATTGAGAAAACTCCCAAACAGTTTATATCATTTGCAGTTCACTAAGATTATTAGTGACTTAGGTAAACTATTGATATATAATAATATATATAATTTCATGTTGAAAAAATTTTGAAAAAACTTTGCTATGGAAATGATGTTCATAATATGATACAGAAATTTTTGTTATTTGATTAGTAAATGTTATCCAATGCATGATCCACGTTTTCATTACTAAATCTTACAAGTATTTTCAAATAACAATAACAGTAAATGTTCGAATTGACGCCCTTCAAGTTCCAAAAATTTTTCACATCTCACTAATAATTCTTTTTGTGTCGCTTTTCATATTGAATCGGGTCTGAGATTCTCAAATGAATTCCTCACCCGTTGCATACAATTGTAGTCAATTGAGTTTCATAGACTTGATATTTTTTATTGTACCCCAAATGAAAAAATCGAGAACTGATAAATCTGGAGAGCGGGGTGGTCAAAGAAATGATCCAATGTTGGCTATCCACTGGTCATGAAACAATTCTTGTAAACGAATATTGACTAAGTGACCATTATGCGGAAGTGCCTCGTTATGTTGATAAAATAGGTTTCTATGGTCAGCGAGTCATTTATGTTCAAAGAATGAAACCGTCGAGCTTAAAAGCACTCGAGTTTTATTCAGAACATATATCTCCGAATTCAACTCAATAAATTTTCAAATTAAATCGTTTTCGTAGAAATTGAAATTCGCTGATAAACCGTGATGGTCATGATGGTAGAGCGCTTGTCTCTTAACCTGCTCGGACAAGTCTTTCGAAGACTTTTGAGAGTTGTACTCTCAAGGGTGTGCAGCTGGTTGACGGAAATAACAAATTTAACAATTTTATGGATTTTTGACAATAAACGAGGTTTTGTTATATTCCACCCGAAAAGTTTGATAATATTTCTGAAACTATATCAAAATCATGTAATAATCAAGCGTTAGAAAGTTTGTTGATTTATTGTTTCTCGGTTGTCACTCATTCAGCAAACTATCAACTTCGACGCGTTCATTTCAATTTTGTAAATTTTAATCGACATAAGTTCCGACATTGAAAGTATAGATTCAGACATAGGTACAACTTGCGGCAAATGAAACAATTCAAATCTAACTGTCTGCTAAATTACGAGACAAAAAAAATTATTTAAAAAGAACAAAAAAATTCAACTTTTTTTCAACTTTGCCGCACTAGTGGGTTGGAGTATCTCATTACGAAACTCATATCAGTACCGTAATGTTTGACATCACATATTGGTACTAGGTAAACATGTAAAAAAATACAGGACCAGACAGGCAAATAAATTATTTTTAAAATTATTTTTCAGGAAAGTGAAATATGTTAATTTAACGTTATCATTTGTACTTTTAATTGGTTTTTACCTGTATATACTACCAGTCAAACTAATGTAGGTTTGAATATTTAATGTAAATGTAACTCTGACTATTTTTCTTGTTTCCGCCATTTTTTTATTCAATAGGATGAAATAAAAATTGGGATACTTATATATCTACCCCATACATTTCTCAAAATCAATCCACATAAAAATCAAACTAAGCTGAGTGAAGTGGTTTGGTGTGTTAACCAAAGATTTGCTATGACAACCAAATTATCATCAAGGCGTCAAAGTTTCAAGTCGAAGCATTGTCGAAGTGACAAATTCTGCATATTCCAAATTATTTTCAATAAAAGCAATATTTTGATGGATTCGTTAGGCGTAGAGCTTCCAGAAGCAATTTTAATGGACGATGAGGTAAATTCAGTTCTGTTTAAATCACCAGAAAGATACGAATAGCAATACAACAATTTTTTTAACTGGAATCCAATTATGGTCATGTTACTCGATAGTGAAATGTTCAGTTGAAATAAAACAAAACCTTGATATGAGCAAATCGTTCCTGAAAAAGCAAAATGTTGATTTTCGACCACATAGAGCGCAGATTTTTACCAAAGGAGACATATCCAAGTTTATGCTAATCCCTGAGATATATCTTATGACGAAAGTTGGTGTCATTTTTGCTCTAGCCGGTACCCTTCGCAGAGCGGAGCTTATGAAAATCACGCGATATTCAAGATGAAGGAAACCCAATTGTGAAAATTTTTTCCATGTGATTTGAACCTATCATATCTACGTATAAGTGACCAAGTGACCAGAAATAGCCAATCAGACAAACATTTAACTGATAAGTGCCCCGGTAAATTATTACTATTGAACAATCGAGTCACCGTGGTTATGACATAGTTTGACATTTACTCAATTAAATGTTTGAAAAGGTGAGTCCCTTCGAGTAGATATGGAAATATCCAAAATGAGTCGATCGATATAATTATAAGTGACAATTCTATGAAAAAATTTTCTTACTGAATATCCCTCGGCTATTGATAAATTCTTAAAATTTGTCCTAACTTTCCTCAAGCAACTCGCCTTCGAAAGTATACGACAAATTATTTCGAAATAATCAATAGCCTTGGGATATTATAGGTGAAAATTTTCTTTTCAAAAACCATACTTGAAGATCTTTGTTATATCTGAAAACATAAAAAATGGAATCTATTTGAAGCTCTATAGAAAGTATACAAATTTACGGCCTCCTACCAACACGCACCGCCGCTTTTTATCGATTAAAAAAAAGGCGAATGCTCTGTTCAGTGCGTAGGCGTGCACACATTTGGTAAAACGCCGGCAGAAATCGCTACCTACGTAGGCCTACCTAACCCAGAAGGTTATACAGATCACAGTTTCAGACGATCTTCGACAACGTTTCTAGCAAATTCAGGCGACGGAATAACGAACATTGGAAGCTGGAAGTCAACTGCTGTTGCTGAAGGTTATTTGGAGGACTCCGTAGAAAAGAAGAAAACCATCTTCATGCACTCTGCATTCCACGAGCGTTACTCTAAACAGCTAGTTACCACCAACTAAGATCTCTGCTGACCGGCTATTCTGACTCATTTGCAGAGTGCAGAAATTGTGTTTCTAACATCAATATTAACAATAATTAGTGGATTTTCTTTGAAAGTTCTGGATGTTGAAATAAAATATATATTTTCAAACTGCTTTTGGAATTTTTATGCAGTCGTAGAGAAAATAAGGTTCCTAATTCATGCCTAAAATATCTTTTCCTACAAGCGTGCGTGTTCCGCCCTATTCCCGCACGCAATTTAGTTTGAGAGGTGTCATATTCCCGCACTAGTGCGGGAAAAATTTTCCCGCACGCTACTGTCACTTTAAGTTTTTCCCGCACTAGTGCGGTAATAATTTTTCCCGCACGCGAAAGTTTGTTCAAGAGCGCTACATAAGATGTTTCAATGCGCTTGTAGAAAAAATCTTGATCCTTACTCATACGGAAAGGTACTATCCCGCACTCGACTGCTTACCCGAACTCCGCTTTGCGTCGTTCGGGTAACGGCAGTCTCATGCGGGAATGGTACTCTTTCCGTACTTGTAAGGATAATAACTATTTCCTACAAGCGTGCGTGTTCCGCCCTATTCCCGCACGCAATTTAGTTTGAGAGGTGTCATTTTCCCGCACTAGTGCGGGAAAAATTTTCCCGCACGCTACTGTCACTTTAAGTGAGTTTTTCCCGCACGCAAAAGTTTGTTTAAGAGAGCAACATAAAATGTTTCAATGCGCTTGTAGAAAAAATATTGATCCTAACTCATACGGAAAGGTACTCTCCCGCACTCGACTGCTTACCCGAACTCCGCTTTGCGTCGTTCGGGTAACGGCAGTCTCATGCGGGAATGGTACTCTTTCCGTACTTGTTAGGATAATAACTATTTCCTACAAGCGTGCGTGTTCCGCCCTATTCCCGCACGCAATTTAGTTTGAGAGGTGTCATTTTCCCGCACTAGTGCGGGAAAAATTTTCCCGCACGCTACTGTCACTTTAAGTGAGTTTTTCCCGCACTAGTGCGGGAATAATTTTTTCCGCACGCAAAAGTTTGTTCAAGAGAGCAACATAAGATGTTTCAATGCGCTTGTAGAAAAAATATTGATCCTAACTCATACGGAAAGGTACTCTCCCGCACTCGACTGCTTACCCGAACTCCGCTTTGCGTCGTTCGGGTAACGGCAGTCTCATGCGGGAATGGTACTCTTTCCGTACTTGTTAGGATAATAACTATTCCCGCACTTGAGCTTGCCCGAACTCTGCTTCGCATCGTTCGCGTGCGGGTAAGTATCACTATGTGCAGTTGTTAGGGAAATAAATATTTTTTCGATAACTTCTTTCAATAGATAAAAGAGCAAGTTACAGTAAAGAAAAATAGAACATCGATATTAATACATCAACATATCCTTGTGTCCACCAGCAGTAGCCCTTTTAAACTGATAAACTTTGAATAATATCTGAATATGTATTTGAGATAAGTCCTAAATTTACCAACCTGGTTCGACGTATCCTCCAGGAAGTTTCCAATGGGGGTAGTCATTTGGAATGTACTTTTCGCGTACCACTAGAACTTGAGACTTGTCATTCACCACAACCGCTCCAACTCCTATCATCGTATGGGCATACTGCGGAATATTGCAGTTCTCGGTTTGGGGTAACCATAAATACATCATAACGTACTCCTCACGAGCATTATGAAATTTGAACCCATTCTGCAAACAATTGAACAGAGAATATCAATTAGTACGCGAGCCCTCATACAAAATCGAAAGTGATAACCAGCAAGTTGTTACTTAGTATATTGTTTAAGTGTGACGAGTCTGACAAGATGTCGTAGAGAGAAATCCTTGAAAGTGGTGAGTTTTCCTTTGTCGCCAAATCGACATCTTTGGAGCGTCGGACTGCTGAAGATCCTTATCAGTTTTCTGAGAATTTTGTGCCATTAAAAATGTCATTAATTTATTGTAGTCTCCTGGAAAAATCAGACAAAAGTGTTCCGTACTTCTAGGTAGTCCCCCACTCTAAAGGTTTCGATATCACTACTTTGGTTGGCGACAGGCAGCAATATGATTCTTCTAGGAAAATACAAAAATTAAATAAGATCTTCAATGGCACCATCGTCCGACGAAATTAATGAGAATCTTCAGCAGCCCGACGCTCCATAGATGTCGATTTGACGACAAAGGAAAACTTCACTTTCAAGGATTCCTCTCTGCGACATCTTATCAGATCAAGACCAAGACCAATATCAAGACTTAACAAATCTTCCCAAGACCAAGACTTGACTTTCGAGACCAAGACCAAGATCAAGACTCTCCCCCAAAAGTATTGATCTCGAAAGAAAAATAGTGAACTTGAATCTACTCAATATTAACAAAATTTTTATGGAAAATGTTATGGCATTTCATTTCAATTATTTATTTTTCATATGGTAGGTTTTTAAATTTTGTTCATTCAAAATCGAAAATACATTTTTCAAAATCTGTATTGATGTTATACAGTTTACAAAAAAAAGATGTGTTTTGTAAGGTCGCAGTGGATAATAAGTTGTAATTTCCTCGGGATTCCGATTCCACCACTCTGCCGCAGCCGCATCTTACTGCCCATCGCACAATAATCCATTGTAAAAGGGTCAATGAAAACCTAATTAACATTCCAACCATTTTGAACCTTTTTTGTGTGTTGGGCGTCGACCTGGGTGCTGTGTGGGTCTGATTCAATATTTATGTAGGATTTCTCAAAAATTATATTATGATGGTGAAATGAGAAATTTTTATTTTGCTTACTTTACCCGTACAAATTGTCAATTGTTAAAGACTGAGAAATACGAAATAACTATTATATGCATATAAACTGTTGGAAAATTGAATTGAAAAATTTAAATTTCTTGACAAATTTTGATCCAAGATCAAGACTATCAAGACCAAGACCAAGACTATCGAGTCCAAGACCAAGACTGAGCCAGTCTCGTCTTGGTCTTGAAACATAAATACCAATACCAAGACCAAGACTACATGTATTTTTCGATACCAAGACCAAGACTGAGTCAGTCTCGTCTTGGTCTTGAAACATCAATACCAATACCAAGACCAAGACTACATGTATTTTTCGAGACCAAGACCAAGACTGATCAGTCTTGGTCTTATGGTCTTGGTCTTGATCCCGCGAAGCAGTAAATACGACTGTTTAATAATAATTTCATACTCAACCTAAAAATCATCTCGATAATAGAATATCTCATTTTCAAAATACAGTGAATACTTCTTTCTATCTTCTTTTTCTACCTTCATGCAAAAAGTAAAACTTTGTTGAACTATATATAGTGGAAAAAGAAATTCTTCATTACACTAGTGCAATAAAGTATTGCACTCATCTATCTACTTCAACGTGCTGTCATCATGACAAACAGAAAAGTTCAAACCCACTACATATTTAGCAGATATTCTGTGAGATTGGCAATACGTTTCAAGCAGTTACATATTATATAGTGTTTTGTATTAATGTTAGCAGTCAGAGTTAAACAAACGATGCCTTTCCCAGAATAATTCCATAATCAAAACTGATCCGCTTTGTTCTAAACCGTCTACCTGCATAGAGCAAACTGTATGTATTATTATGATCACACCTCGTGATAACATACGCGCTCACGACTACTATGATTTTGATTATTTTTATAATGTTATTGTGGTTATCGATACGTCAGTCAAAAATTAATAACGTATTGGTTCCTGTTTCAAAGCAAATCGATAATAATAATTACTTATTCAAACTGCGCATTTCATTTTTCTACACCTAGTGTCACACCTTAATCATTCATTTTTTGCTTTTGCATGAATGTGGACAAATATGTTGAATGCAACTCGAGCAAAAAATGTTTATTGCACTAGTCGTGTTATCCAACTCGGCCTAACGGCCTCGTCGGACAATTTCACTTCGAGTGCAATAAACACTTACTTTTTGCACTTGTTGCATAAATAACGATTTTGCTAGGTATTCTCTGAATAAACTGATTCCTAATGAACCAATTATCAATATCAATTATCAATATACCAAAAATTTTCCCAATAAACCGATATGAGGTATTTTGTCTACGTTAGGTTAATCAGGTCAAGACAGGGATTCCGAAGTCACGATCGAGCATGAATCGTGTCGTTTTCACGAATTTGACGTCTATACGCCGATTGTATATGTGTTGCAAATAGCCTACATTTTGACGATTAGTTGACGAAGAGTGGATTCCGAAGTGATGATTAGGCTTCAATGGTGTCGTCTAGACGATTTTGATGATTCCGAGGCTATATGACGATCGTAAATGTGTTGCCAATTGCCTACATTTTACGATTAGTTGACGACAACTATTTCCTTGTCGTCAGTGTATCTATCTTGGTCTGATATATGTGTTGCTCTTTTTTTTAGTGGTCATTATTGCTTGTGTATTTGTTTACATCCCGTTATTTATCTATGATCCATACTTCTGCAGTAGGTTTTTTTTATTCAGAATGGCTTTCAGAGCAACCCAAAAGATTACTGGGAGTTGATGACGAACGTAAATGTGTTGCAAATTGCCTACATTTTACGATTAGTTGACGACAACTATTTTCTTGTCGTCAGTATATCTATCTTGGTCTGATATATGTGTTGCTCTTTTTATTAGTGGTCATTATTGCTTGTGTATTTGTTTTCATCCCGTTATTTACCTATGAT
Source organism: Chrysolina americana (assembly GCA_958502065.1). Lineage (NCBI taxonomy): Eukaryota > Metazoa > Arthropoda > Insecta > Coleoptera > Chrysomelidae > Chrysolina > Chrysolina americana. Next base: position 27,563,803 of record OY293411.1, read on the forward strand.
CCATACTTCTGCAGTAGGGTATTTTTATTCAGAATGGCTTTCAGAGCAACCCAAAAGATTACTGGGAGTTGGTGACGATCGTAAATGTGTTGCAAATTGACTACATTTTACGATTAGTTGACGACAACTATTTTCTTGTCGTCAGATCTATCTTGGTCTGATATATGTGTTGCTCTTTTTATTAGTGGTCATTATTGCTTGTGTATTTGTTTTCATCCCGTTATTTACCTATGATCCATACTTCTGCAGTAGGGTATTTTTATTCAGAATGGCTTTCAGAGCAACCCAAAAGATTACTGGGAGTTGGTGACGATCGTAAATGTGTTGCAAATTGCCTACATTTTACGATTAGTTGACGACAACTATTTTCTTGTCGTCAGATCTATCTTGGTCTGATATATGTGTTGCTCTTTTTATTAGTGGTCATTATTGCTTGTGTATTTGTTTTCATCCCGTTATTTACCTATGATCCATATTTCTGCAGTAGGTTTTTTTTATTCAGAATGGCTTTCAGAGCAACCCAAAAGATTACTGGGAGTTGATGATGAATTTCATGGGGAAAAGAGCATAGCTAAGTGGCGAATAGATTACCCTGTTGAAAAAAATGGGGAATTCTTTCGAAGATTTCTGAGGGTTGTGTTCGTAAACGTACAGCCGGTTGACGGAAACATTAATAATTTTTTTATTATTATTACATGGTACCATTACAATTGTTGCAATATTTTTTGAAAATATTAATATTATTAACGAGTTCAAGGAATAGGATGTAGGTACCTATAATAATATACAAATAAGTATGCACCAAATGTACGTATTCCATTGAATTAAATTTCAACAGAAAAAGCAACACAGAATTACTGGAACCAACACTATGCGAGAATGGATTCCTAACAAAGATATACATAAACAATTAATGATAATTCTCATAATGATAATAATAGGAGTAGTGTACATAACTGCAGTACAGTAATTATTAATATTATTATAGACTATATTATACCTATCTAGGTAGGTATAGGTACCTATCCCGGTTTACTACAATATCAAATTTTATGCCAGTAATATAATTTTTACACTGCAATGAAAGAAGAGGCTACTTCAAAAGTAATATATAGAGGTATAGGTTACCTATTGCGATTACAATTTTTTTTATTTTTTAAATGCTCCAAAAACAGCGGATGCATGATTACAGAAATAGTCAGGCAATTTGTCTAACAAATTCAGTGAAATTGTAGACAATTGGAAATTTCCAAACTTTCTATAAATGCATTTCGACTTCTTAAACAATAAACAACGGTCACGATTATCTTTTCAAAGTTAATTGTAATTGGTAGAGGTACACCTACCTATCATGAAAACTTGCCCCTACTATAAGGGCCAATTTATGCAACTTGTCATTATCATAGTTACAATCATTATCACAGTTTTAATCTCAAATGTTGTTTTTTAGCACTAAAACTAAGGAAATTGCATTAATGCTACTACTGGAATGTACAGTTTCAATTTCATTTTATGATTGAGACAGTGTGTGATTAGGACTATGACAATGACAGAGTTGCATAAATTGACCCTAACTTGCTTATGTTTTCTGAATAAAAATAGCTATAGAACATTAACTTTATAGCATCCTACAGATATGCGCAGTGAATACAAATTTCTTACAGCAAACTTGCAGAGTAGGTATATGAAAGTTGTTACAAACTTGCACTTATTTAATACATTTGCAATGTCAGTACAATACCTCTCCTCTTGTTACTTTTTTTTAGATTCAAGGAAACCTTAGGTACCTACCTACACAAGGTAGAATTAAGGGCAAAAACAAACATTCAAGAAATGAATTTCCTTCACATCAGAATAAAATGTTCAATCAATACTCTGGACTCCTTCAACTAATAATTTTAATTTAAAATAACAAAAAACTGGCAGAATGAAAAAAAAATATTGAGAATATCGAGATAATGTCAATTATCAATTCAGAATTTTATGTTTAATGCGGTTTAATTCATCATCTTACCGTTCCATGTTGATTTTATTGTGTTGAGTGATCGAGTACCGAAATAACCCGACGATTTTATTGAGAATCAATTATTATATTCGAATCGTCCAAGAATGTCATTTATGTAGGTATTTACGGGAAATTTCCAATCAAACCAAGAGGTCCCGAGTTCGAATCACGGTTGGTCCACATTTTCTTAATTCACTTGTTATTTTCATCTTCCCGTTTGTTATGCCAAAAACTTATTCTGGATTTTAAATTCAATTACAGACGTTGATGCCACTTCATTTTTTCATTTCTTCTTATTTTCTACGATCTACGATCATGTTACCTCCATTTTCATCAAGTACCGAGAACACCCGACGATTACTTTTTGTCGTCTGAAGTTCGAATCGATGATCTTTCGTTCGTTCGTGATCGAATCGAAAGTTCGGAATTCCAGGGCAGGTTAGATCAGCTAATGATTTACTCATATTCAACTATCAATAGTTGTAACTTTTCTGTCCGTAGACAAAAGTTTTCCAGGTAAATTTGCTCTTCTTTCGTCTATTTACAAGATTCATTCTCAGTAGTGTGAAGACCCTGTCCCCAGCGTTCGACATATTGGGATTCGCGTAAGGTTTATTGGTAATCTCTCTCAAAGATTTGCGTTTGGTCTGATGGGAATCGGTTAATTGAAAGAGAATCTTTTGCATTGTTCTTCAATCACTAGAATTCAACTCCATTCACCCTTATTTGACAGCACGTTAGTAGTCTCTCTGTTCTACATGCATTGATGAAACCCACGCAATTTTCAATGGTCTAATGGCAAATGAATTATAGTCGGGCCCTGTCTCCGGTGTTCCGATTCATCCAGAGGACGCGCTGGAGTATCATTAACCCCAGCAAACACTCCCCACATCCGTGGGGTTAGTGATTTCTGGATCCGAGAATCATATGCTCTGAGTAGACGGCTGCATCAGTACGGCTAAGATTTCTGCCGCATCTCGGCAAGCTGATATATACAACTTTTCACACATCCAGCATTTTATTCTACAGTTTATTGTACAGTTTTACATGTAGATATAAGTGTGCTCACCAGGGTTTTTAGACATCTTACTACTGTTCTCATATTTTCAACCTCGTTTTTAACTTCGTAAGTTCACGCAATATTTGTAATTTTAATTCCAAATTCTATATCTTACTTACGAGTCCATAATTTTATATTTCACATCCTCGAAGATTGTCGAAAATTTAAAAAATAATTGATTTTTGTAAGACGATTTATCTCCAACCCGTACTTAATCAATATTACTTGATGTTTGAAGCACAAAGATCATAAAAAAAATATTTTTCATTGATTTCCCCGATTGAACTTTATGATATTTCCATATTAGAGAATTGAAAGGGAAGAACTTCATATCCTTAACAAAAATTGCCTCATCATTGTTCCATTGTTAAAGTTCTTTCTCAGAATGATTTAACTACTTTTGTCGCCATCTATGTTTCAAATCCCGAACTCACCTGGAAATCTACAGATATGAAAAGTTTTTGTCTCTGGAAGGAAGATAGCGCTTCATGTAATCCTCGGCGATTATAAAAAATGCCAAATCATACTCCCGATTTTCCGGTAACTCATATAATAATAATATAATAAAAAGTATAAAAAATACCTTATATTAACATTCCTTCTTCCATGAAAAGGTCCGCAGGTATATGTTGCCCTCTTCATGTGAGTAGTTGTAACGTTTCAGTCAACACCTACTTGATTGATTTTCAGTAGCCTATTTCTGTATTTTAAATTCTATTCAACAAACCACAACATAAATTACTAACCTTTGCCAAAATAGGAACCCAAGCAGCGTGAGTGAGATGAACATTGAACCATATTGCCCTGTTTCCGTTTTGTTTCCAAAATTTCAGAGAATCTGCAAAATTAATAATGAATCGGAGTTTATTATAATTCATAAAACAGGTGGTATTTTTATGTTACCTTCAAGTTTGTTTGAGAACTGTTCGACACTCTCACACTGTTCTTTCAATGAGTCGACAGCAACTCCATTGAATCTGTCAGTTTTCCCATCAAAAACTTTGTTGTGTGTTGCCATCGTTGTATATGTTGTATATAGGCTAAAACAACATAGAAGGTATTCGGTTGTGATCGATCCATTTCAGTCATCACGTTACCTTCGTGACGTAAATCGATACTCGAAGCTGATATTTGAATCAGATAATATCATACATGACACAGGTATATTTTTTCGACATAACCTCGAATTATAAAGTAGTCGAAAGCACAATTTTGGAATTAGAGTCATTTAATTTCACTATCATCGCAAATATCACATCACTGGAGCAGATTAGGCGAGTGCTAAATCAAAACGAACTTTAGAATGTTAATCAAGATAAAATGTTTTGAAGGCGTGCTAGTGTCATTGACATGCAACCTTTTCAATGACTGATTTGAATTCATAGTTCTCATACAGAAGCTGATAAAATAATAAAATAAAGATCATCTACTTTGATATATTATGCAAAATGTTTATATATTTATGCTTCATGAGATGTTATAGAAACTATCATAATAAAATAATGTTTTGTTTTTATTTATAATCATGATGCTACGAATTCATACAGACGACTCCATCTATCGAGCGGGGACAATAGGTACTGCGGAACGGGCCACATTAAAATAGCTATCTGCTTGAAGCGAATGGATGAAACTACAAAAACTTAGAAGGAACGAAGAATTAATTGGATTCACAGGTGGAGCTAACTAAGGAAGAAATTAAAAAAAAAAATTAAATACCCATTGAATTAAAGTGGCTCTACGAAGAATGTGATATCTACGTCTTATACGAAGGCGCTGAAAGGCCAGAATTTTTCTTTTTTATAATCCCGACTTTAATCACCGGAGTGAAGTTAGCAGCTGAAATGTGTACCTTGCAAGAAAAAGTGCCGAGGCCAATTTCGCTGTTTCGAGAAACAAGAGAGTAAAGATTTTTAGTACAGAATAATGCTCGTCTTGAAAAACTGTATAACGTTACATGACTCTGAGTATTGCTAAAACATTTTCTTTTGTATGATTTTACAATTAATTAAATATATATTAGCTGTTTTCTTAATTTGTGGAAAATATTGACCATGATGAAAATATCATTCGAGAGGACATTGGCCTCTAATATCGGACTTGGCCGTGAGGAATACATCGTTCAAGATGACATTGGCCTCTTGATGTAATGAAAGAATTCAGTTGCAGATACAAGTTTATTCAGTACAGAAAAAAATACAGTGTAGAAAAACAATTTGTCCCAGGATCAGAATAATGGAATTTCAAATTGGGGAAATAAACAAAGAGAAAAATAATTTGTATTCAGTAAAATCGAGTTCCCCATTTGGATCAAGGATGACGTCAGCTTCCAGATTTGAGGATGGCCGGAGATTTTCATAGCACGGCTAGTTGTATTCACTTATGAATGGAAGAAGCTTCAATAAGTTCATAACCTTGAGGTCAGATAGAGGTTAGGGTTGTGTTAAGTGGTTTCAAATCTGTAGTCGTTATTGTTAAACCTACATCTCATTTTCATACACTTCCTCTCCTCAAGTCTATCTTCTTGGCATTATCAGTACTCACTGAATTTTTATAAAACACTTCAAATTCATCTTTCTGGCAGAATTTCATCCATTTGATACTCATCCAGGAAATGATGTGTCCTTAATTTTTTTTTTCGATGAACAAGTTTTCCACTTAGCAAACTACTAAAATTAAAGAAATTTGTTGTGTCATCTCTACGACTCTCTTCGTATAATTCTAATAAAATTTGTCCAGTCATGAGGAACTTCTTTCTATTGCAGAATTCGTTTTCTTCTTGGCAGACTCGATAGTTGCGTGAATAGTATCCGCCTCCATGTGAGAATGCCCTGGTTACATGAAAATATGATTGATTTCTTGAAGGTGTCGACCATGACTTTTTAATTCACTCATGAGGACACAAAACATTGTGCACATGTAAATGTTTCTGTTTTGCTCTGAACAACAATCACTATACAAATTAAGAATCCGTACGAAGCCATTTCTTGCGGCATGCTATTGTTTCGTTCCATAGAAAACAAGTCCCGAAACTTCCTGTCGTACTTGTATGAAAGACTGTCAAATTAAAGCTCTAGAGCTGTCTTTTGTAAAATGAAACTGTTTCGGAGATAAGGCGTAGGCAAGCATTTTTCTAGGTCAAAAGAACCAACAATGGATGAGGGATCCTGTTTGCATTTTTCTTTATCGGCAGCTTTCTGTTTATATGCTGCCTCAGCCATGTTCAAATGTTGGTTTTTCTCAATTTCAATTTTTTTCTCCTCTCTTGCTCATCTGAGCTGAGTACCTTATTCTCGAATGACCTGAGACTGATATTCAGTTTGTTACATTTAGCAAGTGTCATTCGCAGGGGCATTAAAAATTTTGCGATACTGACACTCGCGCTCTGGATCCATGTAATTATTTTGACAGTGTTCACAATATAGTCTATACATAAGAGCTATGGATAAATCCGGACTCAGATATTTTTTTGATGTACGTTCTCTTGAATAGTGGCTACCATATGCGGGAAAACTCAAAATGTGTTTGTTCTCTGATTGTGTTCTTTCATTCGGTAGAAATTTTTTTGTGTTTACGGTGTCTTCCTCGGTCATCTCTTGGACAAACATATGTTCCGCTTTGTCTTTTTTTTTCTTTTATCACTCTTACCATTTTGAGTGTGAGATCCAAGGTATTCAAATACATTTTTTGGCAGACTTCGATATCTTGTCCATTAGAATTAGTAACATAATATTTTCTGGTATACGTTCTCCTACTCACTTTGTCACCATTATCAGTTACCTTCCGTAAACGCTCTCTATACTTAAGGGATTTTTTGATTGATTTAGCTATGAATTGATCTTGGCCGTTCCTTGAGAGACAGTAAAAATCTTTGAACATTTTTTCCTACAATCACAAGGCTCTCTCATTTCCTTGGCAGATTTCAGCTTCTGGTTTTTCGAGATATATTCTTCGCCTCGCTTTTTTTTTTAATTTCTCACATTTTCTTTCCATAATTTCCCGTTGCGCACTCGTTTTCTTGTACTGTCTTCCTCAACTTTTTTACTTCTTCCACCACCCACACGTGTACTCCTTTCTACTGTGGAATACTTTGCCGAGTTTTCATTCAGATAATTTTCAGATGACTGAGATTTTTTCTCTAGTGGTGCGTAATCTCTATCACACACAGAGTCATCCTTATCTTCGGAAATTTCCGATTCGATCTGTTCGTTAATCTGAAAGAGTCCATTGGTTTCATTATGCTATAAGTAAATTTCAATTGTACGCTCACCTCAAATTTCGTTGAAAGGAATGGTCGCTGGTAAGATCTGAAATATGTCACATGATGCAGACCTAGTAATTACTGAACTAAAAACAAAAATATACATAGATCAGAGTTGATGCAATATGAACGAGTCAATCATGCCTCTTCAACTTCTCTCACAGGCCTCAAAGTTTCATAACAAGCACCAGAACCTGAAGGTAGATCATTAGGATCTTGAAGAGAACAATAAGTATTATGAACTTTGAAGACAGTTTTAAAAATAACAAATACTCACACATTGAACTGGAGTCAACGGATAGAGCTGTGAAGTATTAGGCGCAAAATCACTCTCGTTCACCTGTGACGAGCTGCGAGACACTAGCATGCTTTTCTCATTTCCTTTAAGAATATCATCATTTCTACACTAATTGTTCCGAATCAGAATTCAATTTATTACTCATCATCTTCTGTAGCCTGTTTGCACAATTCTAAAATACTCAAAGTTCGTTTACTCATTTTTAAGGTTTTATTTCTGTCACGCACTGTCACTACTTTCTGACGCATTCAACGGGAAAGAATGTGGTTAGGTGTCCCGTCAACCGTACGATAACGAAGGGCTAGTAGGGCCAATGGGCCAATGTCCATACTCACGGGAATTTCATTTCACAACCAATGTAACAATAATGGCCAATGTCAAGCATTGGCCCTTATTCTATTACGCAGGAATGGACATCAGCCTTCGGTATTAAATCATTTTTGCTCATTGGAGATACCTAGGCCATTTTTCTACGTGAAAAATGAAATATTATAAGTATATTGGGCCAAATAACCAAATTCGGCACAATGTGGACATTGGCCCTTTTTCTTCCAAGGTACAGAAATATAGCAGCCAAAATAACGGAAACTGCCGAATGACCATTGGCGTGCACCAATTTTTTTTCAATTTCCTCTTCAGCAGCCTTTACGATTTTACAGCAGCTAAAAGATATAGATACGTGCGGGTAACAGCTGAAGTGGAAAAATACCTTGTATAATCATGACAGATGGAAAACTCCTATTTCAATCATGAGCTAGAAGGAAAATGACTTGCGAGCCGTCCAGTGGGGCAAAAACGACTTAAGAATTATTGATTTTAAAAATTATTTATGGGTGAAATAAATGAGGTGTCACTTCGAAATGATAATGAAAACGTGCAAGTCATTTTCCTTCTTGCACATGATTTGAATTGATGTTTCACACGTTTGCAATATTATTTCAAAGTGACACCTCGTTTTCCTCAGCTGTAAATATTTTTCAAATCAATTTTGAATTCGTTTTTGCCCCTCTAGAACCCCTTAGGCGGCTCGCAAGTCATTTTCCTTCAAGCACAAGATTGATATCAATGATTTACAAGTTTTCATTATTATTTCAAATTGACACCTCGTTTATTTCACCTGTAAATATTGTTTTAATTAATTTTGAAGTTGTTTTATCCCCTCTGGGCGCAAGACATTTTCCCCCTATCATATGATTTGAATTGATGTTTCACACGTTTTTATTATTATTTTGAAGTGACACCTCGTTTTCTCGAGCTGTAAATATTATTTAAATTACCTAATTTTAAAGTCGTGTTTATCCCTCTGAACCCCCTTAGACGGCTTGCAAGTCATTTTCCTTCTAGCACATGACTTGAATTGATGTTTTACATGTTCTCATTATTATTTCAAACTGACACCGGTTTTTTTCAGCCGTAAATATTTTTTTAATCAATTTTGAAGTCGTTTTTGCCCCTCTGGATCCCCTAAGACGGCTCGCAAGTCTTTTTCCTTGTAGCATATAATTTGAGTTGATGTTTCACACGATTTTATCATTATTTCAAAGTGACACGTCGTTTCTTAAGCTGTAAATAATATTTTTAATAAATTTTGAATTCATTTTGGTCCCTCTAGTCCCCTAAGACGGCTCGCTAGTCATTTCCCTTCTAGCACATGATTAATATCAATGATTTACAAGTGTTCATTATTATTAAAAAGTAACACCTCGTTTATTTCTCCCGTAAATATTTTTTTAATTAATTTTGAAGTCGTTTTATCCCCTCTGGACACCCTAACACGGGTCGCAAGTCATTTTACTTCTAGCACATGATTTGAATTGATGATTATACGCTTTCATCATTATTTTAAAGTGACACCTCGTTTTCTTCAGCTGTAAATATTTTTTTAATTAATTTTGAAGTCGTTTTTGCCCCTCTGGACCCCCTAAGACGGCTCGCAAGTCATTTTTTTCTAGCACATGATTTGAGTTGATGTTTTACACGTTTTTATCATTATTTCAAAGTGACACCTCGTTTTCTTCAGCTGTAAATATTTTTTTAATTAATTTTGAAGTTGTTTTTGCCCCTCTGGACCCCCTAAGACGGCTTGTAGGTCATTTTCCTTCTTGCTCATGATTTGAGTTGATGTTTTACACGTTTTTATCATTATTTCAAAGTGACACCTCGTTTTCTTCAGCTGTAAATATTTTTTTAATTAATTTTGAAGTCGTTTTTGCCCCTCTGGACCCCCTAAGACGGCTCGCAAGTCATTTTTCCTCTAGCACATGATTTGAATTAATGTTTTACACGTTTTCATCATTATTCAAAAAAGACAACCCGTTTTTTCAGATTTAAATATTTTTTAAATTAATTTTGAAGAAGTTTTTGCCCGTCTGGACCCCCCTATACGGCTCGCAAGTCATTTTCCTTCCAGCACACGATTTGAATTGATGTTTCACATGTTCTCATTATCATTTTCCTTCCGACACATGAATGAAATTGATGTTTTACACGTTTTCATTATCATTTCAAATTGACACCTCATTCGTTTCACCCATAAATAATTTATTAAATCAATAATTCTTAAGTCGTTTTCGCCCCTTTGGACCCCTCAAGACGGTTCGCAAGTCATTTTCCTTCTAGCTCGTGATTGAAATTGTACTTTTCAAGGTCTTTTTCCACTTCAGCTGCTACCCGTACGTATCTATATCTTTTAGCTGCTGTAAAATCGTATTGGCTGCTGAAAAGGTAATTGAAAAAAATGTGCGCATGCCAATGATAATTCGGCAGTTTCCGTAACTTTGGTTGCTATATTTCAGCTGCTAACTTCACTCCGGTACTTTAATTTCGGGATCCCGACTTTATTCTCGGAATTCCGACTTTATTCTTGGGTTCCCGACTTTAATGTCTCGGGATCCCGACTTTATTCTCGGGATTCCGACTTTATTTTTTGTAGACTGTATAACTGCAATACAAATTTTGAAAAATGTATTTTTGATTTTGAATGAACAAAATTTAAAAACCTACCAAGACCAACTTGGTTTCGCGAAGCCCTAGTTGGGTGTTCCCCAAGAATCAGTTATTGCACCCCTTCTTTTTGTACTGTGTGAATGATGTACCCCAATATGTTATAAATGCTCATGTACCAAGATATGTTGACGATACGATGATCACAATTCAAGGAGACCATGTGGAAGAGCTAATGCACCCGTAACTAATTATTCTCAATGTAGACAAATCAATAACCATCAACCCAAGCAATTATAATCCTAGCGAAGAAGTGAAGTTCTCAGGTTTTCATTGAGATGAAAGACATTATTTGCTCGAGACTAGACAAATCCCATTTCGATTTGAACAACAAGCTATTTGCGAAAATTCTTGGTAACGGGCGTTTTTTAAAGTCCCCGCAAACTTTTAGGACTGTCCACAACTATAGAATGCACATAAACTTTGCCTGTAAATGTAAGCACTAAACCTAAGAACCTAAGACCTTCACTCTTAAAAACGGGTTAGTCCTCTATTGGATTGATGGTTGTTGTTTACAAAATTGTCATGTCTCTTTTCAGATGGAAATTGATGGTCATCGTTTTTTCTCATATTGAGAATTTGTCGATATCGGTGGCACCTTTTTACATTGTCTCCTGAAATTTTGACCGTCCATAAGCATATATGATCACAGGCAATTCTAGAAACGACATAATACAAGAACTGATCCTTGGGAGGTTTTTACTTTTTAATGAAAAAATACCAATTTTTTATTTTTTGATATCTATTTTTTCTTCTTTGACAATCAACAACTTTTTCTTTCAACTTATTTTGATGAATACAATACAAATAAAAAATATAATTAATATAACACAATAGAAAAACTATCAACATTCTCCCCACCGTGAATATTCTTCTCAGGAATTTTCACCAATTTCCACGTCCATTCTGCAAATTCTTGTGATGGGTCGTTTGAACACGCCAGAAGACGTTTCCACTCTGACGATATTGTCTCTTCCAGGGAATACTGCGATCACCTTTCCTAGTGGCCAGGAGTTTCTGGTTATCTGCAATAACTACTAGGTCTCCAACTGCGACTGGTTTGCCATCTTTTATCCATTTCACTCGCCGTGATAATGTGGGCAAATATTCTTTTATCCATCGTGACCAGAATATTTCAGCTAGCCTTTGTGATTCTTCCCACAGCTTCCTAAGATCTTCATCTTAAAAAATTACGGGAAAATGACTTTTGGATGGCGAGCCAATGAGAAGATGGTTAGGCGTTAGACGCTGTGGATCGGAAGGATCAACTGAGATATGAGTTAAGAGCCTGCTGTTGACTATGTTTTCCGTTTCCGCAAATAAAGTTGCAAATAAAGTTAGGAGAATTTCGTCTATTGATGACTCTTCCTTCAGAGTTACTCTCAAAACTTTCTTCACAGAACCTACTAGTCTCTCCCAACATCCTCCCATGTGAGGAGTACCGGGAGGAATGAAGTGCCATTCGATGTCCATCTCTGTCATTTCTTGAATTAATTTCTGTTGGCTAAGATCCTTTTACATTTTTTCGAGTTCTTCGTTTGCTCCTCTGAAGTTTGAGGCGTTATCCGGATAAAGATGGCGTACGTGTCCTCGGCGTGAAATCATCCTTTTTAGAGCCATAATTGCTCCATCAATAGTGAGGGAGTGTGCAATTTCCAAATGTATCGCACGAATAGTCATGCACGTGAATAGTACTCCCCAAAAATATTCAACCCCAGTGTGAAAGGATGGTTTCACACTTGGTGTAAGACGCATTGTTGGTAAATGGCCCATTTAGGTATACTTGGTGTTGATTTTGTTACTTTACAATACTGGCATTTATTCCAAGTACTTTTTACCGCTTGTCTTCCTCTGATAACCCAATATTCTTGGCAGATTTCATTCATAATTAGTTCCTTTCCTTTATGATGAAATTTTTCATGGTAATATTGTAACAATGGGTAGTATGAATGAGCAAATGGTTCTACTATATGTTTGTCCTTCTCTCAACTAAACACAATGGATAGGTCTGTTTCAAGAAATCAGAGTAGAAGTATTTGCTCAAAGTTTGTTCATACCTCCCAATAATGTAACAGTTTCATTCATTGGATCCAGTATGATTGGAGTTTTGACAGAAGGATCTAAGCAAAGAGCATGGCTGAGTCTACTTTGCATTCTCACAAATCCATCATCATCAATGAAAGGAGAAAGTTTATGAAGTCTACTTTTCTTTTCTACTTGTCCTGTATTTGTCAATAATTGTTTCATTTCTTTACCGAAGCTTTCCTCTTGACTCCTTTTCAGACATAATTCTCTGACACTTTAATGGTCAGTTCTCCTATGGAACTTATAAATGAAATATAGTTTCTCAGATTTTTCTCTCTATATGATTTATTTTATACTAAGGTACAATTATTTTGATGATAGAATGGCCAAAGGGGGCTTCGATATCGATTTGTATTGAAAAAATTATATAATTATCAGGCATAAGTAATGTCGTGTCAACGATCTCACCCAAAGTGAAAATAGAGTAACCTTAAATCCTGGTCTTAAACCGTCCTCTAACAGTCAGTTCCATAATCATAATTAAAATCTCCTTTATTTGAAAAATGGAGCTTTAATGACAAAATCCGTTCCATAAACCAACTTTGAAACGAAAGTTCACTTTAACGCCACTTTTATTTTAAAGTCCGGATATCGGCTCTCTACCTGGGAAAAGTATCCTTTTGAGGTATTTTGCCTGTCATCTGTCATATTTTATTTTCAATTTTTCATTTTGGAGTTGAAGCAGAGGTGGACTTTATTGTAAATAGATATTAATGAATTATGAGGAAATAATAGTTAAAAGATGCAGTGATCAATACGTCGGAGTTATGTGAAAAACTCAAATGAATCAAATGGCATTATTCCAGTACCAACAAAATTATTACAGGACCAAATAAAATATAACCTGGTCATAGAAACGCAAGTAAAAGGCACTTATGTGAGATTTCAAACAAAAGGGTCAACAAAACCACATATTCGTGTAAATCGCATATGCTTCAAATAAATTTCAACTTAAAATTTGTTCTATCCACCATCAGGCTGCACCCCTACAAGAAATCTAGAGGAATTTGTGCGAGCTGGGGATTAATATTTATATACAACTAGTATCTAAGTATACCATAACGTGCAGAAACATATTTTCCTACTGGAAGGGGGCTACTGTATAATGAGGTAAGTTATTGAGTTACACGAAAAAAATCAGCGGTCCTAGGACAGTACCTTGTGGGGTACCGATATTAATATCATACTTTTTTGAGATAACGTCATCAATTTTCACGAACATTTTTCTGTTCTCCTGTATAGAAACCAATCGTTGAGGCAACCACGTATTGCTATAGCAATACACTTTAAGTCCAATGAATCAGACATTACGAAAGTACCACTTCTATCTCATTGATTGATACTAGAGTGACCCGCAGATTTTTTGCAACATAAGTATGGGACAAGAGTTTATTTCAAATTTTATTCCTCATTAAAGTGCCTGCAACTCTAATAACACGATCCAAATTTCGATTATGTCCTTTCGTGTACGAGTAAGGTTAACAAATGTTAGAGTTATTTTTCGAAACATACATAAAAGTTATTCAAATAAGTAACTTATAATTTGGGGAGTGTTCCAAATTTTGAAACACAGGCTCCTATTCCAAAAACAAGTTTTCACTGACTTTTTCAGATTTTCGTTTCCTCCCTTTATCATCTCAACAACCAGATCAAATTAAGTTTCACCCAAGTGCCATGCAGAAAATAGCATAAATCAATATATGTTTCAGTTTTGCAAAATCGATCAATTTCATTAACATTAACATTAACAATTCAAAGAGTCAATTTTTTGATCTCATATAATAATAATAAATGTTTTCATTGACTACTGACTGTTATATCTCTACTTTGAGTGGGTTTTTCAAGAATAGATACAAATATACAATAATGCAACAATTCATTCTTTCTGGTGTGCGTTCATAAACATACCCCATTGCTATCTGCCAGATGCCTCTAACACGCCAAATGTCAAGTCGACCTACAAATATCGATATGGCAGTGGCTACTAGACCATGGAGCCGGCTTTTACACAACATTCCCTTCTCCTACATTATTAACCTTACACCTACACACTTAAAATAATCTACGCACAAAACTTTCCAAAAAAAATTAAGATAGAAGATGAATGGAGTGGAATAATAGCAAGTTTACAGGTCCAACCTGTTTGGAGGTTGTCTAATTCGTCTTGGACTGATGATGGGTTCAGGAAATATGTTCTGACATTGCAGAGAATCGGGTGGTGCTTTGTTTACATGTTTATATTGTGATGAACGTCTTGGACTGATAATGGGTTCAGGAAAGATCTTTTGAAATTGCATTGAATTGGGTGGTACATTGTTGATATCTGACTCGATTTTATAAGGATTGACTGAATGTTCACCTTTAGATCCCGAGCTATCACTAACTGGTTCCTTATGTGGTTCACATTCAGGAAGCTTCAAACAAGGCTGACATACGTTTTCTCTTAAACTTCTAATAGGTTCTCATTCATTGCTCAACCTGGGTTTGATATCATCTATATGTAATAATGACTCCATCCCATTATATCTTACAATGTACGTATATGGGCTGACCTTTTCCTCAACTTCTCCTACCTCCCAGTTCACTACCTGCCGTCTTTTTGTTTAGATATATACTTTATCCCCTTTTAGAAAAGATACTATTGTGGGTAATACCACTGAATGTTTTAATGTTTGCTTTACTAGCGTTAAACGCGTTCTGGGTTTCCGGTTTAAAAATAATTTGGCTGGAGTTTTTCCTGTAGTTGTTTGTGGAGTGTTACGATATGCAAATACAATATTATCCAATTTCTTCTGATGTGGTTCTTCATTATTTTCCAAGTCTGACATAGGCAACTGCTGCCCCATTTGATTTAGCATGGTTTGGAGGTGTTTTTATGTGGCATCCCATTGGTTTTGGCAAATTTTTCAAACTCACTTGAACAAAATTGAGGACCATTATCAGAAACCAATTTTTCAGGCAGTCCAAAACTTGAAAATATATAGAACGTAATTGTTCTATGACTGCCTGAGAAGTAATTGTTGATAAGTATTTTATTTCCGCCCATTTTGAAAACGAATCAATAACAATCAGAAAATATTTTTAATTTTTCTCAGTCAAGTCAATGTGAACCCTTTCAAAAACTCTCGAACACGGAGGCCAGTTTGTAGCAGTCTCTGTTTTTGCATTATAACATTGTCGGCATATGTGACAATTTCTTATCAATTGTTCAATGTGATTGTCGGAATCTGGCTACCAAATTGAACTTCTAGCTAGCATTTTACTTCGCACAATACCTGGATGTTGTTCATGTATCAGAGAGAGTAATTTTGATCTTAATTTTTCCGGAATGACAACTCTCCGCCCCCAAAGTAAACATCCATTTGATACTGATATTACATTCCTTTTCAACCAGTAACAATTTGGGATGTTGGAGAGTTTGGAATTTGGCCAACCACATAAGGGAAGTTCCAAAATGTTTACCAAAAGTGGATCAGCGATATCTGTGGCACACAATGGTATTTCATCAATATTCGAAAAACATTTGATTTCAACTTCATTTTCCCTTTCTGTTTCAGGTAGGGGTAATCTCGACAATGCATCTACATGAGCTATTTTCTACCCTTTTTATAACGGATCTCATAGTTATATGACGACATTAATAAAGCCCACCTTCTGATTCTTGCTGCTGCTAGTGTGGGTTTACTTTTGTTAGGGTGAAAAATTGTTTCCAAACGTTGATGATCCGTATTTATCAAAAATTTGCTTCCATAAAGGAATAAATGAAAGCGTTTTAATCCAAATACGATAGCTAAAGCTTCTTTTTCTAACTGAAAACGAATCAATAACAATCAGAAAATATTTTTAATTTTTCTCAGACAAGTCAATGTGAACCCTTTCAAAAACTCTCGAACACGGAGGCCCGTTTGTAGCAGTCTCTGTTTTTGCATTATAACATTGTCGGCATAAGTGACAATTTCTTATCAATTGTTCAATGTGATTGTCGGAATCTGGCTACCAAATTGAACTTCTAGCTAGCATTTTACTTCGCACAATACCTGGATGTTGTTCATGTATCAGAGAGAGTAATTTTGATCTTAATTTTTCCGGAATGACAACTCTCCGCCCCCAAAGTAAACATCCATTTGATACTGATATTACATTCCTTTTCAACTAGTAACAATTTGGGATGTTGGAGAGTTTGGAATTTGGCCAACCACATAAGGGAAGTTCCAAAATGTTTACCAAAAGTGGATCAGCGATATCTGTGGCACACAATGGTATTTCATCAATATTCGAAAAACATTTGATTTCAACTTCATTTTCCCTTTCTGTTTCAGGTAGGGGTAATCTCGACAATGCATCTACATGAGCTATTTTCTACCCTTTTTATAACGGATCTCATAGTTATATGACGACATTAATAAAGCCCACCTTCTGATTCTTGCTGCTGCTAGTGTGGGTTTACTTTTGTTAGGGTGGAAAATTGTTTCCAAACGTTGATGATCCGTATTTATCAAAAATTTGCTTCCATAAAGGAATAAATGAAAGCGTTTTAATCCAAATACGATAGCTAAAGCTTCTTTTTCTAACTGAAAACGAATCAATAACAATCAGAAAATATTTTTAATTTTTCTTAGTCAAGTCAATGTGAACCCTTTCAAAAACTCTCGAACACGGAGGCCCGTTTGTAGCAGTCTCTGTTTTTGCATTATAACATTGTCGGCATATGTGACAATTTCTTATCAATTGTTCAATGTGATTGTCGGAATCTGGCTACCAAATTAAACTTCTAGCTAGCATTTTACTTCGCACAATACCTGGATGTTGTTCATGTATCAGAGAGAGTAATTTTGATCTTAATTTTTCCGGAATGACAACTCTCCGCCCCCAAAGTAAACATCCATTTGATACTGATATTACATTCCTTTTCAACCAGTAACAATTTGGGATGTTGGAGAGTTTGGAATTGGAATTGTTTTCAAACGTTGATGATCCGTATTTATCAAAAATTTGCTTCCATAAAGGAATAAATGAAAGCGTTTTAATTCAAATACGATAGCTAAAGCTTCTTTTTCTAACTGAGAATAGCCCCTCTCAGCTTTATTTAGAGTACGTGACGCAAAGCATATAGGTCTCTCATCACCCTCGACTATGTGCGATAAAATCGCACCAACCCCATATGCAGATGAATCACACGTCAAAAGTAGCTGTTTTTTTGGATCATAATGTGTTAATATATTACTGCTACTTGTAATAAATACTCATTTTTCAAAATACTCTTTACATTCTTTATTCCAAATGAAGGGCCTAAGTTCAGTGACAAGTTTTGTATAAAGCGCCCATAAAAATGTATTAACCCTTAGAAAGACCTCTAGAAGGTCAAGTCTTGTGGCTTGGGTGCGTACTGAATAGCTTTAATTCCCTTCTCAGTTGGTTGAATACCTGTATCAGTAATTTTAACCCCTGAATATTCTGTTTTTTAAAAAATTGACATTTTTCAATTGATGCTTTTAATCCATGATCACCGAGCCTTTCCAATTTCTTTCAAACAGTCAGTTTACAGTCGTTTATGGTTTCGCCCCAAATTAATATATCATCAATGTAACAGACATTAATCCAACCAACATTTTATCCATGGTTGCCTGAAATATAGCTGGTGCGCTTGTGATTCCAAAAGGCATGAATTTATACCTATACAATTTATAGTTACCAATTCCTGTGATCTTTCGGATAACTATAACTGTTGGTATGCATTTTTCAAATCAATGACTGTGAAAATATTTCCCTTTGATGGCATAGCAAAAATGTCATTTGAATTAGGCAAAGGATAATGTTCAGTTCTTGACACTGGGTTGACTGATACTAATCGCCGCAAATACGTACCTTCTTTTCACCCGCTACAGTTGCCTTCTCTACGACAACTATTGGTGAAGCCTTTTCAGAATACCCAATTTTTCTGATCTATTCAATTCTGCAGATACTGTAGGTCTCAAAGAGTAAGGAACAGGTCGACTTTTGCAAAATATAGGAGTTGGGTTCCCTCTAGTATTATGTCAACCTTTGGACCTGTAAACCTACCATTACCTTTAGTAAATATTTCTTTTTAAAATCACAGGTAATCTTGTCTACATATTCAGACTCATTTTCACTTTTATGTCCAATACTATTTGCAATCTCCAGTTTTATGTCTAGAGCTTCTAACCAATTTCTCCCGATAAGCATTGGACTCTCTAACAGAATCATTCCTAACCACTAGTAAATCTAACTCAATTTTAACACTTTTATAGCATACAGGTACACAGATTTTACCTAATACATTTAAAAATGTACCAGAAAAAGTGTATAATTTTGTATTACTTGGTAGTATATCAAATTCGTTAAAGTGATGCCTGTAGTGGTTTCCGCTGATAAGG